>JAIUCV010000001.1:13814431-14439431 GCA_026724425.1 Erythrophleum ivorense | reverse complement strand
TGTAGTAATTAAATTGAACCAATCTAAAATTTAGATAAGCATTTAATTAACAGTTTTTTTCTTATCATAACTACTCTACTTTTCATTATATTCTCAACTTAAAAAAGAAGAGCTTGTTTTTTTTAGAAATTGTCACTTTATTGATTTATTATTTGTTTAATATTATAAAGAGGTGAATTTAATATTATATGGTTGGATATTAAAAAATTCACATATTATATTATAATCGAAAACATGATAGTAAATAGTCAAACACCTACAAATTTATCTAATTCAATTCATAAATAATGCTTTTTTAGTCTGTTTTTCGAAAGTCTAATAACTTTAAAAAAAATTCCCTGAATTTCTTATTTGAAATACTTCTAGTTGTTTTTTTTAAATATAAATTAAATTAATTTAAAAGATATTATTAAATAAAAGTTAAAATTTTATAATAAAAATATATTTAAACATATTGAATCAACATTGTGATGTTACGTACAGTCATTCAAGTAAGACTAAATTATTAGCTATATTACTTTATTTTTAATTTTTCCATCAATAAAATCATTCATCTTTTTGGTAGTATGATATCGTGAAGACTGGGTTTCCAACATCTTAAGATGATCTTTAAAAAATTTCTTCATTTCTTTCTCATAAAATTTCTTAGTCATCCTTCATTCAATTTTCATCAATAAAGCTAAATTAGCACATGACCCACTTGATGATAGTGTCTGGCTTCTCTACTGCACAGTACTGCGTAGATTTTGACCCTCCATATAAGGGGGTCAGATTTTTTTTATTTTTTTATTTTTTTAATCTAATGCTATTGGTGCTAGCGCAACACCAAATCCATCCTTGATGATGAAGTTGTATAAACTGTGTGGTCCATATCTTACTTTTCTTGATGTTAAATTATGTAATGTGTTGAACTAGTGGAGTATTCCAAGTCATCAAATGAATACAAAGGGCTTTAATGTACTCGACACTATTCATAGGAGAAGCTATCACTCTATTGATTGTTTGTTCAATTTCTTGATTGATGTGTTAATTCATTAACGAAGTCATCCCTCTCTCATGAGGATTCTTTAGTAGTTGTATACAAACGAGATTACCATAAGACAATGCATCAAATAAAGAGAAAAGGACTTTGGAATTTAATATCTTATACAAATTAATAATAAATTCTTTTTATATAGTTTTACAGATTAAATCTCAAAAAAAAGTACACTAGGTATTAAGTAGTAGTCAAATTGTTAAATAAACTGACTCAATTGCCCCCTCCCTCTCGATTTTTTTTAATTGCAATTATGTTGTGCTTATATTTAATTTCTTAGCTATTATTTACATCATCTTATTTTAATTTTTCCAGCAAGAAAAACATTAACTTTCTTAATAGCGAGAAATCGTGAAGATTGGGATTTGATCTCTAAGAAATTTCTTCGTCCCCTTCACACAACATTTCTCAGTCATCGACCTTCATTCAATTTTCATCACTTAAACTCAATCAGCACTTGACCCACTCGATGATGAAGTTGCATAAACCGTGTGGTCCATGTCCTACTCGATGATGAATTACACGATGTGTGGTACTGGTGAAGTATTCCAAGTCATCTAATGAAAACAAAAGGCTTTAATATGCTCCACACTATTCTAAGGAGAAGCTATCACTCATGTCCATTAAATTTTTTTCATTCTATTGATTATTTGTTCATTTTCTTGATTGATGCGATACATAACGTGTGGAACTAGTAAAGTCTTTGATGTCATCTAGTAGTGATTGAAAAAAAAAAGTGATTTTGTTAAGGATGTTAACCAAAAATGAAAATGAAAATGAAATAAAAAATAATTTTATGTATAAAAATATTATCATATCTCTGATTTAATAATAATAATAATAATATAACAAAAAACTTAAAAATTTTGTAATTTTTTATTTCTATTATGCTATCAAATATGACGAGAAATATATGCAGAAAACTATAAACAAAATAGATTGCTGCAAACCAATGCAACAAATAAAGTGAAAAGTATTAATTGACTAACTTTGGAGTTTAATATATTTTATTCTAGTAGATTCTTTTATATGTTTTTATTTATAAAATCTAAATAAGTTTATACTCAATATTGTGTAGTAATTAAATTGAACCAATCTAAAATTAAGATAAGCATTTAATTTATGGCTTTTTTCTTTTATTGTGCTCATGTTGTGTTCAAATTTACTTGTGTACACTTTATTGGATATATATTTTTTTAAATCTTTCTAAAACACATTATATATTCGTCTTGTTATTATAGGATATATAATTTTTAAGATAATATAATTCGTTGTACACTTTATTTACTTGTGTACACTTTATTCGTCAAATTTACTTGTATACACTTTATTCATTTTTTAATCAAAATATGATAAGTATATTATTTTTTAATAGAAAATAACAAATATATAATCTAATTGGAGAACTATACAATTGTCTACAAAAATTATCCATTTATAATGTTTAATTGAAAAATCTTATATTTGTAATATTTTAATTAAAAAACTCGATAATAAGAATATAAAAATTACATTTTTTGTCAATTTATTTTTTTTTCATCATAACTGCTCTACCTTTTCATTATATTCTCAATTAAAAAAAATAAAAGTATGTTCTTTAGAAACTATCATTTTATTGATTTATTACTTGTCTATTTATTTGATGAAAAAATATTCAAATTAGCTTGTAAGTACTTTACTGAATATTTTCCCCGAAAGCAAGTTATATATTCATGTTGTTATTATAAAATATATAATTGGTCAAAAGTATTAAATTTAAGTGTAATTTTTTATATTTTCACTATCAAATTTTTTAATTAAAATATGATAAGTTTTTTAATAAAAACATAACAAGTATATAGATAACTATATAATTACTGTAAAAATCATTTTGTTCTTATTTTTATGAAAGAATTATACATTTATTATGTTTTGATAGGAAAACTTGATAGTAAAAATACAAACAACTAAATATAATTTTTTTTCTTTGTCAATGTCTTTTTTTTTTCCATCATAACTAGTTTACTTTTCATTATATTCTCAATTTTTTTTAAAAAATTATATTCTTTATAATACACTAGATATTTATTTATTTGATGAAAAAAGAACTTATTTACTTAATAGCATCTAAAACGTGAAGACTGGGATTCTAGTCTTTTTTTCTTTTTTCCACCAAGCACATTAATTAATTTGGATTTTGTTATGTTTATTTATAGGAGAATATACATCACTTTCTCGTGAAGTATCTTGGCAATTAATTACGTTATAAATAAAAATTAAATATAATTTTCAGATGTTCTTGTTTGTTATTAAGTGTCTCAGTAAAAAATATAAAGAAGTGAATATAATATTATGGTTGGATATTTAAAAAATTCACATATCATACTATAATTGAAAACATAATAGTAAATAGTCAAACACCTAAAAATTTATCTAATTTAATTCTTAAATAATACTTTTTTGGTCTGTTTTTTGAAAGTCTAATAACTTTGAAAAAGATTCCCTAAATTTCTTATTTGAAACACTTCTAGTTTTTTTTCTTTTGAAAAATAAATTAAAATTAATTTAAAAGATATTATTAAATAAAAATTAAAGTTTTACAATAAAAATATATCTAAACTGAAAGAAAAAACCAAGCATATTGAATGAACACTTTGATATTACGTACAGTGGTCCAAGTAAGACTAAACTATTAGCAATATTACTTAATTTTAATTTTTCCATCAAGAAAACCATTCACTTTTTTGGTAGTAAGAGACCGTGAAGACTGGGATTCCAATATCGTAGATGATCTTTGAGAAATTTCTTTATCTCTCTCACAAAATTTCTTAGTCGTCCTTCATTTAATTTTCATCAATAAAGCTAAATTTGCGCTTGACCCCCTTGATGATGAAGATGTATAAACTTTGTGGTCCCATCTTACTTTCCTTGATGATAAATTATGCAATGTGTGGAATTGGTGGAGTATTCTAAGTCATCTAATGGAAACAGAAGACTCTAATGTGCTCAACTCTATTCATAGGAGAAGCTATTACTCATGTCTCATGAAGTTTTCTTTACTCATTTGATTTTTTTGATTGATGTGTTAATTCATTGACGAAGTCATCACTCTCTCATGAAATGTCTTTGGCAGCTGTATAGAGATGAGATTGCTACAAGACAATGCATCAAATAAAGAGAAAACCATTGATTGACTTTGGAATTTAATATCTTGTGCAAATTAATAATAAATTCTTTTTATATATTTTTGCATATTAAATCTCAATAAAAGTACACTAGGCATTGAGTAGTAATAAAATTGTTAATAAAATGACTCAGTTCCCCCTCCCTCCCAGGGTTTTTTTTAATTGTAATTATGTTGGGCTTAAATTTAATTTCTTAGCTATTAGCTATATCATTTTATTTTAATTTTTCCACTAAGAAAAACATTCGCTTTCTTGATAGTAAGAAATCGTGAAGACTGGGATGTTATCTCTGAGAAATTTCTTCATCTCTTTCTCACAATGTTTCTCAGTCATCGACCTTCATTCAATTTTCATCACTAAAACTAAACTAGCACTTAACCTACTCGATGATGAAGTTGTACAAACTGTGTGGTCCATGTCCTACTTTTTTTGATGATAAATTACATGATGTGTGCTACTGGTGAAGTATTCCAAGTCATCTAATGAAAACAAAAGGCTTTAATCTGCCTAAGACTATTCTAAGGAGAAGCTAGCACTCATGCCTCTTGAAGTTTTTTTCACTCTATTGATTGTTTGTTCATTTTCTTGATTGATGCGATACATAACGTATGGAACTAGTAAAGTTTTTGAAGTCATCTAGTAGGGATTAAAAAAAAAAAGTGATTTTGTTAAGGATGTTAACAATGAAAATGAAAATGAAATAAAAAATAATTTTATATATAAAAGAATTATCATATCTCTAATTTAAAAATAATAATATAACAAAAAACCTGAAAATTTTATAATTTTTTTTATTTTCATTTTGCTATCAAATATGTCGAGAAATATATGCAGAGGACTATAAACAAAATAGATTATTACAAGAAAATGCAACAAATAAAGTGAAAAGTATTAATTGACTAACTTTGAAGTTTAATATATTTTATAAAAGTAAATTCTTTTATATGTTTTCATTTATATAATTTAAAAAAGTGTAAACTCAGTATTGTGTAGTAATTAAATTGAACCAATCTAAAATTTAGATAAGCACTTAATTAACAATTTTTTTTTCTTTTATTGTGCTCATGCTGTGTTCAAAGTTGCTTGTGGTGTATTTTACTAGATATTTTCTCTTAAATCTTTCTAAAGCTTGTTATATATTCATGTTGTCATTATAAGTTATATAATTTGTTAAGGTAGTATAATTTTTTATATTTTTATTATCAAATATTTTAATAAAAATATGATAAGTATATTATTTTTCAATTAAAAAATAACAAATATATGATCTAATTGGAGAATTATACAATTGTTTACAAAAATTATCCATTTATGATATTTAATTGAAAAATCTTATATTTGTCATGTTTTAATTGAAAAACTTGATAATAAAAACATAAAAATTACATTTTTTTTGTTAATTTTTTCCATCATAACTACTCTACTTTTTCATTATATTCTCAATTTTTTTAAAAATAAAAGCATGTTATTTAGAAACCATCACTTTATTAATTTGTTACTTGTCTATTTATTTGATGAAAAAAGATTCAAATTAGCTTGTAAGTACTTTACTGAATATTTTCCCCAAAAAGCAAGTTATATATTCATGTTGTTATTATAAAATATATAATTGGTCAAAAGTATTAAATTTAAGTGTAATTTTTTATATTTTCACTATCAAATTTTTTAATTAAAATATGACAAGTTTTTTAATAAAAACATAACAAGTACATAGATAACTATATAATTATTGTAAAAATCATATTTTTATGAAAGAATTATACATTTATTATGTTTTGATAGGAAAACTTTATCGTAAAAATACAAATAACTAAATATAATATTTTTTTTCTTTGTCAATGTCTTTTTTTCCCATCATAACTAGTTTACTTTTCATTATATTCTCAATTTTTTTTAAAAAAATTATATTCTCTATTCTTTATTTATTTATTTGATGAAAAAAGAACTTATTCACTTAATAGCATCTAAAACGTGAAGACTGGGATTCTAGTTTTTTTTCTTTTTTCCACCAAGCACATTAATTAATTTGGATTTATTATGTTTATTTATAAGAGAATATACATCACTTTCTTGTGAAGTATCTTGGCAATTAATTACGTTATAAATAAAATATAATTTTCAAATGTTCTTGTTTGTTATTAAGTGTCTCAATAAAAATTTCACATATCATATTATAATTGAAAACATAATAGTAAATAGTCAAACACCTAAAAATTTGTCTAATATAATTCTTAAATAATACTTTTTTAGTTTTTTTTTGAAAGTCTAATAACTTTGTAAAATATTTCCTAAATTTCTTATTTGAAACACTTCTAGTTGTTTTTCTTTTCAAATATAAATTAAATTTAATTTTAAAGATATTATTAAAAAATTAAAATTAAAATTTTATAATAAAAATATATCTAAATTGAAAAAAAAACCCATCATATTGAATAAACGCCATGATATTATGTACAATGGTACAAGTAAGACTAAGCTATTAGCTATATTACTTAATTTTAATTTTTCCATCAAAAAAACCATTCACTTTTTTTGGTAGTAAGAGACCGTGAAGATTGGGATTTCAATATCTTAAGATAATCTTTGAGAAATCTCTTCATCTCTTTCTCACAAATTTCTTAGTCATCCTTCATTCAATTTTCATCAATAAAGCTAAATTAGCACTTGACCCCCTTGATGATGAAGACGTATAAACTGTGTGGTCCCATCTTACTTTCCTTAATGATAAATTATGTAGCGTGTGGAACTGGTCGAGTATTCCAAGTCATCTAATGGAAACAAAGGACTTTAATGTACTCAACACCATACATAGGAGAAGCTATTACTCATGTCTCATGAAGTTTTTTTTTTTGCTCTATTGATTGTTTGTTCATTTTGTTTGTTCATTTTCTTGATTTATGTGTTAATTCATTGATGAATTCATCACTATCTCATGAAGTTTCTTTGGCATCTGTGTACCGATGAGATTGCCACAAGACAATGCATCAGATAAAGAGAAAAGCATTGACTGACTTTGGAATTTAATGTCTAATACAAATTAAAAATAAATTCTTTTATATATATATTTTTTACAAATTAAATCTCAATAAAAGTACATTAGGCATTGAGTACTAATTACGTTCTTAATTAAATAAACTAACTCAGTTCCCCTTTTCCTCCCAGGTTTTTTTTTTAATTGCAATTATGTTGTGCTTAAATTTACTTTGTGTACTTTACTTAATTCTTCCTTTTTGGGTTATTTAAAGCAAATTATCTACCGTGATAAGAAAATTTGTTTAAGAAAAAATTGTATGGCCAAAACTCCTATAAGTTGACACACCTATAATTTAAATTTAAGATAGTGTAAGTAAACATACATGATATGTTCACTTTCATTACTAAATCAACATCTTGAGATCTAAGTCAATTATACATACCAATGAACTTTAGCTTAATAATATTAGAGTTAGCCATTCCTGAAATTAAAAGATTTTAGTTCAAATTTCTAATAAGAACTAACTTAACTAAAAAAAATTAATTGTAATGAATTATGATGGTTGGTTTATGTTTTTATCAATGTTTTATAAACTTAATCTATATTAAACCATAATATGGAGCAGTTGATAATTCAATGATTTGATTATGTTTAAACCGAAGTTAGTGACCACATCCAATTTATTGAAAATTGGCACTACCTTTCAATTTACTCATGTTACGCTAGTTTGAATACTGTAATGTCAGAAGTTTGAGTTGATGATCATTTTTCTTTAAAGAGATTTCCTAGTATGCAGTCTCTACTTGGGTTTTTCGTTGTCTCAATAAATTATTCTCCTATATTGATTATTTTGCCAATAATGTTAGACATACATGCCTTAGATTGACAAATGTGAGTGTGAAAATGAAAAAAAAAAATACTAAAAAAGACACTAACGCTCTAATCGTTAATATTAGAATAATTGATGAACCAAAAATTTTTGGAAAGTCCATTTATTTTGCTTCAAGAAGTCATTAGGCTCAATATATGCAACCGATCTAATATGTCCAATATCATCCGTAGAAGATCTATGCTGAAGGGTTTGCTTGGTCTGCGACTTTGTCACTCTATTTCCTAGCAAATAATGTTAGGTCCCAGTGCACCACCTTGTTTAGAAAATAACGTTATTTTAAGGCTTGGTTTAAGTGTACCACTATTGGCCTATTGAGAAAGATGAGATGACTGCAGGTCCATCAACTTTGCTGTGGATTGGGCCATAGCTAGCTAGCCACAAGAAAAAGGTACGTAATGCAAAGTATTTATGTTTCCAAAGGTTTCATGTTCATCAACACTTTAAGTGGCCCAATTTGGTAATTTAGTTGTTCTTGTCATAATATTTTTTCTTGAAAATTTTTTAGACACGTCTTTTTTTTAGGGGGTTCAAATGATATAAAATTTTCTTTAATTTGCAAAGGAATTTTTCTTTTCACAAAGAAAAGTAGAAAAATCATTTTTGTATTTATTTCAACCCATTGTTAATATCAATTTATCAGTATTACGGTAACTCATAAATATGCAATAACATTATGATTAAATCTCACTATTGGCTACACTTAGCCCTAAAAATTAATTAAAATAAAGCCTAAGTCTGAGACTGGATCTGAACTATTATTTCTATTTGAGTACGAGCAAAAAAACTTTTGAAAGTGACATAAACTTGAATTCAACGTCGATTTGTCTATTTTAGCCTAAGTAAAAATTTTGAAAATGAGATGTATTTGATTTAGGTCCAAAGAATTTTAATTTGGTCTAAAGAATTTTAATTTGGACTACATAGGCTTGAATCCAAATTTAAAACTTAAAAATATTCAAGGTTAGATTTATACTTATGTTTGGACATTTTTATTTGGGCCACATTTAATCAAATTAAGAAGTTTGAAATGTACTTTGTTAAGGTGTAAGTTTAGACTTGAACCTTTATATTTGGTCTAATATCAACTTTTAAAATAAATTTTAAAAGTGACTTGTGGTTAAATTTAAATTCAAATTTTATTTTTTCTTATGAAAAAACCCAACTCTTGTCACATGACCTTGTGTGTCAATCGTTGCACCATCACATCACTAACATCCAACGTGCCATTATTATTGCATTACATCACAAACCAACGCATTGCTTACATTGCTTAATTATCATTTGGAGCTTTTTTTTTCTTTTAATTTAATCCAAACAAAAGAAACAATTTTCATACAATAATTTTCTAATAAAAAACAAAAAAAAAATTGTTTTGCAAAATATCTTTTCATAAAATTTTTATTGCTTCACAAAACAAACAAAGCTAGAAAGTTCCATTATAGTATGATCATAGCATTTTTATCCCATATTTCTTTGAGCTTTGTTTACAAAAGGATTAGATGATGTGTTATAGCTAAACAAAATGATAGTTCATAACTAGGATTTGAAGTGGAGCATTTGCTTTCATGGGGTCAAACAAATTTTTATAAATTGATTCAACATCTAAATATACAAAGAAAGGGTAACAAGAGATAAACTTTACAATCCTTTCTTTATCTTTCTTGTCCTCTCTGAGCTCTCTGAGTAATAAGTTCATGAAAGTTTGAATATCTAAAGCAACATGTTTTGGTTTAAAATTAGATAAATGAAAGTTTATTTGGAATTGCACTAAAAATTAATTATGGGAAATGTTAAAGGACACAAGTGATTTCATATCCCCTATTACCTTTCAAATTTAAGTCCTGTAATCCATCTGTAAGCCACATTATTCCTTTAAGAATCAATCCACCCAAATAGCTATATGACAAATCCAAGTCAAGTACAAACTTCAAGATTCTAATATATATAGTCCAATTCTCTTCCCTTTGTTACTTGTTTTATGGAAGTGATGCCAAATTTAATAATTTCCTTCAACACTTGCATGAATTCAACATACTGAGTCCATAAATGTCTCAAAAGTATCTAATAATATCCTTGTTGAACCGAAGATCATTGCAACCATAGGTGTTCATTAAATTACTATTGAATGGAAAGTAGGCCAAGTATTTCACTATTTTGCCACATAGAAAATTTCTTCTAGGTGACAAAATGTTCAGGCTCAGAACATATGAGGCTTCGATGGTAGAAAACATAAACAATTCCAAGGAAAATAGATACAAAGTTAAGTGAAGAATTGAATTTTAATTTTTAGTAAATTTATCATTGTTTTGGGTTGGAACTTGCTATACACAAAAAGTGAGATCTTAGAGAGAGAGAGAGAGATATATATATATATATATCTTATTTATATAAGTTTGGGTCAGTGCTCGCTTTTTTATCCTAACCCAAGCAAAAATTTTGAAATCTATTTGGTTTGAATCCAAAAAATTTGAATTTGGACTACACAAGCTTGAATCCAAATTTGAAGCTTAAAAATATTCAAGGTTTGGTCTATGCTTATGCTTGGATTAAGTTTGAAATGAGTCGTGTTAAGACTTAAGTTTAGAATTGAACTTTTATATTTGATCTAATCCCAAATTTAGAAAGAAATTTTAAAAGTAACTTGTGCTTAAACTTGAATTCAAATTTTACTTTATTTTTCTTATGAAAAGCCCAACTCCTGTCCCATAACCTTGTCTGTTGACCATTGCACCATCACACCATTAGTATCCAACTTGTCATTATTATTGCATAACATCACAAACCAACGCCTTCCTTACAATGTTTAATTGTCATTTGCAGCTTTTTTTCTTTTTATTCATTTAATCCAAACAAAAGAAAAAATTTTCCTGGAGTGTACATGTAATTATATCCATGAAGTTAAAGTGGACATACTATTTTAAAATTATGCTTGAAAATTAGTTACCAGAAATGTCAAAGGAGTGGTTTCATATCCCTTATCATTTCAAAAATCTCACCTTAAATGATTGTCGGATAAATTTAAGCCATAGGTAAACTATGTTGTTTTATCAGAAATCAATGTAACCAAATTAATTAAAAGTATAAAAGTTCAATTCGACTGAAATTTCTCCATTTTTAATGTTCTAAAGGATTTGACAAGAATAACGAACCTCTACCTTGGTGTTCGATCTTCTGCTAAACTATGAATATTAACGTGATTGCACTCGTAGTAGCGCCAAAAATTAGGACAATTTTTCTTCAAGAAAAAAATCTATATTTTGTTCAGAAAAAAAAAAAAAAATCTGCAACCTTGTCGACATTGAAGAAGACACGTTCACACAATACAAAAGCAAGTGTACTACCAATTTCATAAAACAATTTCTCCAATCGCCGTCTGTTCAGTGAACAAATGGTGACCTCCTATTAGTTATAATCTCCAAATGTATGAGGATCTCTTCAACTAGCTCAGTTTCAGAGTCACATTAAACATTTGTTTCATACATAAAGCTAATTTTGTTAATAAAAAAAATTAAAAAGTATATCACTTTGCAACTTAGATTCCTACATTTAGTCACTAATTACAGAGATAAACTTGATGAAAAAAAAAAGGAAAAATAATGGGGGAAATTCACTCAATGAGTCCCATATACTTCCTCTTTATTCTTTTTTTATCTTTCTAAATTTAACCTTTGCATTTAATTATTAAATATAGAAGAGGGAATTTAATATTTGGATCATTTACATTTAATAAGTAAATGTTGCAATTGGAAAGTAGAAATGGGTGGAAAAAAAAAAGAACTTCATACGTTATTTTATTTTTTTGTATTACCCTCTCTTATTGTATGCGGTGCAACATTGCAAAGAATTTGGGAGCTTCAATTTGGCTTGCACATCAAATTTTGTACTTGACTTCCACATTGACAAATTTTAATTTTAAAAATTGATAAAAAAATCAATTTACAGTAACTATTACATTAATCTATTTTCTCGCATTCTTTGCAAAAAAATCTATTCTTTCACATTGTATGTACTCATAAACATGAACTTGAAGAAGGAATCAGAACAACCATAATACTTGAGCTGACTGCCACAATGACTGATGTGTTTCACAAATATGTTTTCAAATAATGGTCTCAAAGTTAAATATTAAAAAAAAACATTTTTTGACAGTTACCTAGATTTGTTGTATGGAAAAATATTTTATTATGATAAGGATTAATAGACAAAACAATGATTCAAATCATTTAACAATAATACTTCTTTTATAATTATATTTAGATACATTGCATTATATAACTCCATTTGATATTAATAAAAGAAAATCATGTAAAATTAATTGAACCAATGTATAGAGAAAACTCTAATTTGAATCTGTCATCATACATGATAAAATATGTAAATGATATTAATTCTAAAATTAAAATGTACATGCAAATAAGTGTTTATCAATAAAATTATTACAATGCATTATTTTTTCAATTCAGTAATACATTTCTGAAAAAGAGGACTATTCCAGAAGTCATGATTTAATTAAAAAGTTTAATAATAAACGTCTAAAAAATTTATATAAATTTTTTTCTTACATAAAAGAAAAATGCAATCCACTTCTATTTTATATAAAAAAAATGCAAGAGCATCTATCATCTTAGAGATCTCACCTTTCAAATAATCGTTTGATAAATTTAAATCCATAAGCCATGTTATTTCTTTAAAAATCAATCCAACCAAATTGTTAATTGAGAAATCTATGTTAACTACAAACTTTAAAATTCTAATATATATAGTCCAATTCTCTTCCCTTTATTACCTGTTTATGGAAGTGATGTCAAATTTAATGACTTATTTTGATAATATATCTAGTCATTCCTATTACATTGCCAATAAATGTTCAATGAAAATTGCATGAATTCAATGTACTGAGTCCATATATATATATATATATATATATCTCAAAAGTATATATGAAGGCTAACAATAACTTTGTTGAAACCAAACATCATTACAACCATAGATGTTTCACAGTTTTGGGGTGTAAAAAATTTCCTCTTAGCAGCAAAATATTTAGGCTCAGCAATTTTAGATTATTTTAAACTTATGAGAATTTTTTGTCTTTAAAGCATCCATAACAATTATTAAAACTTTTTTTTACCATTGATTTAGTTTTAATGAAATGAAAGGATCATGATTCTCTCACTTGACATAATTATTTTCTTCTTTCACCTAAGAGAATTAGATATGCGTAAATTGATAAAGTTTTTGTATAAATTTTAAAAATAAAAGATGTGTGTGAGAGCAGAAAAAATAGAAGAACGTATTTTATTCTAAATTAAAAGAATAGAAGTTCAATTCCAATGAAATTTCTCCGTTTTTATTGTTCTAATAGATTTGATAAGAATTATAATGAAATTCCAGCTTGGTCTTCCGTTAAACTACGAACATGGACTTGACTGCACTAATAGCACCACAAATTGGGACATGTTTTCTTCAAGAAAAAAAAATCTGTATGCTTTCCACAAGTAGAAAGATTTCTGCATACTTGTTTGCAACGAAGAAGACACATTCACACAATACATAAACAAGTGTACTACCAATTTTATAAAATAATTTCTCTAGATATCTTTTCAGAGACAGAAGGTGACTTTCAATTACTTATGACACTAATTAAAAATCCAAATTTATATTTTTCCAAACAGCCAAACTTCACAATCACATTAAATATTTGTTCCTACGCAAGCCAATTTTGGTCTTAAAAAAAAAACTATAAAAGTATATGTCTTCTTGCAATTTAGATTCCCACGTTTAGCTACAATAGATTTGGTGAAAAAAAAGAAGAAAGAAGAGAGAGGGAGTGAGATTTTTTCAGTGTGTTTTGTATTCTCTTTTTTAACGCTCTTTCTTCTTTTTTTTTTTTTTTCTTTTGAATTCTTTGTAATTATTAAGTAAATGTTAGAAGAAGAGAAAAAAGAGAACGAGCGAAAGTCATAAAAAAAAAAGAAGAAAAAAAAAAAGACTCCGTATATATTCATACCCATCTGTGTCATTTTCTTTTTTATTATATACATGCAATATTATGGAGAAATTAATAATTCTAATTTGATATCCTTGCACATCAAATTTGGTAATTTACTTTACATTAAAAATTTTAATTTTAAAAATTGATAAATAATAAATTTACGGTAACTGTTACTTTAAAATCTAATTTCTCACATTCTAAAAAAAAATATCATTTTATCAGTTTCACATTTTATGTACTCCTATTTAACACGAGCCTGAAGAAGGAATTAAAGCAATCATAATACTTAAACTGATTGCCACGATGATTGATATGTTCCACAAAAATGAAGTTTTCGAATAATGGTCTCAAATTTTAAAAAGAGAAAAAACTTTTTTTTTTTTTACAATTACTTAGGTTTGTTTTATGGAAATATATCTATCATAATAAGAATTAATAATTAATAAATAAAGCAATGATTCAAATCATGTAACAATAATACTTCTTTTATAATTATGTTTAGATACGATTGCATTCTATAACTCCATTTGATATTAATAAAAGAAAATCATGTAAAATTAATTGAATTAATATATAGAGAAACACTCCAATTTAAATCTGCCATCATGCAAAGTTAACTAATAAAAATTGACTTAATAAATAAAATTTAGCTGTGTGAACTAAACGTTCCTTGAAATTATAATAACCTGTCTAATTTTTACTTTTTTTTAATAAAGATACTCATACAGGGATAGAGAATTGTAAATGTAAAAAATATGTAAAAGATATTATTTTTAAAATTAAAACGCACATGCAAATGAGTGTTTATCAATAAAATTACTATGATGTAATTTTTTTTTTCCAATCCAGTAATACCTTTCAGAAAAAAGGACAACTTCAGAAGTCATAATTTAATTAAAAAGTTTAATACTAAACATCTAAGAAATTTATATAATTTTTTTTCTTACATAAAAAAAGAAAAAAGAAAAATGCAATACACTTCACTTCTATTTGATTTAAAAAAAAGGCAACAACAGTGTCAGGCGTTAGCTCCGGACTAATCAAGATCGAAACCCCAAGCTTCCCTCTTCGTCGTATCTCTTTCTCTCTGCAATAGGAGGAATCTCATAATCTTGCGTGAACCTTCTCTCCCGGGCTCTGTGACGAAAATTTTTAATATCTGCAAAGCCTTTATAGGCAATTGCTTTTTGCATCAATTGCAGAGGGATGCTGATGAGGAGGAAGAAGATGGAGCTGCGCTTCACCTTCTCCCTTTCCTCCTGATTTCATGGCCACCTCCCAGCATCGCTGCGTTTTTGGTATTCCTCTGTCCTTAAGCTTGATTTTCTTCATAGATTTCCAGTTATAAGTGATTGGGGGCTTGCGAATGTTGGGCAGTGATGGAAATTTACGCAATTGTATACTTAGATTGATTTTATTCCGCCCGTTGGTTATTACCTTATTGGAATTATGACAATTGGTTTACCCCTTTGAATATACTATAGTTGGGAATATACCGTATGATGCCACAGAGGAGCAGCTTATTGAAATCTGCCAGGAGGTTGGGCCTGTTGTGTCATTCAGGTAAATTTTAAAGAAGAAGCTATTTCTTGTTTTTTTTTTAAGGAAAAATTTAAAAAAAATTGAAAATTTGATAGAGTTGAGAACAAGAATTGAGTGTTATACTCAGTGGGAAGAGAACGGAGACATTCTATGCTGTGCAAAATTTAATACTTTGAAACGTAGATTGATGTCATCAATAGTGTAATCATATTAGTCTTGAGATCTTTGTAACCCCGATATTCTTATACTTAACATTGAAGTTACTACTACGAATATAATGTAGATGAGTTTATTTTATCAGCTTGCTCCAAAATTTTACTTAACCTACCCTGACAAGGAAGTTAAGAGTTGCTGTATATTTAGTATGCTTCACATGCCTTCGATTTGTATTTCTTTAATGGTTAAACAAACTTTTCCCATGTTTGTACCAGTGGATTAAGTTTATTTTCTGATATAGGTTTTCCTAATATTTTTTGAAATTGTCTTTTATTTTTATTTAGCAACAGATTATTTGGTTGAAGTATTTTATTCTTATTCTTTCCACAGATTAGTCATTGATAGAGAAACTGGAAAACCAAAAGGTTATGGGTTCTGTGAGTATAAGGATGAAGAGACAGCTCTAAGTGCCCGTCGTAACCTTCAGGGCTATGAGATTAATGGGCGGCAGTTGCGTGTTGATTTTGCTGAAAATGATAAAGGTGCTGATAGAAATAGAGAACAGGTAAGTTACTAGAATTTCTTTCCTAACTTTAGTGTAACTCACCTTGCCTTGTTGTCTTTTATGATCCGTGTTAGTTTTAAGAAATAATCAGATTTATAATTTAAAAAGAAAAAAGACAACATAAGTCCCATAATATATCCTCTTTTCTCTTTCTTAGTCTTAGTGGCAAACTTCTTTAGACTTGTTTATCTTGGCTGTTGTCAATGTCTTAAATTTTTAGTTTATTGAATTTTTTCCACTCTGCTGAATGATGAGACTTTTATCAATTTGAAATTTTAGTTACTGAAATCATAAAATAATTTCAATTATGTGTTGTTGCTATTGGCATTTATTATGGACCTAAATTTAACACAGGAGTAGGCTGGTTTCTGCTGAATTTTTTGGTTATGATTTCCCGATAGATGGATTGTTAAGCATATCGAGTAAGATCAGGGTATTGAAATATAACAACTGAGGACTGTTCTTTCACTTGAATCGTCTGCTAAAATATGGTGTATCCATGCATGTCTTTATGTGTACATTCAGATAATAGTTATTATTCTACTGGTCTCAGCTCCACTACTAATAACTCAGAGTCTCCAACACAAATCCCCTCTGTAAAATCAACATTGATAGAAAAAAGGTTAAATTTGTTTTTTGGTCTTTTCTGGGTTTTTTTGGTATTGGCCTATTGTGCAATTATGATGCATGGATAGAAAGTACGATATAGATATGAGTCATACGATACAACACAGATTTGGGAATATGATATTTCTTGAAATTTTGATATGATAATGCTGGGATACAGTGTAGAAAAACTACACAATTGATATAAAGACCTCCTATATATTAAAAATAAGCATCACCACATACTACATACTTATTACAAGCATGAATCTTAGACAAATAACTTGCATTTGTTATTATGAACTTGCTCCATCCTTATACATAAATTGATGAATAGAGAAATAAGAAGTTTATTGGGAAAATAAAGAAATGCAGCTTTTAGTGCGGAGGACAAATGGTTTCTTTATGAACAGAAAAATATAAGGCTTCCTGTTTGTGGAAACACATAAAACAAAGTGAAAGCCATATCAGTTTTATGTCCTAGCGCTGTCCAATTCGCAATGAGCTGTAATCTAGCTGTATCCAGTGAAAAATATTGAAGATAACAATAGAATAATCAAATCATGGGCTGGATATTTATCCAGCTGTGTCTCAGGCATATCTGTGTTGGATACTGGCATGGCAGCCATTTTGGGCAAGGGATCAAGCGGCAAAAAAAAAAAAAAATGGATTGCTGAGATTAGTACATTGGATGGAAATATATTGTAATTGAGAATTAGCATTATTATGTAGCATGGCCATAATGGATTCTGCTTGAGCTTCTCTAGGATTTTCCAGTTGAGTTTATGACCCTGAGCTCTCTTGAATTATGTTATTTACATTTTGGTAGCATCTCAGATGTGCACTCTTTCAAAGTGGTGGAATCATGTAATTATGGGCTTATTCATTTTCTGATTAGCCTTGTTTATCACAGGGGATTTTAGCATCAAAGTCAACTTATTTATTTCCCCTTTTATTATTTTTTTAATGTGATTGTAATTAGACCTTAATTAGGTCATTTATTATGTATTTATTTCTCTTATTTTATTTTATTTGCTGTTTTATCTGGTTATTTAGTGTGGATTGTTAACTTTTTTTTTTTTTTTAAAAAATAAGATCCTAAGATTTTGCTGCCTTATTGCTGGGTTTATTTCAGGGGCTAAATGGCAAATTTGTTGCCATTTGCTTCCCTATATAATTTCATTTCCCATCATGAATAAAATAAGAAATATCAAAGTCATTATTTTTTGAAATTCTTCATATTGTTATCACCTATAAGGTCTGAATACATTGGTGGTTAGCATGAGAAAACTAAGACCTCTACCTCACAAAAAATGAGATATGGATGCCTAAAACCAAGACCATCACTACAAGAAGAAGAAGAAGACTGCACCTCACATCAATGTAGGGTGAGGAAGAAGACTTGCACCTTGGTACAAAGTGAAGTGAGGGAGCCAAAAACGTACATGTTGCGTTAAAATGCCGAGAAAGAAAAAGATTGACCATGTTTAACTCTAAGTTGTTCTCATCTTGAGGGAGAGTGTTACAATCCCATAATCTTGGGCTTATTCGTTTTTTGATTAGCCTTGTTTATCATATGGGATTTTGGCATCAGAGTCAACTTATTTATTTCTCATTTTATTTCCTTTTTTGTGGTTATAATCAAACCTTAATTAGATCCTTTATTATATATTTATTTATCTGTTTTTATTGTATTTTATTTGTTGTCTTATCTGGTTATTTAGTGTGGATTGTTAACATTTTTTTTTTTAAGATCCTAGGATTTCACCACCTTGATGGTTGCTTTATTTCAGGGGCTGAATAGTAGATTGTTGCCATCTACTTTCCTATATAATTTCATTTTCCACCATGAATAAAATAAGGAATTTCAGAGTCATTATTTTTTAAAACTCTTTACAAAGGTCTTGTAATTTTTTGAATGACATTATGTTTTGAAAATTTCCAGTGTGTATCAACTTGGTAAACATCGTGGAAAGATGCAAAAGAATGGTGATGTAATAAGATTCAAAAGGAAAAAAAATATATTGCCTTTTTTCTTTCCTTTTTGAAGATTAGAAATGTTATTAGAGAAGAAAGAGAGAGATGTACAAAAGCAGATAATAAGATATACTCCTGAAAGAAACCAAAAGACAACGCAGGGTAAACAACAACACTTCTGCCAAGCAAAGCTAGCTGGTCTTTCTGCATGTCCAAAACTGAAGCCTTTGAAAAATCATTAGCTGAGCACCATAAAGGGGCCAAAAGACCACTTTTCCAGTAAAAGAGGAGGCAGCTGCTAAAATTTATCTTTGAAAATTCTCCCTGTAGACTATACTGGAGTCTTCTATATCATATGGAAGTTGCTGAGTCTATTTATGTCAGTCTCTTTATTTTCTGTTCTAATTTTTTTAGTAATTTTTATAGTGGGGCCAGGAGTTGTATTTCAGCTTGAAGTTTAAGTTGGTTTGTAGCTTCTTTTTTTTAATAAAAAATTAGTATTCTTGCTTGACTCATACTGACTATTTTTACTTTGGTGGTACTGTTTAAAAAACCTAAATAGCTCAAATTTAGTACCTTACTGCTTCTATTTACATTTTTGGACTTAAAACCTGCCCGTGAGACTACCTAGCTTTGATTATTGCACACCTGTCTGTGCAAAAGCACAACTTTAAATTTGAATCTTCTGATTTTCCCCAAGTTGTGTCATGTCACATATTCAGTCTCAAAGAATCATTATTTTTAATTTAAGAAGTAAAACTCAGCAGTGTAATATTCATTCAATACTCATATGCATATGACATCTTGATGTTAGGATTAGATCCTTCAACCATAAAGAAGGAAATTAATTTAGTTAGTGGGATGTTTTTTTTCAAACTTGCTTAAACTAGATGTTTGAGTGTGCATGTATGACCAATTAATTAAGAAACAAATTGTTAAGATTTATTCATTTTATGAAACAACTTAAAGAGATTAATTGTTAATCCTTAATTCTTGTTGAAAAAAAGAATGATGAACCAGGTTTTCATATAGAAAAAATTAAGCCTTCATAAAATTCAATACAAATGTAAAAGGTATCTTGGATCCTGTAAATAATTGTATATCTTTACTGTTGTTTCTTTTTACCTTTTTGCTTTTGCCTCATTCTAACATGGAGGAATTGGTCATGCTCCAAATGTCAGTTTCTTGAAGATTTTAAATAGTTCTTGTTCTTCTTGTTACAGGGGCGTGGTGGACCTGGATTGGCAGCAAATGTTGGTTGGTTCTTTATGCTTTCTCCCTTCTTAGTTGTTGTGATTAATTATCTCACACTATAAGTACTGAATTGTCTCAAACATTTCTTTTCTCCTCTGATGTATAAAAACACTGTCATAAACAAGTAGGTGGGCCAGTTGTCCAAGGGGAAGCTGTTCACCATCAGCCTATTGGTCTTAAAATTGCTATGACAGCTGCAACTGTCATGGCAGCAGCTCTAGGAGGTGCTCAATCTGGCATCCAGTCAAATCAAAATGGTTTGCAGGGTCAGTCAGGATCGGCACATGACCCTTTAACTCTGCATCTGGCCAAAATGTCCAGGAATCAGCTAAATGAGATTATCTCTGAGCTCAAGGTAAGTGTTGGGTAAAGCTAACTTCATCTTCCTGGATAAATTACTATTTCTTCATATATTTTTGTTATAATGGCAGGCAATGGCTACACAGAACAAGGAATTAGCTCACCAGTTGTTACTTTCTAGACCACAGTTACCTAAGGCTCTTTTTCAGGTTTGAACTTTTCTTCCTTCTCTTTTCCTTTATATGTTTGTGCAAGCACAGGGTTCTTAATTGGTTAACTCTTCTTGGGAGAAAAAAAAATCATTTTTTACTGGTAAGACTTTGGTTACTTATTTGCTGTATGCATATTCTCTATGTGTGCTCTAAGACATAGATGACACATTTCATCAGACAGAATAGATGATGCTGAATTGTATAATGAGGACCACGCACGAATTATACCATATAGAACTACTTTGGACAGAACAAGTGAAACAAATGCAAAAACTTGTCACATAGTGGAGAACATAATAACTTTATGAGGATGAGAGATTTGTAGTTTTTGAGTTATTTTATTTTATTTTTAATGCAAAAGAAGGAATTACTTTGGTCATCTTTTCCAATATTTTCATTTTAAGGATGTGCTGGGAGATCTTTTTCCCTCATGGTCTTTCATTCATAGACTATGCTGTTTTGTGAGAGGTCTTTCTACTTAGTAGAACTGAAAACTTGAGGTCTTAAAACCTCGAGCTGGGGCCTCGCATGCCTTTGGTATGGTGCATGACTATCTGGCCACAACCAAGGTCACAAGTCTCTGGTTGTTGGATGATGACAATATGACTTGAAAGGGTTAATCAAACCCAACTAGATCAGGAACATTTCCCAGGCTACAGTCAATCCCAATGTTAGGCCATCTGTGTGCTTGGCTTTCTTCTTGTCAGCCATATACCGCCGAACATTTCTTTTGGAATTGTATGTGTTATTCCCTAGGCTGTTTTTGGTTTTCTGCTCTTGAAGATTTCCACCACCTGTTGTCTTTTTAAAGTACATGGTGTTTGTTGGTGGCTTTTCTCATCATTTTCAGAATTGAAAAGCCTCTTAAGTTCACCATTTCATTGTGCTTCTATGAAAACTGCATTGTCTTGTCCTTGAACCAAGAATATCAGTGTTATAAAAGATGGCAAAGAAACTGACTGTAATTCAACCATTAGTCTTTGTGATTTTTTTGCTCTGTTTAGTTATGGGTTATTAAACTTAATCAATTTGCACTACTCATTTCCTACCCCACTTGCATCTCGAACATATATGCTATTGTTGCATTTGGATGATTATTTTCATTGATTTTTACAGAGGCCTCTGTGTGGTTCATGACAGTTGGTTTGTAAAATGCATCAATTAATCTTTTCTTTTTTTTCTTTCTATTTTTTAGCCTCAGCATTTGTTTATTTTAAAAATATTTATCTCTAGTGACTTAGGCATTCAAGTCATTCTCAGCATGCTGTAATGTAACATAAACCCTTTTTTAAATATAATATGTAGATATTTTTGCTGCTGTGTGGAGCATTTGGTTAGAACATGATGTGAAAATTTTCCATAATATATTCCTTGCCCACACCAATGGGATAGGGTAGTTTTCTACTTTTCTTAGCTTCTCTTTGGACTTCTACTCTTGTTATCCTAGTGGTTTTCTTTGTCTGATTTGCAGCAGGAGTAGAAAGTTCTAATGAGCCACTGTCTGTCTTATTATTTTCTACCCTCTGATTTTTTTTTTTGGTGGGGAGAATTGCTTATTCTCTTATTTTGAAACTTGCTTTCTCTTCAGTAAATGCTTATGTTGCTATATATATATATATATATAGGTATTTGTTTTGTGCCTTTTTGGTTTTCAGTCCTTTGTGTATGTATTGTGTTTATGTGTTGTCCTTTGTGCCTTTATAGTTATATTTTATCAATATGATCCGGATAGACAAGATCTCTTTGGAACATAAACTGTAGAGAATATATGCTTCTTCTCTCCCCAAATTTTCTGTATGGTGAATCCCTTAACTGAACTGTATGTGTTTGTCTTCTCTGTGTTACTAAGTCAAAATATTTAATCCTTTTCCCATTAAATTTATATCTCGCAAGAAATTAATGATTCAAGCATCTAGCATATTGTCTACTTGTGTCATAAATCATAATTTTCTGCATTTGCAGGCACAGATAATGCTAGGAATGGTGACCCCACAAGTGGTTTGTTTCACTACCTCAAATTATTTTGTTTACATGATCTTTATCCCTTTTATTTTATTATTATTATTTTTTTATATTTGCAGTTACAAATGCCAAACCTTAGGCAGGTTTCTGGTCAAACCTCACAGCCTCCAGTGGATGAAGGCCAGCTACGTCAGCCAGCAGTGTTTCAAACTCCGTCTGGGCTACCCCCATATGCACAGATCAAGTTGCAGTCTGGCTTGATGCCCAATATTCAAGAATCTCAAGTAAGCACCATGCATCATAATTCTTTGGTTCCTAATCACTTAGCTGCACACCCAAAGCCTCCTTTGCAGCCTCGATTGCAGCTTCCACAACATCCAAGCAACCCTGTTGTACAGCTGGGCACATTGTCAGGGCATTCTAGTCTATCACTTCCTTCCGTATTCCCCCAGTCTTTAGTCAGTTCATCAGTTGGACCACCAAGTCAGCTCAGTATGTCCATTAAACCACCAATTCAGCTGGCAACTTCAACTTCTCTGAACCAGCAAATGCATGCCCCTTTGCTTCAGCAATCAGGACAGATCAGTAGCTCAAGTGTAGGACAAAATATTCGGATGGTTCGGCCAGATGCAAGCTTTCAGGTGCCAGCCAATCTTTGTGATTTTTATCTTTGTTTATTGGGAAACACGGGCAGATAGGAAATGACATAAAAGAAATTACCCTCTTTGCTCAGGCCAAGGTCTCTGAAATAACATAAAAGAAATAGTTCTGAACCCCTTTTTTCTTATGGCAACAAGAAACAGGTGGGTGTTTGGATGAGCTTTTTCTGCAAAAGCCCAAAGTTGCTTCTGGTATCAAGCCCCCCCCCCCCCCCCCCCACAAAAAAAAAAACACTTTTACATTAAGATGAACGCGCCTTTTATATGGTACTCTTAAGAAAATAAAAATTTTATCTTCTATATAACCTACTCTTGGAGCATTTTGACATTTTTAAATGCAACTTTTATTTTTTTACCATACATAGATTTACAGAAAGTTCATGCTTGAGTATGATTAGCATTTTGTCAGCCCCATCTAACTATGTTATAAATTTTGAATACTGTCAATTTAAGATGATCTGGATCTGTTCATGTGTAGAAGCTGCTTTTCTATTTTCTTCTGCTAAGCTGGCTACATCTTTCTTATGTCAATGTCGTATATTAATATATGTTTCTAACTTTATTGATCGAACCAGCCTGGCTCGTCGATATCATCAGGTATTTCTCAGTCAATTAGTAGGGAAGTTGACAGATCAGCTAAAGTTCTTGAGGATTCCAGTTGGGCCAAGAAAAGTGGTAGATATTCAAACATTCCTCTTGGATCAGGAGAGAAAACAAGTGTGGTTCATGAGTCTTCAGAACCATTTAGTCACCCTTCAAAGCTGATTAAATTGGATGAGGGAAGGGGCACCCCTTTCTCTGCAGGAATCATAAATGTGCCCGTTTCCAAGGGATCATCCCAAGTTCTTGGAAGTGGCTCATTGCCTGTAAATGCAACTCCTAAATCAGAAGTGCAATACCCCGAGCAACAATCCTCTCAGGTATGTGTAACTTGGTGATCTAATAGATGCCAATGAAAAATTTTCTCAATCATTTTTTGTTTATATGCTGTTGGTTTGTTTGAATGTGGATCTGGGAATTATTCTCAATCATAATGATGGGGAATTTTGTCAATCATTGTCATAGATAAGAATTGCTGAATGTTTTTCAAATTTTGGTTGTTTTAGTCTATTGGTTGACCATATTTCATTGTAATCTTGTAAATTAATGGAGATGATTGGTTTCAAATTCTTTTTTTTTTTTTGTGAAGTGTCTTCTTGTTCTATTCAATGATGCAATGACTGTGTTCTACGTGCTAGTAACCTGTGACGCCCGTCTTCCTCCGTATTCTTGTTTTAGCGAGTTAAAGAGCCTGTTTTAAGAGTTATCAATAGAATCATAGTCAAACTTTACAATTTAACTATGTGATCATACTGTATTTTTTATAAGGAATATTAATTACATTTTTAATGAATTTGATTTTACTTTTTGGTTTGATTATAAAATATGTAGTTAGATAAATTACTTTTTTCTGGGGGGGGGGGGGTACAACTTTATTGCTATTGCTTAGAATAGTTTTCTCTTATTTTATCATAAAGTTATTATAAAGGATTTTTTGTAATTCCTTTTTCCTTTTGAAAATTTGAGTTAGTTGAGAATTGACATATTAGAAGACAAACACAAAGCTGTTGCTTGAGGATCTGCCATATACATTATTGTTTTCTGCTCCAATGCAAATAGAGGATCTCAACCCTTTTGACGAAACAAATTAAGCAGGGGTATAAAAAGAAAGTAATGCTACATTGTACCACTTCCTACCATCAGGTTAAATGATTAAAATGTGAATTAAGATGTGCGTAGCTCCATATGAAATCTGGGAAATTGGTTAGTAGTTATGACCCAAATCCCGTATTAGGGTATTAATGAAGAGATTTTCTACAGCACAACAGCTATGGATTGTTTTGGAGTTTTTGATGAACCATGGGTATGCCTACAGTAGTTGGCTTTTCTTGTTAATTGTGTTCAGAGGCTTGGATGGATTTAGGGGAGCAAAGTACTATGGCAGTGTGCTTTATATGGCTTTCTGTGGTGTCATTGATTGGAGTGGAATTCTTAATTCTTTTGGGGAAAGTCTTGACCCTTGGGTTTGCCTTGAAAAAGGTTTGTTTTCAAGGTCTCTATTTGTTGCCTTTCACATGGTTTCTTTCTTGGAATTTCCTTGTTAGACTTGTGGAGGGATTGGAAAGCTCTTTTGTATCATTTTTTTGTTTTGTTTTCTGCTTACCTTATATGTTGTCCTGTCTAAGAGGAGGATATCTTAACCTTCCTTCATTCATTGTATCTCTTATTTCCTTCTGATATAATATTATATATATATATATATATATTATGATATCTAAAATATATCTTTTTGTACATAGGTCCAATGCCCAGACCGTCATCTCTATTTGATATTTAATGAATCAGTTGTGTCATAATTGAGATCAGAATTCAGAACCATATGAGGCTCACTCCTCTGTATACCTTAGGGATGATGATAGGATGCTTGACACCTACTTGATATGAAACTAGAGATTGAGAGTTGATGTTGTGCGTTTGGACCTCAAACCCTACTTTGGTTACAAACTTATTATAAAGCTTAAAAAGAGGGGAGTTGTTGGTGACCTGATTTCCACATTTACAATGGAGATTAATTGTATGTAGGCCCAAAAAGCCTTGAATGTCAACTCCGGCTTTCTGTTTCTAGCGAATAACGGGTTTTATACATCATAATATGTTGTTTCTCCCCAGCAGCACCTTCAAAAGTCACAAATTTCTTGTGTTTTTTACTTTAACCATTTCAAGTGCTTTTATTTCGGTCTTTTAACACGACATACTGTTTGTGTATATTATATTTGACCAAAGAAGCCAGTAATTCCGGATATATGATATCATTCTTGTCAATTTCCTTGTCCACTCTCAGCTTCCACCTGACGTCGAATCGATTTTACTACAACAAGTGCTGAGTCTGACGCCAGAGCAGTTGAGTTCTTTGCCACCAGAGCAGCAACAGCAGGTTATTCAGCTTCAGCAGGCTCTCCGGCGAGACCAGATCCAGTCCTCGTAGCAGACAGGAACACACAAATACTTCAAATACGCGGCAACCTTTCCGCAAAGGTAGTCCATGTTGCTAACTCCTACAATTTCCAGAAGCCGTTTGAAAACCATCAAAGTTGCTTTGTATATTAGCATTTGCTGTAGATCAGGTTCAGATAGTAAAAAAATTTTTGAGCACCATTGCATTCTTGTAATTGTTTTCCTCTTAATGTCTTCTCCAAACATCTTATGTAACAGTTAGGAGCTGCAAAAATGAGCGTATATGAAAATATTTAGAAGAGAGATTTTGGACAATAATGATTTTGGCCTCGAGAACTTTCTCTCTCCCTTGCCTCGTCTTTTTCTTTTCTCTAATCAACATCCTTGCCATGTCATTTGAATCAAGGTTATGCTTGAATGCTGTCCTTAGCACAAAGTTGCGGGCACTCATTTTCTTGATATGATGCTAGACAGACTACCTATATTACATGATGAATTTGGACAGTGTTAATCAAAACAAAATTATTTATAGATATTCAATTAATATTTTAAACTTCTGAATTGAAACAGGTCTCAAAATAATAGTCTGAGTGTTCCAACAGTAATCTCTTTTATTGGGGGAAGAAATTAATACACGCACACACACATATACAAAAACAACGGTTTACCTTGCAGCCTTCTAAATTTTGATTTTCACTCTCACTCTTCTTAACGCGTTATTATGGTTATTATAAAGATTTATGATACATAACCAAACAAAAGTGAAGCCAAATCAAGTCTTGAATTTTGATCCCACTTTTGCTCTTCTTCACGATAGAATGCTTGTATATTGTCTTTGTTTTATTTTGTTTAGTTTAGTTTTTATTTTTTTGGGCCAAGCTTTGTTTTTTAAAAGTCAGCCAATTGGTTTGTAGAATTGATTATAGATTGTACTGCAAGTTTGACAAGTTCATAATTTGAGAGGCTTAATTGTAATTTTTCATATTTTTGTTATTAGATTTTTTAATAAAATTATAATATGTATAAATTTTTTATAAAAAATCTAATTATTTGATTTGAATTATAAATTTTTGAATAAATTATATATGCCTCCTTTGGGTTTTATTAAAACTAGTTCATTCTCCTGCAAGATGTAGGAAGAATTTAAAAAATAATCTATGGGTCCCACAAAAAAAATGTCAAAATTTTTTTAAATAGTGAACAGTAAGTGTACAAACGACTGTTCATATACGGACATCAACAGTGTTTTGCCACGCAAGCCATGGAAGTCACACTGTTTACAAGTTGGAGCTGCACTGTTTATAAGCCATAATTTGCACGGGTTTTATTATAATATATTGATTATATAAATTTTTTTATTTTCAAAATATAAATTTTTTTAAAACGAAAAGTTATTCTGTACTTTAATGTAATTTTAAAACTTTGAATTAAAATATTCTCCATTTATTTTTTTAGTTTAAAAAAGATATATTTATGTTACTTGAGGATATGTTAGTCAAAAAATTTAAAATTGGACTAAAATATATAGTAATTTTTTGTTTCAAAAGAAGTTTGTATTTATTTTGAAAATATATGGAAGGCTTGTGTAATTTTAATAAAATTTGTGGACAGTCTGTATAATTTACTTTAAATTATTTTTTAAAAAAATTTAATCATGTGATGTTGAATTGTAAAAAATATACACTTATTTGTAAAAATCATACATTTATCATATTATTATTGAAAAAATATACATATATCATATTTTAGTTAAGAAATCAAATAGCAAAGGTACAAATTTCTAATTTAAACTTATTGATGAAAATTATACACTTATCATATTATTATTGAACAAAAATATATTTATCATATTTTACTTAAAAAATCAAATAGTAAAGATATAAATGTTCCAACTTAAAATTGGATTTCCTATGAAATTTATTGCTTTTCAAGATGATTCATGAAAGGGTGGCCATCTGCCCTTCCCTGCTATAATGTGGTGAAAATGACGATGTCCTTTTAATTTTACTTGAATCATTGTTCCTTGCAATATTTAGAAATAATGTAATTATGTTCTTTCACTTTAGTTTTGTTTCTGTAATAAAAAGAAAAATAAAAAGAAAAAGAAAAAGAAAAAATTATAGTTAGCTCAAGATATGATTTAGGTCATATAAACTCGTTAGAGGATAAGTAATTAAATGAAATCATTTTAAATATTACCCAAATTTAGGATAAAGTAAATTGCTAATTGAAAATCATGCAATTATCAAAACGTGGTTTCAATTGCTTATTTATCATCGAGTAAATTCACATAGGTCAAATTGTATGAATTGATTGAAACACCTTCTTTTGTTATCACCAAGACTCGGCCTTTGAAAAAAGAATTTTACATGTACACTTCCTTTTTTTTTAGAATAAATTATATAAATCTCATTTAAATTTTATTAAAATTATATATATATATATATATATATGTCTCTTCTATTTTTTACTACAAAAATTTTCTCTGAAACAAAAAAAATATCTTATATTTTAATTCAATTTTAAATTTTTTTGGGCTAAAATGTCTTTTATTAATTCGAATATATATTTTTTAACTAAAAAAATTAAATGGAGGGTATTGGTTAAAAATTTTAAAATTATACTAAAGTATGAAATAATTTTTTATTTTAAGAAAATTTTTTGCATATTTTAAAATAGAAGAAATGTCTATATAATTTCAGCAAAGTTTTAAAAAAATTTATGAAATTTATTTAATTTTTATTACAAAAGTCACAATTATATGCGCAAGTAATTACATAATTGCATGACCAAAAGGACAAAAGTAAGATATAAAAAATAGATGTAAAAATTCATAAATCTAAGATAAATGGCAAAAAGAAAAAAAGTAAGATAAATGACTAAGTAAATGAAATTATATATATATTACATAGATTTTTTCTTAAAATTTTGTTGAAATTATATAGACCTTTCTTTTATCTTAAAATAAACAATTTTTTTTTAAAAATAAAAAATTACCTAATACTTTAGTCTAATTTAATTTTTTTACTAAAATCTTTTTTATTAACTTAAATATATAATTTTTTAAAATAAAACATTTAAATAAATTATATTTCAGTTAAAAAAGTAAAATTAAACTAAACTGTAAGATAATGTTTTATTTCAATAAAATTTTATAAATATTTTAAAAATAAAAAATTATATAATTTTAGCAAAATTAAAAAATATATATGTTTAATTTACTTTGAAAAAAATAGTAGGTGAGATATTTGGTGAGGTTGGTGAGCACAACTAGGTTCCTCCTACCCTGCCATTCTAATAAATTCCACGTTCTCGCAGGTCTATCTTACCAAACCCTTTTTTGTGGCCTAAATCTTCACTTCAATATATATATATATATATATATATATAGTGCGTTTTCAACTTCATTTTGTTTTTTGTCATTTAAAAAATTAATTTTTCTCCATTAATTTCTCTTTTTCTAATCTCTTAACCTATTATTTCTAGTCACAAAGTTCTCTCTTCAGAAGTAGGACCGTATGACAAGTAAAAAGTTTAACGAATACATTTGACATAATTATATAGATAAGTTTTATTCAATTTATATTATTGGGCTTAAATTTTTTTCTGTGTTCTTATTATTCCAAATTTACAGTAGCGAAAATATTGTTGCTCTTTAATTGAGAGATTCAGTGAGAAAATTATACATCTCTCCTTAATCTTTTACTATTTAACAAGATATTAATGATAAATAAAATCCTTTGCTAAAATCAATTTTTCTTGTAATGTTAACATATGAATGAGCAAAATAAAAAAATAAAAAAAAGGGTTTGTAAACAAGAACAACGTTTCCTAAGTTTTAAGTTAGTGAGACTTATATATTTGTTTGTTGGACTTGATTATGAATTGAGGTACGAATTTAGCTTTCCTTATGAAACTTTTAAGTTGATTAAAATACTCCGTGTGTTTGTGAGAGAATTATACTTTTGATTTGTATAGTTTTAGTTAATTTTTATTTCAGTTATTGTCATTATATTTTTATCAATATTTTATTCTATATGTGAGTTAATTTTACTTTATTATTTATATTTTTATCTCTTTTATTAATATAAATCATACATAATTACATAACTAGAGTGTTGCGGTAATACAAACTTAGTTATATTAATAAAATTTAATAGGATATTAACAATATTTGAACAATAGAGATTAGATTAAAAAAATTCATAAACTATAAAGATTTAATTATAAATTTTTAAACTATAAAGACCACATGTATTACATATATATATATATATATATAGATATATATCAATTGAAGCAGTGTATTTAAAACTTTTCAAAAACAAATTTATAGTTTTTTTATCTCATTATATTTTTATCAATATTTTATTATATATGTGAGTTAATTTTACTTTATTATTTATATATTTATCTCTTTTATTAATATAAATCACACACAATTACGTAACTAAAGTGTTAAGGTAATATAACCTTAGTTATATTAATAAAATTTAATAGAATATTAACAAATTTTGAACAATAGGGATTAAATAAAAAAATGTATAAACCATAAATATTTAATTATAAATTTTTAAATTATAAAGACCACAGATATTACATATATATATATATATATATGTCAATTGAAGTAGTCTATTCAAAACTCCCCAAAAACAATTTTATAGTTTTTGTTGCATTTTGAACATAGAAATTGCTAAAAATTTGAAGGTTTGACAAAGATGGAGAAGAGCTGTACTAATTAGTAGCAATAATTAAATTCAAAGAATTGTTTCCTCTGATTGATAAGGTGGAAATTTGGATAAAAAGTAATAAAGTTCCATTTTGTTTCATGGTGGTTTGAACATTAAACGGCCATGTGTTAAGTTTAAACTAGATGGGTGGGCCCGTGGGTTTGAGACAAACAGAAAATTTTTTTAAGATAAAGCAAAAAGAGGTTTTTGAAAAAAAAATATTTGTAGGCCTCACAAATAATAATCAACAGAAAAAATTATTACATTGTAAATAATTTAATAATGATAATTCTACAATGTCAAAAAATTTTCTTCTATATATATATATATATATATATATATAATAGATTCTTGCTCTGTAAAAAACTAAAAAGATAGTGCCATGTATTATATGTGATAAAAATAAAAGGAACAAATTAAAGCTTCAAAATAATTTACCTAGCGTTAAATTCTGAAAATTTAAAAAATATTTGAAGGTCGATATCTCAGTATATCATTATTTGCTCATGACAAACTTCAACCAAATAAAAATAAGAATTCTTTAGCTTTGCTTAATTTTTAAAAAATATATAATTAAGACGAGAGAAATGAATAATAATTAAAAAATATAAGGAAAAAAACAGAAAATAGGACGTTGATTATCGAAAATATATAAATCGTTTTCAACTTAATGAACAATTTTTTTTTATTACCAATTATGTATATTTTAAAATATAATTATAGGATGAGTTAATAGCTCATATAACTCTAACTTTTATCCTTTTATTAATGAGCTAATACTTTTTAAAATTTAGTAGTTAGATAAATGTTGACATTTTGAAGATACTACTGTGAATGGGATTACATTCGAATGAATATAATATGCCACTTGTCTAAAAATTAAGTGAGATACACAAAATCAACAATTTAGTGTAAGTATGCCCAATTCTTATATTAGCGTCAATTGATGTCTCAGCATACATGGAAGTGATTATTATTTGGATAAATTATATAAATTTTTTTTTTTTAAAATATACACTTTAATCTAATTTTAAATATTTTTACTAAAATATTCATTAGAAAAAATATGTAAAAGGATATTTTTTTTAAAATACATTTAGATTAATTGAGTGTATTTTAGTTAAAATTTAAAATTGGACTAAAGTGTAATAAATTTTTTTATTTTAAAAAAATCTGTATATATTTAAAAATAAAAAAAATTTATGTAATTTTAATAAAATTTAGAAAAGGCCCATGTAATTTGTTATTTTGATCTTGTATACCAGTGCTTGGAGAATAGTTTAAAGTCTTTCTATATTGCAAAATTTTATTTGGAGCACTTACATTTCTTAATATTTTATTGAAGGAAGTGATTTTCTTTAATCTAGCCATTGAATTGAAAGTAATTATTATGTTGATCTTGTATGCCAAATTTTAAAAAATTGAAGAACTATAACTATGAAACCAAATAGCTTAGAGTCTCCTTGCATTTGAAAATTTTATTGAACAGTAAATTTTTATTGTAATAACGGGGTAACAAACAATGTTGAATTTATGTCAAATATTGTAGATGGATATTTATGATTAGAACTTCAAATCTAGCGGTAAATTTAGTGAAAGGCTCATTCTATAGAAAGTTATTTGATTGTGTAAGAATGATTTTGCTACACCTTCGTCAAATCTTATAAAAATAAAATAACTATATGTGTACAATCAAATGGTTAAAAGTTTCATATATTTGAAATATAAATTTTACGTTATTGATAGAGGTGTTAAACGGATCTTGATTAATGTCAAATTCTGTAAGAACAATGGTTGTGATAAGAACTTTTAGTTTAATAATGAACTTTGTTAAAAAAGAATTTATTCTAAGTTGGCGTTCAGAGTATGATAAAAGAAAAATGAATAAGTTTAGTCTAATTTAAAAATATTGTATTGCTTAATTGAACTGAAATACAAAAGATTTCTTCTCTTAGTTATGAGAAAAATGAGTGATTATCTGTAGTCATCATTATATAATACTACTTAAAGTGAGTTGACTGTTCTTTAACGATGATAATTGAGTTGACTCTTATAGTTTAAGATTTATTATTATTTTTTTTATAATAACGATTCGTTCCAATTAGTGCCTCTTTTGCAAGATTTTATGTTTTTGTAATTATATAAATCTTGATATTGTAAACTAGATCTTTTTACACCTAATACTGTAAAAAGTTATTCAAGAATATAAGACTGAGTTTGATGAACACTTGTGACAATTAATCCTTCTATCTCTCTCACTATATAAGCAATAGGACACTATTGGATAAGTTGAATTCTAAAATTTTCTTGTCAATTTTTTCATTAATCCACGTTCAGAGAAAAAAATCCCTCGGCATCATGAAAAGCTTTAAATTTTGGAGGTTGATAATTGAAAAAAATTTTGGGTCGATTTTCGAAGTGAGAGAAAATGTTTGCAAATTGTTCAAGAGAAATATTTACAATTTTTTTTTTTCAAAGGAAGGCGCGTTCCGAATCCGCTCGGTTAGGTTGCGGGCCTTTAATAACCGTTTTAATATATACGTTGGTGGGAAAATGTGAGGCTCTGCACTCAATTCTTATGCTTACTTCCTCTTCTCCACCTACCAATTCATAACAAAAGTAGAACTCTTCTGAGCTGTGCTGTGTCACCATTTTATGCAACACTGTTACTTTGGTACCATCTTGTCCCTCTGTTTCTGTTTCTCTCTCTTTTTTTTTCCTTTTCTTTTCTTTTCTTTTTGTTGTAACTTCAGTCAAGCTTTCATTTTCATACTAGCGCCTTTCATTTTCAGTTTGCCTGAAGGACAAAAGAAACAGAAGGGGAAAAAAAAGGCTAATAATAGGGCTTTTGATATCTCTTATGAACACTTTCCAGGTAAAATGTCTTTTGCAAAATGGGGGTCTGGATTTTTTTATTATTATTATATTTGGAGTGCTAAAGTAATGCTTGATATGCATTTTGGTTTCCTTTGCTTTCAATTTGTGATGGATTCCGAAGACAAAGACAGGACTAATGAGGCCAAATGATCAGATGGTGAAGTGTGATTTGACTCTTAGGTAAATTACACCCTAAACAAATCCAAAATAACTCTGTCCCACCACTCTCCACTATATACACTCTATACCTTACTAGAGTATAATAAATTCACTTTTGCTATTTGGAACTTGCGTCAGGCTCGCTTGAGGCTTTCTTCAACTGACTGCAAGTGGCAACAATTTGTAGGTACTTCACGTCCTTCAACACTACTGGATTTGTAGCAATCGTGCCATAAGAGTTAAAATAGGAGCCAAGCTTTTTAGTAGCGAATAGATATAGCCTCTGTATGTCTTAGAACTGAAGCTTTATTCCAATTTTCAAGCTTCATAAAGCCCATCCCTCTTTCTTGCTTTGTTATGCAGCACTCATCCTAATTAATTTTGGCTAAAAATTTGCTTTGATGGTCGTTACCCCACAAAACAGCATTCAATTTTAAGGGATCCAGTGTATCTGAACACCAAGCAGAATTGACTTAATGAGATGAACTCTTTCAACAACTGATAGACCTTCTGCAACTCAAGAGTCATTTTTCATTATTTTATCAAGTACAGCTGACAATATTTGTATGATAAGCTTCCAGTGAGATTAAGCGAGTTTTGCTTCAAGTCTTCATCCGTCAAGTCTCCTTCACTTGTAATTACCGTATCAAGCCAATTGACTTTATCAAGTTTGTAAAATTGAGCCTCTAGTTTACTGAACTTGATAAAATCTTCTAGATCATATTCTCTTTCTTAGCAAGGTTCCTATCTCCTGAAATTTGAAGAATCAACATCTGAATATGCTTAAGTTAACTCAGACCCTTTGGGACCTTTGTGGATAGAGATAGACCATAAAAGCTAGGCTATTCAGCTTGAATAACTTCAAAAAGCTTCATTTTTCCAACGAACTCGATCCATAGGGTAGCCCTGACTAAGCTGATCTAAAATTATGGTGGTCTGCTCAATAATTTCAAAATCTAAAAAGGCTCAGGGACCGGATAACAATCCTGAATTAAGGAGACACAAGGACAATGGTCAAAGACCTTAGGAGCTATATAGTTCACAAAAGTATGAGGAAATGTTGTTTCAGACTTGTTTTTCTATGAGGTTCTATTCTTATTTCCATTTTTTTTTTTTGGGTTTTATTCTTCCTGCATTGAAGCAATGGGGGCAATCTATGGTCAGTTACTGCAATGCTGTACATGGTTTGGCTCAAAAACCTCTGGAAGGGGATCAAATAGTTTGTTGCCAATAAGTAAAATGAACAATCTGAGTGATTTTTCACAACGGCAACATGCATCTAAATCATTGGAGGCAAAATTTTGTTTGGAGGTTTCACATCCTGATAAGAGTTCGCAGGGTAAGTCTATAACATTGTTCCAAATTTTTGGGTGTTTTTGTGATATAAAGAACTTTAATTGGCACACCTGAGATAGCAAGTTTATCTGAGTGTAGCCAAAGAGACGAAATAATTGTTCCATGAAAAAAAAAAACCAAAATTTGCCCCCTCCCTGATTATAATAGTACCTGGGGATAATGTAGTCTCTCAAAGGAATATGCTGGGTTCTTAAGTGCCTAAAAGCTATAATGGGGAACCATGTAGTGTCACTTTTTTTCCTAAGCCAAAAAAATCAAGTTTTAATCTGTTATGAATTGCAGCAAGCAGTTAAAAGTTTCGAACTTCCAATGCCATGTTGGATTTGGATTATTAAAATCTCGTATACTAGCTAAATTTTTTTCTGGAATCTTGATCAAGCTCACTGGAACCTAGGCATATATATGTATAGAAAAGTTTAAAAATGTGTCTGTGGGTGGTTGTATGTGTTTAATTTCTTTGTGATTAACATATTAATTCATATGCATTGTTTTCCAGCTCCCACTCTAGAACCTAGAAACTGCCATGCTTATTTTGATGGAAATTGGCTGTTAAAGGTATGGCTATGGAACTTATTGGCATTGTTATTATTCTCTCTTTTTTTCTGAATTTTTTTCCTCAAAAATCATTAATTGCAAATTTCAGACTAAGGGTCCGGAGGTCAGCTCTCGCTTAAATGGACGCTGCATATATCTTGTTGGTCAGTTCATTGCATGTTCCATTATTGTGTATACTACTATTTGTTATTCTCTTTGAACAACTTCTGTGGTGTTCTATATACAGGAATGATGGGATCTGGAAAAACAACTGTTGGGAAAATTTTGTCGGAAGCCCTAAATTACTCTTTTGTTGACAGGTTAGTGATTGAATTCTTCAGTTAGTAAGATCCTCAAATAGCATGATAAATACACGCTTATCTATTTAACCATCTGGATCTGAATTACTTTGTGTAAGGAGTTTCAGTACTAGTTGGCAGGCATGATACACTGCGCTTGGTGTACAAATTACATTAGGGGGCAACGGTGTGTTTGTATAATTGCTGAATTATTTGCTTGTGAAGAGAAATTTTATAGTGAAAGGCATTTTAGTTTGGAAGCTGGTTGTTATTTGTAAAGAACATGGAAAAGTGACAACATAAATTGTTATTGCATTTTGTGAATCAACTTCTGAAATTCTTCTCTATTCACCAAATTATGGGAAGTAGAAGGAGAGCAAAACAAAGGTGAAGAGTTCCTTAAAATTGGAACAAATCACAAACTGAGTTACTGCAAATGAGAATGGTATGAGCAATATGTTTCCGTCTTTCAGTTTACTGTGCACCAGATATAACTCTGTTTATGAACATCTTTGGCAAAAGAACCAACCATAACCTACAAAAATTTTGTCCCTTTTCTTTTCTGACATATCCTTATTGAGCAAACCTATGAGCAGAAGGAGCATATGAGTATGTAAATTTGAATAATGAAGGCAGAAACAAAGGAGCTAATAATTGAAAGTAGATGCCAAAAATTGCTGTTCATGTTGTAGCACGAAGATAAAATTTGTTGTTTTTATGATGCCAAAGGTAATTAAGGATTATGTAGGTTTTCTCCTACATTTTGTCTGCCGTGTGAGCTTTACTTGGGAGTTTCTTTGCAGAAGATGTATTTGCAAGGTACCTCATATTTACATTATGATTGAAAAATCTCATTTATGTAGGCTTTTTTGTACATTTACCAGTGACCATTTTGTGGAAGAATTCATGGGTGGAATTTCTGTTGCCCAAATATTTAATCAGTATGGTGAGAGCTTCTTCAGAGATAATGAGGTTAGTAAGCTGATTTCTAAACCAGCTTGCGCATCTTCCTAGGTTCTTCCTACTAAGCTATATCTTATTTCCACCCTACTCATGAAATAGGTGATTTTAGCTGTTTATCATTTATATCATGCAACTGGTATTGTATATTATTATATGGATGCCAAATCTGCATTTCAACTTCCAAGACTGGAGTTACTATTGCAGTAAAGTTATTATTTTTCACTATTATCTGTAGTGTTGTACTTAGTTTCTTTGCTTTAAGAGTATTATGTCTTTGTCATGTCATCTTATTTATACTAGTCTCTCTATTTGTTTGATGAATTCTTTCTTTTATATAATACAATTCTTTAACTATTATGCTATAATTCTTTTGTCTCAAAAACAATGATCATTTTGCATATATTTGTTTCTGTCTTTATCCCCCTCCATCTAATGTGCAGTCTGCTGGTAATTCCTTGGTTAAATGATATGCAATAAAATTCTGAAAGATGTCTTGAAAGATAAAGGCATATAAAATATATCAAATATTACCTCGATTTCTTGTTTACATCAAGCTACTGCCATCTATTTTGTAAGTTTCGCTTTGCAATCCTCAGAGATAGCTGCTTTGCTATATTTTTATTGGAATTTTTATCAGCTATATGCATTTAATTGCTTTGCAGAAGGACATTCAAAATACATGTACTTTGTCCTTCATTTATTCTGTGACTTCTCAGAATCATATATAAGGTGGCCCACATATAACATTCAAATCTTATTTCTACCGCCTATTTTATCTGTCCTTTTTCTCTTCATATTTTTTTGGTAGATGCATGCTTTTGTTTGCCCTGTTGACTGCTAAATGCAGGTCAGTAGGTGCTGATGTTAGTTACTCTTTTCACTGTGCTTTCTGTTAATCACTGACTTGCAATTGCATCTGGAAATTTCATTGCATATTTAATCATTTAGTAACTCTTTTTTTTTTTAATTCTGACAGAGTGAGGCATTGCAGAAGTTGTCCTTAATGCCCTGCAAAGTTGTTGCAACTGGTGGTGGAGCTGTGGTTCGTACTGTTAATTGGTAAGCCTAATTTTCAGCTTTTTTTGCCTATATGGTATTTATTGTTTTCATGAATGAGTGACATCTAAATCTACTTAGGTAGGATTATCAGTGGTTGAGGGTGATATTGTGGTTTGAATTTTCAGGGAATATTTCAAGAGAGGAATATCTGTCTATTTAAATGTACCTCTAGATGCCTTGGCCAAGAGAATTGCTGCTGTTGGAACTGATTCTCGCCCTCTTTTAGATAGCTCAGGCGATGCATACACTAAGGTGGCCTTTAATTATGTGTTCTGAATGGATTCCCTTCCTCTAGCTTCAAATATTTTCCCTTTATTTTCCATCCACCTACTTTAGGTTTCATTTTTGTTTTATCTGGTAGAAAATTGAGCTCCAGGGGATCTTCTTTTTCTTTGAAATTTTCCTTTCTTCTTTTCAGGCTTTTGTGGGACTTTTTCCTATTTCCAAGAAGAGGGCTGATGCATATGCCAATGCTGATATCACAGTTTCCCTTTTAGGTATGTCATCTCCCATTAATTTACTTGACTGACTCTTTGAATTTTCTTCTAATTAGTCCGAAGAAGTTGGTCCTTGGTCTAGCTGCAAAAGTGATCATGTGTTTATGGCATTGAGATGTTGAGATCTTGCCTGGACTAACAACATCCTTTTTAATGAAGGAAAATGATTATCAAGATATGACAAGAGTAAGCACATAAGGATGGGGAACAAGAACTTCTCCTACATAAGCTTAAAGAGAAGACGATAGAGTGGAAAACACCAAAGTAAAAGAAAGATAAATCAATGTAATAATTCTCTCTAATCCATTTGGACATGTGTTAACTATTGATGACACCTGCTTCATACAACCGTTTGACAAAGAGGCCAAGAAGTTAATCTTATCCTGAAGGAGCTGAATAGTCAGACACTTCTGCTTATAAATTCTTGCATTATGCTCCAGCAAATTCAGCAGATTACTGCATATTGAGCTTGCTGCCACAAAATTTTTTCTTGCTATACTCTCCCAAACTCTTTATTCTGGATCAACACTAACTGCTCTACATTTGCAGGACAAACCCAAAAACCAAAAGGCCTCCATAAACACCATAAAGCCTATTCCAAATGATTCATTCAACTTGGCAATATAAAAAAGATTGTCTTATTCTGAGCACTAAACTGTAATACATCAGGAATAATACTTTATGAGGTCTGAGTTTGTAACTGATTATTAGTATCATTTCTTGAGTAGTGCAGTTTGTATGAGGGTTACCTTAGCTTCCCTCAAAGTATCAGCAAGCCAAAAACTGTTTATCTGGGAAAATTGGTGAAGTCAAGATACATTTGGATTGCGGTTGCTGGTAGAAATGTAGAATAAAAAACATTATGTGAGACTTACTTCAGTCAGGAGTTGGGATACCAAGGGGGTGTTAATTGGGAGTTTTATTGCAAGCTCAAGGAGTGGAAATTGGGGCTCTAAAACTGGTTGTCTAGCAAATGATTATGATGGTTTCCTCTTGATCTAAACTCCGTTTGGCATCAGGTTATTTGAACCAAGTTCAACAGAACTGGTGGGATGTGAACGCTTTGGTCAATTCAAGTTCCTTGAGTCCAAGATAGTTTAGATTTGGGATGGTTCACGAATCATATTTTGGGAGCATTTGCGGGTTTGGGATGTTCTGTTTTCAGTTTCTTATGCCTCACCATATAGATTATCCTTTTTGAATCACCACCTCATTGGCAGCTTCCAAGTTCTGCAAATTGCAAGCCACCTCTTGGAACCTTTTTCTTATGATAAGGGTATGCTTTGATTGAGGAGAATGGAGAAGAAGGGAAGGGAAGATTTGATTTAGACATTTTCCTCTAACTCAAGTCTCTCTTTCGCTTATCTTTTCCTCCATTCTCCTCAATCCAAACATATCCTAATTGATTAAAAAGCTTTGAAGAAGGAATCTCTTTTTGATTTGCTTGATTCTACTTCTCCCCTTCCCTCAATGAATAGCAGGTGTTGGACTTCAGTCTCCACTGGTGTTTATCTTGTAAATCCTTTACCCAATTCCTTACTCATTTCCCAATAGGGACAACTTTCTTGTTGCTAAACAAATTCGAATGTTAAGGCCCCTTCTAAGGCGAAAGTTTATCATTTGGACAATAGTACTTAATTGGATTTAAATAATAGCAAAGAAATTGAATTAATACAAATGATCTATTGCAGGTTCACATGCTACACTCGGAATTCTCTAATGTTTGTGTTATGAGCTTCTCTGATTCTCCAACTAACCCTGTGTTAATAAGTCCAGCTGTTAGATATATGTGTTGTAGGCTATTTGGGTATTTGTGAATTCCTGATCTGCCTAGTAAGCTTAGAGGGGTTTCTTATATGTCATTTCCAAGAAACATTAGAGCCCCGGGAAAAAAAAAAGGGGAGGGGGGGGGGGGGGGAAGAAAAATCTATTAACAATAGCATTATGCAAGGAGGAAAACTTAGAACCTTTCATGCAGGATCTGTTTTTAGGAAGTAACTGATGTGGCATTCATTATATATGCAATTTTAGCAACAAATATTTAACATTTGGTTATCTATCAGTAAAAATGTGTTTATCTTTTCCTTTTCTGGCTCTATTTTAGCTGCCGTATGTGTAAAAGATTTTAGTGCTTGCCTTCAAATTTGCTAAGTCGTATGCTTACTAATTGGAAAAACAGAATTTCATTGATGATCATGATCTAGAATATCTTTGTTGTGGACAATATAAATATGAAGTTTGTCTTGAAGTATTTGAATTAATCTTGAAAACCTTGATATCTGTTTTCTCTGTCCTTGCTGAAGGGTTTTCATTTTTTCACATTTCAGATCTTGCAGTTAATTCTGGTGATGAAGACGTCTTAAATCTTACACCTGCTGCCATAGCAACTGAGGTTTTTTATTCTTCCTTTTTGCGTGCTATTTCCTGTGTTATGCAAAATGTGAACTTATGAGGTCCCTTCAAATGAATTCATTTTGAAGAAAACTCTATTTTCTCTAAGAGATAGGTGAACTTTCAATATAGTCCTCCACATATCATTTCTTTCTATTTAGCCCTTCAATCATTAAAATGCTTGCAATTTGCCCTTCCATCCCATCTCCATATAAAATTTAATGCCAAATCTTATAGTATGCTAACTTGGACATGAAATTTGAGTCATGAGTTAACGATGTTAAGTAAACAAGTAACATCTAAGGCCATGTTTAGTACGCGAGAAAAGAATGAAATGGAATGGAAAGGGAAAAAAAGGCAGGTATGATAAGAAATGACACTTGTATTTCTATTTTTAAAAAAAGTAATAAAAAGGAACATGTATTGTTGAATAATGATTACAAGGACATAATAGAAATTTCTCAATTATTTTTTGAAAATTTTCCATTCCCTCCATGCCCAGTGTCATGAACCAAACATGCCTTAAGTTAGCAAAATATTAAATTTGGCATTAAATTTTGGATGAAGATGGGATAAAAGGCAACATTGCAAGCATTGGAATGATTGAGGGACTAAACTAAAAGGAATGATTTGCAAGGGACTAAATTGAGAATTCACATATCTGTCAATATTAAAGATCAAAATAGGGTTTTCTCCTACGATTCTTTTGAGCTCCAGAGTTGCATTCCTGCTCGCAGTTCTACTAATCCTATTATTGAATCTCAGCAGGTGCTTCTACAAATTGAGAAGTTCCTTGGGGGTGTCACTGGCACGTCTGTTCATTTGCCACCTTAAGTAAATACTTTTTTTTTAGTCTCTTACATAAACGTGCCTTATTTTCAGTTTATTAAGGTGTCAAACCAGTTAAAACCATCATTCTCTTACCATACATTATCTGGACTTACACCCTCTTTAGAACTCTTGTTGGTGTTTTCACCTTATCATTACATCTGATGTACAGTCGTACAGGTGAAATGTACATCTCATCTTATGAGCAGCAATAAAGAATTCATACTCGTATATTATTGTCACCAATCAATCTATTGTATAGCTTCCATCTCAGTTTTAAAGAGAAAAGGGGAAGAAACCTAGCCAGTCTTGGAAACTTCGGATTAGCTCTGAGGAAGTAACTTTACAAGTACATTGACCACTATATTAAAGTTAAGTGCTTGTTTAGATTTGATGGAGATTAACTTCTGAGAACAATTGATTTTGGAAAAGGAACACTTTAGCAAGAATGAGTTTTTAGTTGGGAGTGTTCACCAAAAGTCATTATGTAAGCATGGGATTTATTTGAAAAATTTTAGATAAAAAACACTTCTGATTGTAAATTTTCAAAGTACATTTTGGGGTGCAGAATTACTTCAAACAAAACTCATAATCAAGCAAACGCAGTGGCTGTCTTTCGGAGCAAGCAATGAAGAGCCTGGGGCAGCAGCCATCCAAATCAATCACAAAGTCCCTGCCAATGCCTTCTTAGCAATAAGATGAGCCTCTATTGATTTTAATTTCGCGGCGATTTAGAATACCTTTACTTAAATGCTGATTGCTCAGCATACAACTGCGTACTCTCGGAATTAAAGAGCGAAATAAAGTGAATCACCCCGTTGAATTATATGCATATATATATACACACATATATTGTATCACTTGTTCAGGGTCAAAAATAATATTAGAATTTACAAAGTATAATGTCACATTGCAAAGAAACAATGAAATCTAACTTATCTAGAAAGCTTTCTGTCGTACAAGATCTCCAATGCAAAGCTATTCAAGGCTATGTTTGGATTGAGAAAAAAGAAGGGAAGAGAAAGTTTAATTTAGATTTAAATAAATAAATATATATTTTTTCTTTTCTTTTATCCATTATTTCAATCAAACATATTCCAAGAAAAAAAATTGTTAAATTTAAATCTAAATAAAAAATATTTAAAATAAAATTTCATTCTGTTTCTAATTTTTCTTAATCCAAACATACCTAATGAGTTTAACAATTTTAAAGTTAGGTACTTTTTGAAATTCAGGAATAAGAAATTTGCATATAATTTGACAGTATGCAGGATGGTATAAACGGTATATTCTCATTGGCAAGGCTAATACAATTTAGCAATGTAGAGAACTCAATACCCTATAAATAAATGAATTCTCTGTTTATACATCAAAATCTTTAGCCTTAAACTAGACAAGCAGCATCTGCCTACTTACCACAACCAACTGATATGCAAGTGTAAAATTACAAAAGCGGCAAGCATTAGACATCCTGTAAGCCTTGAAGCAGAAAATTTTTAGCTGAATTGACTGTATTTTATAGCACTCACTGTCCAAATTCAAGGCCCTGCTGCAAGTCACGAGTCCTACTTATTTTTCAAAACTCTGTTGACTTCATGAGATGCCACGGAGAAAAACAATTTCAGATCCTCCGTATGTCCATTTATCTGACATGAATTTAAACCCATATCATAATAAGACTCTTCTTACTGTTCTTGCAGCAGCACGGGATATCAACCGTCGAGCCAGGTCAGCTGGCAACTGAAGCAACTGCTGCTGGGATTCTGTTGGAAGCTGCAACATTTACAAATAGATAAAAATGTTTCAGCAATAGCAAACAATATCAAGAGATGGCGTCACTGCTAATGAGTTGTATCTGTATGAGAGAATGTGTAAATTACCACATTTGTTTCACATGTAAATGCTTAATTTTACCTCTGGTATAATAGAAAGAACAGGAAGAATCTCCTGAACAGATTCAAGTTGATTTAAAACTAGTGATACTTCCTCCGAGTACATTATTTGCTGGTTCTTGTAAGGGCTAACCTGTACCTGTCTGCCTCCCTACAAAACAGAAACTTATCAAGAACTGATGAAACTACTAGCATGACCTCTCTCTCTCTCTCTATATATATATATAAAATATTACTCATACATTCTATAAGAAATTTCCTATTTTTAAATTTATTTGTTTATTTTGATGAAAAAATAATTTTATTGAAAGAGAAGGATATCATCGCAGCACAAGATCAGAAATTAGGCAATATAAGTTAACTCTTCCCCTCATGGGGGAAACCAAATTTTTTAGTTCTGCCCGTTTAAGTGATGATCCTAAATTGTACACTTATTGGTAGTTTAGACTGCACATAAACGTAGTTTTATATCTAAATGAATTACAAATCTCACCATATTGGAGTCTTCACCTCTTCCAGTTCCCAACATCAATAGCACTAGGCGTTGGAAGGTTCTCAAGTTGTTCATGTCTTCATCAGTCATTAAAGAGGATGAAAAGAAAGCACCGAAAGGTACATTTGCAGCAGCTGTTGAAGTTATAGAATCCAAGGTTGCTACCCCAAGTGCATCTAAACCCTGCATTAAAAAAAGCCTAATTAAGGAAAAAAAAAGAGCTAGATTTGAAATGACTAAACCAAGTTAGCCACATTTATTAGTTGGCTTAATGTAGAATGAGAGCCACAAGTCTATAAGTTACAAACACAACATACCAAGATCTAATAAAGATATCATGCCATTAAGTCAATTATTATTATTCCCTTTCTTGACAACACATTGTAGACTGGCAGCATAGCAGTTGCAGTTGCGAAAACAAAAAGAAAACAAATTATGCTCAATTCTGTATTTAAATCATGTCCATAGTAGAACAACTATACAACAGAAAGTAATATGTACAGCCTGCCTTTAACAAGAGCTCACCGAAGTTAAACTTTACTAACATGAGCTCACTGCAAGAGCTTGCAACCAAGTCATCGCTTGTAATTAAAAGCTCCAAAGGAAATGTAGGAAATCTCGAGATTAATAGCATTTATGACTAATTGATCATGTGATTATTGGCTAGATTTTATTATGTTTTATAGTCAACTTTATGATCTTTTTAATTTCAATTTAAGCCTGTAATTTATTTTAAATATCTATTGTTAGTTAATATCTCGTGCTTATTGAGCATTTAGTGGGCAGTTCTTCATAAGAAGCACATGATATTATAGGTGTTAATGGGTTGAAGTGAAATGGTTTTATATAACCATTTGTCTATATCAGGAGTTAACTTTGAACCCTCACTTTTTTACTTTAGTTTTATATGTACTCACTGTAATATATCAAAGAGCTGGTGCCAAAAATACATGTTTTTTGTAAATGATACAGTCCTAGTTGAAGAATTGAGAAAGAAAATGAATGAAAAGTTAAAGATGTGGAGAATAACTTTGGAAGCACATGGATTCTGTTTAAGTAGAAGTGAAACGAAATATATTAAATGTAAGTTTAGTAAGAGACACACTAATTCTATTATAAAAATGAAAATTAGATAATATACTATACCACAAGTCACACAATTTAAGTATCTTAGATCTATTATACAACATAACAGAAAAATAAAGAAAGATGTAAAACATAAGATTTTTGTAGAGTAGATGAAATAGAAAAGTGTTTCAAGTGTTATTTGCGATAGAAAGATACCACTTAAGTTTTACTATATAGTTATAAGACCTGCAATGTTGTATAGGACTAAATATTGAGTAATAAAAGGCTAACAAGAAAATAAATTTAATGTTGTAGAGATGAGAATATTACATTGGATAAGTGGACATACCAGACGAGATATAATTAGAAATGAATGCATTAAAAAGAAAATGGAGATTGCACCTACTGTGAAAAAAGTTATAAAATCATACCTAAGATGGTTTGGGTATTTGTGGAGAAGACTTATAGAAGCTTCAATAAGGAGAGTAGTTTAGATGAAGAGTAGTTCAATAATTAGAGGTAGAGGGAGATAAAAAAAAAACTATAGGCGAAACCATTAAGAAGGATTTAAACTTAAATGCCTTTCTAAAAACATGATTTACAATAAGACATTATAGCGTCGATTGATTCATGTAGCTGACCCCATTTAATTGAAAAAAAGCTTGTTGTTGTTGTTGTTGTTGTAGTATTTGCTTCTAGTATTATAAGTCTTTATTTTGCATTTATGTTCTTGTCTTTTCCTTTCTTTGATTAAGGTTGATTGGTCGGTCCTCTAGTGGCTTACCTCCTCCTATATGTAGCAACTATTCCTTCAAAATAAACAAGAATTTTCAGAGTTATCATTTTATGAAAATCTTTATAGTATTAGAGCCCTTATGGCCTAATTATTTTATATGACCAAATACCGTCAAACAATAGCGACAAACGCCGAACAAGATGATTCTGTCCACAAAATTGCCACCTCAAATAGCCATGGGGTGAGCAAAGCAACTCCAATCCTGATCTTCATAGGGCAAACAATGGCACTAAATGCCAAGATGCAAGGAACTAATGAAATAATCATTTCAACCAATTTTGGAGTGAGCGAAACCCCCCAACTCTAATTACACAAAGGTAATGTAAAGACACCCAAAACCAAGACTCTCACTACAAAGAGGGTTAAGGATACCAAAAACCAAAACCCTCAAAGTGAGGTGAGAAGAGAAGAAAAAAATTATATTGCACCTTGCAACAAAGTAGGGTGAAGAAGAAGACTTGCACCTTGTTATAAAGTGAGGTGAGAAACCAAATATTACACTCATTGCTAAGAGGGGTGAGAAGACAGAACAAACTTGCACCTCTCGACAATGTGAGGCAAGGAAGACCAAAGAAGAAGAAAAGAAAATATGGATCCATAGCAAGGAGTAATGAAGAAGATAGAGACAGAAACCAAAATTAAAAATGAGAAGGAAGAAATTTTTTTGGGACAACCTCCAAATTCCTATAAAGAAGAAAAATGGTAATGCTAACTCCAAGTTGTGCCCTGTTTGAGAAGCGTTGAAAATCACAAAATTAACAGCATTTATGACTAATTGATCACATGACTTTTGTTTGGCTTTTATTATGTTTTCTAGTCAACTTTCTAATCTTTTTAATTTTAGTTTAAGTCTATAATTTATTTCAAATATTTGTTGCTGGTTAATATCCCATAATTAATGGGCATTGAGTGGGCTAATTCTTCATAAGAATCACGTGGGATTATTGGTGTTAATGGGCTGAAGTCAAATGGCTTTATTTCCTTCTTTGCTTCTAGTATTATGAATCTTTATTTTGCATTTATGTTCCTATTTTTTTCCTTTTAGATAAGGTTGATTGGCTGGTTCTTTGGTGGCCTACTTCCTCCTATATGTGGCAACTATTGCTTCAAAATAAACAAGAATTTTCAAAGTCATCATTTTCTAAAAATCTTCAGGAACTATCCAATAAATTTGTAAAATAAGAATCAATTTTCAATTTTCTTAAATCCTCCCTTCTTATTGTGATTGTAGGAAACCTCTAAAGAAGAAACATACTTTAGCAAATTCCTGAAGAATTATTTCCCTCACAAATGCACCCTGCAATTTTTACCATGAAAATCACACACATTAGGAGAAGAAAAGTCTAACATAAGTCACAAGATGGAATACTGATTAATAAAGATAAACTTAACCTACCTTTTTCGTTAGTGTAAAAGAAAGGATTTCCTTCATAGCCATCCTTGAATCAGTGGTGTCAGTCTGTTTTTTCACTGAGGCCTTTTCTGTTTTGGCACGGAGAGACTGCCATAAGAATTTATTAGTTTAAAGTACTTAAAAAGGAGAGCAAAAGACAGAAATTGATAGGGAGGGAAGGAAAAAGCACTATCTTGTGCACTTTCGCATAAGATTTCTCCTCAAGCCTGTGGTTATCTTGCCACTAGAGGTGTAGCCCATGGATATACTTGGCCCAACTTAGTAGGGGCTGGGCTTAACATTTGGGTGAGTGAGTTTAAATTTAAGCCTGAATAAAGGCTATACAACTTTAAGTGTGGGCTTGGCCCAACAGCATAATCTATTAAATTATTCACTTCACGTCATTTGCGCTCATTCTTTATGTTTTCTTATATTATGTCTCACTTTTCAATTTTCACACTATGAATTCAATATTTTCTCTAATAAATCAATGATGAAAAAGGTAACTACTTGGAAAGAAATGTTGTTACTTATGAAAGTAATACTAAATTGATTTTTTTTTTTAAATTAATTTTAGATAAACATGTTATTTATTTGTAAAATGTGTCAAATTCACTCAAGTAAGTTGTTTTCTCAAATCTGAGCAAAGTTATAATCATATACAAATAAACAAGGGCCAAGCTCGGGGTTTACCTAAGAGCCTGGGCCATTACTTAACCTTTAATGATGGGCCTAAATAAAGCTGGGCTTACATCCAAGTTTAAATCCAACATCTAAAAGCCTGGTGGGCTTTGAACCAATTCTGTCCAAGCCCAAGCAACGAACTGGTATACTTTCCAGTCTTCTAGAGCAATATAATATATTGCAGAACATGGCTTTCACAGGAAATAAAAAGAGACAGAGGTAACTTAAAGGGTTTCAACTGTCCTAAAATGACTTAATGTTGCTTCAGATCGAACATGTCTCTCTAAACCTGTTCATGTTAAGAATCAGAAGGATGATTTTAAAACTAGATCAATATATGAAAATTTTCCATATCAATAGCCTCATATTCCCAATGGCTATGAATAAAATTACATCAAAGAAGTAAATCTCTTAAAATCTTAAAGACATCAATTGGATGTGTTACTTGTCTAGATAGATAAACTGTGAAGAACCACAAAGTTCCAATGTAATTTAACAATTCAACTTCAAAGAGAAAATAGTAAAGAAAGAGAACGAGGAAAAAAACAGGATAAAGTTTACCTCTGTTAGCAAAGACTCTAGACGATCTATTCTGAATATGCCGTCCTGATAAAGGACATCAGTCAATATTGGAATTGAATCACCAAAAGGAGAAAAGGTGTAGCAATGATAATTGAAATTACATTTCTAGCTCAAGTACCACATGGAAAGCATGTTTTTCATGTTTTACCTTATAAAGAAGAGTCTGCAAGGAAGATTTAAGTTGAGGAGAGCTGTCGGTAAGTACTTTCCTAGCAATCCAAGGGTAAGTACTACCCAGAACTTTGTACTCAGGATTAAAGCTGACAGCAATTCCTTCAAGTACAGCAAGGCTGAAAGACCAAAAAACAGTTAAGGAATTGAACAGAGACATTTATTTAATCCTTTTTTCAAAAGCATTACCTTCGGATGACAAGCGAGAAGTATGAAGGTATCCTAAATTTGAACTTATACCTGGAAAAGGAAGAGAACATAGCATGTCAAAGTGAAGCATAAAGAATAAGCCAACTAGGATCAGGAAGAAAATAGCAAGAGAATAAAAAAATATGTTGATTTTAGTCCATTATAAACTAGTACATTAAGTTTACATTTGACGGACCCATTGGGCCCAATAAAGAAGGGTGGGTTTATGAAAGGAGGAAGAGGAAGAGTAGAGCCCAACAAGGGGAGGAGATGATGAGAGGAGGGCAAAAAGGAAATCTACCTGAGCTTAACTAATTCTGACCTCACGGAGTATAGGTCGAAGAGAAAGAATTAGTGGGGGGAGTGGGAAGGAGAGCAATTAGTATCAAGCGTGGGCTATGTAGAAGGGGGTGGAATTGTCAGGAAGGAAGGGGAAAGAGCTTGGCCTCTCAAAAGCCAGGAGAGTGAGAGCTGTGTCTTCTTTTTGTGGCTTCTGTTATTAGGCTGTGCTATCTTTTTGTTGTTTCGGTCATTAGGCCATTGGCCTTTGAAATTGTAGCTACTCCTTCTTTTTGTGACCAAGAGAGATGAATTATCAATCCATAGATAAAATAATTTAGACTACTGGGTTACATCAACATCCCTTATTGGATTTGGGTCTAGAAAATAGTTAAATGCTATAGATTGTGATTTCAAACAATAAGTTTCAGCCATAAAGCTTTCTAATCTACATGACACTTTTTCTTAATCTTTAATAAGCTAGTGACAAAACGCAATTATATTTGTTCAATTCAGGGAATAAGTGAGGAGTATATAAATAAGGAGAATTTAATCATGGCTATAATTTGTCATATACCACTTAAGCGAGTATAACTATGCAAAATAGAAGAAGATACAACAACAAAACAACAAATAAGCCTTTTTCCACTAAGTGGGGTCGGCCACATGAATCAAATGGCACCATAAAGTTCTATTATAAATTATATATTTAGATAAACCATTTAAATTGAAACCTTTCTTAATAATTTCACCTATAATTTTTCGTGGTCTTTCTCTACCTTTAATTGTTGGGTTACTCTCCATCAGGTCTATCCTTCTTACTAGAGTTTCTATAGGTCTTCTCCACATATGTCCAAACCATTTAAGATGTGATTCTACTATCTTTTCTACAATAGGTACGACCCCAACTTTTTCTGTAATATATTTATTTCTAATTCTATCTTATTTGGTATGTCTATTCATCTAACGCAATATTCTTATCTCTGCAATATTGAACTTATTCTCCTCTTGGTTTTTATTGCCCAACACTTAGTCCCATACAACATTGTTAGTCTTATAACTGTGTAGTAAAATTTATCTTTAAATTTGAACAGTACTCTTCTATCTGTAATAACACCCAAAGCATTCTTCCATTTCATCTATCCTGCTTGAATCCTATAATTTATATCTTCCTTTATTTCTTCGTCCTATTGTATGATGTAGCAAGATACTTAAACCAAGTGACTTGTGATATAGTGTGTTCTTTGATTTTCACTTCTACGTTAGAATTAGTGTACCTCTTGCTAAACTTACATTCTATATACTCAATTTTACTTATACTTAAACAAAATCTATGTGTTTTTAAAGCTAGTTTTCACATCTCTAACTTTTTATTTATTTCTTCTCTCAACTCCCCAACTAATACTATATCATCTGCAAAGAGCATGCACTGTAGCATTGGCTCTTGGATATGTTCATTAAACACATTTAAAACTAAAATAAAAAGATAGGGGCTCAAAGTTAACCTCTGATGTAGGCCAATAGTTATCGAGAAATCTTTGCGGGCCCACTTTGTGTTCTCACACAAGTTTTAACCCCATCATACATATCCTGAATATCTCGAATATAAGTAATATGGATTCTTTTTTTCTCCAAAACCTTCTACAAAATATCTCTTGACACCTTATCATATTCCTTCTTTAAATCGATGAACACCATATACAAATCTTTTTTATTTGTTCGATATTTCTCCATCAATCTTCGCAACAAGTATATCGCTTCCCTTGTCGACCTATTAGGCATAAAACCAAATTAATTCTCCGTAACTTAAATCTTTTGCCTTAATCTCCCCTTAATAACCCTCTCATATAACTTCATAGTATGACTTATGAGTTTAATTTCTTTATAATTTGCACAATTTTGTATGTCTCCCTCATTATTTTGTACGCTTGTATCCCACCACCAAGATTTTTTATTGCTAGGTTTAAAATCGTTTGATTGTCCGAGTGTCTCTTTTGAAACCTTCCTAATCTCTTTAGCCATCTTGTCCCATATATAATTAGCACTTCCTTGTGCCTCCCATGATCCTTCCTCCAAAATCCTTTTTTGCAAACTCTTTTTTTTATCACCTTTCAATTGCCACCACTTTGTCCTCGACACTCTTTCTTGGCTTTTACTCTTTACTCTCCTCTTAATTCTAGCATCCATTACTAAGGCCCTATATTGTGTAGTCAAGCTCTCTTTAAATATAACTTTGCAATCTATGCAAAGCTTTCTGTCCACTCTCCTTATTAGAAAGAAATCAATTTGAGAGCATGTTCTCCTACTTTTGTAAGTAATGAGATTCTCTTTATACTTTTTAAAACAAATGTTAGTTATAGTAAAATCAAACGTTAATGAAAAGTTTAGAATAATTTTACCCTTTGAATTTAGTTCTCCTAAACTATATCCACCATGCGAACCCTCGTAACCTGTAGATGCATTACCCGTATAACTATTAAGATCCCCTCATATAAGAATCTTTTTCCCTGAAGTTATTCCCTGAACTAGACCTAAGTCCTCCCAAAACTTTATCTTATAATACTCTTTTAACTCTACTTGTGATGTATAAACACTAATAACATTAAAAATTTCTTTTTCCATGACAAATTTTAACGCTATAATTCTATTTCCTAATCTTTTTATATCTATCACAACATTTTTCCAATACTTATCCACAATTATACCTACCCCATTTCTAACTTTAGTCTTACCAGTGTACTAAAGCTTAAAATCTGAAGTGTCTAATTCCTTCGTTTTTTCTCCTACTCATTTAGTTTCTTGTAAGCACATAAAATTAATCCTCCTCCTAATCATGGTATCTACTATTTCCATTGATTTACCTGTAAGTGTACCTATATTACAAGTTCTAAAACGAATTTTAATTTCGTGAACTAATTTCTTTACCAACATTCGTTAATGAAAATGTAAAAACCCTTACTTATTTTTCATTACACTTAGGCTTTGATGCAATGATTCTTGCTCATTTGACACTGTACTCAAACTATACAGTGCAGTGCTTCTGGACAATGACCTAGTATTAATTCTACTATATCGTTGATCCATATCATAAAGATTCGACAAAGTTTTATGTTGACTGTCGACTGCCTAACACAACTCTCTCTTTTTTCCCGACTTGAGAGTGGCTATAAAAATGATTTACATTAAAGCACAGTATTTGTAATTTTGCTGCCACTAAATAAAAGATAGGGTTGTAATTTTGCTGCCACAAAATAAAAGATAGTATTTGTAATTTTGCTGCCACTAAATCAATCTAAATTCAACCCATGTATAGGGTTGACACTTGAATCAAGTAATTAGATAAGCTCAATAGGCTCATCTTGGCTTGACACAAAGGTCAATAAGATCAAATTTGTGGCTATATGTGAAGCTCGATTATACTATATATTATTTTTATATTCTTATAAATTGTAATTATATTAAATTCAACTAAACTTTATTTTATAATTTATAATTCTAAAACCATAGAAATTTGATTTGAATCTATTCTAGCCAAACATAGCATCAAGATGGAAATTTTCAACTGGATCTAGCTTAAATATGTTAATATTAAGCTCAACTTACCTTGATTCCACTCCTACCTTTAGAACTAAGTAGTAATGGGATAGGAACATGATAAAATTAGCATAGGAATGTTAGAAAATCTAAATAGAAATTATTCCCCATATGCTTGTTAGAGTTTTAATATTCATTCTTTGGCCCTCGCCTACAAGCTTAAACAATTAGGTGGAGTGGTTCACTTTTTTTAAGATAGTAGAAGAAATTGTATAAGGAGGAAATTATAAATTCAAAGAAAAGCAGGGATACAATTAAACCAATAGAGGAGGTTAAGTCATGCATAGTAGCACTTGAGTCCACCACCCATGTGTGATCATTTAGGACTTGTGTGCTCCAAGCTACCAAAAAATTATCTAATTATGCTATATTACCCATGGTACCAATAGAGGAGGCCAAGTCATGCACAGTGGAGGATAGTGGCTCACTTGCAAGTTTGGTTATTGGGCCATAAGGAGGACAACTAGACATTGTAGGTCAACAAGAATGGCAGAGTTGATGGGTTCTAGGGAAGCCGTGGCAGAGGATGATGTCTCACTTGCCCTCATGGTCTCGTGTGTGAGATGGAAAGCTTCTAGCCTCAAAGGTGTGTGGCAGCATGTGGCCCATCATTTGGTGGTTAGAATGATGGTTTGGCTGATCAGAACCCTTTGAGCATTCTCCGATGGCATGTGTTTTCATTAGTGGAGGGAATCACAATGCGTTGTGGATGAAGCCCATTTGCCATTTTCAAAACTGTTTCTGTGTCTCCTTATCTTTGAGACTGCAGCAGAGTCATGGATCAAGCTAATGTAGCTCTACTACCATGAAGAAAAACAAATGAGCGAGATGAAGACTTGCTCTAAATTTCTCATCTATTATTCCACTAGTTTGGTTGATACAAATAGGGAGAAGAGAGGGACAAGAGTCCTATACAATTAACAAAACAATAAAACTAAACAATTGAACAACAATAGATAGAAATAAAGAAGGAAAAAAAAAATAAAACTAATAAAAGCATGATAATAGAGCAATACAAGAAAAAGATTAATATCACCAACAGTTACATTCAGATATGCTTCCATAACTAACTCTTATTACTAACAGACAAACAAAAACTTAACTCCTAACAGCCTATCAGCAGCTATCAACAATTAACAAGGCAACTAATAGCAATTAACAAACATAAAACACACAAACCTACTATTATAATACATCTTACACATAACATGTATTCTAGGTCCTTATATTATATATGTCTTAACATAAAGAAGAACTTACATGGTTGTTCCTAAGTTTCCTAAAAGATCTCCAAAGCTAATATTGCGAACTCCTTTGGCAACAGCATTTTGGAAGACACCTACATGGAAACAATGCAGGCAATATCATTAATTAGCACAACCCCTAGAAAGGAAAGGTGGTGAATTTCTACAGAAAATTACGGTATGAAAAACATTAAAGTTCACCTAAACATAATAAAGTAAAAACCTGTCAAGGCCTTTGTAACAGCTTCTTTGTCGGAAGTTGGTGGAAGAAGCCTGATAAAATTTACAACTAAATTAAACCTACATCAATGAGAATAATCTACTTAAAAGCTAAAAATGGACAGTGTATAATCATATTTCATAAATACCCGAGAGTGACAAAGTCCTTAGCCAATGCATCAAAATCACGATTTACAAGATGGAGGCAAGCCTCAATGAAACCATCACGCAGTTCTTGTTTAAATTCACCTGTCATACCAAAATCTGGTGGCGAAAGGCAAAAAAAGAAAAAGGAAAAATGTTTGTTATATGTATATAACTGTATTCTTGGGATATACAAATGAAGTCTTTGCAATTATGTCTAATAGGCTAGACAAGCAGGGTTGCTTGTAAGTAGTGTGTAGCTGAGAAAAGCTTGACCTTTGCCAATGAATTTAATGCCTATATATACAAGGCACTTTTACTATATTCAATGGTTATGAATTTCTTACCAGAGGTAACATCCAGTCAATGTGCTGACAATTGTGGCAGCACACTGACCACCAGCAGCTACCAGATGTTAACTGATTTTTAGCTTTAATTCAGCCATCTTGGACATAATTGGCCTTTTTGAGACAACTTTTACTTAATCCTACCAAACCACGTTTACTTGATTCCTTGCTTTAGCTTAGAATTTTTGGACCCTGAGTTTAACCCAACCTTATCAAAAAATCCTACGTTTCAAGGAAGATATGGCTTGGCTTTAGAATTTTTTAGGAAGGTGGGGCCACCTTACACTCCAGGGCTAGGGGAGCAGGCAGTTTCATGTCAAACTAAAATAGACCATACTGGCACTGTTTAAACCTTAGAACACATAATTTTGACCTAGTTAATCCTAAAGTGTATTATAAATAATATAAACATCAACAATGCGGGAGAAGGAGCTTTTTGAGACCTTCTTACCCTCAACAGATCATGAGAATTGATCTTGTTATATATCACAGATTAAGTAAAAGCTTTTGAAGGTGTTAGACATATATAAATATCATTCATGAGCCTTCTCTTAACAACTTAGACTTCTTCACAAGGTATTAAGGCCTCTATGACCTGGTCAGGAGTTCAATCCTTGCCTCCCCCAAATTTCCTGATTAAATTAATTTTTTGTACAAGGTATTGGGGGCCTATATTTTGACCATGTTTACACGTGGACTTTAGAAACAGAAAGAAAGCAAGGTTATATACCATGAGGTAGGTATTCCAAGAGTTTAACTTGTTTCAACCTTTAAGTTCTCAAACAAGATAATTAGTGTAGACATCAACCAATAAGCCAACAGAAAATAAAGCAAATTAGAAAGTGCATAGGAAAACACACTAGATTACATATTTCAATTTCTTTTCATACTTATATTACCTAAATAAGCTAGTTTTCCATCATATGTACGAAGAAGATTGCCAGGGTGTGGGTCTGCATGATAGAATCCATACTCAAGAAGTTGATTGAATGAGCAGTAAACTCCTACCTAATTAGCACAAGCAAGGAAACATAAGACTTGCTTAGTTCATTGTGTAAAAGCTAATTGCTACAGAAAGCAAATATTAACCCCCCCAAAAAAAAAACTTGATTGCTTCTAGTTTCAAAAATGACCTCAATCAAGTAGAGATCCTTCACTTCTGACAACTTTTGCCCCTACAATAGCCACAAAAATTAAAAAGGATTACATCAGGAGAAGTCTCAAAATTATGCAGAAGGACAAAAAAAGATCATCTGCGAGAGAAAATGGCTTCTATATTCCTCTTGAAGTTCAAAGGGAGGGAACTTGAGGCACATTTCCAGGAAAATTCTTCTTAAAAGACTTTGACAGCAGAAATCATTTTAGGACTGCTATTTTCTGATTATTTGAGTTTGTATGTGGCAATATTCTAATTCATACCAATATAGAAGAGAAGATTCAAGATATTTCCTAAATAATTTCAGAGTCCTGCATCTTATGCCCCAGGTTAATTCATCTGGTTTTCAAGCCATACATGCATTGAACTATTCCTGCTAAAGTAAAGTAAACAGACAACTAATGTGAGATGAAACAAATACCTCAATCCATTCCATGACAAGGACCTTGCGAGTTGTGTACTCCATATACATTAAGGGAACCACCACATCTTGTATAGAGCCATATAACTTCCTGCCCATCACACATAATGAAAAACAAAGAAAGAATTCATGATGCCTTAATTAATGTTCAATGAGAAGTAAAAGTAAACATCATTTGAAATGGTAGGTCAAAACTATGGTACAAATGGAATTGCAAAGAAATATTCCATAGCCAGGGAGGGACTGTTATGATAACCTCTCTGACTTAAAGAAATTGTTAGCTAATCAGAGGCTTTGAATCATGATATAGTGACTAAGGAGCTAGCAGGACAAACTTTCATGCTCTTGAAAGCCCAAATCTAAGTAAAAGGTGAAAAAAAGAATTGGAAAAAAATCAGCTTAAAGGTGCAACAAATTCCCTTAATTCAAGTGTGGGAAAAGTCAGAGTATCTTCATCATTAACACTCTCCTATGACTATAAGATGTTTAGAGAAAAAAATTAAAAGCGGGTCTGAATTAGAGAGACTTGATCAGATTTAGACAGAATTAAGTGATGTTGACTAAACAAAGAATATTTACCATTACTTTATGGTTGAATGATTTTTGAGAGTCGTCTTAGAAGAATATTATGGTAAAATGAGTATAATTCTTCCTAATATTTGAATATAAATATAGGTCAATGTAAAGGTGGAAAATAAATTGAAGCCTACTATTGGAAATCATATTTGATATGTGATTATTTGCTACAAATCACATTTAATATATGATTATTCTCATGTTGTAAGGCTTTTATTTGTTTCCTTATTTTGCCAATTGAGTCAACATTTTATCTTCTTTTTAGGTGATTATAATTAGACCTTAATTAGGTTTTTATCTCTATTTTTTTTATTGAAAGAAGTAGAGAAGTCAAGAACAGATAGAGAGTGAGAAATTGAGAAGGAATTCTCTGTTTTTTTGCTGTGTCAATAGCATAAGCATGATACATCTATATACAGAGCTAATAAAGGTTTCCTAGTCATAATAGGAGTTTCCTAGTCATAATAGGAGTCGACTAATTCAGTCCTTAATAAAAAAGAAAAACTAATCCTAAATAAATAGAAAGTGCCGATAAAGTAATCCCAAAACAAAAAAGGAGAAAACATGTACAATTAAAGACACAAAATAGAAGCTTTGGAATTGTGTGTGCGACATCCTCTTGTGCCACAACATTGCCCAGTGTTGCATGTGCTCTAAAAGCATGTGTATGACCAACACTCCCCCTCAAGTTGGAAGATAAATATTCTCCAAATCCAGCTTGGAACTTAGTTCTTCAAATTTAGATTTGTCATTGCCTTTGTTAATAAGTCAGCCACTTGTAGGTTTGTGGGAATATAAGTGACTTCCATTAATCCTGAATCAACCTTCTCTTCAATGAAGTTTCGGTCAATTTCAACATGTTCTATCCTATCATGATAAATAGGATTCTTCACAATACCAATTATAGCCATATTATCACACATATTTCAAATGAAATCTTTAACTCTTGAAGAACCCTTTTAATCCAAATTCCTTCACACATACATAAGGCAAGTGCACAAAAATTGGTTTCTGCATTCCTTCACAATGCCAGGTGCTTCTTGTTTCTCCATAAAACTAGGTTGCCCTGTACAAAAGTATAATACCTAGTTGTAGACCTTTTATTTGTCATTGAGCCTGCCTAGTCTGCATTAATGTATATTTCAATGCCTCTATGTTCCTTTTTTCAAAGAATAAGCCTTTACTAGGCATTATCTTTACCTTGAAATTTTGTAAACTCCCTTCATGTTATCTTCAATTGGCTTGTTCATAAATTGACTAGCCACACTTACAACAAAGCTGTCAGGATGTGCATGAGAAAGGTAAATTGACTTCCCCACTAACTTTTGGTATTTCCAAGTATCCACTAGTATGCCTTCCTTCTTAAGATGGAGTTTGTAGTTGACTTCCATAGGGGTTTCTGCTGGTTTGTACCCTAGCATCCCTGTTTTTTCAAGCAAATCTAGAGTATACTTCGAGAGACAGTGATATCCTTCTTTGTCCTTACTACTTCCATACCTAAGATATCTTAGGCATCACAAGTCTTTTACTTCAAATTTAGTCGCAAGTGAGCCTTTAAGTCTGATGATTTCTTCCTTATAGTCCCTTGTAATCATAATATCATCCACATATACTATCAAAATTGCAATTTTATCATTAGTTGAGGACTTAAAAAATAATGTATGATCAGTTTAACATTGAACATAGCCAAGTCCCTTAACCACATTATTAAACTTGTCAAACCATACCCTTGATGACCACTTTAAACCATATAGGGATTTATGAAGTTTACATTTGATATTTAAGGGATATTTAGAATTAAGTCCTGGTGGGACTTCCATATACACTTCTTCGTGATTGCCATTTAGGAAAGCACTTTTTACATCCATCTGAAGGAGAGGCCAATCTAAGTTGGTTGCAAGCGACAATAATATTTTGATGGTGTTAAACTTTGCCACTGGAGCAAATATCTCTTGACAATCTATACTATGAGTTTGAGTAAACCCCTTAGCCCTTAGCCACAAGATTGACTTTGTGTCGGTTGATACTTCCATTTGAGTTGTATTTAATCACAAAGACCCACATACATCCCATGTGTTTCTCACCTGATGGTAGCTTAGTCATCTCGCATCTCTCATTTTTCTTAAGTGCATTCAATTCTTCATTAATGGCTTGCCTCCATTTAGGTTTCTCTACTACCTCAAAAAAAATTTTGGGCAGTTTCTCATTAGAAACATTAGTCACAAATGTAGAGAATTTTTGAGACAATTTATCATAGAAAATGAAGTGACTAATAGCGTATTAAGTGCAAGATTTTACTCCTTTTCTCAAAGCAATGGGAATTTCCAGATCTCCTTTTTCAAAACTTGTCATAGGAGAGGATGTTGGCCCTTGCATAGGTTGTGTGCACTATTCCCTATCTTCTTGTTGCTGTTCTGTCAGTAATTTTTCCTCTGTTTGTGGCTGTACAGCCACTGGTTCTTGTCCATGCTGCTGTACATTGGCTGAACTCCTTTTTCTCCTTTGGTAAATCTTGAGATTAGTGTTTAATATGGCATTTTTTTGAGGCATCAAGTAGTCATCAAGTTGGGATTCAGATCTGTCAGTATTAGGCTGCTGTATTGGCTGTATTGCCCACTGTGTGGGCTGCTTTTGGCTTACAGGTATGGCTGGTGTGAGATTTGGATAGGGTAACTTGGCCATATGGTCTGCTGCAGGGTTGGGATTACTCTCAAACTGCCATTCTTTTGTGTTTGTACTCTCCCCTTGAATGAGAGTTTGGGCATAGAAAAGTGTGTTTTCAAAACAAGTGACATTCATGATGGTAAAGAATTTCCTAAATTGCAGTGAGTAACATTTATATCCTTCCTGAATAGGTGAATATCCAAGAAATATGCATTTTGTAGCTCTATGATCAAGCTTTCCACTATATTCATTATGGACAAATACTATACACCCAAATACTTTTTGAGGGATGATACTTATGGTTGAAGTGTGTCGGTACATTTCAAGTAGTTTTTGTTGAGGAAAAAGGAATTTTAATGTCTTTGAGGGCATTCTATTGATAAGATAAATGGCTGTCATGACAGCTTCTCCCTGAAAGTGTTTAGGCACATTTGTTGTAATTAGGAGGGAACGGGCAACTTCAAGCATATGTTTATTTTTTCTCTCTACTCCATTTTGTTGGAGAGTATATGCACAAGAACTTTGGTATATAATTCCTTATTTTTCCAACTATTGTCCTAAGGTAGAATTAAAGTAATCTTGACATTATCAGTTCTAAGAACTTTGATGCTAGTTTTGAATTGGGTTTGGACAAGTTTATGGTAGATTTCAAACACTTTAGCTACCTCAGATTTTTCCCTTTTTTTAAAGGAGGTATAACCAAGTTGACCGGTTATGGTTATTTGTAAAAATCACAAACCACCTTGCTCCATTTAAAGTTTTCACTAGTGAGGTTCCCCAAATGTCACTATGCACAAGATGGAAAGGTTGGGTTGATCTATAAGGGTGAGGAGGATATATATTTTTTACATGTTTAAAGAGATGATAGAACTCACATTGAAAAGAAGTATCTTTGTTAATCAAACATGGATACATTTGTTTTAAATAGGAAAAATTAGGTGCCCTAATCTATAATGCCATAAAGTAGCCTTATCAAAAAATTAAGGTGGATACATGCAATGCTCCTTTTGATATGTCTTCTGATCTAGTTAGGCAGTACAAACTGGCAAACTCCTTGACATTGCCAATCCTCCTCCCGATGCCAAGTCTAGAAATACACAGTCTTCATTCATAGAGATATTAGTAGTGTAATGTAGGTTCCTTGCAAATTTGCCTATACAAAGCAAATTGCAAGTTAATTTAGGGACATAGAGAACATCCTTTAGAATTATATCTTTTGAAATTTTCACTTCCCCAATACCATTGACTTTGGATAAGGACCTATCAGCAATTTTCACAACAAGGTCATTTGTGCAAGGTACATAATTTTTTAAGAGAGAAATTACCTATTATGTGATCAATGGCTCCTGAGTCTAAAGTCCAATAATTGGATTGTTGTGCCTGAGTATTAAAAGCAAGTGGGAAATTACTTGATCGAGCAACTATATTGGTGCCAAAAACTTTATCAATGTTACTAATACCTTGGTTTCCAAATACAGTGCTTCCTAATGAATAAAGAAGATGTTGGTGGTTCAAGTTTCTCTTCATTGCTTACCACCAAGCTTCGAGTCTCTCCCTTTTGTCTAGGCTTCCAATTGGGTGGTTTGCCATGAATTTTCTAACAAGTATCCTTGGTGCAGCCAACTTTGGGACAATGGTCACACTAAGGCCTTTCTCTTTTTTTTTTTTTCCTTTTTTTTTTGGGTTTCTGATCTAGAGTAGGGGTTGACGTTCCTCTAGCAATCAAAGCTGAGGACTTTGGTGTATATTGTGTAGTTTGAGAGCTAGTCAAATGCTTCTTGTTCTATTCCCATTTTATCTCTGCAAAACTCTCATCAAAATAAGGTAATAACCAAATGGCCATAATTCGTCCCCTAACACCCTCAAATATTGAATACAACCCTAAAAGAAAGATATAAATTCTTTCCTTTTCAACCACCCTTCTAAAATAAATTGCATCATTACTACAAGATAATCAATGAGTTTCATAGAGATCTAATTATTGTTGGCACTTTACAAGAAGATTATAATATTGAGTTATATTCATCTCACCTTAGTTTAGGCAACGAATGCACCCTTTGATCTAAAGGAGTGTTGTAGTATTCTCAGACAAAGAGTAGGCTTTCTTCCCTGCATCGCACATATCTTTAGCTATCTTACATAGGAGGTAGGTCTCACCTATGTCATTTGTCATGGAGTTGATTGACCATGACATAATGGTGTCATTTTCAGACAGTCACTCCTTGTACTTTGGGTCTGTAGCTTTTGGTTGCCTTACTTCTCTAGTGAGATATTCTTCTTTCCCTCGTCATCAAATATACATAGGAGTAGCTTGTGACCATTGGAGATAATTGTTTCCATTGAAGCGATGTCTTGTAATGATCACAGGATTGGTGTCAGCAGCATTATGGGGTAGTGGAACTTTGTCATTAGTCATGATAGAGGAAGAGGTCGGGCTACTCTTTGTATTTAAAGCACTAACTGTGCCAAATGATATCATCTAAAAACTATAGCTCTAATACCATGAAAAAAGAAGAGAAGTTGAGAATAGATAGATAGATAGAGAGAGAGAGAGAGAGAGAGAGAAATTGAAAAGGAATTTTCTATTTTATTGTTGTGTCAATAGCATAAGCACGATACAACTATATATAGAACTAATAATGGTTTCCTAGTCATAAGAGGAGTCAACTAATGTAGTCCCTAATAAAAAGGAAAAACTAATTCCAACTAAATCGAAAAGTGCCGATAAAGTAATCCCAAAACAAAAAAAGAGAAAACATGTACAATTAAAAATATGAAATAGAGGCTTTGTGAATTATGTGTGCAAAATCTCCTTTACGACAACATTGCCTAGTGTTGTGTGTGCTTTGAAAGCGTGTATATTACCAATATTTTTCCTTTCCTAGAGGGTATGAATGTCCGTTTACTATGTCTTCTATTATGCATTTATTTCCTCATTTTTTCCTTCCTTGAAGGGTTGTCCGCCCCTCTAATCCTCTCTATAAATGTACCTCTAGTTAAGATTTTAACGATAAGAGAATCAAAGCATTGATCTCTGAACTCCTTCATGATATTAGAGCCTATAAGGTATGAATGACAAAATATGTTAGTGATTAGCATGAGAAAACTAAACGTTGGTAGTTAGCATGAAAAAACCAAGACCTCTATCTCACAAAAAGTGAGGTGAAGATGTCCAAAACTAAGACCGTCACTGCAAAGTGGGGTGAGAAAAGGGGGAAAAATCATGCAAACTCCATAGCAAGGAGTAATGAAGAAGAAGAGAAGAAAATTAGACCTGAATTGGGTTTTTATTTCTATGACAAGGAAGAAAATTCTTCGACAACCTCAAAATGGCAAGAAAGAAGGATGGCAATGTTAGCTCCAAGTTATTTCCAACTTGTGGAGGAGTGTTGGAAATTATATTTAATATGTGATTATTTGCTACAAAATCACATTCAACATATTATTCTCAAGTTTTAACGCTTTTATTTGTTTCTTTATGTTGTTAGTTAGGTTAACATTTTATTTCCTTTTTAAGTGTTTGTAATTAGACCTTAATTAAGTCTTCATTTCCATCTTTTTCCTTTTCTGGAGAATGTGAATCTATCCATTCATTAAGTCTTTTATTATACATTTATTTCCTTATCTTTTACTTACCTCGAGGGCTGTTTGCCCCTTTCTATGAATGTGCCTTTGGTTCAGATTTTAATGATAAGAGAATTAGAGTATTAATTTCTAAATTCCTTCACCTACAATCTTTTTATCCTCTATTGTCAGTTTTACCTCTTTACTACTTTTATATATTTTTCAACACAAATAAAAATCCCTAACAAAACCACTGTCTGAATATGACAATGAGGTCTAAGTTTATCTAATGCAAGCCCTAGAAGAAAAATCTAGAGGGCATTAAGCTCCAACCAAATGCACCAAGTCCCTGTAAATGATGCATATTTTTCCAAGGCCTTTTGCTCCTTTCTTCTCCTAAAGCTTGAAAATTGAATTGTCAAAATTTTTCCAACTTCGAAGGAGAAGCCCATTGTTCAATGAAAAAAAAAAGAGTAATAAAAATGTGTTATGTGGGATTAGGGGGAGATTAGTGGGATTAGTTACTTGTTAGTAGAAGTTGTTAATTATGTTAGAAGACTTGCATCTCTAGTAGCCTATAAATAAGGGATGAGGTAGATGTAATATGTGTGAAGGACTTGAATATAGTGTGTGTTTACATTTACCATGACATTTGGTATCAAAGCAATTTCATTCCTACGAAATGGAAGAAGAGTTATGGATTAGCAAATGCAAGCACAAGATGAAGGTGATGAAAATAGACATTGTTAGAATACAAAGCCTTTTGATGCAAATGAAGGAGGAACTGAAGAAGATGAAAGCAAGTGTCTCCAAAATAGCAAATAAGAGTTAGATGTAGGCCATCCTATATCAAGAACCTCTAGCCATGGAAGTTTAAGAAGAAGAGAAACGTTTCTATGGCAATACCAAAAGAAGGAGGCCAAGTTCAATCACCTCCAAATCCAACGATTGATAAAACGCAAGAGCTTTCCAATTGTGACAATGAAGAGAATGACTACAAGTAGGATGAGGAGGTCAAAGACAACAAGAGGCAAAGAATTACAGAAGCAAAGAAGATCAAAGATGAAGGATTGGTAAAGAAAGACATGGAAACAAAGGATATCAATAGAAGCAACCTCATCAACTCCGCCTTCTACAATGTCAATTCCTATGAATTTTCTTTTGATCACTCGATGTTCATCAAAGCACCATAGTCACCATTTCCAAAGCCAAAGATTAATGAATAAGTCGATTGTGAAAGAGTCAAAGAGCTGAAACCAACACAAACTTTCTAATCAAGGCAGACATTGAACAAGAACATCCTGACCAAACCTAGGTTTTGCTAATGAAAGGGGACATAAAACCCATGGATGAGATGGTTGAAGATGAAGTGGAAAGGATGAAGAATTGGACTGACAACATCTGTGAAGCCATAGAAACCAAGAACTAGAATGCTGTGATTGCCATAGAGGTAAATGAGATTGCCAATGCAGAACATCATGGCTACCAAAGTTATGGTTCAACTAAGGGTGGTCAATTAAAGGTCATTGTTGATGCTGAAGATGACAAGGAAAACAGAATCATGTGTCACTTCAATAACAAAGAGTTGAGGAATCATGATAACGCAAAGACTAAGCTTGTGATCCAGAAGATTTCACTTAGTGATAGCAGAATGGTGCAGAAGTTTGTCAGAGAGTTTGTCTTGGACTCTCAAGGTTGTCGACTCAGATGAGTGGGTCAAGAGGAGGGGTGGGGAGCCTACGGGTATTTCTACAACCCATCAGCTTTCCTTAAGGATTATAGATCCAAAGGCTTACATAGAAGCACCCTTTGCTGCATCTTTTGCTTACTCTGTGTTTATTGAAGAACCATGGTTGCTGCTTGACATCACAAGGCTACGCAGGTGGAGAAGATAACAGGCAGCCGGCATGAATATTCATGCAACTCCAGGAGTGGGATGAGTTTCTTAGAACAAGGAAGCAAGACATGGTGATAAAGCTGCTTTTGGTCAAACACAGAGTTAAGGTCCCTGCAGTGTTTCTATGGATAATCAAACATATGGGCTCAATTACTTCAGCTATGATCCAGAAGCATTTATGGGTCTTGAATAACATAGAGGTGGGCCATAGGCATTTTGGGCAATACAAACGATTTATGCTTAAAAGATCTAATACAAATGGCCACCAACAAATTGGGCCAATAATTTTACAGCTTGAGAAGGATTCAGCACCAAGAGAGGGCCCAGCCCAATCTAATGTCCAATGAATTAGCTGCATTAATTTTTTTTTAGTACCAATAAATTTCTAAATTTTTGAACTTCTGAATTTTGATTTGTATGGATCCTTGAGGACAAGGATCATTTTCAAGAAGGGGAGTATTGTTATGTGGGAGTAGGGAGAGATTAGTTGGCTTAGTTAGTTGTTCATAAAAGTTATTAATTTTGTTAGATGACTTGCATCCCTACTAGTCTATAAATAAGGATGAGGTAGATGTAATATGTGTTAATGATTTGAATATAGTGTGTATTTATGTTTACCATGTATCAAAATGTGGGTGAAATATGTTTCAAGTACTACCAAGTCAAACCATATTCATATGCTTTCAAAGCATACTACTATATAAGTCTGGAACATTGTTAAAACATTGATAGTATGCACTTACCTAAACTTGACACCGTTGCTAGCTTCATTCTTATAGTCCATCTCCTGCATTCAAGGTGATTTACCTGTATTCAATTTTAAGTTCTAAGAATTATAATTGTCATAAAATACGCATAAAATTAACAGGTTGAAAATTTGATAAGCTTAAGAGACATTTCAAATCATTACATTGTTCAATTCTCAAACTATGAAGGTTAGTGTTGTGAGCTTGACTGTATTAAATGATTAGGGAGTAGTTTTGAGAATGAGTTTCAGTGATTAGAAATTTAGATAAATTAAGTTTTTCCCTTGAATCAGAGTTTTTAAAATAAAATAGGATCATTTGACATAAAATAATAAATTTTTCAACAGAAGAGGTAGTGGAAAATACAAATGCAGTGGATAAAATATCCTCCCATGACATACTCATCTGAAAATCACCAGCTTCTCGAATCAATAGCCTCTTATAGGTTCAAGTTTTAGGCAAGGTGCAAGAGAAAAGGATGATAAAATATGTATGCTCCTAAACAAAGGAAACAAGTTTTTATTTTTAGTTTCCGCGCACCCCCAGGGGGGGGGGGGTGCTATCGGCTGACAAAAGAATTGTTGAGATCCTGATACTAACTATGCAATTCATTTATCTTGCTCTCCTCTTCTGATTTTTTTCTTCTTTTTTTCCCCCCTTTTTCTTTTATGAGCCAACTGAACAAAACGAACACAAAACTCAAGACAGAATATCAACCCCCACACTAACAAGGAGTTAAGTATATTTAATCTGTGAAGACTAATTGAATAAAATAATATAACATGTACAGACATTATATACTCAAAAGATCTGGATTCTAACAAAGGGTTCTAATTATGACTCTTACGGAAATTCAAGCACAACTCTATAAGTAATTGGACTTCAACCTTGATAGACCAACTAATAATTCAATCCATAGACAGATCAGGATCCAAAAGTTTTTTTGCAGGCTCGCAGCAGCAACAAGCATCAAATACAAGCAGTGCCTTACATGCCTTTCACCAGGCAGTAAGATGATCCATATATGAATGATCCTCCGTTGGCAAGTAGATATAAAAATTTTTCTGTCATCAAATCCTAGCTGACACACTTTCCACCACGTAAACATGCATATTGAAAAGTTCAATTGAAGATACAGGGATATCAATGCGTACCCGGAAAAGACTTGATGCCCACTCATCAACAATAGCCTGCATATATAAGACTCTGTTTAACAACCAAGCGCAATATGGTACTGCAAATATACCACGCACATACATAGAAAGATAGAGAGAGGGAGAGAAGGTATATTGTTGATTACAAGCACTATTTATGTGCCCTATACTGTGAGTTAAATGAAAAATAATCAATTTCAAATCAACCAGTCCTGAAGGAAGGGGCCATTAATAGCAATGATAATCATTTTGGTGTTGATGTAACCAATTTAATCTTTTACACTCCTGCCATGTAATCTCAGTCAGACATTACACCACCTGAAGATCAGTATTAATTTTGCCAGCTCTCCTAGTAAATCCTGCCAGAAAACGTAAGATTAACATGTCAAGGGAAATTGCAGCTTGGACTCCTGGTCTTTGGACTTTAACAGCAACAACCTGTCCCCTTTGGCGAAGCCTAGCTTGATAAACCTACTCTTGGCAGAAAGAAGTTCCAATTTTCAGGAAGTAGAAACTACAATTTAAAAATACATATAAGGTCTCAAAAAACTTCTATAATCACCAGAAAGACAAATACACCCAAATATATAAACCTGCCCTAGGGATGCCGCAGCTACAGGCACAGGCGAAATCTCAGAGAAAAGTTCATCAATAGATAAACCGAGTTCTTGTTCTATCATATTGAAAGCAACTTCCGTGGAAAATGGGCTTATTCGATCTTGCAGCAATGAGAGTTCATCCACATATGATGGCGGTATCAAATCCTACAAGGATAGTTCACATAAAATATCATATATCAATTTTAGTCACTTTCCAAGGAGACAAGATAATATCATGCTAATACATTAAAGCTCCGTTTGGTCTACAGCATTGTGAACGTAATCCCTTTACATAGTTTGTGTAATGTCTATTATACCCTTATACTTATTATTCTATCTATCAAATCACCTTTCTAAAAGTAGGAGTAAAATAGTCATTTCTTATCTCACCTACCCCCACCTACTCACATTTTACATTCCCTTTATCATTACATCCTCCAATCAAACAGAGCATATGGCATTCCCATCCTCCTAAATAAGTCAGAAATTGGACATGAAGTTTAGAACGCGATTGGGAACAGAGTTAATATTATTCAAGTAATTACCAAAATAGAACATTGATACTTGAATAAAATACCCAAATAACAATCAGCTTATAAATATCATCAAGTGCTTATGTTTAGGCCATTACAAAGGGTAAAATTATAAGTAGAATTATAAATATATAGCAATAGGGCACATCCTAATACTAAGACCAACAGTATGGTGTTTTCTGTTATATGCACTTTAAATAGTATAACTGAATTTGAAGAGAAAATTAATCCTGAATGGCATTTATATTGTCTTTCAATTAGCATAATGAAAAATGAAGAAAAAAAGAAGCTTTGTCACCAAGTAAATAACAAATTCAGCTTAAGTGCCTTATTATAGGGGGTAATTGGCACATCACACCATGAAAGCCATAGGAAGGATCACAAAAGACCAGCAACAAATAAAGAAAGCATGCCTTATAAAAAAAGTTCAGGGTCACATAATGCAATTAATTGCAACTTACTGGACGAGATGATATAGCCTGGGCAATTTTAATATATGCCTGCAAGAAAGTAACAAAAGACTGTATTTTACAAAATGAACAAGTTATAAACAATTACACTCAATTAATTTAGACATTTTAGTAAGCATGGCATGATATAACAACATTATCGGACAAAGCACTGCAAAATGCAACTAAAATAAATAATATCCTGCACACAATTCAGTATCTGTAGCAGTGTAGCCCTTAATGACAAAACCCTTTTCAGCACAAAAAATCCCATTAGACGCATCAAAGATTGGGGAAATATTCCATAACAAAGGCAGTTAGGTAGGGGGCTGACTGAGACATTACAACAAGAACCTTGATAAAAAGATTAATACAGGAGAATTGATGCAGATACTCCTACAAATTTAAGATGATTACTGGGAAGCACAGGTACGCCTTTTTTGGAGCCATACCCATACCAGATATCCGGTATGCATACGCGTATTGTACGGGTACAAAGGTATCCAAAACGTTTTTTTTCTTCTTTTCTGGGATACATTTCGAAATGTTTTGGTGCCTATCGAAACATTTCAGTACAAGACGAAACAGTTGCGAAATGACTCTGAAACGGCTACAAAACGGCTACATCGTTTAAGACATCATTTCTGCAGCATTTTACCCATCTCCTCTTCAAAAGCCCTACACCCATGCTTCTGCATTTGTGATTCGTCAGCTGCATTCGTCCTCCGTGTTGCATCCTCTTCTCCTATGAGACTCTGGTTCCTCCGTCATCTTCTTTGGCAGGTGCTGGTGCCGATGGCTGGTGACTAGTTCCTCCATGCTATCCTCCTCCCCATGCTTCTTCTTGCTGTGAGCATCAAGTTCCCCCCTTCTAGCTGCAAGTATTTCTGCCCTGAAATAATTTTGCTCTATATCTGTCCATGTCTACGTGATTTTGCTCTTCTCTCTACTTTCTTCTTTGTTTCGTTTCACATCATTTTCTGTGCTTACACTTTTCACAGTATGTTAGAATTAGAATTTTGTGGATGAGTGTTTGTATCACATTCCTGGATGTTTATTTAATCATGGTCCTTTAATCACATTTTCAAAGAAGCCAACTCCTATGCTGATGTGCTTGCAAATCGTGTTGCTCTGTTTAGGCCTTCCTGCAAGATACTTTAGGCCTTGGTTTTCTATTGCTTACCAAAAAGAGAATTCTTCATTTTGAGTTTATTTACATAATAGAATCCATAAGATATGTTTTGAAGAATAATAATTCATTTATAGTGAGACTTGTATTTGAATTCTGCAGCACCATCTTGCTCTAACTTTTTCAAGACGTATCCCTAGAGTTTAAGAAATGTGAATGTTTTAATGTATTAGATTATTAAATACATATATATATACATATATTGTTGTACCCGTATCCTAAAATTTTAGAAATTGTTGTATCTCACGTATCGTATCGTATCATATCCAATACGCGTACCCATATCGTTGCTTCTTAGTTGAGCAGGGTATTGAAGTTTTTACTTAAACAATGTTCCATTCTTGATCTTGAAGACTTCCAACTTAGAGGATCAATATTCTGAAAAGTGCAACATGTGCTTCATTCTTTCTCCAGCTGCCAAAGAATATAGAGCAGATATAGGGCCCAAAAGGACAAAAAGAAGATAAAACTAGGGATAAGAAAGAGAACAAGGAAAAAAAAAAGAGAGGAAGAATTTATAATAAGCATTAAAACTCAACCTGACATTCATGAATCGTAATGGTTCAACAACTAGATGAAAACCCAATAACCCAACAGTTCAAAAAATTTATTGAAGAAAACGAAATGCAGAAACAACCGCTTGAACAAGCTGAAGGCAGCAATGATAAAGCATACCCATTTACACCATTTGAACAAAGTCATACAGTAATTTGACATATCTCGGAAAAATATGAAGGACCCCTTTATCATTACCGATCAAAATCAGTGACACCAAGTTATAAGAAAAGCAGATCAGAAGAAAGCCCATGGCTATTATAGTTTAAAAAACATGACATACCGGCCCAAGTTCCACCAATATGTTCCTGAGTTCTGCAGCTCTAACCTACGAGTAAAAATTAAAATAAAACACACCGTGCTTGTCAATGCAACCGCAAATCATAAGCTTCAAAATTTTTTGTCCTATTGTAATAATGAAAATGCAATCTCTCCATCAGAAACATACTGCAAATTAGCCAATTTTGCATAAAATAAAATTTACAAACCTCAAACATTTCATCAGACCGCTCCATCAGTCTGTCGATGTAACGGAGGCCAAACCACTTGCCAAAAGTAGTTCCTATCTGAAACAACCGGCGAAAAACAATCAAAGGCTTTCTCCTATAAATGGCGGCGATCTTGGATATGCTGTATTCAGCCAGAGAGTCTGCCTCAGGGGTGCTGAGGTCGAAGAGGTAACCAGACTTTGCCGTGAAGGTGTCGACTTCACCACCTCCACCACCGGCGGAGGTGGCAGCACATATGCCGGATCGGTGGATCCCAGAAGTTTGGTGGGGATGAGGGGAAAGAGGAAGAAACTGAAAGGGCAGAGAGGAACTGCATTGGTTGGGGAATAGAGAAGAAGGGGAGTGGGGTTTGAGAGTGGCGGGAAAGGATGAGAGAGCAAGAGAAGGATGGATGAGCATTTGTAGTCAGAGGATTCTGCTGTATGGTTACAGCGAGTGAGTGTGGCGATGAAATGAATGGAATGGAATTTTGCAGGAGCTTGTTCTGTAACCAGAGGAGGAGTTCCTACCTCAATTTTATTGAAGAAAGTAGAGAGAAGCGCCACAACCTTCCTTGTGCGGTCCTTGCATGGCTTATCCATTCTCAATTTTTCAAGAATATGCTAAAATCAAAGGCAACACAGGAAGCATCAAGTTGGACATTTGTCCGTATTTGATCTAAACCGGTTCCAACACCACTTATTTATGGCGGCGAATTTTTTTTTTTGGAAAAAACAAGTTATTTTATATTCTATTTTAAAGATTTATATTTTCATAATATATATCTTAAATAATTTTTTTTAATTTCTGTATCAAACAAAATGAAATTTAAATCTAGAAACAAATGAAAGTTAAATAAATAATGTACCAAAAATTATTTTTCATATTAATATCAATAATTTCACTATTCAAATACTCACAAAGATATAATTATTTACTCAAATAATATAATGCATAACAAAGATATTATTAAGAAAATACACCATTATTGAATACATTATAATAATTCAATAAATAACTCAAACTATTATAAAAAAAATCTAATAAAACATAAAAATTTATAATTGTTAATTAAAAAAACTATATTTACATAGCATTATAAATACCATTTTATCCAACAACTAATCAAAAAACTTGTATTCTGAAAATACTATATTTACAAAACACAATTTGGACATAAAGAAACAGAGTAAGATGTGCAAAGAACATGAAAGATGAACAAGCTAAAAATTACAAGAAAAAAATATTGGGTAAGAGGCAACGTGATGGAGAGAGAAGAACTAGTGTATAAAATCTAAACTAAAGTTAAGGGTAATATAAAAAAAAAAAAGAGAAAAATTAGGAAAAGAAGAAGAAAGATAAAGACAAAAAATAAGAAAATAAGAGAGAAAAGAAATAAAGAAAAAGAAGAACAATATATATATAACAAATATATATATATATTGGAGTTTAGTAGATTCAAATTAAAATGCCCAATAATTAAAAAAAAAAACATTTGTATTTGTAGATTCAATAAGTTTATTGGGTTCAAAATGTCAAAAAATGTATGGAGTAATAATATCAAATTTTAACACTACATGCATACAAATTTTTAAAAATTAAAGGTGGCAATTGCAATGTAGCTCTAACAGTGTTTATATTAAGATAGTTTTCTCTTTTAAATTGCTTAATGATTTTTCATATGGTTTTAGGATGATGAATAGTATTAAAAAAATAAAACAAAATAATGGATTTCAAATTACAAAATTTGAATAGGTGCCAATTATAGTAATTACAAAATCATTCTTTTCTAGAAAATTTGCCATTTTATCCAATAACATTATATGGCTATGGTTTTAAATTGCAAATAATAAAATGATTTATAATTTTTTAAAGTTATTAATAGTTTCTTTTTATAATAGTTGTCATTGAAATTTAAAGAAATTATTAATACGGCACGTAGAAATGAAAACAAAAACATCTTTCCATCCCTTATATTAATGATTCCAAAGTAACACTACATGCCCATTATGCTTGATATTTTATGTGTACAGTGAAGAATTCTATGGTGCTGAGTGAGTATGAATACTAGAGTCAATGATACAAACTGAGAAGCAATAAACTTAAGAGACATTTTAAACACTTCACACCACCTTCTCATAAGCCCTTACTTCTATCTATACTGAAGCCCCTAGCCCAACATGATGACCAAAATTTTACACTCATACATCCAATTACAAGAATGAGAAGGGAAACTATGTGTTCATGCACAATCCCATAAATGTAAGCTAATTGATTTGTTGAGAAAGGAGAACAAGTAATCCTTGAGGACCAACTAATATTTCATTAAGAAAACTGATGAATCCGAACCAAACCACAGGAGTCACGTCCACACCAGCAAGGGGAGGGATCAATTTGCGGGTTTGAACAAGAAGTGGCTCAGTGGGAGCATAAGCTATCACATATGGAAACTTTCCCACAGGAAGTTTTGGGTACCAGGACATGACTATTCTCAAGATAAACAGAAAACCAAAGGCTGACAGAAAGGGACCTAGAAACCCAATTGCCAGCTTTGCAGTAGCAGGATCCAAATCAGCAAGAACCAACCTCATGTTGAAATTTTTAGGAGTAAATGCATGTGTTGTTTCTGTTGTGGTGAGCTTTAGAGTATTCAAAACTGCATCTGAATCAAAAGAGGCCGTCGGTGAACTTGCTGCTGCATCCAGTGTCAAAAATTTAGCGCCTGCACTACATTGCACAATTCGAGAACCTCCATTTACAGCTCTTTTGGTGGGAAACCTTGATCTTTCCTACAACATTTGAAATGTCAGATTAATGGTGTGGAGCAGAACATGGTCCCCTGAAGTGCAAAAGCAGAACAATTCTCTATTTCAGAGGTCATTCAAGTAACATATCCTATGAAGTAAGCTGTGGCCATTAACAAACTTTTACTTGTCTACCAAAACAGGGGGAAAATGGCTTATATACTGAAGCATAAGTTTTAGATTTACATAATACAAAAAGTATAACTGATTTGACATATATAACCATTAAATTGAATGTAATCTAAGATTTGCATTTGAATTTGACGTAATTCAAAAAATAGACAAAAGATAATCAGTTATGAAAACTTTGTCTTGTATCCACGCTTCTTTGGCAACATCTTTTTCAAAAAAAAGTGAATTTCATAAATGGCTATAAGTGATAAATTATATCCTTTAAGTACCAAATACAACTTCATATTGACACTCAAGTTAAAGGCAAACGGAATCATTCTGTATCAAGGAGAAATAAACAAAGCAGTTCCTGCTAACTTCATGAATAGGAGATGAATTACTGTCAAGTTGCACTGAAAATAATAGAAAACAAAAAATTAAGTTTTCTAAATCTGTACTAGAGAAGCATTGCTTTCAATAATTTCATAGCTTCTGGAAGATGTTTTTTAAAAAGGAAAAAAGATATAGAGCAATGTGAGTTTTTTAGAAATTCTAAAAAATATATAAAAATTAAATAAAAGCAAAGCCACACGAATAATACTTTAAGAAAATGAATTGAATTTATGTCATATACAATTCAGCATGCGATCTTGAGGATTATGGGAGCTACATTCTTTTCTTCTAATGTCCTAACGCTCCCTGTAGATATATATATATATATCTAAATTCTGCTAACCCTGATGAAGGTAAGATCTCATCCTTGATTTGAATCCATCATATGTATCATTGTGATGCTTCTCAACTGACAATAGCTGAATATGTGAATTCTTAAAAATAAACCAGCTCAGGCTTATGAATTCTCTTTTCTCCAGTACATGCAATCTAGAACTATCATTTGCTATATTTTTATTTTCATGTCATCCATCACATACACCAAAATTGATCTCGCTCTTATCCTTCGAGCCATTCGTACTAAGATCAACTGGGAAATTTCATTATGCATGACAAAGCGTCTTATGGAACATCTGTGAACCTAGTCAACAACTGAAGTTGAAAACATGCTTCAGATATCCCATTGCAATGCAGAAATAATGCAAAATAAGAGATTCAATGCTTGGATGAACTTTTATACGCAACGACTATCCTGGTATGTAAAATTTTATCTCAAAACAATATGCAGGGTACCTCCAATTTTGTTATATTGGAAGGAAAATGGAACTAAATATCAGAAATCAAATTTTCAAAATTAAATTTATAATACTAAAAGTTTGAATTAGATACACCACTGTCAAGTACCAACATAGGATAAAGAAATGCGATACAATGTGCCCTTATGCGGGATAGTAAAAGCACATGAAGAAAGAATTAAGAGTGAATTGAATTTTTGGTCCTCCAAATACACATCTTGTCCCAATTTGATCCCTTAAAGATTATGCATCTCATTTTAATCCTCAAAAAATTATTTCTGTTTTAAAATGATCCACACATTAAATCCGGCACTGCTTATGCCACTACCAAAACACTACTTTAGCACTCTTGGAAAATACAAAACTCACACTTTGGAGAAGTGCTTATGGAACATTTTGATGGCCACACAAGCAATTAATGGCCACATGCCTTGTACCGTTAGGCCATGTCACCTATCTCCTTGATTATCTGTTAATAGTGTTAACTTGAGGACCATTTTTAAATAAAAATAATCTTTGAAGGACTAAAATGAGACATTTAATCTTTGGAAAGACTAAATTAAGACAAGGTATATTTTTGGAGAACCAAGAATTCAATTTACTCAAGACTGAGTGACCTGGCATCCAGAGTTATATTTAAAATCTGAAGAACTTGTTGGCTTAATCTTGGTGCAAGCATGCTTAGTTGTAGTGCTTAATAAGGGACATGTTTGAACTCTATCTTTTCTTGTCAGCATTTGGTTAGGTTTTCTTTTCCAAATGTATTTCCCCTTTCTTTATTATCATCACTAACCACTCAAATTTAAGATAAGGGCAAATATGGGCATCAATTGAAGCCCAAAAAAGCAAAATTGAAGTGAGCTCGCCAAATTCAGCTATTCGGAGCATTCCCATAGGAAATTTCCGGATAATTACTACTGGGTACAAGAGAAACTGCGCAAAATTTTCAAAGTAAAGAAAAGAAGGGGGGGTCCCCGGGGGGGGGGGGGGGGGGGAAGATACTTACAGAAACATTGGAATTGCTTCGCTTACATCTAGAGGGTTTCCATCCTACAAAATTGGAATACAGAAACAGAAAGGAGTGAAGTGAAAAGAAGACCACTTGGAAAATCCACAAAGAATGAAAATTACAGAAAAAAAAGGAATTTTACCTCTCGTATAAACGGTGTTCAAAGGATAAGATTGCGAAGCCATTATCAGTGAAGATAACGAGAGGAAGGATAGTAAGGGAGAGAAAGCCGTGCTCTTGATGGCCATCGAATTGGATTTGGGCGGGCATTTTGGTCAATACAAAATTGCCTGGAGAAAATGGTTAAATGGCCACAATCTAATGTGGAGACCACTCATTTCTTGAGTTACGTGTTAGATTTAGTCTTTTGTTTTTCTAACAATTAAAATTTACATTTGAGGGAAACTTGGCACATGCTCACTCTTAACTATTTTTTATTATTGTTATTTTTTAATATTTTTAAAATTAAATTCATTATTAAATGCTAATTAATAATTTATTAATTTAATCATTATCAAATCATTAATAATTAATTATATATATAACTTTATATATTAAAAATCTAATATAATAAATCATAATAAATAAATATTAAAAATTTTCAAATATTTCAATACCAATTATATATGAAAACAAAGGTTAAACATAACACAATATTCAAATCTAAAGAAGTGAATATCAATTACAATATTATTATTATTATTACAAAATAGACTCAAGATATAAAAAACACTTAAATACATTGAAGAATTGTACGAGATAATAGCCACATAAATAATAAAAGAAAATTCTTTGGTTATAATTTTTGTCACAAATATGAGTCTACTTTGTTAATTTGTAGTGATACATGTTATTACTTTTTCACACACATGTTCATTTTCACCTAATTAATTTTTTAAAAAAATTAAAACTACAACAAATAGGAACAAAAAAAGAGTTTTAAAAGAAGTTCTAAAACACATAAAAATAAAAGATCTTGAGCCTTTAACCAGGTGAAACCAATTAGGATTTGATGAGGAACTCTGATAAAATTTCTCGTTAGTATGTATTAAGGTCTAAAATTTTTTACAAATTAAAAATTATAGCTGATTAAAGTTAGAATGTTCATTAAATAAAATAAAATTTTAAAATCAACTTAACCCATTGAACTTATTGGGTTTTATTGATTTTTCACTAATTCAGCCAATTTTTTGATAGATTAATTTTGTGGTTCAAATAAATCCAAATTATAGTCTAATCTACATATGTTTTTGGTCCAACAATCTCATCCAATCTACTTTTTAGAACTATGGTTATTCTCCAAGATACAAGTTCAAATGTCAAACTCTTTGAAATTGGGTAAATCATAAATGTATTCATTCTCATGCGTTAATAAGAAATTTTAGAGAAAAAAAAAACCTCTGACTATCACATACTTACAATTTTATCCACTGTTGATATTCTAAATAACAAATTAATATGATCATAATTGCATTATAATAAATCTCTAGGATTTATCATTTTCCTTATGAGTAAGAATAGAGATTTGTAGTCTTCACATAAAATACAAGTTAATTTAACTGATGTTATTTGAGCTGTTCAGTAAGATCTCTAGGTTGACACTATATATTTCAACTAATCATTAAAATTGTTAGTTCTAATAAGAAAAAAAAATTAAGTATATGTTATATTATCATTTTGGTTGTAAGAAATATAATTTTTAACTTAATCAAATATGTTATCTTCATCAATGATTAAGTTAAAAATTATATTTGTAAGTGTTAGCAATTATCATATTTGTGTGAAAGACAAGATACATACAAGGATATTTAAGTCATTTTCATGTAAAAACATAATTAATGCAAGGGTATTAAAGTCATATCTCTATCCCCAATAAATATATTATTATTAAATAATGATTTAAGTACCCATTTACTGTTTTGTTTTTTAGTTAAGAAGTGATGACTTACTCAAAACTCTACTGTATCTGCAACACTAGCGAGAAGATTAGCAATTCCCTAAAATGTAGATCTACTCCAAAATGTCCTTATGCACACAAATGAAGAAAGAAGAGGAAATAAAAGCATGTATTACATGTCACACACACACACACACACACACATATAGAGTGAGAGAGAGTCTAATCCTAAAGGGTTAAAGAAGTGGGTTTCTTCTCTTAACTACTGAGTTTCAAACCTTTGAATCATCACTTAGGAGAATTTCTTTTCATAAATGCATCATACTAATAAGGAGGTACACTTTTAAGATCACTTGAAAAAAGGCCTAGTCTCAATTTATACTCTGGTTGGCTTGAGAATACTTTTACTAAAAAAAAAATAAAAATTGTATATGGAGCCTTAATCATATAATTATGTAATGCATCAGTAAAAACTACCAGCTTACTATTATATCTGGGGGATATATAATCATCATCCACTTCAAGATCAATTTTTACTGTCATTGAATGGGACTTGGTCACATGACAGCCAAGCAAATTCAAATTAGTTAATGGCCATGGAGACTTCTATTATGCCTTGTTAGTTAGTTAGTTAAGTAATGATGACTTTGCTTGATGTGAGGGACCATGCACTTTGATAGGACAAAATGATTGGGAGACTAAATTGTAAGGCTCTATTTTTAGAAGATCAAATTTAAAAAAGAGAGAAGAACAGTGATCTTCTAAAAAACAAATTATTAATCTACTCTAAAGTAAATGAATATAACGATATATATATATATAAGGCAAATTTGGTTATGCTTGCCCTTGGCTTTGAATTACCTTTTATGGTAGAAAGTTATAGCCATTCCCCATGAATTATGCTTTTGTAAATGATAGTGCATCAATCCACACCCACCCCCCTCTAAAAAAGGAAAGAAAAATACACACACATAACACACACACACACACATAGAGACAGTAAACACACATAGTTTTCTAGTAAGGAGGATCAACAAGATTGTGCTTTAAAGGGCCCTTGTCTTTGTCATAGTTCCCAAACCTCCATCCCACCATATAGAAACTATGAATTGTCATTGACTTTATGTAACTTTCATCTGTTCCAACCATTGGGAGTTTATGATTTGCAATGGCTAAGAACAGAGGGTTCTCTTGTGTTGCATTGATCATTTGGAAAAGATAGGTTTTTCCAAGTCTAACCTTTAGCCTAAAAGTGTCTACATTAATAAAAATATACATACCATCATAATATTGTTATTATAAGTCACAAAAAGAGAGAATAAATTAACAAATTGGAAAATAAAAGACAAGCTTATTAATTACTAGAATATGAGCAGGGGTAAAGATCATCGGGTTGGCCATTGATGATGTAAGCATCAGACAACATAAGGTCTCCTCCTTCTCCACAAAAGTCATTGTAAACTTGAATGATATATTGCTTTCACCACTCTCCTGCATTTATGTCACAAATGCATATTTAATTTTGGTAACCATTGATCTCAAATGAAACAATTAATAGGGAATTGAATTAAAAGATATAAACTGAATAAAATGGGAAACTCTGCGTTGTGGTTTTGGAAATGGGTAGGTGGTTCATTAACGGTGGGTTGGGAATAGGCACTGTGAATGTGCCACCAGAGAGTTCCTTCCTCTTTAGAAAGATGACCTTCTAGCTAAACTTGTAACTAGGTTAAATCGATCATTGAGTGATAAACTCAGGGCCAACTAATCATGGATATCTTGGTTAGTTTACTCCATGCCTGTTAATTTACGCTTTCACCTTTATAATTAGTTCTCTTTCACAAAGAATATAAGCTTAATAAACAAATTGAGATGACATAAAGTGGGCTTAGTTTAATTATATTTAATGTACCAATGGATGGTGATGTTGTCATTGGCTTGGTTATAACCGTCAATAATGATGGTTTTTCTTTGGTAACTTGCAAAGTTAGTGTTGGAAATTGGCCGTTTAAAGTCAAGATTTCTTAGTGCTATGAAGTCTTGAGTAGGAAGTGTCTTTAACCTACACTTATTTTATGCAAATGTCTAAATGAAAATGGCAGCTACGATATACTCCTTCTGGTCCAAAATGTAAGTCACTAAAGGAAAAAAAATTTTGATGCAAAATGTAAGTCACTTGGCAATGATTATTACTTTTTTTTTCCATAATACCCTTTATTTAATGGCAACAGTTGTGTTAAAAACCTTTCATTTAATGGCAACAGTTGTATTGATTACAGTGGTAAGATTGGAAAGACATGGTAATATTTGAAAAGTTTAAGAACATAATTAATTTTTCTTAAAAAGCGTGAATTTGTTAAAGGTGACTTATATTTTGAACAGGAGAGAGTATATAATTTCATATTTACTTTGTGAGGAATTACTTCAACATGGCATAAATTTGAATATATAGTTAGGTTCATCAAAACAAACCTCGAAAAGTATAATGCCCAAGTACCAGGCAAATAAAAGTGTTGTTAATGAACAAAATTCGTAATATATGTACAATCAATATCACCAAGATTTCATAACAATGAACTAAGAAAGGCTTGATTTCCTTGCTCTGTACTGATTATTATTGTTTCTATTTTGGTGCTTGATGAAAGAGTTTATTTTACTAATTAAAATTAATGCTCTTGTTTGTGTCTTGAAGCAAGGCTTGGTCTCTGCTTGCTGACATGTTTCTATTGGGTGCGTGAAGAAAGGCTTGATATATCATCAACTAATTAAAATTTCCGTTCGGTGTTTAAAGGAGTTCATCATGTACGCATGAATATAAAGTTTAACTAGGGAGGCTTTGACATGGCGAAAATGATGCTTGAGAAAATTATTCAATTTGTGTAGCTACTGCTTTGTGGTTTTCCTAAGTCTACATGTTAGTCTCAAGGTTTCTCCCAAAAACAATTTTAATTTTCAAAACAACAAAACTTTAAATTTCATTTTAGAAGCACTAAATATAGATTTGATAGTATTGATTTTAAATCCGATTTATGGTCATTTTACTCTGTATAAGTCAAAACATTCCTTAATTGGAAGCTAATCAACCATTATAAAAATTATTTTTTTAGCATTAGTTATCACAACCGACGCTAGATGCCTATTTCTTAAAAGTTTCCTATCACTTCTCTGGCATCAGTTAAAACCAACCTAGAGTCCAAAATTATGATTATAGCATCGGTTACCATAATACTATATGCTTTTTTTTAGGCTTCTCTTCCGATTCTCCCTAGAAATAATAACCTTAACATTTGACGTCTTCTCAGCTTCCATCCCTCCATCTTTTTATTGCCTCTCTCTGTTCACACTATAAGAAGTCACACATTTAGCCACCATTTTTTAATGGCTTTAGTGACTATACGAAGTCTATTGTTGAATTGTTTATTGTGAAAATTTTAAGAATGGTTTTTACTAACTATTGGTAAAATTGTAGATAGGGTATGGTCTAACTATGATTTAACTATGGTTGAAAATGTGCAAACTTTAAGGTGGCGGTTTTGACTGCTGCTAAATCCTTTTTTGAAAAAAACATTTCATTATATTTTTATGTCCCTTTTTCTTGAGTAAGCTTGCGCTTGAGCAACAAAAATTTTCACCAACATCCTTTGATTTACATGTATCAACTTTGTGGAGTAAATGAAACTATATTTACTAAAATGATAATACATATAGAGTTTAGCTAACTTATAAGCTTCACCATTCTAGGTTGTCCTGACAAGGTATTGCAAAAAGTACTCAAGCTTAGGCTTTGCTCCTTGCAAGAAGAATGCTCTACTCATGATTTGAAGCTTACAAAAGAAAAGGATATTCACATTTTAGAAAAATACCAATGAATATATTTGATGTGGAAAAAAAATCCATACAAAAGGGAAATTATTACATTTAAGAAATACTTGAATATATTTTATAGTAGTACAAGAAAAATAACATTGGATTTGGACACCTAGACCACATGTTCTACACCCATGATTAAAAAGAATGTGAATCAACAACATATATAGAAAGAGTATGAATGAGTTTTTGAACCACATAATTATCAGAGAAGTTATATATTAAATTTGACTATATAATTGTCAACACTTGAGAGTTTCAATTCCCCATGTAAAATTTCCAAAATCAACGGCATGTATACATAAATGGTCATAAAGTTAACAAAATAAGAAAAGTGAAAAATAAGAAATAGACAAGACATCGCTGACATTTTGTGCTTGCATTTCATTTTCTCTTTCCCTGTCAATCCTTATATCTAGGTAAAAATAGAACTACAATAATGGTTGCATAAAACCCATGCTTTGTGCTTGTTAACCTACTATTGGTATTAGCATTGTCCTAACCACAGTTTACACTTTGTTGTGGTTATGATAGGGGATTGTCTTAATTATGGTTATAATAATTGTAACTAGGATGCGTTTTAACCATAGTTAGCATAACCATAACTAAGACATTATTGCTAAGATATTTTTGTTTTTGTTTTTTTGCAATGTCAAGAGAACCAAAGTCAATGCAAAATATTACTTGCTATTTTAATGCCTTTTTACCCATCAAGAGGCAACTAAACACAACCAAAAGGAAGAAAGAGCTATAAGGAAAACTGATTCACTCACTTTTGAGAACTATGATTTATAGCTTATTCTTCCTTTGGCAAATGTTCTTCTAAATTTAGGTTTTCTTTTAATTGAATTATAGAAGGTTTTTTCACTGCATAAGATTGAGAGTTAGAACTTCCTCTTTACCTTTGGCACAAAGCTTCTATTGTGAGAACCTTTCATCCAAATTGCTTTCACTTTCTCTAATTAAACATGAGCAATTAAAGCTACCACTATAGAATAACAAAAATAGAGATAATACCAATTCCAAGACCTAGGATAACTATTTCACAGCATATTTTAAAGCCCTAAATTGAACTCCTATAAGTACAAGTATTCAATCCTCAATCTCTTTTGGTTCTAAAGAAAGATACAAATCCTTAGATCTCGATCAAGTTTGCTCTAAAATGGGAGTGATAGATATAAGCTTAAATAAAAGAGTAGGAAATTATCATATAATGAAGCTAGTTATGCTTGTTTTAGTAGATACACTAATAGAAATTTTCCATCCTTTCTATTATATGGTAGGATCTAGGTTGCACAAGCGTATATACTTGTCTGGTAACATACTAAATTTACCTATGAAATAGAAGATGCTTTTTTTTTTTCTTTTCAATGATCCCTACATGCCTAGGAATGGCTTTGTTTTAATAAAAATTATATGCAAAGGAACAAGCCATGTTCATGGGAATAAAAGGGTTATATTTGTTTTCTAACTTGGCTAGTGAGGCAATCTAACTCTTATTTATTTGCATATCATGAATGTGTGTAACAAATTGAAGTTTTTTTAATGAAAATAATCTCCAATTTCAATGTTTATGGTGAGATCATGTTATCTCTACCCTTTTGTTTTTTGATATTATTATTTCAATTTTAACATATTGATTTATTCTTCTCTTACATGTGCATAGTATTTTATTTTCTTTTATTTTTTAATTATTGATACATGAAATTGCTTTAAAGGATATTTCTAATTAGTTAGACATGAAAATAAAGAAACATCTTAGAGGAGAAGTTGCAAATATGGAAGTATAAAGTGTTAAGATTTTAAGAATCAAGCCATTGGTACTTGATAATATTATCTTATTATGATTGAAAATTATAAATTGTAGGCTTTGAAAGATAAAAAGTTGAAGGTTTAACTTTTTGCTAGAGGAGGATCAAGTTGTTGAAAATGGTTTTAGCTACATTTATTTATAGTTAGTTATTTTACATTCAATATTTGTTATGTTTGCATTAAAAAAATTGTATTTTTGAATTTGACTTTAAGTAATGACATATATATTATTATTTTGATTATAGCAATCCAATTATAATTTGAAATTGTAAGACCTCAAATTGGTTGTAAGTGCGATTATATAAATGTACATGTTAGTTTAAATTTATAGCAAACATTTTATATAAATACTTCTTTTATAGTAGACTGGTTTAAATCTATGTTTCATTTATGTACATGAAGGTTTAACTTGATTATATATTTTTATATGTGAAAGCAAAAAATAATAAAAGGAAAAAAAGATAGTAAAAAAAGACACAAGAAAATATATAATGATGTTTGTAACATCCAAGATTTAAAATTTTTTTTAAGTCTTTTGGCTATAGCCAAGATCCCTGTTAACTATAGCAATGGTACCAATTCGCTACAGGAAGGAGCCAGTTCGCTATGGCGAAGGTACCAGTTTGCCATGGTGAGGATGTAGTCTACTATAGTGAGTTTGTGTCCCATACAAAATCTAAGGGATTTTTTGCAATAGTGTCAGCTATAGTGAGAACAGTTGGGACTTGGGACTAATAAGTTCTCGCCGCAGCGAGATGTGCTTCCCGTTATAGCGAGACTTGATCCAAAAAAAATGTGAAAAAGTGAAAATTTATTTCTCAAAGAGTCTAGATTCCTCTCTCTTTCTCTGACTAACTTTGGGCTGGTTAAAACTAGAAGGAGCTCTGCCTAAGAGAAAGAGAAAGAAGGGGAAATTCAAGGAAAAAGGTAAGAGAATTCTTGAAGTTCAAGCTCCTTCCTTTGATAAATTCATTATCCTCCTCCTCTTCTCCTTTTTCATAGTTTTGGTTATTGAATTGGTTCTGTTTTGAGCCATGTATAGAGGGGAGAAGTTAAGAAATTCCAATAGAAGACTAAGGTAGAAAGGAAGACTTTGAAGAAGCAAGGAAAACAAGGTATGATTCATGATTTTTTTTGCTCTTCTTCCCTTGCTCCTTATGTGTGATGTTTTAGCCAAGGAGAAAGCTTGAGAGAAGGAGGAAGTTCTAACCTAGAACAAGTAAGAAACCATTGATTTAGAGTGTTGGAAGCTAGGAAATGCAAAGGAAGTGGAAGAAAAATTATTGAACTTCAAGATAAGAAACATAAAGGTTCTTAAACATTATGTAAAATATGATTTTGTCTAAGAATTTCCTAACTTATGTGAGTGGTTGGTTGAGTTCCCCAGACCCTTAGGAAGCTTCCCAAGTGCCCCTTCTATCAAGAAAAAAATGGGAACTCAATGGACTTTAAATGCTCTTCATGGTTCGACCTAGAACACTTGAGAGGGGTAAGGAGTGTTGTAATTGGTTTTAAACTTGGCTTGAGGTCATTTGTGATGGAAGATGATGAGAGGAATCTTTGGGAAAAACTTGGAAGCTATAGATTGAGAGTTAGGTCAATAGGTTCTATAATATAGCCTTAAGAAGAAACTTGTATGTAGATTCTTGGAAATGAGTTTGTGATAACTCCAAGGAGTCTAAATGGACCCATGAAGCCTAGATATAAGAAGGAAATTGAGCCTAGAGCTTGAAGTATGGTAGTTACTTCATTAGGTCATTAATGGAACTAATATGAGGCCAATGGAACAAAGTATATTCCTAAGAGTGAGTTTCTTTGACTTGTTCCAAGAGATTAATTGGGTGTTATTTGTGGTGTTTAGCCCAAAGATCTCAAGTTCCATCTAGTTGTGGTTGTGAGACCAAAAAAGGAAAAGAGAAATCAAGAGGGAAGCTTGTGTCTAATTACCAAGGTAGCTCTTCACTCTTTCTTGCTTGCATTCATGGATATTTAATTGTTATTGTATGTTTATATATGCAATTGCATTATGAGACATGCCATTTGATATTACCTTGTTATGATGGTATTACTATGGTTATAATTGGTTATGAAAATTACTCTTAAGGGTAAAGTGGTGCCAAAAGCCCTTAATGAAGAATGAGGCGGAGCCAAAAGTCCATAAGAATGGGTGAGACAAGCCCAAAAGTCTCATAGATGAGTGAGGCCAAGTCAAAAGTTCCTAGACTAAAGGTGTGGCTAATCCAAAAGTCTAAAAAATAGGGTGAAGTTAGACTAAAAGTCCCTAGAGCTTATTTTTAGTTTGATATGATTTTCATGGCATGTAAATCATGTGTTAAATGAGTCTTAATGGTATTGGATGCCTATTTGTGTACTTTGACATGTTTATATGGCTTGATTGCTTCCTTGAATGAGTGTATGAGTTATTAAGATTATTTGAATCTCACCCTTTTTCCTTTCCCATCTTAACTTGTTTAGGTGGAGTTCAAGGAGACCAAAATGCAAGCCAAGGAGTATAGTTGGCTATATTTTGACACTAGTGTAGTTTTTGATGTAAAGAGATATGTACATATTATTTATGAGATGTAAACATGTGAGCAAATGTAAAAGTTTGTAAATATAGTGTATGAACCAAAGTGGTGATTAAATGAATGAGAAAATACATTTTTGGATACTTGGTAGCTCATTCTTAATTGTGTATTATGGCATGTAGCATAGTGAGTTTCAGATGTATGATGATTTAGACCACTTGGGCAGTTCTTATATGTTATGTTTGTGCTTTAAAACTTACCCAAAAGGTGCTAGAACATGTATAAAGCCATTTGAAGCCATTTTGCAACATATATAGTGCCAAACTTGCCAAATTCAAGAGCTATGTCAAGATTTGACCAAATGACCTCTTCTTAGTCTGAAACTTGGCATGTTTATAGGTCTTGTCTAGAGATTTTTGGAAAGCTAAAGTGCATATTATTTGGAGCTCTAGAGAATTTTTGGTGAATTTTTAAAATTGGCTAAAATTTTTAAATTTGATAGTGGCATTATTCATAGGGTAAAAAATTTTACCTCTATCATTCATATGTCAAATGGTATCCAATAGCTATAAAATTTTATAAAAAGAAACTAGACATTCACAGTGACCTATACCAACTAGAAACACCTCAATTGGAGGTCTGTAGAGGGAGAAATAATTTTTGAAAGTTTTATGTTAGTATCAGGGATTCCAGCAAACCTTGCCTACTATTCTATCAGTTTTTAAGGCTTAAAGACTTCTGAACTAGTCTGGACTTATTTTTCTCCTCTAGTCTGTAGCTTTTCAAATTGGTATAGTTTGCCCAAATTGAATTTTTTTCTGGAATTAGTTATGAATTTTTGAAATTTATATCAGTAAGTTGTATTGGAAACACTAGGTAGTCTAACCTTTTGAGCTTTTCTATTATCAAATATGGTCCAAATGATATTGCTGTGGCTTGGAATTATTTTTAGTATAAATTTAACATCTAGAGCTTTTCATAAAGTTATCACTTGCATGATTCTCATTTTTCTAGAATTAATTATAATTTTTTTAAAATTAGTGTTAAAAATCTAAATTTTGGACCCACAAGAAAATTTGTATTATCCTAGTTTTTGGTTTCAAATTCATAGTTCATGAATTATTTTATGATATATATGAGTTGTGTGAATGGATTTTGAGTAAAGAATGTGATCGATGGATCCATAAGGCTCCACGAGGCAAAGTATGAATATTTAAATCCCGACATAACGTAATAAATGTCATGGTTTTATCCTTTTTTCTTTGGCATTGCATGGAATCAAGCCTAGATGAAGAGTAGATAAGGTTAATACATTAAGGTGTTACAATGCTAACACATTGTGTAACATTCGGTCCTTCCGTAAACGTGAGAAACGCAATGTTCGGTTTCTCCGTAAACGTCAGAAATAGACCAAATATAAAAAGAAGTCCTTGAAATAGAAGGAATTGGGGCCAACTAAAATTATGATAAAATTTTAAATATTATAAAATGAGGATTTGAGGTTTGAGATACCCAAAAACCAAAGCCAGAAGAGCTCAGAAAATTTACCGAAGAAAGTAGGGGTATTTTTGTAATTTTTGAAAAATTTTGAAAACTCATAGGAGAGCTTTTTAAATGAAAAATTTGAGTTTTTCAGGGTTCTCAGAGACCCTGAAAACCATGGGAACCCCTAGAACAGTTGAAACCCCTTCGGTGAGCGATTTCAGCAAAGGTTGACCAAAACTTTGACCGAACAGTTCGGAATGGTTTCAGATCCTTTTTGAGTGATTCCAAAGGAAATTCTTATGATTAAGAGCCTAAGGAATATGATGGAGAAGATAGATTTTAAAAAGGAGTTGATATGAGCCTAAAATGAAAAAGCCAAGAAAAGGGACTAAAATGCAAAAGTAAAAAGTTGCATAAAGTGACTTTTGGCTTCTTCTTATCCACGTTCCAGCAGCTCCTCTGAGTAAAATGCTCTGTTTCTGCCCAAAAAATAGAGAGAGAGAGTGGCGCACAAGAGCAAGCTCAAGGGAAAAAGAAAAGCCAAGAGAAAGGTATGAATTCATGGAAACTTTTGCTCTTCCCTTTAGAAAACTTCTTCCCCTCTTTTCCTCCTCTCTTCCTATGGATTTAGTGAGGTGTTTGGTTCTGTTTTGAGCTTAGAATAGAGGGGTAGATTTCGAAATTTAAGGAGAGAGTTGAAGCAAGGAAGAGAGCTCTTGAGAAAAGCTAGGAAATCAAGGTAACTTGTTATCTTCCATGCTTCTTCTTCCCTTCTCCTCCTTGTGATAATTTCGTCCCATATAGAGCCTAATCAAAGGGAGATCAATTCTGGTCCTAGCAAGGGAGATTCATAGATTTTGGAGTGTGAGAAGCAAGTAGGTGTAAAGAAATCAAAGAAAGAAGCATGAAAACACAAGATAGAAAAGTGAGGGATTCATGGAGACATTGTGAAATCTGTTTTGATCCATGAATTTCCTAGCTTAGATTAGTGTTTGCTTGAGTTCCTAAGATCCCTAAGAGGTCCCCCATATGCCTCTTCCTCCATGAAAATGAACAAAACCCCATGGAAAGTCATGAACCTAAAAGTTAGAAAAGTATAGAGCATTTAAGGGGATTGTAAAAACTGATTTAATCTATGAGTTCTCTTGGCTATTTAAGTGTTTCCTTGACCTCCTACAACTCTTAACAACCTCCCTAAATGGTTCTCCCATCAAGGAAAAGTCAAGAAGCTATGAAATCCCATTTATGCTTTAAGTTTCGGCCAAGTAGGGATGGCATAGTTAGGGAGAGTTTTAAATTATTTCAAGCCCATTTTTGAGTCATATATGATGAATGAATGTGAGGGGAAACCTTGGAAAAAATTTAGGAAGCTTAGAGAATGAGTTGGTGCTTTAGGTTCCATATTGTGACCTAAGGAAGTAACATAATGTTAGGACTTTCGTTTTAATGATATGATGACTCCAAGAGGTTTAAAAGGAGTCAAGAATCATATTTGAGAATAAAGAATGAGGCCTAGAAATCATTTGAGAGGTGTTACTTCATTAGGTGCCAATATGGACCATAATGGAGGTTATAGAGTAATCTAGGGTTTAAGCAAGTTGCATGCCCATAGACATTGTTTCATGAATTTAATTGGCTCCCATAATTTGTGTCTAGGCCAAGAGACACTATTTCCACCAACTTGTGGGTGTGTGGCTAAAAGAGGAGGCTTGAAAGCTAAGGAAAAAGTGTATAAAATTATGCAAGGTAGCTCTCTTCACCTTCTCTTATGCATGGATGTGTGTTTAGCTTGTTTTAGAATGTGTGTGTGTATTTTCAAGCTAAGAAAAGTATGCTAGCATGCCTTTATATGCCATGATACTTGATGCTATATTATGTTTTCAAATGATTACATGATGTTTGTGTGAGTTTGCTTGAGTGTGGAAAGGCCAAGAACTCTTCCCTTTGGTGAGGATGAGCTAAGAACCCTTGAGCTTGGTTGAGACAAAGTAAAGAGTATCCCAAAAGCAAAGTGGGCTCCCAAGAATATGGTTGAGTCCAAAGTGCTTAAAGAATGGGTGAGGCAAGTCCAAAATCCATGAGGAGAAGTGTGAGGCCAATCCAAACACTTAGTGAGCTTTTGAATGTCTTGCATGATTGATTCACATGCCAAAGTTGCTTTAAAATGCTTATGATTTCTACTTTCTCCATGCATGCATATATGAAACTTGCTTGCACATATTATGTGCGATGGAATGGGAGATGAGCTATTGGGATTCTTTGAATCTCATCCCCTCCTCTCCAATGATTTAACATGCTAGGTGAACTAAGTGGATATGCTAATGGGAGCCAACAACATTGAAGAAGAGAGATTGACATTCATATGTCTAGCTTTTACCCTTTTTGAGCCATAATGATGTATATGATAATTGTAAATGGCACATGACCCTTGAGACACATGTAAATATGATATTATGTGATGTATACATGTATGGATATGGTGTATGAACTTTAGAAATGAATTTGGGTATGTAATGCCAAGTTATGCAAATTGGAAGTTTGATGCAAATGTGTATAAATGTGGGTTGAATGGCCAAAATGAGATGCATGAGGTTTGGGACCATTTGGGCAGCTCACACAAGTCTAAAATATGCTTTTAAACTTGCCCAAAAGGTGCCAAGACCAAGGGGAATCCATTTGGCAATTTTGGTACCCAATATGGAGCCAAAATTGACCATAATGGAACCCTATGCTATTTTTTGGCCAAACGAGTTAGTCTTGCCTTGAAACTTGGCATGCAATTAGGTCTCATTAAGATCTTTTTGGGAAGCTAAATATCATAATTTTCGAAGACCTAGAGAATATTTGATGAATTTTCAAAGTTGGGATTTTTTATGGATTCTGGTATGGGTACTGTTCATACTGGCAGTTTTGAATTCTGTGTCATCGGATGGCCAAATGGTGTCAAATGCTTATAAAATTTTACATGTATAAACTAGAGGTCATAAGCTTTCTGTGGCCACCGAGATCACCTCATTTAAAGGTCTGAGCAGTGAGTTATGCATGTTTGAAGTTAATTGTCAGTATCAGTAGCGCCCCATGAGTCCGGTTACTGTTCCATAGGGTCCAGCTGACTAAACATATCGGTTTCATTCTGGAATTATTTTTAGTATCAATTTAACATTTGTAAATGTCCAAAATGACCAAATTTGTGTGATTTTGATTTTTATAGAATTAGTTATGAATTTCAGAAATTTGTATCAGTAAACTGAACCACAGCCCAGACCGCTAGCGACTCTGGAGCTTTTTGGATGTCAAACGTCCTATGTGATAAATTTTATGACCTGGGAATATTTTTACTGTGAATTAGACATCCTAAGGTTTCCAAAATGACCAAGATTGCATGTTTTTGATTTTTTGAGATTTAGTTATGATTTTCCAAAATTTGTGACAGAAAAGAGGAAATCCTGGCCGAAAATGCAAACATGGATTTCATATGCTCCTTTGCTTTCTACGAGTTGTAGGGCAAATTTGATGATGGAAATGAGTTATATTCATGTGTTTAAGTATGAGAAAGTGATAGATGCTTTCATATGGCCTACGAGACTCCAAAAGAAAAATTTTACTGGTAGAGAAATGCATTTTTATTCATAACTCCCTATGCCACTATATTGTTTCCATAGAAGAAACATAAGATGAGACATGGGAATTGTATGAATTGAGTCCTAGAAGTATGGTGTTACACATTGGAAATCAAATTTTAATCTTTAGCATCACTTATAACCAATGCTAAAGGATACACACAAATTCTCAAATTTTCATAATGGTTAAAACGATCATTAAGGGCATTAGATAGTGTAACTAGATACAAAGACTTTTAACCTTTTGCAATAGTCATAAACGTTGCCAATTTCTTGAATTAATGTCAATTATAACTGGCATTAGAAAAATTCATGTTTAATGTTAGTTATTCCAATGGTTGTCAAAACCATCATTAAAAGGTCTCATAATTGTACATATGGCAACAATTTTGACAACTATCATTACACCTTTTAGCATCAGTTAAAACTACTACTAAATGTCATTTTTTTGTAATATATATATGTATATATGAATATATGTATATATATGTATGTATATATGAAAATTAATTAGTAAGAGTAACTAAATTTGAGGCTTAGGTCTAGAGGCAGCCGAGAGAATCTTCATCCCTCTTGTTTCGGGTTCAAGCCTCAACTAAATAGAGGTTTCTTTTTTTCCTTCCCAACTCATTTTCTATATTATCGAAAACACCCTTACTTATATAACTTGGAAGCTAGTTTTTTTGTCTTTCTCTTTCTCATCTTCTAGTACACACTTCACTAGCTAGACCCATGTTCTCCCAAACAATCGAGGTAGACCATAACCACTTAACACCATCCTTTCTTCAACCCCATTTTGCACCAACATGGTTCCTCTGACCTATCTCAGCTTCTGCGTTCCTTTCTCCTATTGCAGCTGAGCTTCACTCTTACTCTTGGTAGCCATTTTCCTTCATGCAGAGCCATATCCTTCTCAAGTTTGAATCTCAATTTCTAGTTCATGGAAGTGCTTGCAATCTTGTTTTTAGATTCCTTGCTTTTTACTAGTGCATCATTTCATTCTTCATCTTCTTTAAAATTGTTTTGCATGTCCTTTTCTTTTGTTGTGGTTCTTGGCCAATTCAATGTAGAGCAAGGGGTGTTTGGGCTACCTTATGGGCACTATCTTTTGCCGGTTGGGGAGTTAAGGAAGTGAGCTACATTTTGTGTCTGAATTTCTAGCTCTATTCATGTAAGCCTCTTTTCCTTGAAGTTGTGCTTTTTCGTCCTTATGCCTCTAGAACAATGTCCTGTTGCAATGTGTTTCGTGTGTATAGGCTATCGTAGTGTGATTATGGGATGTAGAGGACCAGCCATTTAATTACATGCATACATACATAACATACTAATATATATATATATATATATGCACACATATATGAATGAGTTGGAGTTCAGTATATTCCTTGATTATCAAATGCCTCTCCTTTTGGTTTGTCAACTAAATTTGGTTTCTTCCCTTTTTAATATATATATATATATATATACATGGTGGTGTGTTGCAATTCTCTCTTAATCCAATGATAGTCAATTGTCAAGACTTAAGTTGAAACCATGCTCTATTTTGTTGCTAAACTTTGGTTTTTGTTTAATTTTTTTTAATATTCTATAATGATAGAAAATCACCCACATGTTAATGTATATAATTGTTGTTATATTAAAATGAAGTGTTTCAAATGTCCTTGGTGCATAATAAAAATTAGGAATTTCAAGGGAGTTCATAACTGAAATATGTATTGGTTAATAGTGGTTAGAAGGAAAAGATAGGGATACAATTAGTTACCATGTCTAGGAGACTTGTTAAGATTAAGTGTTTAAGGAAATAAGAGGAATTTTATTATGAGGCAATTGGAGGTCAATTAGGTACTAACACTTTGTAAATTGATGTTATAAGGTATTTGGGAGAACTAGTTGCTACTAAGGAATTAGCAAAGGATACAAAAGAAAATTTCTCTATGTCATCTTAAAAGGTGAGTAGATAATGCCAACTATACATGCTATGCAAGTTCCATTTCACTTATTTCATTGAAATATTATTTGCTTAATTATTACTTACTTAGCTTTTTATGTCCTTATTAATTAATTTTCTAAATGCTCAATTAAGTATTGCTATATGTTGAAAAACACCTCAAAGTTTGAAAGGGTTTTTGTTAAGCATATGGTCTTAATTAAATTTTTATGAGCTTTTGTAACTTTGAATATCTGATGATTTAAGCTGCTTATACTCTCTAATAGAAAGTGAGTGTGATTAAGAACTCTGATTGATTTTAAGTAGTCGTGTGAGGAGTTGTCTATTTCAGGACTTTGCAGCCAACCGCAGTAGTGGTTAGCCACAATGTACTTTAATATGTACCCTAGCAAGCTGGGATTTGCTAGCCCCATGTGGTTGACCACCATATGCAGATCTATTCTAGTTTTCACTAGTAACTTGCTCAATATTTATGTTACTTTCCCTCACAATATGTATGCTCTGCATCTGATCTATTTGGTACTGATTAGCTACTCCTATTATATTTGATGAATGATTTTATTAGGAGAATTTATTAATCACTATATGAACTATTTTAATTATTGAATAATTGATTTGAATGGAAATGAAATGTGAAGTCATTCTTATTATTTGTAGCCAGTCTTATTTACTCACTAAGTGTCAAACTCATTTCTTTCATTTTTAATACTCTTTTCAAATAGCATAATTGAACCTGACCCCTTTATAGAAGCATAAGATCTATTTTGCTCTATGGTTTTTGAGTGAGCCTCACATCTGTTCACGAGGACGTATTTTGTTTATCGTTATATGAATGGTTTCATTCTGTAGTATGTATGTAACTCCCTAGAACCATAGATAGGATCCCTACCCCTAGAAATTGATGTATAGTAGGCTATGTTGAAAGTAGAACTCTCTCTTGATGTAATTGTTTTGTTGGGTTGATTGTAAAAATTTTAGGAGGTCTAAATTTTAAGAGAGACTCTACTAAATTTTTTACAAAAGCCATATGTAATTAGTTACAATTAATGCAAGTATGATTTATAGTATTTTAAATGGTTTCGGTATCAAGCATTAAGTAATAAGGATCCTGATTTTGTTATACTTAGAAAGGGAAAAATTGTTCGCCTTTTATGCCAGTCACACCTTTGAATTTAGGGTGTGACATTTTTTTAATGAACCACTGCTCTCACTTCAATGGCTATAAAGCATTAAAGAGTAAAAAAGCAAGGAAACTCAATGTAAATGATACTGATCTTAAATGAAGGTTTATATGGAAATAACCTTTAAGACAACCAATAAGCATTATAAGAAATTTCAAACTTTGTAAATTTAGTGAGGGAAAAATCCCTCGTTATTCCCTTGCTAAAGTAACTCAGTAAGGGTTTAACAAGGGAATATTGAGAAACTTATCCCACACTATGTACTAGTTGCTAGTTAGTGAGGTAACTTTTTCCCTCTTTGATCCCTCACTAAATTCCCTTGTTAGCCAAATTATGAGGAAAATCCTTTGCCAAATTGATTGCTAATTTTTTTTTCCTAATTCTTTCACTATTTAACGAGGGAATTGTGATGCCAAATCCCTTGCTATTTATTGAGGAAACAACAAGGGAAAATCCCTTGCTATTTAGTGAGATAATTGCAAAGGTAAATCCTTTACTAATTCCTTAATGAAAAAATTGCTTAAAAAAAAACTTAAACTTTTTTTCTTCTTCTTTAACACTAAATGGGTTACTAAATGTTCTTAATTTTGATTTACTTTTCACAATTTTTGAATTAAAATAAGATCGCATTCAATTAGGTCATACATCATAATCTTAAATGGCATTCTCATCAGTAAAAGTGTCCATACCACTCAAGATCATGATGTGTGTCCTAATTGAATGTGATCTCATTCAAGTTGAAAACTTGGCAAGGATAAATCAAAGTTGAAAACATTTAGTAACCCACTTTGTGTCAATGAAGAAGAAAGGAGTTCAAATCTCTTCCTAAGTAATATGATGTTGGTGTATTTCAAGGATGTGGGAACATTTCAATGTGGAATGACTTTGGTATTTCGATGATGTACTTTAGAGAAAATAATGTTGTTTTCATTTCTTGAAGCACATTCTTGAAATTGAAATTGTTCCACCAAATTAAAATTAAGAATACTAAAATCCTTCCCATTTCTTGAAGCATATCCTCCAAATACTTAATGCATGAGACAACAAATAATAAGACAACAAACATGCTTTAACTACTGTTCCTAGGTTTTGAACTAAAATGGGAATGAGTTATTTGTGCTACACACCCATGATTTCAAAATGACATTCTCATCCATTAAAGTTTCACTAACATTGCTTATGAATACTATAATTTCATAGGAGAATACATCATTAATACAATTCCAACATATGATCTTATAAGCATAACTTAAAGAACTCATTCTCATTTTACTTCAAAACTTGAGAAGAGTAAATTGAGAAAATTGTTGTCTTATTAATTATTGTCCTATATACTAAATATTTTGAGGATATGCTTAATAAAGTAAAAATGATTTTAGTACCAACTTCAATTAGATGTTTTGATTTTAGTTTCACGGATCTGCTTAAGGAAATAAAAACACTTTTTTGGAAGCACATCCTTGAAATACTGATTTGAGTGGTGATTCCATTACTAATAAGCCATTATCTCAAACACAAGAGAATCATTCTTGGAGATAACTCATGTCCCTAGAAATTGGTTTTCCCAAAGAATGATTGTCTTGTGCTTGAGATAGTATAGCTTATCAATAATGGAATTACCAAATATAGAACCTCAGTAAGAGTTGGCTTTTTCTAATAAATTAATGATTTTTTTTAAATTCAACATTTTGGTTCAATGGTTGAAATTGTTTCTTTGATCATTCAGTTAAATCCTCAATTTGGTGAATATGATCTGTAGTCAAGCCAATAGGTCCTTTTGATTTGTGGACATTCTTATACATGATTTTAAATCATTATAGAACAAGTTGTAAACAAATAAGTTGCTACCTTTTTTTTTAGTTGCCATGGAAGTTAGTAATAAGCTCATTTTCTTTCAATCTCAGTTATGATGCCTATGGTACCCTAAGTGTGAATTTATGATGCTTAAGTTTATCTTCTCCTTGTTCTTTTCATGCAAAATATTACCACTATTAAGTGTTATCTTGAATATTGGAAACTCATGGTATTTTACTTGAATTATCCTAGGAAAGCACCTAAAATCTAGTATTACTAGCATTTGCTAATTACAAAGTGCAAAAGACCTTGATATTCCTAACTTATTTACCCTTATGAAACTTAGATTGGACCATAGGCTTTGGAAGACTACTTTTATGGCTACCACCTACTGTCTTGAAACATGGATTATGAATTACAGGAAAGACCAAATTAATAACTAGAAAGCAAAACAGTATATATGCAAGAAAATTTGAAGAGAATATAACCTCTATATACGTTAATAAATTAAAGCAATTAATGTTCACTTGAACATAAAAAATTGAACCTATTAGCCATCTTGATGTTCCTAAGAAAAGCACTTAATATTTTATATCAAATGAATCTTTCAGTAAATATCACACCATAATCAAGGTTAGAAAAATCAAAGCAATCTCTACAATGGAACCACTGAGTGTTAGCAAAATATCATTTTGATGAGTGTAGAAAATATTTTGTGATGCATTTCTCAAGGGTCTAACAATTAATTTATTGAGGGCAATTGCATTTATAGTTACAAGGTTTATAATCACATAGTTTAGTTGCTATTTATATGGGCATACTATTGTAAAAAAAAAAAAGTCTTCATAGTTCCTTGATGATATAAGTAATTCCATATATTTGATGTACCCTACATGTAATACATACAAGAAATACACAGAAGCTACCCCTCCAAGGTTGATTACTTAACTTTCACACATGCAAAGTTATAAAGGCAAAAGCATACTTTGACTCTTAGACTTCCATTGCATGTTTTTTCTAGCATACAACTATCTCAAAAGTGATCAATTAGTAGAAATAAGAAATGGTTACACGAGAAAGCAACACAACTATTACTAGGCGAACAATCATGAAGTAGCCTTTGTATATGTGTGTGCATGTGCGTGTGACTATCCCTTAGACCAAAGCTAAGTATCTAGGCTTTGCATTTTATAAAGTGGGCAAAAAAGAGGAATGAGTTTTAGAGTTTAGAATGATTTTGCTATATAAAGGGTTAGAGAAAAGTCTTTACTTGAGAATAAAAAAATTTCCTTGAAAGCTACATGAACTACTAGTGTGAAGCAACAACTGGGAAACTAATATTGAACAAAAAATATACCATAGGATGGCAAGACAAGTTACTAATGAATAAATAAGTTATTACTATTTGAGCATGGTTGCATAGCATGAATGGCAATAAAGGATAGCATGAATCCTAAATGAAAAAAAAATGTAACTCCTCAATCTAATTAATGCTAATTAGTCCCCTAGTTAGTGCTCAACCTTCCCCTTAACCCTCTTCTATTAAGCTAGTAATATAGAAAAACTCACATAAATAGAGAACCAAACAAACCAATATTTATTCTCATGAGTGCATAATAAACACCTTTTAATCCTCTCCAAATTTCAAGTATTCTCTTCCTAAATCCCAAACATTTTTCTCTTTCACGTAAGAGACACAAATTTACTACTTACACTACAAAAAAATATGGAATTTGCGGTGACAAAAGTCATCGCTAAAACATCAGAAGTCGTCGCTAAATAGTTTTAGCGATGACAATGTAATCGTCGCTAAGTCGCCGCAATTACAGCCGTTGCTAAAGAGATTTAATGGCCAAAAAATTGTCGTCGCTAAAAAGACTTTTTGCAACGACAAAAATCGCCCCTAAATATATGTAATTTTGCCGCTAAAACTCCAAAACTTTTAGAGCTATGGCATTTAGAGGCGAAAAATGTCACACCCCACAATTTAAGTATTTTGACACAGAAGTGGAAATATAAAGAAAATACTTATGGGCATCAATTTGAATCATGTAAAACATACTAGTTTTTCTTTAAAAGACATTTGTAGAAATTTTGGCAGAGTCTCCTCTATAACGTAGATCTCCCGATATTTCTACAACATGTCAGACAGTACAATAGATCCCAAAAGGGCGAACTCATCTCCAATCAGACCAAAGAAAACATCTGGGGTGTGGGGATGCCCTAACTATGATTCAGTGGAGCTAACTTTACAAAGTTTTACAAAGTTTCAAACAAAATACATATACAACCAAAATACACCCACATGAGCAACTGCAGGCTCGTCAAAAGAAGTCTCAAGAGGTCGGCCACTAGAAGGCGGCTGGGGGTAGATTAGAGTCCCTACTGCTCTCTGAAAAAATATATAGAAAAACAAATGAGTTTAATACTCAATGAATAAGTAATACTGACCCTTTTTAAAATAAACATAGGTCAAATAGGTTTACATATATATATATATATAGACCATATGAAACAGACTTTATACAAATTCTTTTTCAAAATGCACCGAAAGCATCTAAACAGAACCAATTGGAACAGACGCAGAGCACACAGCTCGCGGGGAAAATCACTACAGACGCAAAGCTTTCAGCTTGCAAAAATAAAATGACTCCGCGTGTGGTGGCCTGCACACGGGGCTAGCACCACCCCTGCTAGCTGAGGTACAGATCATGGTGCACCAGGGCTAACATCTACTGCTGTTAGCTACAGGATTCTGAGTAGATAACCTCGTAAAACCATACATTTTCTCCAAATAGCATTTTGGACAGAGTATCTTCCACAAAGTTCAATACCAGAGTTTCCAGATAACTCAAACAGTCTTAATTTTTCAAAATTTCATGTTCAAATCAATTTTCAGTAACTATACATATGATAAAGCATTCAGATTCGTAACTCCATAAATAAATTTTCACATTTAAAGCACTGTAAGAAAATTTAGTAACAAAATGGCTAATAATATTTACACAGGGTCCGCATTACTTACTCACCTTCCGAGATACTACAGAAATTCCCTGACCCTTTTTCAACTATAACTTAGTCTCCTGAATACCCTACAAGACCCGTTCACAGATTTTAGAAGATGAATCACTCCAATTAATTTCATACAGGACTTGGACTTATCATAATTTAAAATTTATTCCTCTACTAATTTTACGCCTTCCATACTCGTACAGTATATTCCATATACATATTTTGTGCTTTCATTTCCTTGGTTCCACTTAGGAGCTAAACCCAAATTCAAAAACTAAAGGAAATGTATACCATCTTTAATCTGTAGCCACACTTTGAAGGGAAGTTTATTCTGCATAAATATGATTTAACAAGTAAGAAAAGAGCACAGTGGGGTTTGGTCTTGAATTAAAATAGGTATATATATATATATATGCAGAATTTTGGGAGGAATTTACGTATAGGAGAGTGGACATACAATTCAGTATGAATGAAGTCAGAATTTTTCAACCAGAATAATCTTCTTGCATCACTTTTCCTTCTGCGCAGGACTTCCCTTGCTGGCCAGCACATAAACGTATCATAGCATTAATAAACAGGGGGGGAAACGCATGAGAAGTTGACCAAGAAAGCAACACATACTTTAGAAATTCCAGGCTTAAAAACACAGTACAGCGTCACTCTCTTGCCACCCACACACAGCCATGAAGCCCAGCTCAAACAAGGAGGAAGTGGCTGCCTTGAACAGTGAACCAGCAGCACAAAGTAACATAAACAGAGGGGAAAAATGAACCCAGCAACAGCAATTCATCCAGCAGAAAGTTCAGACCTGAGAAATTAATTTTTCTGGCTTGATTTCCCTAATATCCAGCAGTAAAAATGGAACAAATTCAAGGAGCAAATCTGCAGCTACAGTTAACCAAAACAGCGCTGAACAGGGAAGAAGAAAGGGGATTTTCGGTCAGCTCCAGTCTTCATCCAGCAAGAGGAGGTATGCGACTGAAATGAAGCTATTCCACCAGATAGATAACAGAAACAGCTCGCACAGCATGAAGAAACTGAAGGAGCAACACACAGTGACAACAATAGCGCTGAACAGAGGAAGAAAATCGCAGCTTTTATTTAGCACTATGGTTCGTCTAGTAGGGAGCTTTCTATGCGTCTGAATGAAGCAACAAAACTGGAACAAATTCACAACGTGAAGAAGTAGAAAACTAACGTCCAGCAGCTCGAAGAAGCAGAACAACTCCAGCAGAACAGGGGAGGAAAATGTAGAGTTTCTGGTCTGTTCTGCAAGTGTTTTGCTGGAAGGATATGAGCTGCAGAGATCAGAAGGATAATGACCGAAAACTCCAGCTGAAGATGATTAAAGCAAGGATATATTAGTAAGTTCAAAAAGCAGTACGTGGCAGCTGCACCACATGCGTTGAAAAGTCAAACTTCATGCATGCATATTCACGTCGGTTATTATAAAAAAAGTCGTCAATAAATGTATGGTTTTAGCGGCGACAAATATCTTTTGACACTAAAAACTTTTAGCGACGACTTTTGCCAATAGCTGTGGTCACTAAATGCATACTTCTAGCGACGACCTTTTCGCCGCAAAAATCCTTCTATTTAGCGACGACCTTTTAGTTTAAGAGATTTAGCGGCGACATTAGTAGTCGCTAAAATTCTTTTTTTTTGGTACACTATTAGCGACGACTTTAGTTGCCACTAAAAAAGTTTTTTTTTTTTTTTCCAGATTTTTAGTATTTTTCTTAATTAATTTCTTCAATCCTGTTTACTAAAATAAATTTTATAATATTATAAATGATGAAAAATAAATCTTTTAAATCTCTAATAACATATACCCTTTTACAAAATCTAACATTTTAAAATACATAAGTAAAAAGAGAGCAAATCAAACTTTGCTAACAAATTTGATATATACATTATTGCAAAGGTTCATCCAACAAGTATAAATACAAAAACTTGTCATATGAATAATTTTTTAAACTCACTCATACACTCCACTATTCAATGTTTAAAATAGCATTACAATATTACTAAACAAAAAGAAAAGAACAAGAAGCTAGTATTGGTAATTGCTTGAATCTTCGTAATTCAAGGGAGGGGCACTAGCATTCAATCTAGACACTTCATTTTGTTTTGTAAATGTCAAGACTTTCTCCATCAAAGCAATTACCTGTATGACAAATTGAGACCACTTTCCAATTTCAGTAAAGCATAATGTTTGAAAGACTATATATGTCATAAACAAATTAATGTAAAAAATTTAAAAGGAAAATGGTGTTATACATTAAGATGCATTATTTATCTTAGTTAAATAATCAATCATTAAAACTCTTAATTACTCATAAAATTATTGAGCTTCTCCACTTGAAGCATTGTTCATCAGAGGTACATTTTCCTGCTAAAAAGAAACATAATACTAAGTTTTTTAACATTGAAAAGAAAAAGAAAAGTGAAAAGATACCTGTTGGAATGTGGCCATGAAGGCAGTCATTTGAGCACGAATTTCAGCTTGCATCTGTGCTTGCATTTGGGCTCGCTCCTCTTATAGTTTTTGTTCCATTTCTTGGCGCATCTCTTCATGCACTTGTTTTATTGCAGAAGAAACTCTAGACTCCACTTCATATTCGCCGATGCTTCTCTTTCTCGAGGGTTTCTTCCCACATCCCTTGCCACGCACATACCCCGATCTCTCCCCCAGTACGGTAGCTAATATCTCATCTCCAGTTAGGCGTGCCTCTTCATTTGTTACTTGTTGTTGAATAACAAGATCGTGAATGCGTGACTGTAGTGCAGGACATGAGTTAGAAGTATGAAAAATTGTACAAACAATTTGTTTAAAGTTAATGAATTTGAGAACATTACATGGATCTCCTGGGACTGCTGATCAGCCCACACTATCTCCCCCTCTTTTGTTTGACGAGTATGTTGTGCCTCCCATACTCGATCAGCTGTTGCTGGGTCCCCTGTTGCTGGGTCCCTCTACATATTTTTTAGACATTAGTATTCAAAGTTTTTTAGCATGAAAAAAAATAGTAGTGAATATAGAAACAAATTTCTCCTAAAATACAATGAGATGCTCACCAAAGACTCTTCAACCGCTGTAAATGAGCGGGTACCACATGTATGTAATGTTACCTGCTTTGACCTATTTCTACTATTTCTACTACTTGCAGCCTGCATATAAAGCCAAAGTATTGTTAATGATAATTTTAATTAATAATAGTACAACTGCAATAAAGTTTGAACTAAGGACCTGAAACTTATCGGACTTAAAGTGCTGAATTAGCCAATCCCAATCTTCAAGGCTAACATCCTTTGGTTTTGTTGCTTGCCTCTCCTCGTCAGTCATGTAGTTCTTATATATTTTTGACAACGAAGACTTCCAATTCTTAAAGAGTCATTGCATCAAGTCCATGCAGTAAGACTTGAATGCCACCTCCTGTTGAGGATCGCGAACTTCAAATTTGTCCTATACATTAAGAATAGAATAGCAAATTCAAATTATAAGTAGTTATAATTGCAAATATAACATAGGTATTTGCATATTAGTTAAAGATATGCATTTAAAATATGTAACTTGTTACCTTCACTTTCAACCACATGGTGTCCCCATCTTTATTTGCAATATCTTTCCAATCACCATCTCTTAAGGACACAGTAGTCCGCACCACCCAACCAATGTAACTAGATAAGTCTCGAGCTCCATCTCCAATCGAGCGTTCAGTAGTCCTAGACATGGTAATTAAGATCTTGTTGTCAAATTTTATTTTAAGATCAACTCCTAAACACTTATACTTCCCTCGACCCTTTTTAACAGTGCTGTAAGAAGCTGAACAATATAGAAAAAGAAAACGATTAGATGATGATACATAAAAAATAAATATACTTATATATGACACAAGGCAAAAAATTAACCAAACACTTATATTGTATCCCTTGCTTACCTGCACTACTCTGATTTTGTGATGGCTGGGTAAGAGGTGAACCATCTTGTTCTTGTTCTTCCTCACCAACTGGCTCTAGTGGCAATGGAGAATATTGAGCTTCTAAAGCTTCTAGTGCATCATGCTCAAGTTGCCCTCTCATACGTGGTGGGGATGCAACATCGCTCGTATTATTCTGCTTCCCCCGTTCATTTCCACGTCCTAAGCCTTGTCCAGCCCCTCTTCCATGCCCAGCACTTGACATTTCCTATATCATTCCACATTTATTATGAGAATAAGGTAGTTGAACAATGTCAATTTGTAAAATTATAAAACTTTTAATCAAGAAATGAATTATAAGAAGGGAAGTTTTAAAAATTTAAAACAATGATAATAATAATAATAACCTTATAAAAACTGTTATAATTATCGCTTATTATGTGTTATAACTTATTATGATCGAAAACCTTGTTGACAAGGTATTGGTCAAGTCAACAAGATCTTAGCTTTTATAAGTTTCTCAATTAAAGAATACCTTGTTGTAAGATAACAAATCCTGTTGACAAGGTTTCAAACTTCTCTATATTGAATTCAGGATCTTGTCGACAAGATCTTCAATTGTGTCAACAACATATTATCCAGCCACTAAATTTAAAGACATTGTTGATAAGATCTTCAATCTTGTCGACAAGATCTTCTACTTTATGAACAAGATCTTTAACCTTATCAAAATAAAAAATACTCAATGAAATAGGATGCTATCTACGAATTTAATATTTTAGTCATTTATTATACGTACCATTAAATATCATAGAATCTTAGTTAATCTTGGTTTGTATCTGTGGTGTCAGTATCGACTTCATCATTCTCCCTAAGTATGTCTTCTGAATCTCCTTTGTCAGTGGATACATCCTCATCATTGTCATCAATGAATTCATATTCTGCATTAATTGCACTTGGGCATTGTGTTCGTAGGCGTTCGCTTGAATGGCTTAGAGTCTCTGGAGCAACATCATCTCTCTGCAACTGGACCACAAAGTAATTTCCCACATTATCGTCAAGGACCACATATAGTTCGATCTCATCTTGTTGATATGCCTCATCGATGGGCCCTCTTTCAAAGTCCCCACTAACGTCATCATCAGTCACCTCAGGCATATTGAATAGGTCACGGGGATTTGTCTTGACAACAATGAGCCAATTTGCATCAACTATGTCATTTAAATAGAACACTTGTTTGGCTTGATATGCTAAGACAAATGGCTTATTAGAGTTGAGTGAATAATGGGTATTCATGCTAGTGATTCCAAATTTATCAACCTTGTATCCTCTTCTTAGATGAGCCACATCCCACCAATGACACTTGAATAAATGCACTTTTTTATGCCCAATATATGACAACTCATATATGTCATTTAACACACCATAGTACTCTTTATTCTCTTCTTCATCATCACCTTTCACAAGTATTCCACTATTATCTGTTCTTCGGCCTAAGGCACGATCTTTTGTGTGGAATCTAAAGCCATTCACTGTAAATGCTGAGTAGCGGTGAATCACTTTGAGTAGGCCAACTGCTAAACTCTTGAGGTCATCACTAGCCTCACCCTGTGCGCTTAACTTTGCAACCTACAATGAGAGATCACCATTGATAAATTCTGTTATGATCAAAATTTATCACATAATTCTTACATTCCTAGCGCGGTGTCCAGAAACTAACCTGTTCACGAAACCATTTTGGGAACTCTTTAATTGTTGATCTGTGCATTTCCATCTGCTTCTTATGCTCCCTGCAATGAATAACATAATTAAGGCAATAAATTTTTGAAGAAGTTATTATTTGGAAGGAGTTACTAAGCTCCACGAACGTACTCTATGAATGGCCAAACCTCTTCACAATTGTGAAGCACATACATACAAGCTTGATTGAACTCCACATTAGAGAGAAATCTTGATTCCTAACCTCCTATTAGTCCATCATCCTTTCCCATAAGTCCATCATCGTTTCTGACAGGCCTATTGAACTTAGTGGGGATGTCTTTCAAGTAACGGGAGCAAAAAGTAAGACATTCATCTACCAAATACCCTTCGGCTATTGAACCTTCTGGTCGAGCCTTATTGCGAACATATGTTTTTAATGTCCGCAAATACCTAAATACATAAGAGGATTTGAATAAAGAATTTAATATAGAGTATTAATAAAATTTATAAAAGGCATATCTAGTGTAGTAAGTTACCTCTCGATAGGGTACATCCACCTATATTGTACGGGCCCTCCGAGCTTTGCCTCTCTTGCCAAATGGATAGGCAAGTGGATCATAATATCAAAGAAAGCTGGTGGGAAAACCATTTCCAATTTGCATAATGTGCTTGCAATTTGGGATTCAAGATGATCAAGAGCCTCAGTTGTTAGGCACTTGGAACATAAATTCTTAAAGAATTTACCCAACTCTAATATAGGTTCAGATACCTCATTGGGCAATAAGCCGTGTAATGCTATAGGGAATATATCTTGTAACAAAACATGGTGGTCATGGCACTTCAATCCATAGATTTTTCTGTCACGAACATTAATACATCGTGACAGATTTGAAAAGAAGGCATCAGACACTTTCAAAGTAGCTAGGAAGTTACAAACTTTTAACTTTTCTTGTGGGGACAATGCATAGCAAGCAACTGGAATCAGAACTTTGTTTCCTTCTTCTATTGGGTGTAATTCAGATCTAATTCCCATGTTAACCAAGTCATACCGACTCTTTACTGTATCTTTTGTCTTTCCAGCTAATCCCATAACAGTTGACACGATGTTATCTGAAACATTTCTCTCAATGTGCATAACATCAAGGTTGTGTCGGATCAATAATGTTTTCCAATAAGGTAAGCAAAAAAAGATACTTTTTTTTCTCCAATTAAATGCCCCAGTGACATGGCCACGCTTTCATTTTTGACCTTTCCCCAGAGTTACATTACCTAGTGCTCGTAATTGACAAAGTGCCTCATCACCAGTTAAAGGAGAGGGTGGAACTCTATGCTCAACTTTCTCATCAAATGCCCTTCGATTTCGCCGCCATGGATGATGGGTTGGCAGGAAGCGACGATGGCCCAAGTAGCACAACTTATTTCGTAACGAAATAGAATATGTGTCTTTATGGCAACAGGGGCATGCAAGTTTTCCTTTTGTAGACCATCCTGATAGGTTCCCATATGCTGGGAAGTCATTAATTGTCCACAATAATGCTGCACGTAACTTGAAATTAGACTTCTTATAAGCATCATATGTCTCTACTCCTTGCTCCCATAATTCAAGTAACTCTTTAATCATTGGTTGGAGGTACACATCTATGTCATCACCTGGACTTTTGGGGCCTGGAATTAAAAGAGTTATCATAAAATATGGGTGCTTCATGCATTGCCATGGTGGCAAATTATATGGAACTAATACAACTGGCCAAATACTATGATTAGTACTCATATTTCCCTAAGGCTAAAACCCATCACTTGCTAGGCCCAACCGAACATTTCTTGGATCACTACAAAATTCTGGATGCTGCTGGTTAAATGATTTCCATGCAATAGAGTCAGTTGGATGCCGCAAAACACCATCATCAATGCGTTCCTCATTATGTCACCTCATCTCCTTAGCTGTATGGTGAGACATGTATAGCCTTTGTAGCCTAGGCTTTATAGAAAAATATCGTAGCACTTTATGAGAAATTTTCTTTCCTCTATGACTGTTTGACCTCCATCCAGGCATATTGCACTTAGGACATGACTGAGCATTGGTGTGCTCTTGCCAATACAAGATGCGGTCATTCTCACATGCGTCAATCTTAGTGTAATTCATTCCTAATTCTTGAATAACTTTCTTTGCTTCATAGTAGGAGTTAGGTATTAATGCCCCCTCCGGAAGAATATCCTTAAATAAACTTAGTAATGAATCCATGGATTTGTTGCTCCAATGGTTAAGGCACTTAAAGTGGAGTAACCTAACTATAAAAGAGAGTTTAGAAACTTTGTCACAACCTGGATAGAGGTCAGTCTGAGCAGCTTGCAACAAGTCAAAGAACTGTTTTGCCTGCTTATTAGGTGGCTCATGGTTCTCTGACTCACGGTTCCCTTTATTTGAATCTTTGTGACCATATGCATCATGGAGCATCCCAATAATATCATCTTCTTCATCGGTTTCATCAACTATATCATCAGCTACCTCACCACCATTATCTTGATGCAATGAACTGTAAGTACCAAGACGAACTTCTCCATATGAGTCCCACACTTCATAACTTGGGCTGAAACCCTTCCTTAATAGATCTGCCCTTACCTCAATGCGACTCTTCCATTCTGTATTCCTACACCCTTTGCATGGGCATCGAATCATATTTGTCACCCTTGGCTGATTAAAGGCCCATTATAAAAACTCATCAACTCCTTGTCTGTATGCTGGATTAACTCTATTATTGATCTTTATCTAACTTTTATCCATCTCTGTTACTTCCTACATTTTAATCAACATCATTGCAAGTTAAATTGTGGACAAGTCAAATCTTTTTACATGTAAAAATTGGAGTTAAATGGAGGAGTGAGAAATAGAAGAAGATGTAAAGCATAGGATTCAAGTGGGGTGGATGAAATGGAGGAGTGCCTCGGGTGTTATTTGTGATAGAAGAGTACCACTCAAACTTAAGGGTAAATTCTACCGTACTGTTATAAAACCTGCAATGTTGTATGGAACTGAGTGTTGGGCAATAAAAAGTCAACAAGAAAATAAGTTAAATGTTGCAGAGATGAGAATGTTGCGTTGGATGAGTGGACACACTAGAAGAGATAGAATTAGAAATGAATGCATTAGAGAGAAGGTGGAAGTCGCTCCTATTGTGGAAAAGATGGTAGAATCGAGACTTAAATGGTTTGGTTATGTGGGGAGGAGACCTATAGAAGTCCCAGTTAGGAGAGTAGATGAGATGGAGAATAGTCCAATAACTAGAGGTAGAGGAAGACCAAGAAAAACTATAGGAGAAATTATTAAGAGAGATTTAGATTTAAATGGTCTATCTAAAAATATGATTTATGATAGATGTTTATGGCGTCGATTGATCCATGTAGCCGACCCCACTTAGTGGGAAAAGGCTTTGTTGTTGTTGTTGTTGTTGTTGTTAAGTCCATGCCGTCACTGCTTAACTTTGTTCTAGTTACATGTAAAGAATTATATACTTATGTTTTGGTTCAGATCTCCAAGTTTTAGATCTGAACTAAAACCAAATTCTATTCTAGTATAAAACATAATAAGGGATTCATAATGTCACATTTTCCTTTATATTACTTCTAAGAACATGACATTAACATTGATAATAGTATAGGCTTTGATGTAATATGTTGCTCATGAAAAGTTGTACACGATATATTTATAATGAAAACATTCCCATAAGTAAAAGTATTAAGAGTTGGAACATATCTTAATTTCAGTTTTGGGCCCTTATAGTTCCATTTCACCTATGGAAATGAATATGATTGCATTTTGATGATGGAAAGGTTAGAATGAATATAGAGAACAAGTCATCCTTTTTCTAAAGGTAGTAATAAGATCTTGTTAACAAGGTAAACAATATTATTGATAAGTTATAAGATATTGTTTTTAGGGTAACATATCTTGTCGACAAGATAAGAACTTATCAACAGGATCTCAAATTTAACAAAGGAAAATTGAAGACCTTGTTGATTAGATAAGACCTTGTCGACAAGATCTCAAATTTAGCAAAGGAAAATTGAAGACCTTGCCGATAGGATAAGACCTTGTAAATAGGATCTTCTACCTCATGACAAAATAATCTATAATTGAGAAGCTTTGAAGAAACTCAAAGTTGGGCAACTCCTTTAGAATCTTTTCAATAAGGTCTTAACTATAGAAAGGTAGAATACATAATGTATGATGGTATGACACACATAGGTATGGAAATAGGACAAAATGTAATTTGAACACTAAGTTTACAGCACTTAAAAAACTTAAGTACCATACTTCATCCTAAAAAAAAATAGTAGTCCTCAGCAGTATTAAGGCAACAGAATTGGACCAAATCTCTAAAGTACATATAAGAACTTAAAGGCATATATCGGAGTTTAGGCACATATAAGAACTTAAAGGCATATATCAGAGTTTAGGAATATACAAAACTTATAGGCATATATCAGAGTTTAGGCACATATCAGAACTTATAGGCATATATAAGAGTTTAGGCACATATCAGAACTTATAGGCATATCTCAAAATTAACACCAGACTTCAGCAGTATCACAGCAAACTATCAAGGCAACAGAATTGGACCAAATCTCTAAAGCACATATCAGAACTTAAAGGCACATTTCAGAACTTATAAGCACTAAATTTATAGCACTCACCAAACCTACTGCACTTATAAGCACTAAACCTACAGAACTTATGGGTCTATATCAGAGCTTAGGCACCAAATTTGCAGCACTTAAAAACATCCATTGCACCATCAAAAGACTTAGGCACATATTAGAACTTATGCAAGTACACACACAGGTAGAATTATTGAACCAAATCTTGTTTAGACACTAAATTTACAACACTTAACAGAACCATTCCACCCTCAAAAGGCTTAAGCACACATCAGAACTTAAAACCATGTCATTTGTATCACAGCAAACTATCAAGACAACAACAGAATTGATGACCAATGTCATAGCAAAATATTACAATTCCAAGCTTGATAGTTCACTACTTTAGAAAAATAATACCTTTATACTTCAGCAGCTACAGTAAAGATTCGAGGAGCCACAGTTGATTTGTTTGAGGAGCTAACACTTGAGAATCTGCATTGTATGAAGTAAGTTTAAAACATAAGAAATTATTTTCAGATGTTTAGCAAAATGTACTATAAATTTACATATCAGAAAAGGAAAGAAGAAATTCTAAAAAAAAGAAAGTAAATTCGATTCAAAATTGGCATTATTCAGTTCTGCTAGCCACAGCCACAACACTTAACACAAAATCAATTGCACAAAGAAGGACCAAATAATAGACCAGAGAAGAAGTAAACAATAGACCAGAGAAGGAGCAAACAATAGACCAGAGAAGGAGCAAACAATGAACCAGAGAAGAAGCAAACCATAGACCAAAGAAGGAGCAAACAATAGACCAGAGAAGGAGCAAACAATGAACCAGAGAAGAAGCAAACAATAGACCAGAGAAGGAGCAAACAATAGACCAGAGAATGAGTAAACAATAGACCAGAGAAGGAGCAAACAATGAACCAGAGAAGAAGCAAACAATAGACCAGAGAAGGAGCAAACAATGAACCAGTTTACCACTTACATAGCTTCCTTCCTTTTCAGTTTTTGTGTTCTCCTCTTCCACAGCGAAATCAGCTTTTAGGGATACTCTGTTTTTCGTGCGCGAAATGTTTTTGTTAGAATAGCTTCACTCACAACGAAATCGACCAGAGGGATGTATTGGAATGAAGATTGAGAAGGATTTCCAATAGTCTTTGCCAGCAAATGCGAAGAAGGTTTTAAAATGAGAAAGGGGGAAAGGGGAAAGATGGGGAAAACAAAGAGGCGAGGAATGAAAACTGGAATGAAAACTGACCTTAGGTTTTACTGTTGAAGCGCTTTTAGGTTTAGAGCAGAAATTATGAAGAAAATATAAGATTGGAGGGTAAAACTTTAAAATGCCATAACTTTGTGTACCGTACTCCGTTTGAGGTGATTTTTTTTTTGATTTTGGGTATTTTTCGAGATCTACGCGTGGCGAATCTGAAGGCGATTCGGTCTCTTATTTTTCTTAAAAAAGTTTGTTTAGGGCTTTAATTTTGTGATTTTTGTTTTTTACTACCTTTCACTAATATTAAAACAAGTCTATAATTATATAATGCTTTTTATAATTTACTTAAGTTTTATTCTATTTAAGTTCTGAATTCAAATACTTGATTACCAATAAAAAGAAGGTAAAAATTAAGAAATACAAAACTGAACTCAGAAATTAATTAAGAATTTAGAATCTTTATTCTCCAATAGCCTAATGTATCTTTTTCTATGATCTATCTATTATATATTTTTGTTCAAACTAAAACATTTGAAGTTTTTAATCCTAAATATAAATCATCCTCCAACTTATCTCTATAGAATTTGTATACGTGGCTGTCTCAACAAGAAATGTATGTTAAATCATTACACTAGGACTCATTACATTACAACTGGGCTCATCTTCATAAAAAAAATCATTTAAGATCTCTCCAAGTTTAAAGTATCAAGATTGAAGTTCTAAATTCACATCCATGGCTGCCCCCTCACCAAAAAATCCATAGAAATCATTATATTTTTACTTTCATTATAAAATATCAAGTTTAAAGCGATAGAACATGAGGGAGAAGAAGACAATAATGGATGAAGAAGAAGACAAAATAGGAATTTAAAAGGGTTACCCAACTAAAATTAATGTTGCAATGATAAGAGATTAAGGTGGAGTTCAATCTTTTATCCATTCCTTTTTTTTCTCTTTCATTGTTTTTTTCTTTCTTTCTACCTCTTTGTTGTTTACATTGCTTCAAAAATTGAAAAGGACACATTAATAAAATAAATCATAGAAATAGAAATTAAAATTTTAGATATATGGATTCTTCGACATATGAAATGTTAGATATATTAATTTCGTGAATTATAAAAATTAAAATTTTAACTTCTTAAATCTATTAGGTATTTTAAACTTAATAAAAATTCTAGTTTTATTTTTTTAATTAATGATCCTAATTAATGACTACAATTAAAATATTTTTTTAGTCTTATATATTTGTATATATTAATCATTAACTAACTTTAAAAATATTTTTTTAACTTAAAAATATTCTAATTAATTTTTTCATCTTGTATATTTGCATATATTAATTGACACGTATAATTTATTTTTTTAACTTAAAAATATTCTAATTTCAAATATTTTTATTTATAAATAAATTACAAAAATATTTCACGCAAAAAATTTTAATAAATAAAAAATTTTACGTCAAAACTTTTAGTGGCGACTATTTTAGCCGCCGCTAAAAGCTACTTTTAGCGACGAATACAATCAGTCGTCGCTAAAAAATTTGGCGCAAATATTTTTATTTAATAAAAAATTTGATGCCAGAACTTTTAGTAGCGACTAAATTTGGTGGTCGCTAAAAGTTTTGTTAGATAATGGGCATTTGGATTTTTAGTGACGATCACCTTTAGTCGTCGTTAAATCACACTTTAGCGACGACTAAAGCTAATAGTCGCTAAAAGTTATGTTTTAGCGACGACTAAATCTGGTAGTCGCTAAAAGGTTTGTCAGATAGATAATGGGTATTTGGACTTTTAGTGACGATCACCTTTAGTCGTCGCTAAATCACACTTTAGCGACGACTAAAGCTAATAGTCGCTAAAAGCTATATTTTAGCGACGACTAAATCTGGTGGTCGCCAAAAGGTTTGTCAGATAGATAATGGACATTTGGACTTTTAGTGACGACCACCTTTAGTTGTCGCTAAATCACACTTTAACGACGACTAAATCTGATCGTCGCTAAAAGGTTTGTCAAATAGATAATGGGTATTTGGACTTTTAGTGACAACTACCATTAGTCGTCGCTAAATCACACTTTAGCGACGACTAAAGCTAATAATCGCTAAAAGTTATGTTTTAGCGACTACTAAATCTGATCGTCGCTAAAAGGTTTGTCAGATAGATAATGACATTTGGATTTTTAGTGACGATCATCTTTAGTCGTCACTAAATCACATTTTAGCGACGACTAAAGCTAATAGTCGCTAAAAGCTATGTTTTAGCGACGATTAAATTTGGTGGTCGCTAAAAGGTTTGTCAGATAGATAATGGGTATTTGGACTTTTAGTGACGACCACCTTTAGTCGCTAAATCACACTTTAGCGACGACTAAATCTGATCGTCGCTAAAAGGTTTGTCAGATAGATAATGGGCATTTGGACTTTTAGTGACGACTACCACTAGTCGTCGCTAAATTACATTTTAGCGACGACTAAAGCTAATAGTCGCTAAAAGTTATGTTTTAGCGATGACTAAATCTGATCGTCGCTAAAAGGTTTGTCAGATAGATAATGGGCATTTGGACTTTTAGTGACGACTACCATTAGTTGTCGCTAAATTATATTTTAGCGACGACTAAAGCTAATAGTCGCTAAAAGTTATGTTTTAGCGACGACTAAATCTGATCGTCGCTAAAAGATTTGTCAGATAAATAATGGGCATTTGAACTTTTAGTGACGACTACCATTAGTCGTCGCTAAATCACACTTTAACGACGACTAAAGCTAATAGTCGCTAAAAGCTATGTTTTAGCGACGACTAAATCTGGTCGTCGCTAAAAGGTTTGTCAGATAGATAATGGGCATTTGGACTTTTAGTGACGACCACCTTTAGTCGTTGCTAAATCACACTTTAGCGACGACTAAAGCTAATAGTCGCTAAAAATTATGTTTTAGTGACGACTAAATCTGGTCGTCGCTAAAAGGTTTGTCAGATAGATAATGGACATTTGGACTCTTAGTGACGACCACCTTTAGTCGTTGCTAAATTACATTTTAGCAACGACTAAAGCTAATAGTCGCTAAAAGTTATGTTTTAGCGATTACTAAATCTGATCGTCGCTAAAAGGTTTGTCAGATAGATAATGGACATTTGGACTTTTAGTGACGACTACCATTAGTTGTCGCTAAATTACATTTTAGTGACGACTAAAGCTAATAGTCGCTAAAAGTTATGTTTTAGCGACGACTAAATCTGATCGTCGCTAAAAGATTTGTCAGATAAATAATGGGCATTTGAACTTTTAGTGACGACTACCATTAGTCGTCGCTAAATCACACTTTAACGACGACTAAAACTAATAGTTGCTAAAAGCTATGTTTTAGCGACGACTAAATCTGGTCGTCGCTAAAAGGTTTGTCAGATAGATAATGGGCATTTGGACTTTTAGTGATGACCACCTTTAGTCGTTGCTAAATCACACTTTAGCGACGACTAAAGCTAATAGTCGCTAAAAATTATGTTTTAGTGACGACTAAATCTGGTCGTCGCTAAAAGGTTTGTCAGATAGATAATGGGCATTTGGACTTTTAGTGATGACCACCTTTAGTCGTCGCTAAATCACACTTTAACGACAACTAAAGCTAATAGTCGCTAAAAGTTTTATTTTAGCAACGATTTAATGTAGTGGTCGCTAAAAGTTTTGTTAGATAATGGGCATTTGGACTTTTAGTGACGACCTATTGTGTCGTCGCTAAATGTTATATTTTAGTGGCGACCAAATCTTGTCGCTACTAAAAGGTTATTTAGCGGCGATTATGTCGATGTCGCCACAAAAAATATTTAGCGACGATTTTTTTGTTGCTACTAAATAGTTTTAGTGATTTTTTTTTTGTCGCTAAAAATCTTTTCAGAAACAAAAATATTTTTTTAGTGACAATTTTTAGTGACAACTTAATAAAGTCGTTGCTAAAAATATTTTTTCAACGACCATTTTTTTAGGTCGCTGCTAAAAGTCATTACTAAAGATCTATTTTTTTGTAGTGTTAATTCCTTTATAAATAATAATCCATACTTTAAGCCTTAAAGCCTTAGTTAATTGTAATTTGTTTACATTTGTTGATTCATTAATACCTATCATCAATAACATTACTAGTAAGTCAAAAAGCCAACCAATAACACTACTAATAGTAGCATTTCATTATTTTTTTTTTTACATTTTTTGTGTGTCTTGTTTGAGTAACGAAACAACTAACCAAAAAAAAGGAAGAATCAACTTCACTAAGAAAAGATCGTGAACAAAGATATTGATAGCAAATTTAGAGGAATAATATTAGCTTGCCGAAATTCAAGTGTGAGAATTTTTGTTTTTTGTTTTTGGTTTAGAGTAACTAAACTACTAACTAAATAGTACTTCTTGTACTTCCTCAAATTAAACCTAAAACAACATTAGAATCAAATGGCTAGTTGCAGAAAAATAGAGAAGAAAGGAAGAAGGGAGAAAACAAAAAGAGAGGAAGGAAAACCCATTACGCTTCACTCATGCCATCTTCGACGAATCTTAATTTTTTGTGTTGAACTGACACCATTGCCGACAAGCCTAAATCTCTTTGAACCTTAGTTCTTTATGCTAAATTGGCAGCATGCAATGATGGTTGTCAAGGATTGGAGGCTGTGGAGGAAGAATAATGACTTAGGGGAGATAGGAGGCGAAGCAACAAAAGTGATTTAGGGTTTACGATTTAAGTTTTTATTAATTCTTTGCAAGCAATTAGTAAGAGAATTATACCCTGCTAATCCCTAATAATGCAAATCAAATTAGCAAGGAAAAAATATCTTGCTATTCCCTCACTGTATGTACAAACATTAAATTTAGTAAGGAGATTTTATTACTTAGTAATCTCTTACTATTTAGCAAAAAATTAGCTATTAAGTTATCTCTCACCAAATAGTAAGAGCTACATTCCTCATTAATCTTTCATCAATATGTTATAGAAATTTGTGCCACCCTCTGTACATCTTCTTCCTTTAATATTGCAAGATTTAGCAAGGAATTTAATTGTAAAAACCCATATATATATATATATATAAATTAATTAGTAGAGGTAACTAAGAATAAGGCTTGGGTTTAATGGCAGCCAGGGACATTCTCACCTTTAACATCTCAAATTCGAGCCTCTATTAGGCATTATTTTATTTTTTTCCCCTTCTTCTAGGTCATTTTTCCATTATACCAAAAAGACGCCCACTTGCTTGAATGAATGAAGAGTTGGTTTTTTTTTTCATTTTCCCATCCATCTTCTATTGCACACCACTCCCATCTAAGTTACTTTGTTCGAACAGTAGGAGCAAGGGAAAGGAAAACCAAACCATCTACCATTATCTCCATATTCGTTACAACTCAATTTCCTTTTTCACTTCTATTTTTGTACATTTTCTAGCTATTGCAGCCAAGCTTTACTATTGCATATTGGCTATCATTTCCCTTTGTGCAAATCCATTTCCCCTCAGGTCTGAAGCTAGGCTTCTTGGTTGCTGGAAATGTCTGTATTTTTTTTTAGATTCCTTGCTGTTACTGGTGCATTATTTCATTTTCCATTTGCACTGATATTGTTTTGTATATTCCCTTTCTTTTATCATGGTTCTTGATTTGAAATTTCAACTTATTTGTTGTTGGTAAGATGTCCTTATCATCCTTTTAGTCTTTTTTATTTTTCTAGTGCATGGTTGTTCTTTAATGTGAATCTAAAACCTACTCTGCATGTTCTTCCTCTCCCTTTTTTATTCTTGGCTAGATAGAGCAGAGGTGTGTGAGTATGGCTACTTGTGTGTTGTGGCTTGGCTGGATTGGGGGAAAACTATGGGTGTGAAGGATACTTAAATTAAGGACTCAATTAGCTCCAGTCTTCACTTGGTCCTCCTATGTAAGTAGTCCATTGTACAATTACCCTTATGAATTTGGGTTAAGATTTTCCTTCTTAACAATTGCCATAATGAGCATTTATTGCTGAAATTTATTTTTTTGAATTTATGGGTTTGAGTGCTTATTATGCTAATCCTTGAATTTTAAGGGTAAGTGGTCCTAAACCACACAAAATGAAAATATTGTTTTTGCCTTTTTTTTTAGTTTATGTTTTAAACTCTAAGTTATTAGAAAACATCTATGGTAAATGAGAAAAATCCAAGAACTTCAAGTTAGGAATATTCAAGGAGTTCATTAACTTTTGGGAAAAAATTTTACTTCCCCAAGATAAAGATTTCATAAGTAACAATTGATCAACATGTAGAAATTTGGAAAGGAAAGTTCACAAATGAAATATGTGTGGGATTATAGTGGTAATATATATATATATATATAATAAAGTAAAAAATAAAATAAATAAAATATAGATAGGATATTTAAGAATTAAAATTGGAACTTGAATAAACATGTTTATGTTGGTGTTGTGAAAGGGATATAATTAATTACTTTCCAAAGGAACTTGCCAAGACCAAATGATCGGGAAATAAGATAAATTTGGTTATAAGGCAACTTGAGACCATCCAAATACTAAGGTTTTGTGAACCAGTATTATAGGGTATTTTGGCAAAAGTAATTGTTACTAAGGAACTAGCAGAGGATATGATAGGAGATTATCTATGACATTGTGAGAGGTGAGTAGATAATGCTGACTATATATATTTGTTGATGCAAACTCTATTCCAATATTTGTGTTCAAACATTTCTCATTTAATTACTGCTGATTTAATTAATTGTGTCCTTATTATTTAATTATCTGCATGCTTACTTAAGTATCTTTGTATTTGAGGACACAAACCCATGATTGAAATTGTCTTTGTTTAAATATGGGGTTTTTAATTAAATTTTGTCTTGATTTTCTGTATATCTGAATATTTAATGATTCTTTTTGGAAGCTATCTCTTTTGGGACCTTATAACTAATTGCAATAATGGTTAGCCATGGTCCACTATGATCCATACCCTAGTTACCAAAGGTGTTACTAGCCCTATGTGGTTGGCCACTGCACATGGATCTGCTCTGATTTCTATGAGCAAGTTGCTCATGTTTATGATATTTACTATCGCCAGTTGTATGCTTTATGTTTGATTCCATCAGTTCTGATTAAAGGTTGTTGTTGTATTTATAAATAGCTTATTTGAAATATTTGTCAATCATTGTTTAAATGTTTCACTTGTTAATTTGCCGTTATTAATAAAAACTTTAACATTAAATTGTCTTTATCATATATAGTTAGCATTATTTACTCATTGGGCTTTGAATTCATTCCTTTTGTTTTTAATATTCTTTTTAGATAGCAGAACTAAACTTGAACCCTCTTCAGTAGCATAAGATCAGTTGTCCTCTTTTGCTTTTGGTCATCTATTCGTGAGAGCATAATTTTGTTTGTCAATATGAAAATTGATTTTATTTTTTATTATGTATGTAGCTCTATTGGTCTACAAATAGGACTTCATACCCCTGATGACTGATGTATAGTGAATTGTGTTAAAAGTAAAACTCTCTTTTAATGTAATTATTGTGTTGGGCTGATTATAGAAATCTTAGGAGATCTAAATTTCAGGGCAGACTTTATCGAAATATTTACAAAAGCCACATATGATTGATTACATTTATTTCAAGTACAACTTATAGTTGTTCTAATTGGTTTTACTATTTGGCATTAAATATTAGTGATTTCCAATAAACTTTGGTAAGGATCTTGGTTTTAGTTAGACTTACAAAGGAGAAATTATTTGTTTTTTGTGTCGGTTATACTCTTGATTATGAGGTGTGACATTAATGTTTCTCACTAATCCCTCATTATTTAGCTACAGATTAGTGAGGGAATACATCTCTTGTTTTTTCGCCTAATTCTTGTTGTGAAGTAAAGGTCATTTGCTAAGATGTGAAATTTAGAAGAAAGGCCTCTCTTGATCATTCAAATGATCAACTGAAGCAAAAAAGGAAATAAGGAGCAAAGCTTAAATCAGCTAAAGAAATAAAAGGAATCTCTTTGTTAATGTCATCCCAACAGCTATCTAAATTTAAGCAGAAACCATTGAAGTTGAAATTGAAATGGGAAATTAAGAACAAACTTTAGCACTTAAAAAATTAACAAGTTGCATGAGCAATTGAGAATGTCCAAAACAAGTAGAACCAATAGCCAAAAGAGTTTGAAAAGGAAAGAAAGACACAACTTAGATAGTGCAAGCTTAATAGACTTATGCTTCCAATGGATAGTACATTGCCTCCCCTATGTATATGAGGCTCATTCCAGCAAAGAAGACAAAGAACACAAGGTCAGAAACTTTCTTAGTGCTATTCTCATTGTTCTACGTACTTTACCAAACATTCCTAGAAGTGCTTAGTATCTAGGTTTAGTCAACTTAATTATATTTTCTTGTGCTATACCCTACTATTCTCTTGAGATTAGAAGGTCCACTACTACTTCCTTTCACATTGTAATATTTTCATTGTAATACTTTCCTAACTTGAAAATTTTAAGTAGAGGTCATTGTGGCTTAGTAAGTGAAAATACCTTTATTTGTATCCATTTTAAGTGAGTTGGGAAAACCTATTATTATGGGTAAGCAAGTGAAAATTAACCTTCAATATCGTTGCTAGTGTAGAATAAGAAAAATATCTTCCTTTGCAAAGGTACCAGACATAGGTCTTATTGATTGATCTAGGACAAATTTGTGTGCTGCTTCTCTTTTGCTTACTTCTTATTACCTTTTACATTGCTTTTTGGAATTTCTATTAGAACTTATGTACATAAAAGCTATGAGTGCATCCTATCTCATTTGCTACTATTGCAAGTCAGCTGCGTTACAGCTTTACATTTTCGTTACTAGCTTATTTATTAGTACTGCTCATAATTATTATTGCTGTCGTTGTGCACTTGATGGTTCTAGGTAGTTTACCTCATATTTGCTCTAACTACTTTAAGCACTGTGAAGTTCTTTGATTGCTGTCAATTTAGTTGCGCTGTTTTGCATACTAGAATTGCAACTCCAAGTTGTTTTCTTGAAGTCACCATGTTAAGTCTCTTGCTCTCATTAAAATTAGTGCACCTGGGACTGTATTTAGAAGTTATAGTGTTTTATCAAGTCGATTGTAAGAAAATTCTGCATACACCTATTTACCATCCCCCTGAATGTAATTATCACTGCAATAGCTGCGCTCTTCATCAAAATATATCTGTTCAAGCATAGATTAATTTTGGTTAAAGAAGAGTGAAAGGCACTAGAAACTTGCTGTCTTATAATAGTATAGTTCAACTTTATATATTCAATTTGTCGAACAGTGACCCACTTGCAGCCTCCAACTACTACAAAGAGGTATTGATTTTTCTGAGGAAATATATTTTTAGTCCTTAAAAAATATATGCTTTAATTAATTTGGCACTTCAAAATATGCAATTAAATCAATATACGGTACTTGCTTCAATTATTTGGTCTGTCTTTGATAGAAATATAATTTAGTCCTTGAAAAGTTTGGACTTAATATTCATTAGTCCATGAAGCATGCATTAATATGATGGGGACTAATGGTTAGCAAATAAAAAACGTATCAGGATTGAATTCTTTTTAAGATTTAATAATCAAATAATTAAGACATGTATACTTTTGAAAAAATAAATTATATATTTTTAAAATTTAAGGTGAAAATAATTGAGATATATGTATTTTTTAGGGACAAAAAATTACAGTTCTTTTTAATGTTTTTAATTGTTAGTTTAGAGTTAATTCTTTTTGATGACTTGTGTGTCAAGACTCCTTTGTGTATAGATAACATGTTATGTTGTGTAGAAAGCTGTAAGATTTTTTTTAATCGATAAACTTTATCAATTAGGTTATTAAAGTATTTATTTATAATAAATTTTTTTTCTTAAGATTACTTCATAGTTATTTACAGATTTTTTAATGAATAAAAATAAAAACGGGGAACGCGTAATTTGGAAAACTGTGATAAGAAAAACCAAATTTACAGCTAGAAAAGTAACTTGGTAGAATGGGTTTGGAATAATACATAAATTTATAGAAGACTTTATGACTGAAAAATTATAACTTTTGTTGCAGGGTGTCGATAACACAAATTGTTGCCCAATCAAAATAAATATACTCACAATTTCTCACTTATGTTTGATATATTCAGAAATTAAATATATCGGCCAGAATATATATATTCAAAATGATCAAAATTATTCTTTTTTATTTTTATTTAGAGTCATTATTTTGGTAAACTATAAATATTTAAATCTCAAATAAGCAATTATTTTATTACTTTTTTATAGTGAAATTAATGCATGATAATCTTTTTTTTTACATATGATATTAATGACGTTAAAATTCGTTCATCCTGCATAAGTAAATATTGAAAAATTAATATATAATTTAATATACAATAGCAGCACATTTTTCACTATAATAGTTGTATGCTATACTATAATGAAATCAAAGAATAAAGAGATTGTTTTGCGCATGGTTATGCTCGTGAATTAAAAATTTAGAAGAACAGAGATGCTGAAAATCTTAAAGACATACGCCGCAAGATTTTGCCTTATTTCTGAGGTTGACACCAAGATTGTATATATGTCTACAAATGACATTATTAATTTGTAAATTATTTTGTGGGTCTCAATTTTCTCATTTCCATTGGGCCACTTCACCATTGCTTTGGTCTCCATCCTCAAAGATGGGAAACCTTTAATTTATTCAATATATATATATATATATATTCATCCTGTTGACATTTTCACTAAAATTGAACAATGACTTTTTTCCAAAGCATTCTAATTAAAAATGAGGATCATATATGAGTCTGCAATTCTTACAAGTTGTTGATATCCTTCTTCTGTCAATTTCTACTTCCCCTCATCCCAATGAACAAAAGAATGAATAACTAAAGAATATTAAAGAATGCAACAATATGTGTTTGGCAAATTTCCTTGGTCTTTATTCTTTAAAATTAAAATCAACATTTGGGCATGTCCGGTGGTGGTGGTAGCATCCGCTCCTCTGGATTGTTACCATTCTTCACAATGAAAGTCATAGCCATCCCCCACCTCGCATGACGCTCTAAATGACAGTGCATGAACCATACACCTACATATGCAAACCAAACAAAATTAATATAAAAGATCCAAAACAGAACAAAAGCAATAAGTATAAAATCGACAAAAATTGAATTAAATTAAAATTTACGATCCAAAACAAAACCAGTGCAATAAGTATAGAATACATGGATTTTTGGTCGTGAATCTTATGCTGACCCAACCATTTTTGGGTATAGCCACAGTGTTTTGATATGGAGGATCAACAAGATTGTACTTCAAAGGGTCCTTGTCTTTGTCAAAGTTCCCAAATCCCCAACCCACCACATAGAAACTATGCCCATGGAGGTGAATAGGGTGCTCGGTTCCAGCAAGCACATTAGTCCCCTGAAGAACGAGCTCCACCGTGGACCCATACTCAAGTACCTTCACCTCCGTATCTACCGACGGAGTCAACAAGAACGGAGGTAGATTGTTACCAGTGAAATCAAATTCAAATTTTGGTGCATCTGGAAACTTCTCCCCATAAACACCACTAACGTTGTTATAATAAGCCTGCAAAATGTTAGTCCCGGGAGGCAATTGGAAGCTTATATTGTTCATACTAGCTGAGAGGCGATTCTGATTTGGACCAACACAAATCGAACCATTCTTACATGGTAATGTGTTAACTGACACTGTGTAGAGAAGCTTCGTGCTTATCTCTAATGGCACATCAATAGAGTGGTCCTTGTCTGCCAAGCTTTTAAGTTGGCTTATGAGGTTGGTGGAGGCAACGGTGTCGTTTGGGGCTGGAAGCGAAGGCAAGGAAGGGATAGTCGAAGTTGGGATGTAGTTTCCTTTGTATTGAAGGATAGCAGTGGTAATTATGGGGTTAAATGGAACAAAACTAGCACTGGAATAAACTCTAGCAGCCATGTAGTAGCGATCTAATGGTTGGTTTGCTTCTAACAAGACATCCATAGTTTGACCTGGTGAGATTGTAATGTAATCTACTTTCACTGGCTTGATGTAGCTTCCATCCGTTCCAACCACCGTGAGTGTATGATTTGCGATGGCAAAGAACAGAATGTCCTCTAGTGCAGCGTTGATCATTCGGAGAAGATAGGTTTTGCCATGTCGAACCTTCAACTTGAAAGTTTCTGTAATAATTACAAATTATCAATAAAAATATTGTTTTTAATTATAATTCACATGGAGAGTATAAAATCAATCATATTAATTACCAGAATTTGAGCAAGGATAAAAATCACCAGGTTGGCCATTAATGGTATAAGCATCGGACAACATGGGATCTCCTCCACTTTCAAGGAAGTCATTAAAGACCTGAACGATATCTCGTTTCCACCATTCTCCTGCATTTACAAGTCACAAATAGATAGTTAATTTTTTTGAGTCTTTTCAAATATTTTCTCCACATGTCATTTTTTGTGTTGAAAAATTTGATAGTAAACACCTAAGAAAGTTTACTAAGTTTAGTCCTTAAATTTATAGATTAATATACCTAATATAATGGGAAATTCTGCTTGTGGTTTCGGAAATGGATAGGTGGTTCCTGGCTTGGGTTTAATGACAATAGCACCATGAACAGTGGCTCGGGAATAGTCGCTATGAGCATGCCACCAGAGGGTGCCTTCCTCTTCAGAAAATATGACCTTTTGGCTAAACTTGTGACCAGGTCGAATGGGGCACTGAGTGATAAATTCGGGACCATCTGACCATGGATATCTTGGCTGGTTCACTCCATGCCTGCAAATTAATAGTTTCGCGTTTATAATTAATTCTCTCACCAATCATATTAAGCTTAATAAACTAGTTGAGATGACAAAAAGTAGGCTTGGTTTAATTCAATTTAGTTTACCAGTGGATAGTGATGCTCTCGTTGGCTCGGTTATAGACATCAACAATGATGGTTTCACCTTTGGTAACATGCAAGGTTGGCCCAGGAAATTGCCCATTTACTGTCAATATGTTCTTGGTGCTGCAAAGTCTTGTGTAGGAAGTGTCTTTGACCTGCACTTCAATAGCAAGAGTCAAAATGCAAATTAACAGCTATTTTATATATATATATATATATGTATGTATATATTACTTCAGCATAGCCTAAACGTAATTGTTATTAGGTTAATAAAAACAAACCTCAAAAGTATAACGCCTGAGTGCGTGGCAAATGAGAAGGTTGTTAAGGAACAAGACTCCTAATATTTGCAAGATGAATATCACCAAGATTCTCATGACAACTTTGAACCAAGAGAGGCTTGATCTCTCTGCTGATTATTAATATAATATCTCTGTTTGGCGCTTGAAGAAAGGCTTGATGATATATATCTGCTAAAGAGAATAATTATTGTTTCTGTTTGGTGTATGGAGAAGATGGCCGTGCATATATATATATATAGTTTAGGGAGGCTTTGACATGACCATATATATAATTACGCGTAAGAAGACTTTTCAATTTGAGCTAGCTGCGCTTTTGCCCAGTTCCCAGTAGCTGCGTTGTATTTCTCAGGCATCAACAATAAATTACTGTCTTACAATAATATAATATTTATTTTAGCTCGCTTTATTCAAATTTAAAATAGTATATGTCTATTACCTTAGCAACTAAGCAGCTTGAAAGTTGAAGACTTGGCCGCTGTCACTGTGCCTTGATATTTCTCCAGATATATTAAAATGCAATTATAGAGCGAACGAAAGGTTGAAAGCTAAGTGCGCGGTGGCAGTTTCTGTGGATAAGAATTAGTTTATGGTTTTGATAATGCAAGAGAGAAGGTCAATTCCCAGAATGTTTCTTTATTAAATGTATGAAGCCAACTCCATTTGATTAGTTCAAGGTTTCTTTTCTAGAGAAACCTCATATTTAAAACCTATGCTACAACAAAAGGTATTGTGCGTGTCTGCTGCTTTGGTACCATCGGAGTTTTTTTCTTTTAATAAATAGAAAATAGTATATATTACTTTAACAATTATAGATGTGTTTCCAATGAAATTAAAAATTAATTTGGTAAAAAATCTATGATAGACTATGGGTTAGAATATTTTTCTTTGTAAGAAGAATAAGTTGATTGAGTGCTAGTTTATTTGGACAAAGTAAAAGAGTGAGGGCGGTTCTAGTTTAAAGATTATGGAACCAGCTGTATGTTAGCTGCGTAACACTATTCATGATTGCAACATTCTTTTCAGTTCATTTTTGGTTAAAGGTTTTTAAATTTCTGAATGGGTTTCCTTAAAAAAAAAAACTTAAATAATTTTTTTTGAAAAATGATCAAATGATTCAGAAATGTAAAATAACTCACTTTATATTTTTATTATAAAACTTTATAACAAATATTTTAAATATTATATTCAAATTTTGTTCTTCACCTTATATTTAGACTTCATTATATTATTAATGTTTGAAACTTGAGAAAAAAAGAAAGAAAGAATGGTGTATAATCTTTTTCAAACAAAGAAAAAAGAAAGAAAAAGAAAAAGAAAAAGAACTGGTCAAATTAATGGTCCTAATCATATAATTATGATGTAACCCGTCAATCATTGGCCAACAACAACCTCAAGATAATATATTCCAACCCCTCTTAATATAGGGTTTCAATTTCCATCATCAATACTAAAATTTCTGTGTTAATTTATCCTATGGATAAAGAAGCTGAAAGCATCCTGTTTGCTTCCTTATATCCCAACCTCCTGATAAGTGAAAACGAGTCTTGTAGTGGGGAGAGGCCTATCTTGCGGTGGTCATCTTGATTGAAGACCTAGTGCGCCTTCATATTATGTTTGGTATGGGGGAAAAGAGATTGATAAAATGAAAAGAAATAAAAAAATTGAATATAAGAAATAAGCAATAAGTAAAATTTTTTTATTTAAAATAATAATAAAAAAGGATAAGTATTATTAAATAATGATTATAAGAATATAATAAATATTTTTAAAATTTTGTTTTTAAAATCTTTCTTTCTTTGGAATCCCCAAAACCACGTACTAAAATGGCCTCAAACTTGAAGTTGGAAGAGAGATTTAAGTAGGAGGGAAATTGGGTTCTGTAATATGAGTGTTTGGGTGGCGAATTAATGCGAAGTAAAACAAGATTTGAATATAAAATCCTAATTTAAATTCAAAAGAAATGCTTGTGATATTATTCAGCTGTCAAAAAATAAGTCGTACTTATTTATAGAATGGTAATAACCAATTTCTAACAAGTCTCCTAATTAAAAAAAGTAATAAAATTGCAAAAAGATATTAATAAATTAAAAAAAAATTGCTAAAACATCCCTAAAACATGCTTGAACAATATGGATTTTAGGCTAAAAAAATCTGATTCAATTGACTTGACCTTGTTGTAACGATGATGAATTTGAAAAAACCCTTGTGTTAATACGTAATACATCCCATAACTCTACTCAAATCAAAAGTTAGCTATTTAAGATGATCAAGAAGTTTGCGGTGAATGAGCTTTTGTTTAGACTTCTAACACTCAATATTATCTAAAAAATCATCTACTAGGTTTACTAGGTTAGACAAAAATTTTTTTAACTTTCAAGAGTTTCCTATTTTAGACATTTTTTTTATTTTTAAAGACTTTTCTCCTATTATGCATTTTCTTGTTTTTTAAGACTTTCCTATTTTAGGCATTTTTTATTTTGATTTTATTTTATTTATAAAGATTAATTAAGGTTACCCATAGGCTTCATATATGTACTCTCTTGATGTAATTGTGAGGTAGACTTTGATCAATAGAATTTTTCAAATTTTCTCTCAAGCTTTAGGCTTATGGCATTCTATCTTTTTCACATGTTATGTTGCATCAATTGGCATCAAAGCAAGTTAACTCGTCTCCTCTAATCACAGGTGAAATGGCTATTGCAGGCAATAGTTCTCATGGTGTAGACCAAATGATTGAGACCTCGTGATCTAGGACGGATCTTGAGGTGTCATTAAAAGCTAAGAGCAATAATTAGAGAAAAGAATATATCACCAATTCTAGTGTCTAGAAAAGCGCTTTGAAGAGATGGTGGATCGATTTGATGGTCTAAGCATAGGTGCCAACAAGGATAGGGGTTGTGAAAAGCTACATACTAGAGAAAATGCCTCTACGAAATAGCTAATTGACAGGACTATTCCTGCATATCGATGTAGACAACTAGTCCATATGAAGGATTCGAAGTATGAGTATTTTGAGGAGCCTATGAAGCACGATGGATATCAATGGAATGACCATGGGGACAGAGACAAAAACAAATTCAAATTGAAGGTAGACATTCTATGATTCAATGGAAATTTGAATATGGAAGATTTTTAGATTGGCTTGCTTACATAAACAATTTCTTTGAGTATATGGAGATGGCGAAGAGAAAGCAAGTGAATCTTGTTGCATGTTGGTTGAAGGGAGGACACCTGCTTGGTGGAAGAGACTTCAATCCAAGAGGAATTATGAGGGCAAGATGAAGTAACTACTACGAAAAGATTTTCTTCCCCCTGACTACAAATAGATTTTATTCTAATAGTTCCAAAGGTGCCACCAAGGCCAAAGGTTCATACATAAGTACACTACAGAGTTCTTGCAACTAATAGAGAGGAATGACCTAAGGGAATCTTAAAGGGAGCAACATGTTACTAAATACTTAGATAGATTTAGACTGACGAAAAGAGATGATAGGCATGGAGGTAGTGTGTCATCTTTTAGAGGCTCAAAACATTGCATTGAAAGTTGAGCTAATGATGCAAGAAAGGAGCCGATCAAATTATTCTTGTCAGAGTTACGATACAGAGAATTACAGAACTCCTGACAACAAAGGGAAGGTAGTTTAGGAGGCGCCCATGCAAAGTGATTGGAGTAGAGAAGATAGGGTTATGGGAAAGCTAAAAGGTCACAAAAGTCAACGAATCCTTATGCCAAGCCTATCCCAAGAAAATGTTTCAAATGTAACTAGCCAAGACACATGGATCCTATGACTATCCTCTTAGGAAAGCAGTTCATATTGTGGAGTGAAAAGGCAATGAGGAGGAGTTTTATGGTCTACATGGGATAACAAGGGTTATGACAATGACATTGTTGAAGGGTAGAATTATGTGGTCAAAAGACCACGCGATTGTAGTTTCAACAGCATCATGAATAGGGATGTCATGAAGCATTTGGGACTAACATTAAAATAATATATAAATCCATATACCATTGGGTGGATCATAAAAATGCCTAAATCCATATGTTATTGGGTGGATCAAGTTTATAGAGAAGATCTAAGTTACTAAACGCTGCAAGGTACCTTTTTCCATTGGAAAATACAAGGATGAGGTTTATTATTTTAATGTTTCAAACATGGATGCTCATCACTTGTTGCTTGGCAAACCTTGGTAATTTGATGTTGTAATCTAACATGATGACAGGGAGAATACTTACAAGCTAGATGAAGACGGTAAAAAGTATACTTTGATGCCATTAAAGGGAAGCTCTAGAACCAAAACTTTTAAAATAGATAGTTGGAATTTCCTTACACTTAAATGATTTGATCAAGAAATGGGGGTCACGTTCAAAAAGCCAAAGAAGATGCAAGCCTTGTTAAGCAAGTTGCAAATCAACCCTGCAAGAAGTAAACCTTTGTAAAGGAAGATTAGGTGATGATGTTCTGTGGAAAGAAAGATTTCCAATAGGTACTTACAATAAGTTACAACCCAAAAAGTACAACCTATAAAAGATTGTGAATAAGATAAATGATAACACGTACATGGTAGACTTACCAAAAACAATGAATATATCCAAGACATTTAATATGGCAAATATTTACTCATATTCATCAGATAAACCATTATATCTAAACGTGCAAATTAATACTCAAGGTCAAATTTTTCACCAGTGGAGAGGACTAATGCAAAACGCATGGTAGACAAATATATAAAATGAGTTAACCATTAGAAACCTAAGCAAAGGTCCAAATGAGCGATTTAACTTTTAAAAGTTTTCTTAACTTTTAATTTTTTTTTTTATTTTAGGTATTTTCCTATTTTTAAAAATTTTCATATTATTATGCTTTTTTTTAATTTTTAAAAACTTTTCTATGTTAGACATTATTTTATTTTATTTATAGAAATTAAGTAAGATTTTCTATAAGTTATATATATATATATATATATATATATACTTTCTTGATGTAATTGTGGGATAGACTTCAATCAATCCAATTTTTAAATTTCTTCTCAAGTTTCACACTTTGTGATTTTCTTACTTTTCCATTTTTGGCGTGTTATGTTGCGCAGCATCGTGCGGTGGGCACAGATGGACCGACGGGGTGTTGTAATGGTGGCAGGGGCGAGCTAGGGTAAGCATGGACTCGTCTTTCACGAAAGAGAGACCTATCACGATGACGATAGCAAGGCTCTGTCATAGAAAGCACAAACCGTAGAATTGTCTAAGTCAACGGCCCAAAAGTACTAGAAAGCCAATTTAATTAACTTGTAATATTTCAAACCGACCGCAAAGACAACATTTTTCTATTGACATTTCAAAGATAACTCCACCGTAGATTCCTTTAGAAACATTCCTAAAACTAACCATACTTTACCCTATAGAACATATACAAAGCAAAAGAAATAATGCAAATAATATATGAAAATACCAAAAAAAATCTATAAAATTTCCCTTTAAAAAAAAAAGTTTAAATTACATATTTTTTATTATTTTAAAAAATATACTTTTTCTTTCTAAAATCAAAAAATACATTGTATTATCATATTTTGTAATAAAAAGACAAGGTATAACTATAGTAAACAAGAATTGTGACAACGCTGATGTTGTTGGGAGTGTAATCAAACATTAAAGAGCCAAGTACACATCAATGCTTTCTTCTTGACCATTGCTCAATTTTTTAATGCTTGGTGAGAAAACACTTAACAATTTTGTGAATTTTGGCTCTTATAATGATGCCATTATTATAGAAATTAGAACGGACATTAAATTTATAAGGACATTCACTCATCGGATTATTAGATTACACACACTTGAAGTAATATAATATAATATTTGAAAAAATTGATATTAATTAATGCCTATATATTTTATATAGATAAATTAATATATAGATAAAAATTTAGAAATAATTACTATCAAATCCATATATATATAATTATACAATATAAAATAAACATATATATATATATATATATGATTGTCATATTGCAGATTGAATGATAATAAAAGTTTTATTTGAGAGAAACAATTATAAGTACGTAAAACTTTCATTTTATTAATTTTTCCATTAGCAGAATTTTTTAGATACAATTTGCTTAATGTAAATGAATTGGGAATTGAAGATTAAGAGGGAAATAGCCACCTCGAAGTTCATGAAGCATTGAAACGTGGTCAGATTATACGAGGTACCATCTCATGGTTGAAAAAGTCAATATTTTGACTCACTTACTATTTAAATTAAAATATTTAATAAAAATATTCAACTGCCAAAATTATTTCTCTAAATATTTAAAGTTATTATTTTTAAAAAAATATTATAAGGTCACAACAAAACCTCCATTGCAATCCACAAAAACAAATTTTTTTAAATATATTTGATTTGGGTCACAGCTCACCAAATGCTATGACCCAAATCTTTCAACTTTTTTAATATGGAGAGGCTATGACCCATTTATAATATTTTAATTATTTAATTAATTTTTAATTTTTAATTAATTTGTTATAATTTAAAATAAAAAATGTTATAATTTTCCTATATAATATTTATTTTTTAATAAAAATTAATATGCATATAAATAATTAAAATATTTTAAAAATAAAAAAATAAATTTGTGATAACATTTACAATTATAAAAAAATAAATAAAAAGGTATAAATATGAAAGTAGAAAATAAATTTACTATTTTAGCTAATGTGCTCTTTTGTCTCGCACCAAAGCTTTTTTTTCAAACACTGTGGATGGCATCTTCTTCATCTTCATTATCATCACTATCAAACAATTTATTATTAATATTATGCAAAGACAGTGAATGATGCAAAAGATAAATGACTAGCACCTACAAAGTTAGCAAATAACGCAAAAGAAGAAAGACCTAAATCCCTCATGTCTCCATAAACTAGCGCTAACGTGTCATATGATAATAAATATCTATCTAATATCCTTATATTAAAATTATATTTCAATTTATCTATTTTATTTCTTTCTTTATACTAAAATTTTAATTTTATGTATTTTTAAAAAAATATTTTTTTACTATATTTATTTATGTATACTTTTTATATAATATATATATATATATATTATCTATTTTAATATATATATATATATTAAATAATTAGATAATTAAAAATATATAATTTAAATGTAACGAAGAAAATAAATATTAAATCAAATAAAATAACACAAAAAATATTTTATCTATATGCAATTGATCTAAGACAACTCAAAGTTGTCAAGTATTTATATTATTTTAACACAACTTGGAGATAATACTTGAGTTGGAGTGGAAGCTTTGCCATAAAGTAATAAAACAGTTTTAGGTTAACGGAAAAGTAATAACAAGAAAAGTATTCACCAAAGGGTAATAAAAATGTTAAATACGAATCCTCAACATCCGAATACAGTGTATAGCATGGAATTCTACCAAATATTATTTATTTTTAATTTTTGCAAGGCATCTGATATTATTTTTTAATATTTCAACTATGCATCTAAATTCCATCAATTTCCTTTTGAATAATTTTTTTAAAATTTCAAAGTGGATATTTAAAAATTTTTCTTATATTTTTGGTTATATTTTTATTATAATTAATTAAGAAAAAAATTAAGGAAAAAATATTAATAAATTAAGAAAAAAATTTAATTGTGTAAACAATTATAGCCATTGAAATACTAAATGCTATTAGTAACTATAAAAAATTGAAAATAAGATATATGTATAAATAAATGATTTTAATTTAAAGAAAATTGTATCTTAACCTATATTATGAATCTAACCTGAACACCATTTATTAACTAAAAAGTGTTATTCTTATTACTAGGTTTAAAGAGAACTTTGAAACAATGAAAAATGCAAAAACGTCTTATATTATTTGAAATGCAATGTAATCTTATTAAAAAATATTAAATACTAAATAAGATGTAATTATTTAATATTTTTAAAATATTTTGTTATTAATTAATTTTATATATTTGCATGTTTTTATTTCAAACACTTTTCCCCTCACATATAGTTCTGTTGTTTTTAAAATTATAAGAACGACCTCGTACATTCAAAATACATCTCTTAAGTCAAATCTATAACGTTCCTCCATTATTATCTTTTTCTCAGGTCCATAACACATTCTCCTCCCTTCAAATATGAATCCAACGATCTAGATTTAAAAGTTTCAGATATTACTTACTTGTTTGAAATTCAATTAATATATTTGTTGAAAATAAATATTCTAATATTGAAATTAACCATTTAACAATTTTGTTTAATACTTACTAAAAGTAAATTAAATAAAAATTTGCAGCGCTCAATATATGGAATGGAAGATAGCCCGTGCTTTTAATTATCCTTAACCATTTCCTTAGTTATTAACATGTTAAATAATAATGCTTTCCTTTTTAATAGTTTATTTTGTATTATGTGAAGACAATATTTTAAGTTTTTTTGGGTAAAATATTGCAAATTTGGATTTAAAGTTTTGAAAAAGAAAAGTGTATATCTCATCCCTTAAATTACATTAATTTTTATAGCTTTCATTCGAAGGTGCTGATCCTATATATATATATATATATATATATTAGTCAAAAAAATAATTAGTCAAAATAAATGAGGACATGGAATCACTAAAAAAAGAAAATAAAATACTTTGAAAAAAAGACAAAAGCTATTGTTCCACTTCAAGGATAGAAAAAGTAAATATGCTTTGACAAAAGAGAAAATAGTAGTTTGAGAAGATTTATTATATATTTCAAATGTTAAAAGATAAGACTTTTAAAAGGAGAAAATGTTATTCAACCAAATCTTAGAAGTAGTGTGAAATGTAATGTAATCTTATCAATTAGATTTTTTGTAATTATTAAGTACTAAAGAGGACTTTTAATGTTTTTGTAATATTTTGTTATAAGTTAAAGAGAAAAATTGTAATTAAAGAGTAGTTGAATAGAAAAAATATAATGAAAAAAAGTACATAATATTAGATATAAAATTACATCAATATAAAATCTTATACAAATATTTATAGTAAATGACTTCCTATATTGCAATTAAATCTTCTCCTTTCAATCACGATCATTGTTAGTCTAATTCTTTTTTTTTTTGTTGCTCTTGGGCTGTTGGATCAGAGTTTAAATCTAAGGATGAAGTTTGAATTGGAGGAATTGGATGAGGTGGCATGAAAAATCCATGTTGTGATGATTCTTTAGGCTCAATGGAGGAACTAATGTATGCGACATTAAACATAGATGTATCGAATAGAAGATCTGTGAATGATCCAAATGAGCTAAACATCTACTGAGGGGTTTTAGAAAGGGAAAAAGGTGAGGGAGGGATGTAAGAAGAGGGGTCTGGTACACCAAAATCACCAAACTAGCTAGGCAGTATAGAATAAGATAGATCAGCCATGTCAATATCCAGCTGCACTGGAGTCGTCATATATACAATGCATTGGAATGTCAATACCCTACTGAACTGGCTCCTGTTATTGCTTGACATTTCTTCTAATAACAAGCTGTTGACTTGATAAGTAACCTTGACATCTTTTACTTGGATGACTTAGCGAAATTTGAGGTTTGGGAAGATCTGGTGCCTGATCAACAGGTTAGGAAAAAAAGTGAAAATCATTGTTTACTAATTGCTAGCATCTCACCCCACAATATCATAGAAATTTGTAGGCAAAGGATCCTGTAAGTACATCCTATAAAGCCCTTTTGCCAAATCAACTTAATCAAAAAAATATAAAAAGTTAACTATTAATATACATTAGACCAAGAGAATGATGATGACAAAGATGACAAGATGTGATAAAATATACCGCATATCCAGTAGCAGCACTCGATCTTTGGATCTATCAATTAGTACATTGCCAATACCATCGTATATACTTAGACATAAGATTAAAGGGCTCCCCAGTGATGGAGGATTGAGACATGGTATCTCGCTATCCATACCATCACTAAATAAAAAGGCTATGTTCAGACACCTAATTGATCTAAGTTCTTCCTTGAAGTTGTAAATTATGGAGATAGTTCAATCTTACTGGCTCTTGCAGAATGGGTTGATAGCGACCAAATTATCACAAGACGCAATCTAAATAGTGACACTTTATAATCCAAAAACAAATAAGTGACACCGATACAATCCAAATGTCTAGAAAAGTCAGATAATACTCTAGAATCAACCTGCACACTGATTGTGGCTAGTATGGGGGCCATGCAATCTGTGCGTAATATAGAGTTGAGTAGTAAGTAATTATCAAATACTTAAAAATGATGTATAGCATAAATCAAATTGAGTACGTACCTTATCAATTCTCATTACATCTAGCAGAATTTTGTATAAATGGAGAGCTTGAACACTCAAATGAAGAGTTGTTTAACATTCTTTCATCTATTATAATAAAAAAAATATATTTGGTAAATAATGGCTAATAAATGAAGTCAATATGTTTTAATAAAAGATGTAAAATTTTTAATTCCTTTACATACCTAAAACTTAAAGGTGAAAATATAGGATATTCTTCAATGTGAGGGTTAGGAGTGGGTGGTCTCTCGGGTACAAGCACAAGAAAGTAATCCCATGTCTACAGATGCAACAACATCAAGCATCCAGCTATGCCATAATCATTCTTGTAGGTTAAGTTGCACAGCTCACGATATAGAAAGGCCAACACTATTGATCCTTAACTATAACGACCAACTTGCTCAAAGTCATCTAACAAATGTAGGTACATCGAATAAACTATGTAACTGGATTGATCTGGCGTTAGCCAACCTCCAATCATGCAAAGAATGTATGCATAGGTAAACTCGTACACAACCTCATCCTTTGTGTTATCGGGCAAATACACAAAGTTCTAAGCCAACCAAGTGATAGAAAGTCGCTGTTCATCGATCTAGTCAGCTGGTGGTATAATCCCTAGAAGCCACGGACAAACCTCTAGCCAATTGAAACTTGTCCCTCCCACAGCAGGGTCCCCATCGACTGGTAGGTCTAATTGGATTGTTACGTCCTCAAGGCTGATCGTACATTCTCATCGAGTGGTATGAAATGTGTATGTCTCTAGGTGCCACTTTTCCACTAATGCGCTAACTAATGATGTATTGTACTCAAACTGGCCTACTCGTACAATGCCATAAAAATCGGCCAGCCTCAGATAATCAACAATGGCTAGTGGTGGATCTCTTAAATGATCATCATATAGAACTTATCGTGGGCAACGTATCTGATCATCCTACAAATATGGATAAATCACATAACCAACAACTGGTTTGAAATAAAAAATAAATTGAAACAATATATCTTACCTTGCAATCTTAGATGGCTTGTGATATATGTTAATCCTGTAGGTATAAAAGATCCTTTGGACCTAGATGAATAAGTTGTCCAACTTCGACCATAAGATCTATAGATAAAATAACATAATATGCTATTATTCATTTAACATTAACATGTATAAGTATCAATGACATAATATGCTATTAGTCATTTCAGAAATGATCACGTACAAGCATTAATAGCATATCATGTTTATTTATTATAATTACAATTAAGTAGTAATTATAACTTTTATTAATATACAACTAAGTAGCAAAAGTGCAGTGTAGGCAAGAAGTACGTTTATGCCTTGTTTGTTTACAAAGGTTATACCTATTTAGTTATCGCGAGATCCTAAAGTCTATTTCATTTTGAAAATGGTTTGAACAATGTTAATCTCGCTCATGGAGCATGGATGGATCTGGGACTAATTTCAGACCACTTAGTTATGGCCAATATTCTTATCCTCAAATGGGTTGAAACATACTACTGTATGCATTGCATATGGTGTCCAAGCGAAATACGAGATCTATAAGTTGAAATAACTTTAGGGCTACAGCGGTGCATGCTACTAGAGCATACTAACATGAGTACTTCTCCACTTAGAATTCTCCACAATCACATGTGCGATCGTTTAAGTTAACCTTATAGTAACAACCATATTGATGATTCATCTAGTCATAAGGCTCTTTGACCTTAAACAATACCACTTGCCTATTGAACACCCACACAACACACACGAATGGGAGTGTTGCACATTTACTACCATCTTTTTTATTAGAGTTTGTGAATATACCTGATTCGCTGTCGTTTAAGCATTGATTGGCTGACCTAGTAATATGTTGTCTTAGCTATACTTGATATAGGTAAAGACTTGGTAATTTGTTGTCATGTGGTCGTAATGGTGACCATCCACATTATATGCTCGGGTCCACTGTTCTTTTAGGATCTCAGTAATCCACTTGCTTGCTTCTTCATGGATGACAGCTATCTTAGCTAATTTTTCATTAACATACCAACGTTTATATGCATAAACTATAGAATATGATTAATGTTTCGCTATAAGTTTCTAATCATGTATGATGTGAATAATCAAATACAAAAGAGAAACATACCAATATTTTTTAACTTTTGCTTTAAATTTGATGATCTATAATGAGTGTGAAGATTGTTGGCCATATGACGAAGACAAAAAACATGATAACCATAAGGTGGCAGCCAACTAGTCTGTGAATTAGTAACGGTAGATAGAATTGATGGATGTCTATTTGATATCAAACAAATACCGTGTCTTTCTTGAACTACTTGTTTTTGCAGGTTGAAAAGGAACCATACCCATGCTAATTGTATCTCTTCCTCTATAATAGCAAAGGTGAGAAGGACAATATGTTGGCCCCCATCCTATGCCATTGCCATCAATAGTGTCCCTTTATATTTTTCATAGAGAAATGTCTCATCCACCTGAATCATTGGCTTTAAATGTTCAAATGCATTTATACAAGACTTGAACACCCAAAATATGTGCTTAAACGCCATTACTGGCTCACTAGTAGAAGTGCATTGAGGACATTGTTTTATTACAAAGTTAGCGTGTGAGCTAGGTATGAAATGTTGTACCGCAGCCAACCACCTAGGTAATGTAACATATGAGCTCTCCTAGTTATCAAAAACAATTGCGGTGGATTTATGTTTTGCTCTCCATACTTTTCTGTATGTTATAGTATAACCAAACAAGCTCCTTATCTGCTTTATAATTTGGTTGATTAGAACATCAGGTGTCTCAGTCACTCTTGCCACAATACATGCTAAGATAACGTCGGAATCCAATTTCGGATGATCTTGTGATATTGTTGTAGACAAATAGGTATGTGGACCCCTATATCGTATAATCTACCAAAATGATCCCTTCCTCTTACCTTTTTTGCATGCTCTGGCTTGCCATCTATAGCTGTTGCCATAATTCACACACTGATATTCTTCATACTTTTCACTTGTCAAGTATTTCTTAAAATTGTGGTAAACCTTAACAGAGTATAGCTTCACAGCAAGACGTAATGTCTTATGATTTGGATACCTTAATCCAATGTATAACTCCTGATTGTTCATTTGTATTTGATATCCCCCTTTCTCAAATTTATCGCCTTTCGCTAAGGCCAAATTAACTTGTTAGAAAAACGCAACAGCGGGGTCAACATGTTGAGACACTAGTTTAACATGAATAGTACCATCATCATCACTTGCACTATCATCATCATCAATGGCATCTTCATCGTCTTCATCATCATTGTCATAATCAAAGTCAAGTTCTGCATTATAGTCATTTTCGTTTTCAAAGTCTTTCAAGACATTTTCTTCTGAGCCAGTTAGATAAGAAGGTTCAGTAAGGCCAATTGCTAGGTGGGAAAAACTCGGTTGTGAACTATCCTCTATTGGTATAATTTGATAAGCTTTAGGATAATATGTCAGTCAAGACAACAAAATAGGTGCAGGTAACAATTCATTCGCCGAATTTGGCTCAAAGTCAATGCTCAACTATGAGTCAATACATGAGGTGTTTACATACAATTCAATGGCATTTAGCTATGATGGAAAGCGTGAGTGAGATTGCCACATTTTCTGCACATCACAATTATCTTCTAATATAATCGCTTGATACCATGTTGAGTTTACTGTCGTCAGGAGCCTGTATATTAAATCATACACAATACAATTGTGTGACAGCCTTAACTTTTGAGAAACTACTTGTTTTAACTCTTATAAAGTGATGTCAGTACTAACTGTTATATATTTTGACATTGCACATTGAAATGTTGCACCTTGGGTACTTTTATAAATCCTTCTGTTCACATAAATGCATACTATCTCATTCCTCTTAGCCATTTCTTTCACCTGAAATATCCTGACGACAAACACGTTTTATACAATCAATATTGTAATGGACTTTTTTGTTCACTTTGAATTATTTAATTGCATTTCTCAAAATTGTAAACAATTTTTTTATATTTATTTAAATATGATCCAAAGTTTCTCTTTCAATTATAATAATTACCATTGTTATTTTTTTTGACAAATTTAAATAATTACCTGCTAATAACTATAAATATTTATTTGCTTTTATTTCACATTATTTCCATTTTCTTTTCCCACAATTATGAACACTATATTTGTTTTCTTTTTATATCATTTTCTTTTTAACATTTTCTTCCCATTTCACTTTTTCAAACTAATTTCTTCTATTTAAGCTCCCTTTTTATTTTAACTCTTAAAACATTTTTTTTCATTTTAACTATTTTCACTAATTTTTTCGACACATTCCTAAAACTTATCTTTTCTATATTTTAAATTACTATTCATTAAATTACTATCTAATATATATTTATCTCCTCATTTAAATTACGGTCTTTTACTAACTATAAGTTTTTTTCTAATGATAAATATGTATATATTTTGAAGAGTTCTCCATTTTTGTCACTTACTAGTTTCATTTTTTAACAAATTTATTTGACAAATTTAAATAATTATCCGCTAATAACTATACATATTTATTTGTTTTTATTTCACATTATTTCCATTTTCTTTTCCCACAGTTATGAAAACTATATTTGTTTTCTTTTTATATTGGAATTCTTTTTAATATTTTCTTCGCATTTTATTTTTTAACTAATTTTTTCTATTTAAGATCCCTTTTTTATTTTATCTTTTAAAACATTTTTCCCCTCATTTTATCTATTTTCACTAATTTTTCCAACACATTCCTAAAGCATATATTTCCTATACTTTAAATTACTATTCATTAAATTACTATATAATATATACTTTTCTTCTCATTTAAATTATGGTCTCTCACTTACTATAACTTTTTTCTAATAATAAATCTATATATATTTTGAAAACTTTCCCATTTTTGTCACTTACTAATTTAGTTGACAAATTTAAATAAGTACTTGCTAATAACTATGAGTATTTATTTGCTTTTATTTCACATTATTTCTATTTTATTTTTCCACAATTTTGAACACTATATTTGTTTTCTTTTTATATTGGAATTCTTTTTAACATTTTCTTCGCATTTTACCTTTTTTAACTAATTTTTTCTATTTAAACTCCCTTTTTTATTTCATCTTTTAAAACATTTTTTCGCTCGTTTGACCTATTTTCACTAATTTTTCCAACACATTCCTAAAGCACATCTTTCCTATATTTTAAATTACTATTCATTAAATTACTATCTAATATATATATTTTTCTTCTCATTTAAATTACCGTCTCTCACTAGCTATAACTCTTTTTTAATGATAAATGTGTATATATTTTGAAAACTTCTCCAATTTTGTTACTTGCTAATTTCATTTTTTTTCCTTGTTTTGACATTTAAATATATTCCACTTTCTTATGCTCTATAATTTTTTAACCTTCCTTTAAATTACTATTCTCTCATTTAAATTACTATTTCCCCCTAATTTTGTACTTTTTCACATACATATATTTCGCAATTTTTCCAAATATATATTTCTAAACATTTATACTTTTTTTTCCATCATTCTTAGTTTTAACATCATTGAGTTTTTTTTTTTCATGACCACCGTTTTTTTCCGTTAATTTTTCCTCCAATTTCTCAACGTCTCATTTATATTTCACTTAATCTTTTTTTTCCACTATTATTTACAAAATTTAAAATTACTAAATCTCTTCATATATTCTCAAAGTATATTTTAAATAACAAATTTTCCTACGTAAACAACCAATTTTTTTTTTCAGCAATTTTCCCTTCCTTCATTCGTAGTGTTATAATTTTTTGTTTTCTTTCTTTTTGCTAAATATATATATATCTAAAATAATACCCATAATCAGCATTAATTGTACAACAAACAATATTCCATAACTTAAAATTTATAAATTCAAACAACATTATTATTTTGCAAATATTTCAAACAATATATATTTTATAGTAATAATAAAATTAAAATATTTGATATAAAAAATGAGTTATCTAATAATTTCGTACCAAATATGTCTCTATCCTTTGTAATATTTTTTCCTTCACCAGCAATTTTAAAACAAAATTTTCCAACAAGTCTCACAGAAGGTAAATTTTGAAGGAATGATAATTTAAACCGCAGAACTGAAGTTGTGAGACTCGGCCATTTTACAGAGGAGGAGTTCTGAGGGCAGTTTTGTTATTTTCTCTTCTCATTATTTGTAATTTTTATTTTCAACCAATCAAACCTTCTGAAAATCTTCTTTAGCCAATAAAAACACATCATGTGTACAGATAACACAGTAAATTGTATTTTACCATTACACGTGATCAGTCAAACTTGACAGGTCGCATTTATATGGCAGGCTAGCCTGCAGCTGAATTCAAAATCTCTGATTTCGAATTCAGTTTCCCACCTTGTCCCATGTGAAATTTGTTACTTCTCCATGTATTATTTTTTGCTTCATTATTTCTCACAAATTTCTTTTTTCTTTTGTTATCTCTGATTCAAAAAATGTCCAAGTTGTGTCAAATATACATTGTGCACACATTGGGTGAAGTTTTAGCAGGCGAGAGAGCAACTTTTTGGTCATAAATATATAATATTAAATAATATTTTTAAAATACAAGCAGTCATGAATCTATAAAAATATTAATTTATAATTTATTAATTAAATTGATAATAATTAAATGTATATTTTTAAAATTTTATATATTAAAATTGTAATATAATAAATAAATATCAATAAATTCTAAGTATTTGATTATTAATTTAATATTTTTAAAATATTTAAAAAATTATTTTTAATTTTAAAAAACTATCCATGATTTAAAGTTAAGAATATTTAATATTAAATTTTTGGAGTTTCTAAATTATATTAAAATTTCACTTATCATTGAAAATTTTAAAAAAATAAAAAGCAAATAATAATTTTGGCCAAACATCTTGATATTTAAGAAAAATATTATTATAAAATAGATCGTAATAGAGAGTAAGTACCAAGAATAGTCAAGAATACATCTTTTGTTTTTCTTCTTTTCTTTTTTCTTTTTTTGTGTTTCAACCTCTTTTTTCTTCTAGTGTTTTTTATTTTTAATTTTTTAAATTTATTCAAAATGAATTATTCTATTATATAAGAATAAATATTTTTTAAAAAAGCTTTAGATTGGTTCAAATTGGTTTTTAACCAGTCTAGTTTTGATTGATTTGGCCATTTTTTAATTGGCTCTTTGATTAACCAGTGGCTAGTTCTTGGTCTAACAGATGGAACTAGCAAGTTCAATTTGGTTTTAAGAATAGTGATATTGGGTAAATGCTTTCTATTACTTTTGGTTAAATGCATTTCCTCTATATAAATTAAATAGAAAATATATTATTGAAATTAAATTTAATCTATATTAATTTAGTTTAATTTACATTAAGTTAAATTAAATAATATCATATAAATTAAATTTATATCATATCATATCATACAAAATGACATGTAATAATAAATGGAAAAAACTTATGTTATATTATATAATATTACATTAAAGTTAAAAAAAAGGAAAAGAGTTATTTGTAATGATTCTTGATGTCACAATTAGGCATCTTCCTTGCATGTTATAGTTATTGTTGCTTTAATTCTTTTTATTATTTTGCTGTTGCAATGGGTTGTTAACATTACCACTTGGTGGAGACTTTAAATCCAATAGCAATGATTGATTGAATTAAAGAAATTAATTGATTTGGTGCCATAAACCCAAGTTGCAATGATCCTCGAGGCTTAAACGAGCCTTCACCATATGTAGCACTAAATATGGATGGATCAAAAAGTAGGTATGAGAATGAGCCAAAGGCCTCCAGTGATTCAAATTGTGACATTGACAAAGGTGGCACATAAGAAAAGGTACTAACATGTCTAAAGTTACCAACTTGGCTAGCTGGCTGGCATAAAAGATGGACCGATTATGCCAAAGCCTTCTCGTGTTAGTGCTGGGATATAAAAAAAGGAAGTGCACACATATAACATGTGTGGATGAGGTTGCTAGATCAATGTTGTGAATTATTGCTCTTCGAGAATGAGCAATATGTTTTTGGAGTCTTCGCCCATAGTCTCTCAAAAATCTATAAGTGAAGGGTCATGCAAGTCCAATCTATGTAGTTCCTCTTCTAGATTGACCTAAACAAAAATAGATAAAGCATTAAAGGTTGACATAATATATATGAAGAAAACAAAAATATCAATGGCAACAACCATTTAAAAGTTTATTGTGCATTTAGTAGCAGCATTTGCTAGATGGATCCACTTCTAGATGTATCTTCAGTACTAGTACATGTACTTAAATGTGTGCGATAGAGGCTCAGTAATAATAGAAGACTAAATCATAGTGTAACAACATAATATTCTGGCCTTCCCTTTATCCTTACCTAGCTACATTTCCTTAATTTCATAAGCTTCCTCAAGAAAATCAATAAAAATAATGCATTATTTTATGTTGTGTAAGGCTTCAAAAATTTATTTTTCTCTCCATGGACCCCGTGAACTCCCTAATATCATCCTCTACTCATAATCCATCCATAAAAGTCATAAAAATCATAAAACAAGCCATAAAACTCGAGATTCAAGCAATATATTAGAAAGTTGCAAAAATGCTTTCGGATTCTAGTACCAAGTTTTTGTCATCGACTTTGAAAATTCATAATTAAATCTAAAAAAATCTAAATCCAGTGAATGATGACTTTCTAGAAAGCTTTGGATGTCAAATATATGTTAAAAATCATTCCAAGCCATGAAAATATCAACTGGACCACAATTGATAATAGAAAAGCACTAAAGGTCTAGTTGCCCAGATTTGCTATCATAGCTTATTGATATGAACTTCACAAAATTCATAATTAATTCTAGAAAAATCAAAACCTATCAAACCATTCCATTATAGAAAGCTATGGATATTTACTAGAGGATAAAAATAACTCCAGACCAAAATAGATGCCTTTAGCTTATAAAAACTTATGGAACATTACTAGAAGTCCTACTGCATTCCTAATACTGATATGCAACTTCAAAAATTTTCTTCTCCCTTCCAATCCAAATGAGGTGATCTCAGTGGCTATGGAAAACTTACCATGCTTAGTTTATGCCTGTAAAATTTCATAGCCATTGGACACCATTTGACCGATGGATGACACAGGGAAAAAATTAGTAAAATGAAAAACCATTTAGCATTTTTCTACCAACTTTGAAAAATCATAAAAAAATTCTATAAAAATCCAATTCAGGTGCTCATTAGCTCTACAAAAAGCTCTAGATGAGACTTATATGCAAGCCAAATTTTATGAAAAAATTCATCTATTTGGTTAATTTGTGATATAGGGTTTCATAATGGTCATTTTTAAGCATCCAAATAGTCAAATATGAACCATTCTTGCTTCTAATTTGTCCAAGGCCACTTGGGCAAGTGGAAAAACTTAAAAACAATCTATTAAACTTGTCTAAAGAGGCCAAATATCCAAACATCACAAAATCACTATCTTGTTCACATACACAAGATCTTACAAACTCATCTATACATCTTGATATACAAAATATCTATTCTCAATCATATGCTTTCAATTTCCATACATAAATCATATATCCATGTATATATATATGTTCAAGTGGCTATACATCCTTTACAACATAGGCTTACATCATTTGCCAATAATATCATTATAAAATGGCTAGAAAACAATTCTTTTGTCAATCTCTCATCTTCAAGTGTGGTGGTTTCCCTCTCTTTGCTCACTTAGTTCACCTAGACATGTTTTGACAATGGGGAGAGAAGAGTGAGATTCTAAGAATTCTAATAGCGTTTACCCCTTCAATCATACATAATAGCCATGCTTTCAAGCTAAAGGATGCATATATGAACATTTTGCTACTAATAATCATACATAGAATTATTTTCATATGCAAAAAACTCATACACATCATATCTTGGCCTTCAAGAGCATTGGTTTAGTCTTATCCCATTTCTTTAGGACTTTTGAACTTGTCTCACTCATTTTCAAGAGAATTTTTACTAGGCCTCACTTTTTTTGAGACTTTTGGCTTTATTTTACTTAATTCTAGAGACTTTTGGCTTATTCTCACTTTTACTAAGGAACTTTTGGCTTTACCAAGCTTATTCAAGCCAAACAACATTCATAAACACACATATTATGCACATAATGCTACCATGGCATGTAGAAAATCATTAAAAACATTTCTTATGGTAAAATCATACATACACACATCCAAAGATAAGAAAACAACTAAGCATACATGAGAGAAAGGTTAGCGAGCTACCTTGAATGCAAACACACACACTTTCCCTTGATTTTTCTTTCCTTCCTTTGGCTACACACTTGCAAGTGGGTGAAGTAGGATTCCTTTGGCTTGGACATATCAAGTAGGACCCAATTACACTCTTGAAACAAACTCTAGTACCACACATACTCAAAAGAAGCCTACTTTCTTAAATTGGTCAAATATGGTTCCATAAAGAACCTAATGAAGCAACTACAAGAATTTAAGATCTTGACTCCATTCTTTCCTTCAATCTATGACTTTTGACTCTATTTATATTTCTTGGAGCCTTTACATAACTATGTTGAAGAGTTTAGCTATATGTTGTTTCATTATGTCACATTATGGAACCTATAATTCAACTCTCAATCTATGACTTCTAAATTTTTTCAAGGCTTCCTCTCATCTTCTTCCATTACATATAGTTCCAAACTAAGTTTAGAAGATTTTAAAACACTCCCTAGGTACTTAAAGGAAGCTTGGGCGAGCCTATGCCTCTCATTTGCATCCATAGAGTTTTAAATTTTTTCTTGAAGGAAGAAACACTTGGGAGGTTTCTTAAGGATCTTAGGAACTCATTTAAATCCTCACATAAGCTAGAACACCCTTTGATAAAATCAGATTTTAGCCTATGTCTTTGAATCCTTAGCTTGATTCTCTTGAATTTCAATGGTTGTTCTTTATGTTTCAATGCATAATCTTGTTTTCCATACACTAAATTATAGGTTTCACACTTGGTTTGGGTTAGAATTATTCCCTTCTTGGCTGTTCTATATAAGGCCAAAAATCACCCATCAAGAAGTAAGGAAACATGGATATTTACCTTGTTTTCTTGGTTTCTTCAAGAGGTTTCTCATTTAGTGTAGGCTTCTCTTTCAAAGTCTAACCTTCTCTCTTTGAATCACACCCAAAATAGACCTATATCACACACAAGAACCATGGGAATAAAGGTGGGAAGGAGGATAGCAACTTTAAAGAAGGAAGAACCATGTAAAACTTCCATTTTCCTTACCTTTTGCCTTGTTTTTTCTCCTCCCTTGAAGTTTCTTCTTATGTGCCCTTCTCCTTGGTCTTTCTTTGGTTTGGATAGAACACTAAGTCAGTTAGATGAAGGAGAGAGTGGGACACCTTTTAAGAAGCACGTGTCTTAAGAATTGTTCTTAAGAAAATGTCATTTTTGCCCCTTGTCTTTGCTCTTTCATTTTAGGTTCATTTTATTTATTTTTTTAGAACCGTCTTTTCTATCATAAAATTTAGATATTCTAATTTATAAAAAGGATTTTGAATCACTCAAATTGGATTTAAAATCTTCTCAAACGAAGAGTCAAAATTCAGGCCAATTGATGCTAAAAAATATACACTGGAGGGGTTTTAACTGTCCCGGGGGTTTCCATGATTTTCAGGGCCTTTGAAAACCCTGAAAAGCTCAAATTGTTTGTTTAAAAAGCCTTCATTTAAGTTTTCCAAAAATTACCCATATTTATGAAAATGCTACTACACTTTTGGCAATTTTATTGAACTATCCTAACTTGGGTTTTTGGGCAACTCAATACTCAAGTCTTCATTTTTTATTATTTAAAATTTTATCCTAATTTTATTTAGCCTTAAATCATTCATCTCAAGAGACTTACTTTTTAAATTGACTCATTTCAATGCTTTTATGAACTACCAAGTGTTACACATAGTATCTTGCCAACTATACCATGTTGAAATGAAAGCTTTATGTTTAATTAACCACTTGTTCCGAGTTGTCCTTCAGAGTTGTACAACATGATGGGCATCCAAATTGATTGGTTCTTGCAGGATTGGTTGGTGCCTGCTAAATTAGTGTAGGACGCAACCTAGGTGGTGCTATTCAATGATGTGAAAGCATATGAGTGGGACCAAAGCATGCCAAATAGCTAGAGATCTTAAGCAATATGTGAGAATTAGCTTGTGCATGCTCTGTGGCTCATATGGACACTAAACAATCTATAAGATTATCTCGTGTAACCTCTTTTTATATGTCGCATTTGTCAATGTCACAATTTAGAATCAACTACTTTTTGATCCATCCACATTTAGTGTCATATATGACAATGACTCTTTTGAGCTTAGGTGTCATCACAACTAAGGTTTGTGATGCTACATTTACCAATTCCTCTAGTTCAATCTTTGTTCTTGGACTTCAATTCTCTACTAGGTGTCAATGTTAACAACCTATTGTGAGAGCAAGAATAACAAAAGGAGTTAGAGCAATGTTGACCATAGCATACAAAGAAGAGGTCTCGTTGTAGTATTAATATATATATATATATAAGAAATTAAACATTTAATTTAATTTATATTAAATTTAATATAACTTAATATAATTAAATTAAATTAATTTACTTTAAATTAACTTAAATATACATTTAATATAAATTAAATTAACTTATTATAACTTAATCATTTATTCAACAGGGATGGCTTTAACTATGGTCCCAACTCCCATTATGCATTATATATATTTTTAGAAGGTTGACATAGGAGATTCGCTGTAGGCTGAACATGAACTTAGTCTGACAGAGACATAGTATATCAAATCACCCAAAAAAAAAAAAGAAAATCGAATTTTATAAATCCCAATTTCTTGAAAGTATTGCATATAAATGTAATGCTTTTGTATTATTACATTTTAATCAATAAAATTTGTTATCCTTGCATCAATCAAAATTCGTGTTTCTTGGCAAAGAAACATTTATGGTTTGCTAACTTTTGATATTGGTTTCTGAGTTTTAGGATGATGATGATGGAAATATTTCCCGTCTTCTGATCCTTGCATACGAGCCTATAATTCCTAGAACTGACAAGCAATATACGGTAAAACTGAATTATTTACCTGTAGATACATAAATTAATATCTGTGATTGATGATGAATTCATGATTTTTTTCCCAGACTAGCATTGTTTTCAGTCTATAAGAAGGTCTTGGTGTACTATTCAAAGCTTCGGCAGCTTAGTTATTTATTTGTTTACTAATCAAAGACCATTCCTTTCCTACCTCTTCTCCCTAAATATGACATGTTTACTCCCTCATTAGGCCATTCACATCTTTGTCTCCATGTTGCGGTGTTGTTTCTTGAGGCCCTTCAATTATTGCTTTCAAAGTCCTCAGTCATTCTTGTTTACTTATTGCTTACATTTTGCAATAACTTAGTCTAAGGTTTGTCTTCTTATTCCAGTTGTGGTTGATAAAAGGCTATGCATTTATATGAATTTAATGCAAGTTTAACAAAAAAATTTTATTTGCTGGTCAAAAAACTATATATATATATATATATGGAGTTCAAAATTTAAATATAGTTTTGAGGTAGGAAAAAAGTTCTTGAAAGCATGTGCTATTTAATTAATTTTATATTAATTTTGGTATTTGAGTTTTCTTCAAAATTGAAAGATCTGAATTTGAATTCTAATTAGTTGAGAAAATATCCAAATAATTGTTAAATAATATGTTAAATGAATAATTTTCAAAATTATTTATTATTCTTGAATCAGTACCCTAAAACCACTTATTGGCAGAACCAAACAAAAATCATAACGTTGAGATGTTCAAATTTTACGTGTCTCACATTATGATTTTTTACTTTTTCTTTTGGGTAATTTGTTTTTCTTTCTTTTCTTCATTTTTTTTCTTTACAATTTGTTTTATTAATTCAGTTTGGACATCGCAGCTCTTCAACTTGTTTTTTTCAACAGAAAATCTTTTATCCGTTTCTTAGTTAAGCATTGCATTTGAGGGAGATAGTTCTGTTCCAGAAATCACCTCTCCTCAAGATAGTCAATGAGATAAGAGAACTGTCACGTGCACTTCAGTAACGTGCAAAATTAATGAGTAATGACCAAGCAAAGCAATAGTATCTGTTAGGAAAATGCTACTGATATTGTTCTTTCTGTGTATGTATATATACTTTATGGTGTTAATTTCCTTTTTCTATTTACCAATGGATTAAACATGAGTGTCAGTAAACCTGTACATTTGATTTATTCTGATAGAGTTTTGGAAATTTTATTTGTACTTTTGCAGATTTGGTGGGTGAAGAAACTGATCTTCTTGGTGGCAATTTCAAAGGATTCTTCTGATAAACTAATGGGTCAGTTTCTATACAATGTTTTTGATTATTTGGGGGGAGAATGCTTTGTATAGATATTTATTGGTTTAATATGACTTTTTCCTACTGTTTTTTTTCCTTCTGAGTTATATGTGTAGGTTATATGATTTTCTTGAATTACTTAATGATGAAAAATTATGTTTAGTTTAAAATTTTTAATATTTTTAGAAATTTAGTTGTTGTTGTTATCTATCTTATGTATGTTGAATACAGTTAAAAAGACATAGTTTTAACAGGGTAGACCGCCACTATAACCATGCTATTTTTTTTTTTAAATAAAAACATATTTAGTTATGGACTACCTATCACTTTCTAGTTAATAGTGATAGAATATTTTATTTAGTCATGAATTATTTCTCACGACAATTAGTGACAAATTTGTGTCTATCACTTAAAATTTGTGACGCACAACATTTTTATGTTCTTAGATGTGCCTAGATTTCACCTAAATAGTAATTTCAACAAATTTGTGTTAAGATAGCTTAGAGCTAGTATACCTAGACATGAAGAAGAAAAAAGTAGCTTACTTTTTTAAAAAACAAAAAATAAATACTTTGTTTTAGTTTTTAGTCATTTGGTTGATATAAGGTTACTTGTTTTTTTTGGGGGGTGAAAAGAGGGGCTTTAAGGCCAAAGAAAAGAAAGACTACGAAGTAATCAACCGAAATAAGGAGACTTCCCTGAAATCTTTAGCAATAAGGGTGTTAAAAGTTTGAGGAAGGTTTTCAAGAATTTGGACACTTGGGAGCAAAGTCATATTATGATTGGCAAGTGAGTTTGCACAACGAGTTCCTTCTTTTAAGACATGAGAGAAAGCAACTTCCCAATTAAGCTTCATCCAATTCTGAATTCTTGAGGTGATTATAGTCTGAATTAGCGCACTATTTTTTTTTTTCATAGATGATGTTTAGGATACTTTTGCAATTGGTTTCTACAGATACTTTGAGAATTGTATTTTCAAGAAATTTCCAACACTAAAAGAATTCCTCAGAGTTCAATATTGAAAGTGTTTGTAACTCCTATGTTAGATGAATATACTTTAATTCATCTACTTATGTAATAATGGAAAATCCCCCCGCAACCAGTGGGGCCATTCAAACCCTTTTTTACACTATCCATATTGATTTTAACCTAACCTATTAGCGAGTTACTCCAACTAATATTCTCCTATTTGTGAACTTGGCCACTTTCTTTGTCAATACAACTCTAAAGCTACTTTTAAGAGATAACAAAACATGTAATTAAAAAAAGTATAAATAAAAAATAATTTTCTTTTAAGGACAAAATATAGTGTCACTATAAATCAAAATATAGTTATTCAATCTTACTCTTTTATCAAAGTGGATTTTGTTGACGTGAAAAAAAAAATCTTGGATATCTTTCTTGTCTTTCTCTCTTATTTTTTTATTATAATCTAATTTTTTATTACATTTTATAGATGTTTATTTTGATTAGATAAAATATGCATATTTATTAATATTTATTGTGATTTACTTTTGTATGGTTGTGAAGTACCGAATTAGCTAATTGAATGAATCGATCATGAAACTGGTTTATTTGACTCTTAAAATTCACCAAAAATCAATTAAAAAACCAACTAAACTTGTAAAGAATTGGATAATTTAGCACAAAACAACTAAAAACTAGGTTTTTTTTTAAATTTTTGTTTAAAATAGAGTTTTGACATTTTGTGACAGAAATTTATTATATTTTATGAACTTTATTCAACCTATTTCATTTGAATTTATTATCATATATAAAATGCTTTAATTTTTTTTATATTTTCAAATATTATATCTATTTTAAATATTAGTTTATAATATATGCATTAATTTAATTGCAGAATATGATATATATTTATAATATACATCTATATATATTTAGAAAAATAGTTCAACTATGATTGAATTATTGAATTGTAAATCGTTTTTTATCTTGATTTGATATTCGATTTGATTTTTAAAACATTGCTTTTATGTTTTAATCTTAAATTTAACAAAATCAATTATATTGATAAAAGCACTTATAACTTATGAGATGATTCGACGAAACACTTACAATATTTTTGTATAAGTTTAATTTGAGAATAAAAAAAATTCAAAACACATTCAAAAAAGCATTAAGCAAAACTCTCTTAACCAACATTTTAAAAATTGAACTAAACGTTAATTTGTGATAAGGAGCATTTCACAATTTAATGATTTAATTATGGTTGAACTAGGGTTAAATTATTTTTCTATATATATATAAGTAGAAATATCTATAATATTTTATAATTAAATTTACATATATTATAAAATAATATTTAAAATAGATATAAACATTTAAAAATATAAAAAATAATAAAAATATTCTACATATAACAACAAATCTTTATAAAATGGGTTGAGTAGAATTTATAAAACATCATAAATATCTATTACATAATGCCAAAACTCTATTCTAAACCCAAAAAAAAGGGTTTAGTATCAAATTTGCTAATTTTGATCAACTTTTGATCAATTTGGATGGTTCTTAATTAATTTTTCTGGTTGATGTTGATGACCAAATGAATTAATTTATGCCCAATTCACCAGTTTTCTAATTCAACCCATTGATTTGGTTTGGTTTTCATGACGTTAACTCGTGTAACTTGTTTTCCTTTCTTTGTTGTCTCATGAAAATTTGATTGTTATCTCATAAATTGCGAGGTTGTTATGATATATACTGTGATTAGGCAACAAATTCCGTGTTTTGTCAATATCACATGGTCACAAACAAAGAATGTATGACGATGATGAATATAATAAGAAAAAAAAATTTATAATGTTTTTTAAAACAAATATATTGATACAAGTGATCAAAAGATATATTTTGTTTTAGTTTAATTTATTAGAGATTGAACATTTTATTCTAATTTTCCAAAATACCTTTTATCCGTAAGATAGTTTCCATGTCAAGCCTTTAACATAATGTTAATAGAGAAAGATTGCTTAGCATAACATGAAGATAGTACGGTTATTAAATGTTTAGGTGTCATTAAATTTTACTCTTATAAAGCACCAAAATGGTATGATGTTGCCTAAGAGCCTTAAGTGGCATTTCTCTTAAAATTAATAACCATGTCAACTTTATGTTAAGTCATATCACCTATATCAATTAAGAGCTTTAATGTGATAAAAGGGAACTGATAAGACCTTTATTGCTAGTCACTCATTCCTCATAATAGATCTTTTGAAATAAATATTTTTAAAATTTTTTGAAATATCTCACAAATTTATTTATTTTTATTTTAAAAATTTTTTTAAATAAACAAAAATTTTAGTTTGTGAGGCACTTCAAAAACTTTAGAAAGATTTATTTAAGAGGATCTGCTCTCTTAAATCCCCCTAAAGTTAGAAGTCCGTTTTGGTGGTCATCACTCCTCAAGAAGATTTTTTAAAACTCAATTAGGAGGGCCTTTGTTTACCCCTTAATACTTGATCTTAAATACATTAGAGTGCCAAATATAAATGTAGTGGGGTTAACATATATCGACGTAAGGCTAAGAAGGGATCCCGAACATACTGTTGATACCTGGACTAATAATATTGGAATAAACTATCTATACTATTAGTCTTTGCTCACCAAAAAATATTATTCTTTAAAAGGCTGAATCGAAACATTCAAACTCCAAGAGATCAACTATTAAGGATAAAATATTTCTAAAGATAAAGTATTGAAAATTAAATAATGTATTTTAAATAAAATACTACCAACATGTGGTAATTTCATTTTTTATTTCGTTTTAAATTTTTTTTTTCCAAGATGCAATGAAGGAGAATTTTTCTAAAAGACGGAACGGCAAGTCGTTGGAGGCCCGCAGCAAGGTATTTTAATCAACGACTCCCCCATCATCTCCCCCTATTTTGTCGGATTCTCGATGTTTCTCGTGGTCACGCCTGAGAACCTCTGAACGCCTGGTCTCGGCGGATTTTCAGGTTGAATTTACATAAAATTTTGTCGAATTTTGATTTTTAAGCTACAACTCTTTGCGTACAATTCAACAATAGTCTTACTCGGGCGCCACCATTAGATGCAGAGATGGCATGAATGAAGTTCAGAGTTCATAGGAGCAAGTTCACAAAAATCTGTGACAATGAGCAACTTCAACATCATGCGGGACATTGGCAAACGCAGCTTCCTCCTGCTGCGCGAAAGAAAAATGTTGTCCGATGACGGAGCTGTACCCAAAACCCCTTGGCTTGCAAATTTGCGACAATGCCCACCATGTATTCGATATTATCACCAAATCAAAAAAAGTTCTTCGCCTTCATTAGCTCCGTCGAGTTCTTCTTCTTCGTCTTCTTCAAAGTATGGATTCGTGGGTTGGTATCTGCGGAAGCTCGAAACCCGGCCAGTTGTCACAAAGAGCATAACATCATCGCTTATTTTTGTTGGAGCTGACTTGACTTCACAGGTGAAAAGTTTCTGTGTTGCATCTTGGAGATATCCACTGCTCTGCATGTTGTAGCTGTACTAGGCTAATTTCAATTTGTATGTGTACTATGTGACTACGCTGGGAATTTATGGAAAGTGAAATGCTGCAAATAGTACTAATTGTTCGATATAAAATCCCTTCTTGAGCTTTTACAAAACATTTTAAGCTTTGAAATAAATAGTTCCCTGAAATGGTACTTGAACCTTTTTAGTTAAGTGACGTTGAGTTGGGTCTGAGCTGTTCTGTTTATAACAGCGTCAACAAGAAACTTTTTTCCAATAGATTACATGGATCAAAAGATACTAAGTTGTATCGTAAATCATGTTTTTAGACCTGAACTGTTCTGTTTATACATTTAAATTAATTTTTAGAAGAGTGGTTGTAGGTCCACGATTTGTTCACTCTTGAAGCCAAATGTGCGTTTTGGTGGGTTTGGAGTGTGTTATTTATGCCTTCAACAATTTGTTTAATCATCAGAGAATTGAACCTTCAACCCCCTTCCCTTAAAAGAGGGGCGGGGTTGAGTTAATTCTATTTCCAGTTATTTATGAACTTATAATTTAACGTTGATGAACTAATAATAGTGAAAATTTATTTTAGTGACCTGTCTTGCTTCCATATGCATTATGTTCCCTTACTAGCCTACGAATTTTTTTATAGAAGTTGATTACAGTAGAAATTCTAATTTAGTCTTATCATGCTTAGGACCCGCTTGTGCATGTGTATTACAAAGATAGGCCTGTTTTCAGGATGCTTTGCCTTTCTCTTCCTCCATTTCTTGTAGGTATCTGGATTAAATTGCTTAAACTACTTTTGTTTTCAGAACAATAACACTGTTCTTTTAACATTCAAAGCAATCATCATTCGTAATATTCATTGAGTTGTGAGCGAAGAATTTGAATGCTTTTGTCTTTTTATTTTCTTTCAAATTGGGTTGAATACTGCTCTTTGAATTCCAAGAATCTTGGGTTTTCTTTAATGTGGTTTGGTTTCCGTAAGGCAAAGCATGATTCTATAGTTTCGGTGGCCTTCATGAAGGTCTTTTAAGAAAGAAAATGATAAGCTTCTATTGCTTCACAATTCACATATTCTCTATTATGTGCAGTGTTTTAAAATTTTTTCTCTGTTCTATAATATGAGGCAGATGAGACTGGTTTCCACTTAAGTTTTGAATACTGGGTATCAGTTTCTGTTTCTAGTTTTTCTGTTTTTTTGGACCAGGCCAGGGTTGGATCCTATTCCCTACTATGAGGCAGTGTTGTAAAATTTTTTCTCTGTTCTATGACATGAGGCAGATGAGACTGGTTTCCAGTGTTTCTTTTGTTTTAGATACTGGCTATCAGTTTGTTTCTTTTGTTTTAGATACTGGCTATCAGTTTCTGTTTCTGTTTTTTTGGGCCCAGCTGGGATTGGGCCCTTCCTTTCATTATATGTTTAAAATTTTATGTTCCAAGATTATTTGCTTAAATAATTGATAGGCTCTCAAATAAGGTGGGAAGTAAGGTAGGGAACCCTCCTCACCTTACTTAAGTACTCCATTGAACTTCTTAATTACTCAATGTCAGACTTTGGCATCCCATAATTTCACTCGACCTTTTTGCCTGTCTAAATTCTTCCCAAGTTGCCCTTTCTGAAGCTGCTAACCACCAGCTTTAATAACAATTGGTAAACATTCAAATAAGGTGGGAGGCTCTCCCAAAAAATCTGACTATTGAGGTAGGAAAACCACCCTTAAGTATTTTATTGAACATCCTATATTGCTCAATGTGAGACTTTGGCAATAATTCATAGGAAATACATAAACAGCAAGTTTAATTTGCCATAGAAAAGTGGAAATGAAATGCATGCTTCTTGTGAAGTGTCTTTACTACATTCTTGAGAACTGTTGTAAAAAATGAATATGTTCCACATTTCATTAAATACTTATTTAAATTATGGAAGTATTCGTCTATTTTTTAACTAATGTCTAATGATGAACTCCATCGGGGATCATGTTTTCTGGTTAGAAAACATGCTTTCATTATTTTTGTTATTCTTACCAGTTTTATATATCTTAGTCTTTGTGCCTTTGCTAACTTAATGATTTACTTGTATGTTAGTCGATTACATTGCCATCTGCTTCTGCTTCTTATGACTTGAAAAGGACATTGCGCATGGCAATATATGGGTTGCTGATTTTGGGGCCAACACAACATTTGTGGTTTAACTTTATGTCCAAGGTTATCCCAAAGACAGATGTGCCATCGACCTTGAAGAAAATTTTCATGGGACAGGCTGTATATGGTCCTGTCATCAATACTGTTTTCTTCTCCTATAATTCTGCTGTGCAAGGTGATTGGCAAAATTTCCCTTTCAGAGTGTTGGCATCTTTCACTTTTACATATATCTGCAAGCCTCTTAGTTTTTATAATCGTTCACTGGCATGGAATCTTAGTTGACCAAGACACATTTTTTACTCCCTGTTGGTTTAGGGGTTTCTACTATACTTGCATGGCTAATTTTAGCTATTGCTGCTTTGTTTCACAGCTTTCCATACAGATTCAGCATAGGGTAAACGTGTGCTGCGTATTGGGTGTGCTCTGTGCTATATGTAGGAAACTAAATTGATGTATCATTTGCGCTTATTTCTGTACACTGGTTGCCTTGTTAAGCTCAGCCTTTTCAAATCTGCTAATACAGTTTCTTCCTTCTCATTTTGTGCAAAACCCTTAAGGTATCTTGTAATTCTGAGTTACGACTTGATACCAATTTCAGGTGAAAGTGGTCCTAAAATTGTTGCTAGGTTGAAGCGGGATCTGCTTCGTACACTATTAAGTGGTGCTATGTTTTGGCCTATCTGTGATTTTGTGACATTCAAATTCATTCCAGTTCAGTTACAGGTTTGTATATGAGAATCAAAGGTCCCTCCCTCTTCATAATTTTTGTTCTGTTTCAATCTTGAATTTGATATTAATTAGTAAACTGTTCTTGCTGCTTGACTAATGATTGTCTTTGTTTTACAAATGCTGCAGCCATTGATGAACAGTTCGTGCTCCTATGTGTGGACGATTTATTTAACATACATGGCAAACCGAAAAATTGCCTGCTCTGCTTAGGGCTTGGATATATATATATATATATATATATATATTCTTTTTGGTCAATTCTTGGATTTTGATTTTAATCATGCAGATCTCTACATCTGATATCCTCTAAGCAATTTCAGGTTGCTCAGCATCTCTTCCTGGCAAAAATTTGGTTCTCATTTTTCGAATGTTCTTGCCAATATCATGCTTTTATTTAATTGGATCCGTATGTTATATACTTTGTAGACCTAAAAATAGCTACAGGTTTTAGGTGATTGTTACTAGGTTTACTATTGAAAACATGACAAATGATTAATTTTTATAACTACGTAATTAGGTCTTATTAAAAAAAAATCTTCATGTTTTATTTTAACTGAAGAATTTGACAGCACTTGAAGAGCTTTGCATAACTTTAATTCATCCTTCACATTTTTGGTTTGTTCCAAGATTTGAATTAAAGATTTTGGTATATACGTGCTTGTTGTATACAAGTATACGTGTCATTCTGAGATTTCGTTGGAGTGGCGCAATGAGAATTAGTTGAGAGTCTTGACGTGCACAAATCTTTCTTCCCTTCTGTTCCAATTTTAAGAAATCACTAAAATATTATTTAACTTACTCGTTCATCACTATGTATATTTATAAAGGTGGTTATTTAAAGAATTAGTAAAGAGATGTGTATAATTGTATTCCTAACTACAACTTTAATTACGTGGATATAAACAATCTTTATATCCAATAATTTGAGTAATATACTTTTGCTCTTTTACTTAAAAATAAAATAACGATATTTAAATGATTTCATCATAAATTTCTATTTATTATAGTGTAAAAAAATTGATTACTTCCGCATTATTATGTCTTCAAAAGAAAATAATTTGAATACTCATTTATTTTTACTTTTAGTAAGTGAATAGGATATTTTTGGTCAAATTACAAGATCGGAAGAATTAAAATTGTTAGTAGAATATAATGTAGGAAAATAATATATATATATATATATATATATATAAGCACAGTTAGATTAAGGATGATAATGAGGTCTTCATTTTCTTTATTTATATTTTTTTACTATACTTGAAACAGCTAGTATTGGGGTGGAGTGGGCGGATTCAAGCCTTCTTTTTGAACTTTTAATAATCAACTTAATTTATAAACTTGTCTACCACATGTTCCACTTCAATAACATTAAAAATGGTTATTTTGTCATATTTATAATTAAAAATTTAATAAAAATAAATTTAACAAATACATAATTTAATAAAAATGGTTACATTTTAACCATATATGTAATGTAATACCCTGTGCATCACATGGGTACCATATTATCATATAGTTTGGTAAAGGCTATTTTATACAATGATTGAATTAAGTTAGGTACTTGGAAATATACTTCTTTAAATTTAAATTTAGGATTGTTCTTATTTTAAATTTATGATATTTAACTTAACTATTATAAAAATTTATTTAATTTTCATAATATTTTTTATGTGTGGGATCTTTGCAAGTGCCCATATACTTGGGGAACTTTCTCTTCCTTTCTAAACGTATGACTATGAAGTCACAAACTCATTAAATTTCAAATAATGAAACTAAATTACTTCAAAATTTGAATTGCTTTTAGTTTAGCCTCAGAGCTATTTTTCATGCAGTCTCATTGGTAAAGCTTCATGAAAAGAAGCATATCTAAGTCCAGAAAACATTTCACACCCACCCATTTTACAATTCTCAAAGTGCCAAGCTCACTTATTTAGTCAATCCATTTTTATGTCAATAAATTCTACCTTCCTTTTCACCATTTTAACCCCATTTTATCACACGACCACTTACACTTTGTAACTCCATTACTTCATAGGACACCCCATATTTAAGAAACTTAGTTGCTAAAATTAAGCAGAGAGAAAATAGTCTTTGCTAGTATTGTGATAGCAAATATTTCCCTACTCATAAATGTCAAGCTTCTTTTTGCGCTTCTTTTTGCTTGCTTGGTCAAGAAGAATTAATAGAAATTCTCTCTGCCACACCTTTCTCATATACCTTAATAGAACTTAACAATAGCACACAAGAAATGGCTATTATGCAAGCTGAGACCACAACACTAGAGATGAGCTTACTAGCACTCCTTGGGGAATTTTAGACCAATACTATTAGGTTGCTAGGCATCTATCTTAATTGTCCTGTCCATATCCTAGTTAACACTAGCTCAACCTATAATTTCATGAAACCCTTTTTGGCAACCAAGTTACAATTACCCAAGATTCCAATTTCCCCTTTTAGTGTTTTTGTAGGTAGTAGAGCTTACTTACAATGCCAATACAAATGTTTCCAAGTACCAATAATCATTCAGAGCCATATATTCACAATGGATTTTCATATCCTAGACATTCAAGGAGCTAATATTGTATAGGGAGTTCATTGGTTCAAAACATTAGGACCTTTCACTATTAATTTCCAAGATCCCACAAGGCTTTTATCTACAACAATAGCCTTGTTACCTTGCAAGGACAGTACCCATTAGGATGGAAATCATCGACAACAGCTTATTTCTAGGCCTTGGCAGAAAATGACTCAATCTTTACAATGATCTCTTAATTGAATCCACACCTTTAGCTATTACTATAATGCTCTCAAAATATGCTCAATTATTTGAAGAACGTACTTCATTTCCACTCATAAAATGTAGATCATCAAATACATCTTTTGCTTTGCTTAGCTCTAATGGATGTCAAGCCATACTGATACCCACACTTTTAAAAGGAGGAAATGGAGAGAATGGTGCAAGAAATGATTGCACATGATATTATACAACAAAGCCACAATGCTTTATCTTCTCTTATGTTCTTAGTGAAGAAAAAGGATGGTCCCTAGCATTTTTGTGTTGATTATAGAGCTTTAAATGCCATTACTATCTCAGACAATTTTCTCATCCTAACCATAGTTGAAATTTTAGATAAACTACATGGATCTCCTACTTTTTCTAAGCTTCATCTAAGATCTAGTTACTATCAAATCTGAATGGCTCTAAATGACATACACAAGATAGCTTTTCAAACCCTTTTTGGCTATTATGAATTTCTAGTTATGCCTTTTGTTAACTAATACACCAGCCACTTTTCAAGTAGCTATGAATCACATTTTCAAACCTCTTCTTTTCAAGTTTGTAGTTGTCATTTTTTATGATATCCTTGTATATAGCTCTACTGAAGAAGACCACAAGTTTCACCTTTAACAATTATTCCAATGTCTCTAAGATAACACCTTTTTGGCTAAGTAAACTAAGTGTTCATTTGGTAAGAAATCCATTAAATACTTAGGCTATGTAGTTACAACTGATAGAGTTAAACTTGACCCCAATAAAATTTTATTAATGATGTAATGGTCACTACCTAAAACACTTAAACAACCAAGGGTTCCTTGGTCTCTCTAGATATTATCAAAAATTCATACAACATTATTTAGGCATAGCTGCTTCGTTAACTAATTTGTTAAAGAAGCATTCATTTGGCTAGAACTCTAATGCTGAATAGGCTTTCATAGCATTAAAATTGGCCACGTCATAAGCTCCTATTTTGCAACTTCCTAATTTTACCATAGAGTTTTGTGTTAAGACTAATGCATAAGGTTCTGGAATTAATGTAGTGTTAATGTAAGACAACTATCCCATTGTATACTTTAGTAAGAAGATTAAAGGCAAGATTCTTAATGCATTAACCTATGTTAAGGAATGGAGACATTACCTCTTAGGAAGAATTTTTTTTTTTTATCTTTAGTGAACATAAAATCTTGAAGGACGTCATGAATCAATAAATTCAAACACATGAGCAACATGATTATTTGTTCAAGTTGCTAAGATTCAATTATAAAATTGTTTATGAATGTGGGAAGCAAGATGTGACAATTGATGCTCTTTCAAGGCATTTTAAATGAAGGGAATCCTCTTTTGAAGGTTGCAATAGTTTAGTTACTCTCCAATGCCAATTATTTGACATCTTGAAGGTGGACAACCTCAATGACCCTAAGATGGTAAGCCTACACCACAAAATTTAGTAAAGTGTTGCTCTTCCCCAAGTTGCTTCAATAAGAGAGTTACACACTTTTAAGGGAAAACTATATGTTGCAACCTCACTCATCAAGTAGCTTTTATTAGTTGGGTTTCATTCTTCACCTCTTAGAAGGCATGTAGGTATGACTAACACTAATAAAAACTTGTTGAAAATTTCTACTAGCTTAGCATGAGAAAGGATGCCAATGATTTCATGGCAAGGTATGACATTTGTCATTAAAAATGGCAACAAAATTAGCTGGGTTATTACAGCCACTATGTGTGCTGACATCTATTTCAATTTGTGTCATGATGGATTTCATCATAGGCTTACCAAATTGCAAGGATAAAACAACTATATTGGTTTTCGTATATAGGCTTACTAAGTATGGACATTTCGAGGCTTACCAAGAAATTTTAATGTTGCAATGGTGACTCAGTCTTTTAGTGAAATTATGGTGAAATTTCATGGTTTTCTAGCTTCAATCATGTTTGACAGAGATCCCATCTTTCTAAGTTTTGGCAACAACTTCTTAAAAGCAATGGGAGTACTCTAAAATATAGCATAGCTTATCACCCATAGATCGATGGTCAAACTAAGTTTTGTCTAGAGCATTATCTTAGATCCTTTACTTTTGAAGCACTACAAACTAGATAAATTGTTTGTTATAGGTAGAATACTAGTATAACAATTCCTTCCATTTAGCTATCCAAATGAGTCTTCACCAAGCATTATATACTAGTCCTCCCTAGTTTAACCTAAGCTTAGTAAATGTGGTTGTAGTAGAAGAATAACTTACACAAAGAATTCACCTTCTTAACTTCTTAAAATAGTAATTGACAAAAGGTAGAAACAAAATATGTAAATATATGCTGATGTCCATAGGAAGGATAACTAGTTCTAAGTGGGTGAATGAGTGTTAGTTAAAATCATACCATACCAGTAAACCTTTATTATATTAAGATAGAACTAAGAGTTATCAAAAAGGTATTTTGGTCCTTACTTAATTAATGCTAAAATTAGGTTTGTAGCTTATACGCTAAAATTACTTGAAGGGAGCAAGGTTCACCCTATGTCATTACTCATAGTTTCAAGGAAATCCCATATAAATCACTCTAACTCCCTTCACTATTGATGGACCAAATCATGCACTAGTGCTCATTGCACAAAGATTAAATAATAATGGCTACTAACAAGTTTTGGCAGAGTGGGAAGGTGAGCCCATAGATCAAGCTACTTGGGAGTTTGTGGAGAAATTAGCCTTAGAATTCGTAAGAATTTGATAAACATACTTAGAAGGGGATGAATTCGTGTGTAGTATAGAAAGTGAAAAATAATCCAAAAATAATTGCAAACGTAAGTTAAAATAAAGTTGAGAAGACAATAAATTGAGTTAAGTGAAGTTTTAATAAAATGTCCCTTAAGAGTGACAAAGTTACATGAAAAGTAGCATAGTAACTATGAGTTAAATGTACACTACAAATTAAGTTAGCTTGAAGAAAAGCACAAATAAAGAGTTATGGAAACATCAGGTTCAATTCATCTACCTTACAGCCCATGCTCTTAAATATTAAGAGATTTCCTTTACTCAAGAATAGCAAGTTACAATGTAGTCTGACCTTGACTTAACTTGCTTAAGGATTTTCACAAGTTAATCCTCAACTTACTTATATAAGGTTTTGCATAAACGTACCCTCAAATTTCTCTCACATAGGGTTTTATTAAGGTTTACCATCAACTTACTCTTAGACATTGAGATTTAAAACAAAAGTAAAAGAAAGAAGATTTAAAACCCAGTAAGGGATTATAAAAAACAATGAATAAATGCTTCTTTGAAAGCTGATGGACCAGATACTCATAATATCCTAAGAGAAATAAATTTTGTCGAATACTCAAATGATTTTTAATAATTTTCTTTATGATTTGCTTTTCAATCTTCAACACATTTATACTTCTTCACTAACTTGTAACCATTATTAATGATGTCTGTTTTTTTGCAAAGTGGAGTGTTAAGCGCAATACCGTTTTGGCTAGAACAAAGGATGTATGTCTTCAATGTTCATCTCTTCTTTTTTAATAGCACTATATCATGTAAAATGTTTGTCCTATCTCTATTAATATTTTTTAATGCTTCATAGATTAGACAAATAACAAACTCTTTTCTTTCACAAAAAAAATGTTAGTTATAGAAGAGAGATAATAAAGTTCTTATAGATGCACCTTGTTTCATTTACATTATCTGAAAGTCGATTAGCTTATTAATGAATTTTAGATGAATTAAGAGACAAAATTCTAATGAGCCAAGTTTTAAATAAGCTTTTTCATACATAAATTTTTTTTTTGTTATTATCAAAGTTAAATGAAATTATTAGGCCTAGCAAACCTTCGACTAACAATCTCCTCCTTTTGCTCATGACAAAACCCATAAGTGAAATTTAATATGAAAAAGAAAGTAACATATTATGGTAATCTCCCCCTAAATGTTAGCTTTTATTTAGGTATAACAACTAATACATAAATTTAGAGTTAAGTGTAGATAGAATATAAAGTTACATTCAACATTAAGTGCAGCTAGCATATAAATCTAAGTTGAGCTCAACCAAAGTTAAGCATAACCAACAATAAGTTAAGCTCACACAAATTGAAGTTAAGTGTAACTTAACAAGTTAAGCATAACTAGGCAAAAGTTAAATTAAGTGCAACTATAGAGAATTCTGCATAGACTAACATTTTTGTCCCAATTTTTGTTAGCACTAAAAGAGGCAAGCACACAGAAAATTCATGTAAAGATAATGAGCAATCAATAAGTAATCAAAAAGATCAGCAAGAATAATATGGTGATTGGATAAAAAAATTCAAACCATAGAAAATATTCAAACAAACCAATAAAATGTTTCAAGAAGCTTTAGCCATCACAAGCAATTTAGAAGCCAAAGAACTAAAAGACTAAGGATTATCAATTTGATCATAGAGGCTTTGAAGTTGAGTTGTTAAGTCCCAAAAGCATGAGTTACCACCTAAGTCTATTGAGTGAGTGTAGCTTTGATAGAGCACAGACTCTATTGCAAAATTTCTTTCTTTGCTTAAACTGTTTCTTTGGTTTATTGTAGTTCGTTAGATAAGAAAGAATATTTATGCTCAAGCTTATAGACAAATTAGGTTAAGGAGCCCATTTAATGTTGAATTACCTTTATGATAGATTGTTCAACAGATTAGGAAGTAGAGTGAACTAGTGATGAAGGACTTGAGCATGGAATGGATGTACTCTTGGAAGGTAGTTAAGGCATGGGATCTAATAAATGTGGAGGTGAAGCCAAAGGGAGGAGAGCCATATGGAAGGAGGATGACCCAATTTCCTTGATGGGTAACATTTCATCCTTCATGTCATGATGCTTAAGAAAGGAACTAATTGGACTCCCGACAACAACAGCTTTAGCTTGGGGAATGGGTTTCAACTTAAGTAATTCAATTATATTATCCATCTCTTGTACTTCATTAATAGGTTCTCTAACCTTAGCTTCTTTAGTGTGGTCTTCCTCTATGTTTTCAACAACATCCTCTTTAACTTCTTCAATCGTGGTTATTCCAACAAAATTGTCTTGAACTTCTAGAGGTTTTGTAACTTCCTTGACATTTTCTTTAACAACAGAAGGATAAATGGAGGGGTCTTCCTTTGCAACTTCTTTAACAGCCTTAGGTGGAGGAATGATGAGTTGATCTTGAGGTTCCTTCTGAATAAGGGCATTTACAACCATAACACAACCTAAGGAAGATTTTGCAATCTCAATTATTAAAGTTTCCTCCTCTTAACCTTCTACTTCTAGGATAGGTATCAATATCCCCATTGAAGTTAATGTTGGGGGTAATGGTCCTTGCATGCTCTTAGACAATGAGTAAAAAATAGACTTATTTACTTGCATAGTTGGTATATATTCATCGGCATATGTGTTAGAGGATGACTCTTTTTTAGCAAAGTAGACATTCTTAACAATGTGTTTTCATGAAGAGTTAAGGCTAAGGATATGCCGATGGATAATTTATTTTCTCCTTTAGGTCTAGGAAAAAAGAAAGTTGGGTATGCAATGACTTAATCTAGAATGCTTTTAAGATCTTGCATATAATCTACCATGTTGCATTTATGAATCCATTGGTTATCAACATACACATAGTTCGTGCACTTGATTGTTGTAGCATTATATGTAGATTTTATGGTTTTTGAAGCAAAACTATCAAAATTTATGCCTTATGACTTAAAGATCCATGTTAATAACATCTCATATATTAGAATAGCGATCCTGAGCCTAATCTTGGATACTTCTTCTGTGAACTTGATCAACCAATAGAACACATCAACTTTCATCCTTTTCTTTAAGCAATAGACCCAAAACACATCTCTTTGGGTTAGAATGTTAAGCTCCTTGTTTATGGGAAACAAAGTAGTGTTGATAATATGAGTAGCCACTTTGCTCAAAAGACAAGGTTTAAGCATTAAGCTTCAAAATTTTTAACAAATCTAGTCACTTAACCAAGGAATTCAGCGTTTCATTATATTCAACCTCTAATTCTTCTGGCTAAGAGCAACTAACACAAGATTTGCAAAGAAAATCCTTACAAGATTTTCATAGATTGGTAGTTAATGGGACAAGGGAGAACCAGTTTAGATCTTTAAAAGCGTACTCAAGGTTGAGTTGAGTTGGGATAAGACCTTAAAGTCTACATTTTGTCCTTATGCTAATGGACGAAGAGCAAATTTGGAGATGTATCTGTCAAGTGCCTTATTAGACTAGAAAAGTGGCAATAGATCTTCTTAGGATTAAAGGTGTGGTAGTGGTTCAAAATCCTTGACCTTTTATTTCCTTTTTCGCAGATGAATTGCCTTCTTGACTAAAATAGGCTTAACCATTTCAAAAATCTTAACTCCTGCTATTAACTATGGCACTTTCTTTAAGGGTTCTTAATGGCTTTTTTTTTGAAGTTCTTTTTCTTTTAAGGTTTTGAACCTTAAAGGCTTTCTACAAGATTTGGCATTAGTCCTTTGCCATTTTTCTTAGTTTATCCTTCTTATGACTTCTTCTTGCTTTATGTCTTCTTCATCTACATCAATAACACCCAACATAAGAATGAACTTCCTATGCTTGTGAGATCATCTTCTGTCAAAAGTGAAGCAATCGAATGACTGGTCCATATGTTGTTTAAGGTTTTATTTCTTTATTATGCTTCGAGAGAAAGAGAGAAGGAGAAACTAAATGTGGTTTGTACAAAAATTGAAATACTTAAGGGTGCCAAAGTGTCATTTCACTATTATGGCTTCAATGGTCCAGTAAGATTGTAACTGCTAAGATTTAATATTTGATGACACATGTCATCTAAATGATCTATTGGAATTTTAAACTTTTGCACCTTAAGAAATTTTGTGAATTAATTTTAAGGAATTAATTTACAGATAATATTCATGCACATGACATACATTTAATTTAACTATTACACATGCAACTGAAGGTTAAGTGAACAAAAGGTTAAGTACACATAAACAATAGACGAAGTTAAGTGAACACAAATAATAATAAAGTTATGTGAATCCAAGCAGGTTAAGCATTGAAGGAAGTTTAGTTGAGACAACAATTTTAACATGAGAAAACATAGAGAAATCATCAAATGTTATCTATAATTCCTAGTTACTTCCTAAGGGACACAAAACGATTGTTAAGTCAAATGTTTCATGAAAATATTAGCAAGTTGATGTTCAGTTTAGACATATGATATCTCCATGTCACCTCTTTAAATGTGTCCCTTATGAAATAATGCTTTATCTTTATATGCTTTGCCTATGAGTGATGAACATGATTTTTTGAAAGAAAAATTTTACTTGAGTTATAACATAATAGAGGAATGTGGTTGAAATATGGTGAGTAGTCCTCAAGTTGATACTTCATCTATAGGAGTTGAGTGCAACAGCTTCCTATAGTCATATACTCTGCTTCAACTGTCAAGAAGGTTGCTAAACTTTGCTTCTTACTAAACCATGATACTAGTACATTTCCAAAAAGATGATAACAGCCACTAGTACTTTTTGTGTTTAATTTATCACTTGCAAATTCTACATTTACATATTCTACTAGATTAAGAGAGTTAGTTCATGGATACTACAAGTTCATGGATACTACGACCTATAATTCTGTATACCTACAAGATACCTTAAGATTCATTTTAGTGCTATAAAATATGATTCTTTTGGATTATCTTGAAATCTGGCACACTTACAAATAGTAAACATTATATCAGGCCTAATTATAGTTAAGTATAACAAAGAGCTAATCACACCTCTATATTTCTTCTCATCAAAATCTTTATGATATTCATCCTTGTCTAAAGTCAAGGAGTGACACATTGGAGTACCCATTAGTATAGAGTTTTTAAACTCATACTTTTTAATAAGCTCCTTTATATATTTAACTTGATTGATGAAATTTTCTTCTTTAGTTTGCTTGATTTGAAGTCTAAGGAAAAAATTCATCTCACCCATCATGCTTATTTCAAAATCTCCCTTTATTAGCTTGGAAAAATGCTTGCATAGAGACTTTTAGTTCTACTAAATATAATATCGTCTACATACATTTGTACAAGTAAGAAGTCCATTTTAGTTCTTTTTATGAAGAGAATGGCATCAATCTTTTCTCTTGAAAACCCCATTTTGTAGGAGAAAGGTACTCAATCTTTCATACCAAGCTCTAAGATCATGTTTTAAGCCATAAACAGCCTTAAAGAGTTTGCAAACATGGTTGGGCAACTTATCATCTTTAAATTTGAGCGTTATTTAACATACACCTCATTCATCCCATTAAGAAACACACATTCCACATCCATTTAATATAATTTAAATTTCATATAAGAAGTATAGGCAAGTAACATCTAAATAGATTCAAGTTTAGTAATAAGAGTATATATTTTATCAAAGTCTATTCTTTCTTATTGAGTAAAACCTTGTACCACAAGCTTAGCTTTGTTTTTTACTATGTTACCTTGCTCATCTAGCTTATTATGGAAAACCCATTTTGCACCAATAATTGATGGTACTTTTAGTGGCTCTACTAGCTCCCATTCATGATTTCTTCCAAATTGATTCAATTTGTCTTGCATTGGCACAATTGATCCTTCATTACTAAGAACTTTTTCAACTACTTTAGACTCTATTAATGAAAGTAGAGTGAGGTTGTTGCAATTATGCTTGAAAGAAAATTTATATGTCACCCTACTCTTGGGTTTCCAAGATTATACTATGTTGGATAAGATGTGGAGTGTTTCCATTCTTATGGTATCCTAAAGTTTCTAGCATCTTAACTTATATTTTGAGTTAAGGATGAGGGCTCAACACCTTGAGTTGGTTATATACTCCAATCTCTATTGATAATTTAAAGGGTTCATTCTTAGTTGAGTTGAGTTTACTTCAGCTTTTGTTTGTAATTATGAGTGGACTTGTTGATGGGTCATTCCTCCCTTCCTGAACTTTAGTACATGTTTGCCCTTAATTATTTATTCTTGTTAATTCTTTGTCCTTATCTATCTTTATACATTTTCTTAAGGAGCGATTAGATTCATAAAAAACATGCATAGATTCTTCTACTCCCATAGTTTTTTTTTATTGAAGACTTTATATGCTTTGCTAGTGGTGAGTAACTTAAAATGCCTTCATCATTATATGCATCAAATTTACCTAAGTTATCTTTATCGTTATTATGAACAAAACATTTACAACCAAAAGTATGAAAATAACTAATGTTGGGCTTCCTTTCTTTACATAATTCATATGGAGTCTTCCTAAGAATAAGTTTGATAAGACATTTATTCAAGATATAGCAAATAGTATTTATGACTTTAGTTTATAAATATTTGGGAAGATCATTATTGATGAGCATGGTTCTAGTCTTATATTGAAAAGTACAATTCTTTTTCTTAACCATTCCATTTTGTTAAGATGTTATAGGCATTAAAAAATTATGAGTAAAACCTTGCTCATTACAAAAATTTTCAAGTAATTTGTTCTTATATTCTTGAGATGATCACTCCAAGTACTTGAGATTAGATACCCCAATTTCCTCTAAACATTCTTGTAAGAGACTTTAAAGTTCTTAAATGCTTTATCCTTATAGGCCAGAAAGAGAACTCAGGTGAATTTAGAATAGTTATCAATGATAACAAATGCATAGCTTTGCTACCAAAGTTTCAAGTTTGCATTGGGCTAAAGAGATCCATGTATAACAATTGTAAAGGTCAAGTTAGGGATACATCTTCCTTTTTAGGCATACATCGTGTAAATGACCTTTTGATTAAACTTAGATAATTAGACATAGTATGCATGGTTGCAAGGCCAAGCCTTTTATGCTATAACCATGGATTATTGTGGATGGAGGAAAGACATCATATTTTTTTTAAACTTAAGGAACTGAGTCTAAGAACATAAATATTTTCCATCCTTTGTCCCATAAATAGGGAATTATTATTATGATAGACTGTGGATTGCATGGACTTAAACACTATTTGACAGCCTTTATCACACAATTGACTTATGCTAAGTAAATTCTGTTTCAAACCATCAACTAAGCAAACATTATCGATGTAGTAATTTTCACTTAATTCAACTTTACCACTGCCAATGATTTTGCCTTTTCCACCATCATTGAACATAATTGGTCTTCCATCTTTATGGGTGAAGGAAAGGAACTTAGGGGGATCTCTAGTCATATGCTGAGAACAGCCATTATCTTGTGTTTTGATATCCTTTCTTTTAAGCATACTTGTAAATGTAACTCTTAATGCTATATTCTATACAACGACCTATATTTAAAAATAATATTTAATTTAATATAATTTTATTTAAGTAATTGGGTCTATCAATGTGTAAAAGTTAGGCTTGATGGAAGAAATTATAGTTTTTAAATAAAATCTGAGTCATAGCATACAACGAAATACAAAAAAAGATTTTATAGAAAATAGGTTGCCACATAAGAGTAAATGATGTTAAAAAATTATGAAATAATTTTCTCCATTATCTTAATGCAATACCAAGCCCAGAATCATTTTGGGCTCAAATGAATTTCGTTTTGGCCTTCACACATATTTTTCTTTTAAATCAGTGCCCAAATTACTCTGTTTTTGTTGGTCTGAATTGGGGGCATTGTTTAAGGCACCAAACCATTTTAGAAAACAAATTCCAAACACTTTAGATCCGTCCCTTATATCTTGGCAATCTTAGAAACAAATTTGGACCATAAATAATAAGGTTTAGACCCTTTTCTCATTAAGAATTTAGAAGGAACTTTTTTGGGCATTCAAAAGAAGGGACAAATTTAGGGAATTATTTCAAATATTTATTGGGCACCAGTTGAGTTGCAAATTTTTATACATAATCTACTACATGTCTATTGTATTCACAAATATTCTCAGGGAAAAATTAAGTGTTTTACTATTTTAAAAAGTTTGTGCAAAAGGACTGCCCTATTTCAAACACTTTTAGGATTTTGTGACAACAACAATCCAACCATTCTAATTTTACAAATTTCACAATATAAGCATACTTATAACTCCAAATCACAACTTAAACCTTAAATGGCTAACTCATGGTTCCAACATTATTTATACCAAAGTAAATCCCAACTTCTCACTTTACATAATGTACATGGTCTATGGTACAAAATAGCCTAATAACATTAAATATCCATATTCTTAGTTTCAAAACGTGTACACAACATTTCAAGCTCATCAAGTCACCATTATACATTAATGAAGTCATTATCTACATAGGCTACTTATCGTACCAAAACATGCCCTACAACCATAAATTTACAATAAAGTGGTTCTTAAGATACATTCACATCAAATTAACAACAACAAAAGCTATAACTATTCTTTTGCTTCCTTTTCTTGATCTTAGGCCTTATAAGTACTTGAGATGTGGTTATTGATAGAATGCGATATATATCCCAGTAATCACAACTCCATTCAAGTTATATCATATAACACACATTTTGTATCACACAATGACATAGCCATACAAAGAGAATATCATGTCTCAATTTGGTCCTCAACATGCTATTGTCCCATACCAATAGCACATTGCATGTAGCATAATACAATTAGTCAATCACACACAAAGCTATAGTGAGAACACCATGTCTCACAGGGAAGAGAATGCAATGTCTCAATCCAATCAATGACAACCAAATTTATGTATAGCTCATTCCATTTGCAACATCATGTGATCAACAACATGGATATAAAGAGAATGAAGAAGCAACTACCTTTTTGTGGCCAACTCATGATTTAAAGCTTGATGAGGCTTTTCTTTTCAAGGCCTCCTAAAGGCTAAGCTTCAATGAAGCAACTTCACAATGCCCATATCACACAACAACATCACATTACCTATTTATACAATAATTAGGCATCTAAAATCACAATTCTAGTTACATTAATCTAAGACTCTCCCACATTCTCCTTCTCACAACTTGTCTAAATTCCAATATGATTCCTATGTACCTCAATTAGACATTTATGACTCCAAATGTGCTCCAAGTCACCATGGCAGTATCTTAAAACTCAATGCACCTAAATTCAAATCTAAATGATCATCAAAACCTTCCTCATACCAGCCTTCTACAACCAAAACCCTAAAATTTTAAGTTTCAAACCAATGGTTCTAAATTCAATTTCTTTACATCTTTGAGGTGTTAAGAAACATTCTTACTGTCATAATTTACCTAACTCAATCCTAGAATTTCCCATACAAGCCAACCAACTTTTCAAAATTCTAGGGCTTAATCTAGTTCAAATTCAAGCCAACAAAATACACAAAAAATGATGTCAAAGTATAGAATTTTATTTCTTTTTCTTTTGCACCAATTGGCTTCTCCAAATTCTTCAATCAAACCTTAAATTTTTGGTCAACTTTTAAGATATCAAGAAACTAATTGGGTCATTAGAAAGTTCGTAATGAGTTCTACAAACTTTCCTAAAGAACCTAAGTGAGAAAAGTACAAAACTTTCCTTAAAGTAGCTTAGAACCTTTCTCCTCTCCTCTTGGCTTTCAAGACAACAATGGAGGATTCTTCTTAGGTGAGAATTTTGTCCAAATGGAGGGGAAGAAAAAGACTACAAGTTATTTTATCACTTTGAGCTAATTAAAGGTAAAAATAGCAAAGTGGATAGTGGTAAAAAATTTAAGATAAATTGATAAATTCCTTATTAGAGATTACTTTGACTTTGTTTCAAATTTTAAACTTAATTTCCAAAGTTGGCATTGAATTCTCCAATAAGCCTTTTTAGTTATATTACACTTGCAATTATATTTATCATTCTATTACATTTATTTTTAATCTATTATGCTCATATAAATATTTACCTATCTATTACACCCTTTTCCTTAATATCATTAATGCCCAAATAATTCACATTTAATCATAATTCATCTAATTACATAAGTTTTAAAGCAATTACCTTAAAATATCTTCTTAATGAATTATTTTAAAAATCATCCATAAAATCCTAAATTTTATTTTATTATTATTATTCTAAAAATCCTAGCACAATTAAATTAAGAATTTTTTTAAAAAAATTTCCTAAATATTACAGTAAGCAAATTGTAACACTCGATTTTCCATAAAAGCCTAGAAACTAGGGATTTTTAAAGGAAGTCCCATAAATCATATGAATAGCAGTCAAATAAAATTAAAGAGAAAAACTAGACTTTTAAAAATGAGGATACAAAGCTTGAGATGTTTGGAAACCCGAGCCAAAAAAACTATAAAAAATTACAAAAATATGCAGTGGCATTTTTGTAGTTTTAGGTAAATTTTGGAAAACTCACATGAAGGATTTTTAAATAAAAAAAAAATTAAGTTTTTTGGGATTCTTGGAGACACTAAAAATCATAGAAACTCCTAAAATAGTTAAAATTCCTTTGGTGAGTGATTTTGGTCGTTAGTTGATCGAAACTTTGATCAAACAATTTGTATTAGTTTCAAATCTATTTTTTGTGAAACCAAAGGCATTTTTATAAATTAGAGAACCTAAATTTTATGATATAAAAGATGGTTCTAAAAAAGGAGCTAAAATGAGGTCAAATAGAGAAACCATGATTTAGGGACTAAAATGAAAAGTTAGAAAAGTGTAATAACTTTACCTTTTGCTTTTAAGAACATGTCCAATCTTTGTTCTTTCTCTCCACCGATGCTTTTTTGGTTTGAAAAGAATTTGACAGAGCTTAGGAGATGCACCAAGAGGGAAGAGAAGAAGCTTCGAAAAGGTGAGAGATTCTTGCTTTTTCACATTCTTTGCTTGTAAAAATTTGTTCCCCTCTTCCTCTTTTCTCTTTCTATGATTTTATTGATTGAATTGGTGTTGGTTTATGGCTGAGTTAGTGGAGGGAGGAGAAGATTTGGGAGTACTCTTGCGAGCATGAGGAAGAGCTCTTAAGAAGCTTGAAAGTAAGGTATGATGCATATTGTAATTTTGCTTCCTCTTGCTTCTTCTTTCCCCTTGAGTTTCAGCCAGAAATATATGGGTATGTAAGGGGCCTAGTTTTGATTCAAACATGCTAGGGAAAGAGGTTTTAAAGCCTAAGGAACTTAAAGGAAGCAATATGATTCAAAAACAAGCTATAGAAATCAATTTGTGACACTTAGGGAATTTGATATGTATATGAAAATATAAAACTTCTTAAGGGTCCTATGGCTTATGTAAGAGTATGAATAAAGTTCCAAGATATTTAGGAAGCTTCAAAAGTGGCTAATTCCCTAAGAAAATAAACAAAACTCCATGGGCTCCAATGGTAAGGGGGTCTTGGCCAAGTGAGAGAGAATGCACCTAGGGAGAGTTTTTCTTGATTCCAAGATTAAGAGTGGTCTAGATATGAATTATAGATGCCAAAGAAACCATTGGTTCAATTTAGAAACCATATTTGAAAAGATGAAAAATTTAGGTTCCTTTAAGTTTAAAGAAGCAACTTGATGTCAGACTTCTTAAATTGAGTTAGAAATAACTCCAATGAGTTTAATAGAGTTATATGACTTAGAATGAATAAGAAATTGGAGCCAAGATCATATATTATAACGGTTACTTCATTATGCCTTATATAGAGCCATAATTAAGTCATAAGCCACCATATGAGTGTGTATGGCTTATGAGATGTTAGAATTAGTTCCAATGATATTTTTGTGTCATGTTAGATGTGTCTAGGCCAAAAAAATCAAACTTTCCATCATTGGGTGTGTGAGGCCAAGAAGATGGGAGAAGTTTCAAGGGGAAAAGTGTGGTCTCCTAACCTTGAGGTAGTTTTCTATCCTTTCTTATATGCATTTGTTAGTTGTTTACTTGTTTTTGGATGCTTGTTTAAACCATGAGATATGCTTATAGCTTTTGATTATATGTTATGTGCATTAAATGCTTTTTAAATGCAAGATAACTTGAATTAGGTGAGGTTGAGCCAAAAATCCCTTAAATTAAGTGAGGAGGAGTCAAAAAGTCCTTAAGATTATGTGAGACAAAGCTAAAAGTCTCAAGAGTGAGTGAGGCTAAGTCAAAAGTTCCTAAAAATAGGTGAGGCAAATTCAAAAGTCCCTAAAAATTAGGTGAGGTTAGACCAAAAGTCCCTAGAAACTATTCTTCAATGAAATGAGTTTAGATGATATGAAATTATGTTTATGTATATTTACTATGAGTATTTAGAGCATGCTTGCATTCACTGACATGAAAATGTGCCATTTATGTGTGCATGAAATGTAGATAGCTATTGAGATTTTTTGAATCTCACATCTCCTCATTTTGTCACTAATCATGTCTAGGTGAGCCATATGAAGCAAAGAAAGAGAGCCAAGGAGCATAAGAAGTGGTACTTTGACATTAGAATAGGTTTATGTATAATTTGATATCAATGTATGTAATTATATAATGAACATGAGATGTGAATGATGGATCATATGTAAATGTATGTATGAATATTGTATGTATCAGATTTTAGCTTAGATGAACGAGAATATGTATTTTTGCCACCCTTGAGCTTAGTTGCATAAGTGTATAAGTTCATGTGGGATAGTGATTTTGAGATATATGATGATTTTGACCATTTGGGATACTTCCCTCTACTGTATTCATGCTTTTGGATGTGCTCAATTGGTTATGGTTTGGTTGGAAAGTCATTTGACACACTTTTGCACCACTTTGATCCCCAAAATGACCATATTTTTGACTTGAACCACAAACTGACTAAATAGATAAATTTTAATTTGGCAAGCATATAGGTATCATCTAGAAATTTTCATAGAGTGAAAGAGCATCTAATTTGGAGCTCTAGATAATTTATTATGAATTTTTAAAGTTGGGTAAATTATGCAAAATTGCTTTAGTCATTGTTCATATGGTCAGTTTGCATTTCTATGTTATTTAGAAGCTAAATGAAGTCCAATACTTATGAAATTTTGTAGCCATGTAGTTGAAATTATAATCTTTCTAGGAAAACTAAGTTTGCACGAAAAGGAGTTGTATAAAGAGAGTTATAAGTTTTTGAAATTAGAGGTCTAGTGGTGCCTAAATACTATAGTAGCCTTTTATATATAATGGATTTCATGGGCTAAATGAACTCATATGCCCTTGAAATTTTTACAACAATTAGGTCTCATCTTAAGCTTTTCATAGCTACTGAAAGTACCCCATTTGAAACTCTGTAGAGGGAGATATAAATTTTTAAAAATCAGGGTCTGTAGTAGTCTGAGAGCATGCCTAGTGTACTATTCTATTAAGTTTCATGGGCAAAATGCTATTGTCTTGATTTGAAATTATTTTTAGTTGCTAGTTGACATCTGAAGCTTTCCAAAAAGCAATCATTTGTATGATTTAGATTTTTTTAGAATTAGTTATGAATTTTCAAAATTTATATTAGAAAAGTGGTTGTGCAACTCGAGAGCAATTTTCTAAACTTGTAAAGTCTGGCCCAAAATCTGAGATTCGTGTAATGAATTATGATATTTTTAATATGAATGAGTATGTTATAGATGGAAAATAAATTAGAAAAACTCAAATGATTTATTAAGCCGAATATAAAGTATTTTGGCTTTTAATGTTGGTAAAAACCACTACCAAAGGTGTGATTTTCATGCAAATGTATTAATATGAGCTTTTATGATATAATTTGAAAGATAGGAAGTTAAGGTATTACACAAATTTTTTTTTTTAGGTACCTAAATCTTTTTGCGTCTTTTAACATTAATTTTGGGTACAATAGTACCATTTGGAACCTAGACCATTTTTCCTTTCTTAAATTTGCATTTATAACAAGCATGGCCAAATTGCAGGAGAGACATATTGTAGATGATGAAGATGTAACAAAGAAATTTTTATATAACTTACCATTTTATTTATAATTTATTCTTATTTTATCAAATATAGATTTTTTATTTTCCTAACAACATATTTAGATTCTCTCCTCCTTTCTTAAAGTTTACTAAATCTTTAGTTAATATTTCAACTTGTTGTTTTAAGATTTTGTTTTCTTTAAGAGCTAATACTAACTTGTTTTCAAGAATATGAACATTTTATTTAAGTTTGGAATTTACTTTGAGTTGATCTTCATACTTAGAGAACAACTTTTTAAAATTAGCAAGGAGATCATTAAAGGTTTCATTAAGGTCATCATAAGATGAGGAGGGTTTATCTTGTACCTTATTATTTTTAGAAGCTATAAAGCACATATTTGCCATGTTTTGTTCTAGCTCGTCCTCCTCCTCCTCATTATCATTATCAATTTAAATTGCCATTGCTTTTTTCTTCTTATAAAATTTGGCTAGTAGGGACATTCAGATCGGATGTGGCTATTCTTTACACACTTACAGCATTTTATTGTCCCTTTATTTGACTTTTCTTTCTTAAAGGCACTTTTTGATGAGTTCCCTTTACTTTTCCAATGTAATTTCATTTTCTTAGCATATTCACTAGCCTTAGTCGAGTTGGCTATCAATTTACTAGGTCCAAATTAATTTTGTAGTCAAGGTCGACCTAGGTCATTACTTCTAGGGAGTAAGTTGTGGGTTTTCTTAGGTTTAAAATTTTTTTTAAGTGATTAAAGATGCAACCAAATGGACCTAAGCTAAACTTTAAATGCAACTAAATTAGCTAGAATGCACATTAAACACTACTATGCTCATGTAGATGCCATGCACTAACTATATGAAATGCAATATGATAAATGCAAATGCAAATTGAGGAGGGTTTCGTTGCAAGGAAATTAAATTAGAAATTAAATGAAATTAACTAAGTTAACTACTAATTCTTAAATTGAGATTTTTTTTAAAATTCAATTATGTTAGGGGGCAACTAAGGGTTGGCTAAAGAGACTTGGCTTTCCTAACTCAATTTTAATTAATTAGACTTAAGGGATATGAATTAAAGTAGATTAATAGATTTGATTGAAAAGTAAAGACTTAGGGAACCCTAAGTACAAGTAAGTGTAATTCAACCTATCTAAAGAATTTTAGAATATGTTGACTTACAAATACTTGTTAATGGCAATCATTCCATTAATCTAAACACAAATTAGATCCTTTTAAATATGGAATTAAGACTAAACTAACCCAATTGAACAATGAGGTCAATTAATAACCCAATTTGACAATACAAAACCAAATACCAATTAAATTTAGGCAAATAACATCAACCTAAATTAAATTGAACTCAAATGTCATTCCAAAATCAAAATTCTAGCAACATGACAATCCAAATTCATCATCCAAAACATCAAAAATTTCAGCCCATTATCCAATATAATCCAAGACAAATGATAATTCTAACCTAGAATTAGATTGAACATATGAAAACCTATTTAGAAATTCTTAAAACTAAGAACTCTAAGTCTCTTGAATTGAAATAGGAAAATAAAAAAGTGCCCCCCTTAGTCTTCAATCTTCATTTCATGAACTCAAATTTCATCTCCTTGCCTCTCCTTAATTGCCTCCCTCCTTGCTTAAGCTACCATGAGTTTTGTCCTTCCTCCAAGCTTTAAGCAAGCTTCGACCATGGTGGAATATGAGTGGAAAGGTGGTTGAAGGTGAGTGGATGATAGTGGAGATGGGATAAGGAGGTGTAAATGATGGAGAAGAAACCTAGAAACATAAGTTTTAATGGAGTATGGAGTGTGTGTGTGTGTGTGTGTGTATGTAGCCATGAGAGAGATGGAGAGGGGAAGAGGAAGATGTTCTAACATGAAGAGAGAAAGGAGGAGGGGTGGCTAAGGAAGAGAGGAGAAAAGAAGTTTGATCCAATGGCTAGAAGAGTGGGTAGAGAGTTTAAGAGAAATCCTAGCCATCATATTTCAAATGGACCAATAAGATAAAAGATAAAAATAAAAAAACAATCCCCTTGATTTTTCCATGGAGTGATTTGCCATTATAGTCATAATGATCTTCAAGAATGTCTTTCAAAGTCTTAGCCATTAGATGACTCTTAGAGCCTAAGATTTAATCTCCACTATAGGATTATGTTAATTGTACTTCTATGGCCTAAAAAGTTAAAGTGTGCCCATTAGTGTAGGTTATGTCCAAAATATATTAATGTAGCATGCAACATAACCTAGGCCCAAAAATAAAATAAAATCCAAGAATGCCTAAAAAGAGGCCATGTGGTGCCATATAAGAAGAATAAAAATAAAAATAAAATGTAATGGGAATTAATAAGAGCTTGCCACTTGGAGGAGAATTTTATTTAAATTCAAAATTTCTCCAAATAACATTTGTAATTTCTAAATTAAATTCTCCAAAACAAAATTTCAAAATCTGGGAAGTAAATCAAAGAATGGAGAATATTAATTCTCAATCAAAAATTAGAAACCCTAGAATATTTACACTTTTACCCCCAAATTTTTTAATATTTATACTTTTTTCAAAAAATGTCCTATAATTCGAATAATGCATAAAAGACTTGAATTAGTTCAAAATAATCATTAAAATCATAAAAATATGTGGGATAAAATATATAAAAATTGAAACTTATCAATTCCTCCACACTTTTCCTTTGCACTTCTGGGTAAAGCTAACCGAAATCAGGGAAAAACCAATGAAAGCAAAACAAAATTGCAAAAGTGAATGCTCCAACCACAAGCCAAAAGTAATCTAAAGCATTTCAACAATTTTCTTAACCAGGTAATTGTCACATGAATTAAGATCAAAAGCGCTATGGCAATTAACTTAACAAAGGTAAGCCTAGATTAGAAGTCCCTCACTACAAGTAATGTGTAAGTCACTCATCACTCAAAAGTGTATAGGCTTGTGTTTCACTCAAAACCCACCTATCCAAACCTCTTTCCATAAACTAGACTATTATCTAAGTTCTTCACCACTAATAAGCAAATGCAAAATATAGATTAAAAGAACTTTTATTAGGGTTGTAATAGGGCTAAGGATAAAAAGGAAAGGATAAATGAAAGGGAAAAATAAAAATGAATACCTTAGGCAAATGAAAAGCATTATTGTGATAAAGAGTATAAGATGAAAGAAATAAGACAAAACGTGGGTTAGGCCTTTATTCTCTCTTTCCCTCTTCTCTCTTTTTTTTTGGTTTTTTTTTGTTTTATTGAACTCTTATGTTATGGCATCATGCAAAGAAGCCATAATAACTTTTTATAATGATGAAATAAAGTTAGAAAGACCTAAAACTATCATAGAAACCTAATTATATACATATTCTTCCATCCAAAACTAGTAAGTTAACATGCTCTTCAACTCTTAAGGTGTAACACCATATTTATCTAGTTTATCTCATCTCATTTCATGTTCATTTCTCTTGGCCAAGCAACTTTCAAGAAAATATTCTATTAAAATAATGCCTTATTTTGCATTACGTAGCGGATAAAAATTTCATTTTGTGTCCCGTGGACCATACGAACTCATCCATCTCATTCTTTTATTTAAATACATACATACAACTTAAAATCATCTCAAAATGTTACCAAAAACTTAAGCTTATAGCATACACACAAAATAATACAAGGCTATCTCAAGTTCTGTTGCCAGATTTTTGGTGCTAATTTTGAAAAATTATAACTAAATCTAGAAAAATCAAAATTAGATACACTATATCATTCTGGAAAGCTACAAATGTTAAATTTATGTTAAAAATAAGTCCAGATCAAAATAGGAATATTTAGTCACTAGAAATTAATGGAATAGTACCAAAGATACTACCATATTATAGGTAGTGACTCTGAATTTCAAAAATTCATATATCTCTGCTTAGACATCCAATTGGGGTGATCTTAGTGGTCATAGAAAGCTTATCATGCTTAGTTTATGAACAATAACATATCAAAACATTAAACACCATTTGTTCCTTGAATGACATAGGAGAAAAAACTGATCATATGAATAATAACTATATTAGAATAATAAAAATTTGACAACTTTAAAAATTCATAATTAATTCCATAGAGTTCTAAATAATTTAGTCTTTAACTTATCTAAAAGCTTTAGATGAGATCTATATGCATGCCAAATTTCATGAGAAAATTCATTCATTGGGTAGATCTTGACATAGGGTTGCAACTTGGTCATTTTTGTGCTTCTTAAGGGTCATAAAGGGTCCAATTTAACTTCCAAGATTTCTAAGGCCACTTGAGCACATGGGAAGACATCAAAATAGTCTATTAAACATGTCTCAAAAGTCTAAAAACCTAGATCTCACAAATTCACTCCCACTCTAAGGTATACACAAAGCATACATCAATAATTCTTACTATTCAATGTTAAAAATATGCCATTCCATTCATTTGCTTCCAATCCTCCCATATACATCACATATCCATGTATTTATATATGTTCAAAAGGGTTTACATCATATTCATCTTACGATTACATCATATGCCATCAAAATGGTTACAAAATGAATATATGACACATTTCCATGTCAAGCCTCTTCCTTTAAGCTTAGTGGCTTCCATTCCTTTATTCACTTAATCCACCTAGACATGTTAGGTAATGGGGAGAAAAGAATGAGATTCTAGAAATTCCAATAGCCTTTCTCCATTTCAAACATACATAAAGAATTCTATTTTAAGTCTAAAAATGCATGCATGGATAACTTGGAATCCATAAACATACATGGAACATGTTTCACATTCAAGAAGATATACTTATCATGCATAAGCTTGTCAAGACCATGGTTTAACCTCACCCATTTTCTTTGGGACTTTTAGACTTATCTCACCCATTTTCAAGGGACTTTTGACAATTCTCATTCTTTTTAGAGACTTTTGGCTTTGTTTCACCTAATTTTAGGGACTTTTGGCTCATCCTCACCTTAGCTAAGGGACTTTTGGCTTCACCACACTTAAGCAAGCATTTCATGTTTATAAAAACATCATTCAAGTGTATAAGCAAAGCATCATGGTACCATGGCATATAAATACATGCTAAAAATATCTTTTATAGCTTAAACATATACACACACATTCAAAGACAAGAAAACATCCATAGATGCATGAGAGAAAGGAAAGATAGCTACCTTGTACATACGAACATACTTTCTTCTTTAGAAATGCTTCCTCTCCCTCAGCCACACACTCACAAGGATATGGGACTTAATTCCTTTAGCCTAAACATATCACATGGAAGCCAATTATACTCTTGGAATAATTTCTAAAGCTACAATGCACTTGAAAAGCTAGATTGCTTTTAAGATCCAATTATGCTTCTAAGATTCAATTATGGTTCCATAAGGCACCTAATGAAGCAACCTTGGGAAAACATGACCTTGGCTCCATTCTCTCCCTTAATTTATGACTCTTGACTCCATTTAAATTCCTTGGAGCTATCACATATTCATTTCAAGGAGCCCAATTAGGTGTTGCTTTATTATGTTACAATATGGAACCTATACCTCTATTACACTTTCTAGGCTTTCTAAAATTTTTCCAAGGCTTCCTCTCATACTCTTCCATCATATATGATGCAAAACCAAGTTTGGAAGAAATTGAAACACTCCCTAGGTGTCCCATCTCTTCTTGGCTGAGACTATGCCTCCTTTGGACACTAATGGAGTTGTTTTAATTTCTTTGATGGAAGATGTATGTGGGATGCTCTCTAGGGGTTTCAGGAACTCATATGGACTCTTATACACCTTAAATTATGGCAAAGAATTATCTTACAAACCAAGGTGCAATTAAAACTGTAAGTTATGCATCTTAAAAAATCATGGTTCTTTCTTTGTTTCTTTTGCATATTCTTATTCCCCACACTCTAATTCCTAAGATTCATCCTTGGTTTGGTTCAAAATTCAATCCTTCTTGGCTGTCCATACATGGGACGAAACACACAAAAAGAAGAATAAGGAAGAGCTAGCTTGAAAATAACCAAACTACCTTGATTTCCTAGCTTCCTTTGGACGCTACTTATTTTACTTGAATTCTCCTCTCCAATTTTGAAATTCTCCCCTCTGGTCTAATCTCAAAATAGCACCAAAAACTTCAATAAAGCCACAGAAAGAAAGAGGAGAAGGAGGAGAGCAAGCTTAATAAAGAGAAGACTAGGAAATTCCATGAAAATCATACCTTTCTTGCCTTATTTTTCCCCTTCCTCTTCCCTTCTCTTGTGTGTAACATCATAATGACTTAACTCCAACTAATCTCCCTCTAGGCTTGATTACATATTATTTCCAAAGAAAATGACCAAAACCGTGATATTTTACTACTTTAAATCGAGGTTTAATCGGTCATATTTTGCCCCGTGGGTCCCATGAACCCATCATTCACATTCTCTACTCAAAAACCATTTATAAAACTTGTACATAGCCTCAAGCAACCCATAAACTACGGATGTGAAGCCAAAAATTAAGAAAATGCAATTTCTCAAATGAGCCCAAAAATCAGATTTTTGGCTCTAACTTTAGAAAATCATAACTAATTCTAGAAAAATGGGAATCAAGCAAATCATATCTCTCTAGAAAGCTTTGGATGTCAAATTCACATAACTCCCAACCACAATATCAGCATTGGAACCATGTTTGACATAAAAAAAGAGACAGAGGTCTAACTGTCCCTGGTACTGGTGCAGCTTGCTGTTATGAACTTCAAAAATTCGTAACTAATTCTAAAAAAATCCAATCTATACAAACTATACGAATTTGGAAAGCTACAGATGTTAACTAGAGGGAAAAAATAAGTTCAAATCATTTCAATAGCCCTTGGAGCTAGAAAATTGATGAAATAGTAACAAAGGTCGGATGGCTTCCCTGATATTGACACAGAACTTCAGAAAGTTCATTCTACCTCTACAGACCTCTGATTAAGGTGCTTCTAATTGGTATAAGTCACTGTAGATATCTAGTTTATACCCATAAAATTTCATGACAATCGGACACCGTTTGATCCATGAATGACACAGATTTATTTTCGGACTTAGTTGCACAGTATAATAACTAAAACCAGAAAATTCTCCAATTTCAACAATTCACCAAATATTTCCCACTTTAGCTTCTCAAGAAGCTCTTAATAGACTCTAGAGGCATGCCAAATTTCATATCAAGAAGAGCTCGTTTGGTCATACTTTGATGGAACTAACAAATATAACGGTTTTGACACCCAAAATAGTTCAAAGTGGGTCCAAATGGCCTCCCACATGTTCTAGCATCTCTTGGGCAAGTTTGAAAGTATAAACATAGCATATATGAAATACTCAAGTGGTCCAAATCAATACACATCTCAAACTCACTATGCTACCCGCCAAAATACACTTTTACATGTAAGCCACAAAAGGGCCAAATTCCACATTCTCATTGCTTTGGCCCTCTACATAGTTCATACATCATTCATGCATACTTTTACACTTGCTCAAATATTTACATCTAAAAAATAATAGGTTCATATTCATTTTGGTACCTCTTTACAACAAAAGAACCAAAATAACTACACAACTCCATAAGCATACTCAACTAGGCTCCTTGGTGTGCACTTAGTTCTCCTTGAGTTCCATCTAACATGTTAAGGTGGGAGAGGGAGGGGGTGAGATTCAGGGAATCTCAATAGCTCATACTCATTTAAAGAAGCAATCGAGGCATATAAACAAGTCAAAGCATGCAAACCATTTACAATTACACAACACATGCTTTCCATGTCATGAATATCATATCATTGCCAAGAATAAACTCTAGGGACTTTCGGTCTAGCCTCACTCGAGTTTTTGGGACTTTTGGATTGGCCTCACCCTTGGTTTAGGGACTTTTGACTCCACCTCACCTGTCTCAAAGGACTTTCAGCACCACCTTACCTGAGCAATTTTCCACAATTCATATCATAAGCATATTGGTACCAACGCATTAAGGAAACATCAAGTGGCATGTCTCATCATACAAGCACATACACAAACATACAATGACTATTACACATCCAAGAATGCAACAAGAAAAAGTAGAGAGCTACCTTATTGGCTAACACAAGCCTTCCCTTTCAATTTCTCTTCTTCCTTTTTAGTTTCACAATCACAACTAGATGGAGTTGTTTCCTTTGAGCCTAGACACAATAAAGAGCATGGAATTACTCTCTTATAACTCAAATAAACACTTACAAAACTAAAGAACTCTTCATCAAAACAAACCCCCACTAAATATGTAAGAAACTAGGGATTCTCTCTCTAGAATTCCACTTACTCTCCTTCCTCTCTCAAGCTCTCAAAAAGGAAAGAAAAGAAGAAGGAGTGAAGACACATGAATTCTAACCTTCTTCAAGAGTGGTTTTCCCATTTTCTCTCTTCTGAACCAAACCCAAATCAACTACCAAAACCATAGAAAGAAAGGGTAAAGAGAGAAGAACAACATGCTAAGAAGAAAAGCTATGGAAATCTCAAGCTTACTTACCTTTTTGCTTGTTCTCCTTCCTTCACTATGTCTCTCTCTCTCTCTACAGCTCTTTTCTCCCTTTTGGTCGAAGCTTAGGTTGGTTAAAGGAGAAAGAATAGATCTAGACGTTTTAAGAAGTTAAATTCTCTTTTTTCATGCTTTTCTAAACTAACCCTCGCTATAGCGAAGCATAACCCTTGCTACGGCGAGCACGTATTAGTCCCAGACCCCTGCTTTCATTATGGCGCGTGCTACGGCGAGCAATGCCTTGGTTTTTGTATGGGATGCCCGCACTCGCTATAGCTAGAAGCATTTTCGCCATAGCAAAAAGGCACTCTCGCTATAGCTAGACTCTTTCTCGCTATAGCGAACTGGTACATTCGTTATAGCTAGGCTATAGTTAGCAGATTTAAAAAATTTTCAGGACTTTGAAAATTTTTAGCTTCTTTTTTTTTTCTTTTCTTTTTCCCAATTGTTACATTGTGCATCTTTCTCTCTAGGTTTCACTTCTATTTTAGGGTAAAAATAAAGTCATTTTAGGGAGGAGAAATGTGGGGTATGACTTATAGGTAATAAAGAATAAAATTTGTTCTTCAAAAATTTTCGTTATGACCTGTCTTTTTGGTATTTTCGTTTTTAGTTCATTTTAGTTCCTTTTTTAGAATCGTCTTTTTTATCATAAAATTTAGGTTCTCAATTTTATAAAATGCCTTTAAAATCGCTTAATTTGGAGCTAAAATCTTCATAAATGAAAAGGTTAAAGTTTGAGTCCACCAATGTTAGAAAACGTACACCAGAGGGATTTTAAATATTTTAGGACTTCCTATGATTTTCAAGACTTCTGAAACCTTGGAGAGCTCAAATTTTTCATTTAAAAAGACCTCCTATTAGTATTCTAAAAATTGTTCAAAATTATGAAAATACCATTACGTTACATAACTATTTCGTTAAATTCTCTCTGGTTATTTTGGCTTCTGTTTCAAGGCACCTCTGCCCTCCTATTTTCATTACTTAAGGTCTAGATCATTATTTTAATTTTTTTGAACCTTAACCAATTTATTTCAAAGGATTCTCTTTTGAAATGTATTCATTTATGTCATTTTTACGAAAATCAGACATTACGTTAGGCATCCAAAAAAGGGTATAAAAACTTTGTGAAAATGGCTATTGGTTATAACAAAGAAAACAAAATATGGCTCAAAGGGTTTAAGTAAAGGATAAAGCACATGTGAAAGATAAGGTTTTTTTTTTGGTGCTAACTAATAATAAAATGAATGCCTTCATCATATCCATGCATGCAAATGCAAAAATGTGGCTCTAACAAGGTTCAAGTTAAGTTCTAGATTAAGGAAAGAGATAGGTGATATACATACATGAAAAAAATGCAATAGGCTCAAAACCTCATTAGGTTATGACTACTAACCTAGAGTTCACCTAAGTCAAATCCATTGCCAATTAGCTTAATCATTCAAAATGTGATTAATTACTCTTCAAATCAAGAATGCATCATACCCAAGTCACTTAAAGCGTGTAATTTTAACATTTTCTGAAAAATTGTTTATATATATATTTCAAACATTTTGCTTTTAAAAACACAAAATTGTTCAAACCAAAAACTTAATAAAACCAACTAAACTATTTACAAGCAAAACAAAACTATTCCTCCCCTACACTTAAACAATGCATAATAAACAGGGCAAATCTCAAAGATAAATATCATATTTAGCACAGCCTAGCTCAATAATATGACAATGTGAAGTAAAAAGAGTAAAGGAAAGAAATACAATTAGGGCTACGTGGCATCCCGTAGTGCAGCAACCTCTATTGCTTAGAGTGGAAAGTCCCTCATAAAAGGGTTTCAGACATTGGCCATTCACCTTGAACTAGTTCCCATCTGGCTCTCTCTTAATTCCAATTACACCATAAGGAAACACATTAGTGATAACAAAGGGACCTTCCCAATAAGAACGAAGCTTACCAGGTATTAATTTAAGTCTAAAAACATAAAGAAGAACCTTTTGGTCAATGTGAAACTCTTTCCTAACAATCAGTCTATCATGAATTGCCTTGGTCTTCTCTTTTTATATGCATGAGTTCTTATAGGCTTCCCTTTTGATTTTTTCAACCTCTTGCAATTATAGCTTCCTCTCAACAACGGTACTTGCCAAGTCCAAATTACACTTCTTGATTGCCCAATATGATCTATGTTCAATCTCCACTAACAAATGGCATGCTTTGCTAAAAATAAGTCTAAAGGGTGACATGCTAATTAGAGTCTTGAAGGTTGTGCAGTATGCCCACAGGGCATCATCTAATCTCTTGCTCTAATCCTTTCAATTGGGTTGCACCATCTTCTCTAAAATGAGCTTGACTTTGAGATCTCTGCTTAGTTATTCGTTTAAGGGTGATACAGAGTAGTTACCTTATGCCTCACACCATACTTGCGAAGCAGGCTTTGCATACTTCGATTACAAAAATGAGTGCCCTAATCACTGATGATGGCTTGTGGGATCCTAAACCTACAAAAAATGTGAGACCTAACAAAGAAAACTACTACAGAAGAGTCATTAGTATAAGTGGGGATCGCCTCAATCCACTCAGCACATAATCCACAACCAACGGAATGTAAAGATAACCAAATGAAATAGGGAAAGGTCCCATTAAATCTAAACCGCAAACATAAAAAATTTCACAAAATAATAGGGGTTGTTGAGGCATCTCTTGCTTTCTAGAAGTGCTACCCATACATTGACACCTAGAACACTTTTTACAAAACACATGGGCATCATGGAACATGGTAGGCCAAAATAACCCGCTATCTAATAGCTTCCTCATAGTACGCTTAGCACTAAAATGCCCCCCATATGCAAGAGTGTGGTAAGAAGTTAAAACAGACTCAAACGCATTATTAGGAATGCATTGCCTAATAATTTGATCACTACAAATGCGCTACAAGTAGAGGTCATCCCAATTATAAAATCTAGCCTCATGCCTCAACTTATATAATTGATGCTTATTTAAATGTGCAGGCAACTCAGATGCAACAATGAAATTAACAATATTAGCATACCAAAGCGTGCATACAATCATAGTACATAAAGCATTATCAGGGAAACCATCAAAATTAGGGAAAGAGTTTACCAAAGGCTCTTCAATCCTATTAGGGTGATTAGCTACCTAATTCTCAGCTCTACTCTTATCTCTGATTTCATAATTGAACTTTTGGAGCAAAAGAACCCATCGGATTAGTCTAGGCTAGGTATCCTTCTTTTTCATCAAGTATCAGATAATTGCATGGTCAATGAAAATAATATCCTTAGCATCAAGCAAATATGATCTAAATTTCTCTATAACAAACATAATTGCAAGGAACTCCTTCTTTGTAATAGTGTAGTTCACTTGTGTAGCATCCAGAGTCTTCAAGGCATAAGCTATAATGTGTTGTTTTTGGTCCACCCACTGTGCTAAAGCTGCGCCTAATGCATAGTCAGATGCGTCACACATTAACTCGAATGGTAAGTCCCAATTGGGTGGCTGAATGATAAGTAGGAAGTTAACTTCTTCTTGAGCTCATCCCATGCTTTCCTGCAAGCATCATCAAAAGAAAACACAATATCTTTTTGCAACAAATGAGACAATGGAAATACTATCTTACTAAAGTCCTTAATAAATCTACGATGAAATCTAGCATGCCCTAAGAATGATCTCACTTCCCTAACACATGTGGGGTATAGAAGAGATGCAATCACTTCTATCTTAGCCCTATCAACCTCAATGCCATGCTCAGACACAATGTGACCCAAAACAATACCCCTACACACCATAAGTGACATTTCTCAAAATTCAAAACAAGGTTTTTATTAATGCATCTTTCTAAAACTTTGTCTAAACTATGCAAGCATGCATCAAAATTGCTATACATAGTAAAATCATCTATGAATTCCTCCGTGCAATCCTCTAAAAAGTCATTAAATATGGAAACCATGCATCTTTGAAATGTACTAGAGGCATTACAAAGTCCAAAAGGCATACATCTATATGCAAATGTTCTAGAAGGACATGTAAAAATGGTTTCATCTTGATCTTCAGGGGCAATCACAATTTGAAAATAACCAAAAAATCCATCAAGAAAACAATAATAAGATCTAGTAACCAGTCTCTATAACATCTTATTAATAAAAGGGAAGGGGTAGTGGTCCTTCCTGGTCACTTTATTTAACTTCCTATAATCAATGCAAACATGCCAACTATTCTGAACCCTAGTAGGCATTAGTTCCCTATTCATTCTTCATAATAGTTAAACCAGTTTTCTTAGGATCTATTTGCACAGGACTAATCTAAACACTATCAGAAATAGGATAAATGATACCAGTAGATAGGAGTTTAAAGACTTCCTTTTTTACCATATCTAAAATCAATACATTGAGTCTCCTCTTAGGTTGGAGATCAGCTTTTCACCTTTTTCAAGGAGGATACAGTGCATACACATGTCAAGACTAATGCCTGGACTATCCACCAAGGTCCATCCGATAGCTCTCCTCCTTTGCTTCAACACCTTCAAGAACCTCTTCTCTTGATCAACATCCAAGTTGCTAGTCACTATGACTGGTAGTTTCTCGTCCTCTTCAAGGTACACATACTTCAATGTAGGTCGAAGTGGCTTGACCTTTAAGGTAGGGGCCTTTTCCATTGAAGGAATGAGCTTGCTTAACTCAAGTTCCCCCACATTTGTCACTTGCACAATCATATCACAACCAACAGAAATATCTCCCCTATCTCGAGAAGCATCAGTAACAATGGAAACATATAGAGCTACATCATTAACCATTATCAAGCTAGCATCATGATCAAAAACACAACCAGCACTATGCAAGATATCAATGGACTCACTAAACTCAACCAAATTAGTAATCTTGTTACAACATGTAGAAGATTTAGTATACTCAATACAAGGCATAATCTTATCACTAAACTCAACACTAGGCTTTAATTCACTATAAGCATTCAACAATAGTAGAGCCTTAATGGCTTCACAGCCCATTCATGAGAGCTACTAGAATATGAAAAATTAAAAGAATCATCCAATCCAGTAATATCATAATAATCAGATACTATACCATCCCTAAAGTCTATGCATCCATCATCAACAACCATATCAATCAAACTTAACCTAACACAAGCATTATCATCATTAGGGTGCCTCATAGCATCAGAAAGATTAAATTTAACAATTTTTCCAACAAATTCCATAATCAAATAATTATCTTTAACATTGATATAATAGTGTTTGTTGTTTTAATGAAAGGTCTACTTAAGATAAGGGGTAAGGGTCCTTAAGCATTATCCTCTCCCATGTCTAAGATATAGAAATCAGCATCAAAGATAAGTCTTTTACTTTCACAAGTAGGTCCTCCAACATACTTTTAGGATAGGCTAGCCTCCTATCTGCAAGCTGCACAATGACTCCAGTGGAGATAACCCTACAAAGATGTAAACAACGACTTAGGAATAACATTAATGGCAGCACCGAAATCAATCAAAGCATTTGGGAAATCTAAGTTCCCAATAGTGTAAGGGATAATGACACTCCTCAGATCTTTACACTTCATGGGCATAGGTATTGATGGTTGAAATAAAGCTGAGACACTTCTTCTCAAATTGACATTTTCATTGTCCTTAAACTTCCTTTTGTAGGAGCAAAGGTCGTTAAGGAATTTGGCATACTTTAGAATTTGCTTAACTATATCAATTAGTGGAATGTTCACTTGGACCTTCTTGAAGATGTCCAAGGTTTCTTTCTCAGTCTTAGCTTCCTTAAGTTTCATGGCTTGTGTCACCCTAATAGGAAAGGGTAAACTCTTCCTCCTAATCTGCTCCTCTTCTTCTTTCTCTTTCTTTAATTACACTTGTAACATTGTTTTTCCTGGCCCTGACTTACCTACATTAGAATTAGAGGAATGTGCATCATTAACACGATCAAAGGAAACATGCAAAGCACAATTATTAGAAGAAACATTAAAGGAAGTAGAAGAAGGGTTAAAAGAAGAAGGAGAAGATGTGGATAGCTCCTGCAGCCCTTGAACTTCCCTACCACTTTTAAGAATGATGGCACTAACATTGCTACTGAAGTTCACGTGCTTTTTCCTAAGCCTTCAACCTTGTTAATCCTCTCTTAATGAAGAAGTTTGATAATTAAGGTTCACCACTATTTGAAATGGGAGTTGTCCTAAACCTTGAGTGTTTCTTTCATTGAATGAGGTGGCAAGTTGCCCAATCTGAGTGTGTAAGTTATAAAACTCTTGCCTATATTACATGTCATTATGTTGTATTCTCTCTATCAATTGTTTAAACATGTTTTCCAAGCCATTATCCCTTTTCTGCTCCTCAATGGGGATATTTTATCTCACCAATTAATTGCTCGGTCCGACAACACTAAACCCTTGATTCTGATTTCCTTCCCCATATCTCAAGTTGGGGTATTTCTCCACCCTAGATTATATGTGTTGGAGAAAGAGTTATGCTTTTGTTATTGTTGTTGCATTGGCCTAGAAGGAAAGACCACATTACATGGTTCAACTCTGTCCTCTAACTATGGGCATTGGTTAGTAGGATGAGTGGCCAAGCTGCATATGCCACATAATGGACTGATAAGAGCGGTAGAAGCCGTAGAAGACTAAGGTGAGTAGCTCTGAAATGGAGAACTACAACTTTGAGTATTGAGAACTTGTGGAGCATATGCCATAGGATATAATGTAGAAGGATGAGAGAAAGAACTCTGACTTTGACTTAAGGTAAGTTGCTTCAACATAGTATGAACTTTTTGTAATTGCTTGCTCATCATAGGATTACTCTAAGGAACATAGACTTCATTGACCCTTTTCACTTAATAATCCATTCTAGTTCCGAATTGTTGACCATTTTGTGCCATCCTTAAGATTAGATCCACGGCTACTTTGGGAATCTGATCCACCAAAGAACCTCTAGAAGTTGCATCTAGTAGACACCGATCCATAAGTGAGAGACCCTCATAAAAATATTGAATGAGTTGATGGTTAAGGATGCCATGATGTGGATAGCTGGCATAAAGTATTTTAAATCTTTCCTAATGTTTATACAAAGATTCTTGTTGCATCTATCTTATCCCACATATGTCTTCTTAATTGTTGCCATTTTAGAAGCAGGGAAAAATTTCTCCAAGAATTATATGCTTTAGGTCATCCTAAGATCTAATAGCATTTGGTTGCAAATAATACATCTAATCCTTAGTAATCCTTTCCAATGAGAATGGAGAAGCTCTAAGCTTGATCTATTCCTTTGTTATGCCTTGTGGCTTCATGGTAGACTAAATCACATGAAACTCTTTTAGGTGCTAAATGGGATCCTCACTAGCGAGACCATGAAACTTAAGAAGTAAGTGGATCAATCTAGATTTTAGCTCAAAATTTGCATTTTCATTAAGTTCAGGGTATTGAAAACATAAGTTCTAATATGGCACAACCGGGTAGGTTAATTCCTAATTGTTCTACCTACAGGGTTAGCATGTAGTGCATTCACATTAGGATTTACCATAGCTTCCAAATTCACATGTATATTAAGGTTCCCAACCATATTAGTATTCAAAATCCTATTCTCATGCAAAGCAAGGTTAGGATTATCATGCAAGTTGCCATTCAAATTTGCTTCTTTACCATGTCCAGCCATGCTTATATGAGGAAGATCAATTTTAACAACCAAATCATGCATAGGTTCAAAACCAATCACACACGAGCTAGAACTAGCTAAATCAGAAACAAGCTTTTGAATTTCTGAATTGTTTCTGAAAAGTTCTTTCTATTTCAAGATCTAATTCACTCAATTTATCATGTGAGGACCTTGTCATACACTAAATGACTACCAATCACCAAAGACACAAGAGGCTCAAAGAAAAATTAAAGCAAAAAAAATTGAAAAAATTAAGAAAAAATCAAAGAAAAATCATAAAAATAACCTACATTTGATACCAAAGGGTATCAAACTTGATCAGCACACCCAAAAACCTTAAGAAAACCAAATTTCATGCAATTCTGGGTAGTGATAACAAAAATTCCAGATTTGAGCTAAATTGTAAATTCAAACCGAAAAGTGGAAATTCAAGCCAAAAAGGTAAAGGAAAATGTAACAATCAAAGCAAACACACTTCTACTACACCTAGACACACTAAAACAACAAGAAACTCACAAGAGCAACAACAACAAATTCTAACAAAAATTCACAAGAAATTGCAAAAATCAAATAAAATTCGCAAAAATGAAAGAAAAATCGAAAAAGTGCCTTAAATGATGGAATTTGGCCTAAAAATAGCAAACCAAATAGTTTTGCTATTATTTTTGCTTAACTCACTAAAAACCTTTAGGAAACCAAATTTCACAAATTTCTCGGCAAGTTACACACAAATTCTAACAAATGCACAATTGAAAGCAACAACCGATGAGCGCAACTTCCAAAGCTTAAAACAGAGCAAGAACAAAAAAAAAGAGAAAAATAATAAGGAAAACCACTTAAAAAATCAAAACTTAAGGCAAACCATTGCTCCTCGGCAACAATGCCAAAAATTAATTGGTCTTAGTCGAGTTGGCTATCAATTTTCTAGGTCCAAATTAATTTTGTAGTTAGGGTTAACCTAGGCCATTACTTATAGGGAGCAAGTTGTGGGTTTTCTTAGGTTCAAACTTTTTTTTAAAAGTGATTAAAGATGCAAAAGAATAGACCTAATCTAAAATGCAAGATACTAAATTATAAATGCAACTAAATTAGCTAGATTATACATTAAACACTATTATGCTCATGTAGATGCTGCACACTAACTATATGAAATGCAATATGATAAATACATTCTAATATGATGAATGCAAATCCAAATTAGGGGGGTTTCATTGCAAGGAAATTAAAATAGAAATTAAATGAATTAAACTAAGTGAAATTAACTAAGTTAACTACTAATTCTTAAATTGGGAAATTCTTTTTTTTTTTAATTCAACTATGTTAAGAGGTAACTAAGGGTTGGCTAAGGATACTTGACTTTCTTAACTCAATTTTAATTAATTGGACTTAAGGGAAGTGAATTAAAGTAGACTAATGGATTTGATTGAAAAGTAAAGACTTAGGGAACCTTAAGTACAAGTAAGTGTAATTCAGCTTATCTAAAGAACTCTAGAATATGCTGACTTACAAATACTTGTTAATGGCAATCATCCCACTAATCTAAACACAAATTAGACCTTTTTAAATCTGGAATTAAGACTAAACTAACCTAATTGAACAATGAGATTAATTGACAATTCAATTTGACAATGCAAAACTAAACACCAATTAAATTTAGGCAAATAATATCAACCCAAATTAAATTGAACTCAAATGTCATTCCAAAATCAAAATTCCAGCAACATTACAATCCAAATTCATCATCCAAAACATAAAAAATTTTAGCCGATTATCTAATACAATCTAAGACAAATGATAATTCCAACCTAGAACTAAATTGAACATATAAAAAACTATTTAGAAATTCTTAAAACTAAAAAGTCTAAGTCTCTTGAATTGAAATAGGAAAATAAAAAATTGCTCCCCTAAGTCTTTAATCTTCATTCCATGAGCTCAAACTTCATCTCCTTGCCTTTCCTTAATTGCCTCCTTCCTTGCTTAAGCTACTGTGAGTTTCGGGCTTCCTTCAAGCTTCAGCCATGGTGGAATATGAGTGGAAAGGTGGTGTGAAGGTGAGTGGATAATGGTGGAGATGGGATGGAGAAGTGTGAATGATGGAGAAGAAACTTAGAAACCTAAGTTTTAATTAAGTATGGAGTGTGTGTGTGTGTGTGTTTGTGTGTGTAGCCATGAGAGAGATGGAAAGGGGAAAAGGAAGATGTTCTAACATGAAGAGAGAAGAAGGGAGAAAGGAGGAGGGGTGGCTAGGGAAGAGAGGAGAAAAGAAGCTTAGCCATCAAATTTCAAATGGACCCATATGATAAAAGATAAAAAGAAAAAGAACAATTCCTTTGATTTTTCCATGGAGTGATTTGCCCATTATACCTTTAATGATCTTCAAGAATGTCTTCCAACGTCTTAGCCATTAGATGACTCTTGGAGCCCAAGATTTAATTTCCACCATAGGATTTCATTAATTGTACTTCTATGGCCTAAAAAGTTAAAGTGTATCTAATAGTGTAGGTTATGTTCGAAATATATTCATGTAGCATGCAACATAATCTAGGCCCAAAAATAGAATAAAGTCCATGAGTGCTGAAAAAGAAGCCATGTGGTCCCATGTAAGGAGAATAAAAATAAAAATAAAAATTGTAAAATAAAATATAATGGGAATTAATAAGAGCTTGCCACTTTGAGGAAAATTTTATTTAAATTCAAAATTTCTCTAAATAACATTTGTAATTTCTAAATTAAATTCTCCAAAACAAAATTTCAAAATTTGGAAAGTAAATCAAAGAATAGAGAATATTAATTCTCAACCAAAAATTAGAAACCCTAAAATATTTACACTTTTGCCCCAAAATTTTCAATATTTATACTTTTTTCCCTAAATGCCCAATAATTCAAATAATGCATAAAAGACTTGAATTAGCTCAAAATCATCATCAAAATCATGGATAAATGTGGGATAAAATATATATAAATTGGAACTTATCACATATTTCTTTAATTTCTTCATGAAAAATGCTAAGTCTTTATCGTCCATATCACCATTATCTTCATCAATTAGCTATTGTTCAATAAATATAGTCTTTAATCCAATGTTTGTTTGCCTTCTCTGCTCATGCCTTTTGATATGGCTCTTTTGATAAGTAATGAAGATGCTTCGCATCTCATCATATGTCATAGTGTTAAGATGTCCATTGCTTTCAATTGAGTCTACTTTTGGATTGCCATTTCTTAGGCATAATCCTAAGGATTTTGCGATTTAGCTCATTACCAATGTAGACTTGATCAAGAGATTTTAGTTCTCCTAATTATTTTGCAAATCTTGTGTACATTTCTTCAATACCCTCATTGTCTTTCGTATGGAACATCTCATACTCATAGGTGAGGGTGTTGAGATTGCTTTCTAAGTTTAAGGTTCCCTCTTGAGAGACCTCAAGCTTCTTCCACATTTGCTAGGCTATTTCATAGCTAGATATTTTATCGTATTCTTCACTTTGATAGTGCAAAAGAGATTGTTACTAGCACACTTGTTGCATTGAACCTTCTTAATATAATTTTTTGTCGACTTTCCTTTGGGTTTGTCCATGGCTTTTCCCATTATGAGATTTATAAATTTGGAAATTTTTGGGCCATTCTCTATCATCTCTTAAACCATATAGTCAGCTAATTAAATGTATATTCTCATCCTTGTTTTCTAATGACAATAATGCTTTTTGTTGAAATATGGTGGCCTGATCCTTCCTAAAAGTAAGTTTCCTCAAGTATGTATGAAGCCATCTTTCTACAAAATAAGATCTTTTTTCTAGGTTGTTAAGCACTAAATTAGTAAGACTTGTTTTGATACTAATTGATAAATATACCTAGAGGGGGTGAATAGATGTGTAGTGTAAAAATAGAAAAACAATTGAAAAATAATTACAAATAAGTTAACGAGATAGTTAATCAAGTTAAGCAAAACTTTAATAAATTGTTCATCAAGAGCGATACAGTTACATGAAGAATAGTGAAGCAAATATGAGTTGAGTGCATGTTGCAAATTAAGTTAGCTTGAAGAAAAACACAAATAAAGAATTAATGAGAGAGCACGATAATTTATCCTAGTTCAGCCTTTCTAACCTACATCTAGTCCTTTTAAATATTAAGGGATTTCTTTCACTAAAAAATAACAAGTTACAGTGCAGTCTAACATTGACTCAACTTGTCTAAAGGTTTTCACAAAACTCACTCTCAACTTACTTATTTAGGGTTTTGTTTAAGTGTACCCTCAATTTTCTCTCGTGCAAGGTTTATCAAGTTGACCTTTAACTTACTCTCGCACATATAGAGTTAAAACAAAGGTTGAGGAGGGAGTATTTACAACTCAGCAAGGGATTACAAAAACATTTAATAAATGCTTTTTTGAAAATTAATGGATGGGAGACTCATAATATTCTAAGAGGAGTAAATGCTATTAAATACTCAAATGATTTCTAATGATTTTCTTTGTGATTTGCTCTTTAATTTTCAATGCATTTATACTTTTTCACCAATATATAGCTGTTACTAATGGTATCTCTTTTTTTGCAGAGTGGTGCATTAAACACAACATCTTTTTGGCCCAAATGGAGGATGTATGTCTTTAACCTTCATATCTTCTTTCTCAATGCCATGTTGTGTAAAGTGTTTGTTTGATCTCCATTAATCTTCTTTAATGTTTCATAGGTTAGACAAACAACATACTTTTTCGTTTCATAGAAAAGTAGTAGTTGTAGAAGAAAGATAATAAAGTTCATACAAATATACCTTATTTCATTTGTATTGTTCAAAAGTCAAAGGTAGTAGAGATTTATCAATTAGTTCACTAATGAATTTCAAACAAATTAAGAGCCACAATTTTAACAAGCCAAGTTTCAAATGAACTTTTCATATATCATAAATTTTGTTTTGTTATTATCAAAATTATAGGCCAAGTGAAATTATTGGGTCTTACAAACCGTGGGCAACAGAATCAACCTTGAGGACAAGGTTGTGCTTGAAGAGGCGGGGATTGTTACCCATGTGGGTTGGACCAATAGGGACAAGTGAATTAAGCTAAAAGAATGCTAAAGAGAAACAAAAAACATCTTGCTTGGCTGACAAACAATAGTTTTCCAAAATGAGTCACTATTGTTTATGGGTCTAGAAGATATGATCCAATCGTTGTAATAGATACCAATGATTCGGGAATGTCCACTTTGTTTTTGGTGTCCACTAGGATCTAGATATATGTAGGCTGTGTTTTTGTTGGTCAACTTTGCAACCTTTAACACTACAAAAAAATTGCTTTTACAACTTTGCAGGCTGTTGCCCCAGTTCCACCAGCTCAGATGCCTCCTATTGAGCAACAAACCTCGATCAGAAAAGTGATTACCCAGTTCAGAAAATTCGGGCCTCCCACCTTTGATGGTGAGATAAACGCAGATAGAGCTGAGGCCTGGATTATAGAGCTAGAGCAGATTTTCGAGGTTATGGAGTGTACATCTGAGCAAAAAACCAAGATGGCTACATTTCAGTTACGGAAAGAAGCGATATATTGGTGGAAGGGCACTGAGCCGATACTGAGAGCGAGGGACGCCCCGATCACGTGGGAGGCATTCCTCGAGGCATTCCACGAGAAGTATTTCCCCGATTCCATCAGAGATGAGAAGGAGTCAGATTTTATCCTGTTGAGACAGACTCCGGGGATGTCCGTGGACCAATATGTAGCAAAGTTTATTGAGCTCTCCAGATACTCCTCATACCTACAGAGACATGATGATGAGAAATGGAGGGCAGATAGGCTAGAGAAGGGTTTGCTCCCTGAGATCCGAGATAGGGTAGTGCCACAGAGAATCAGGCACCTCCATACCCTTGTAGAAGTATGCAGAGTAACAGAAACGAATCTCAGGATGATGCAGCTTACCTCCAACGCCAGACCACTTCTTCCCCTCCCTGAGCCTAAGAGATCTAGAGATGGTTCCCAGCTGGCGGTGACAAGCCGTAGAGGTGGAAAGAGTCAGTGGAACCAAAGGGGAAAGAAAAAGAGAACTCAGTCTAGTAAAGGCAGTGCTCCACTGATCATATGTCCCCAGTATGGCAGGAATCACGGTACCAGACCTTGTTATGCGGGGCAGAATGTGTGCTATAGATGTGGCAGGCTGGGGCATATAGCCAGAGATTGCATCCAAGCTCCTCCACAGGCCCTTCTACCGATCACACAGTCGAGAGAGATGGCTCCTCCTCCCAGACCACAGACCCAGGGTAGAGTCTTTGCCCTATCACAGTAAGAGGCTAGCCAGTCCCCGAGTCTGATCCAAGGTACTATTAAGATAAATGAGTTTTCTGTAACTGCCTTATTTGATTCGGGCGCTAGCCACTTTTTCATATCATATGACTGTGTTAAAAGGTCGGGTCTGAGTATGCATACATTGCCATATGAGTTGCATATATCCACCCCCACTGGAAACCGAGCCATTACCTCCCATGCTTGCTTGAATTGTGTGATCCAGTTTAATCATTGCCTGACCACCCTTGATTTGATTTGTATGCCCCTCATTGATATTGATGTGATCATGGGTATGAACTGGATGTCTGTAAATAACGCCACACTAGACTGTAGCCACAGGTATATTACTTTACCTGAGTGTGGGACTGTGCCTAGTATTAGGGCTGAGTTATCAGTCATGACTACTTCCCAGGCTGAGAGATCTCTAGGGCATAGTTGTCAGGGGTATTTAGTCTTCTTTTCAGTCCAGGCTGAGGTAGAAGAGGGTATAGATGAGATTCTTGTAGTGAGAGAGTTCCCAGAGGAATTTTCTAAGGAGATTAGTGGACTGCCCCCAGAGAGAGAGGTTGAGTTTCCTATAGTCATAGTACTTGGGGCAGGTTCAATGTTTAAGGCCCCGTATAGGATGGCCCCCACCGAGCTAGCAGAGCTTAAGAAACAGATAGAAAAGCTGTTAGAGAAGGGTTTCATTAGACCCAGTGTCTCACCGTGGGGAGCCTCAGTCCTATTTGTAAAGAAGAAGGACGGGAGCCTTAGGCTATGTATAGACTACTGGGAACTCAATAAAATTACCATTAAGAATAAGTACCCTCTCCCTCGCATAGATGACCTCCTAGATCAGTTAGCAGGAGCGTCAGTATTTTCTAAGATAGACCTCAGGTCGGGATATCATCAGCTAAGGATAAAGGCGGATGATATTCCCAAGACAGCCTTTAGAACTAGATACGGGCATTATGAATTCCTAGTTATGCCTTTCGGGTTGACGAATGCACCTGTAGTTTTTATGGATTACATGAATAGAGTTTTCAGGCCATATTTAGACAAGTTTGTAGTAGTCTTCATAGATGACATCCTCATCTACTCGAAAAGTAGAGAGGAACATGAGCAGCACCTGAGATTAGCCTTAGAGACTCTGAGAGAAAGACAGTTGTATGCTAAACTTAGTAAATGTGATTTTTGGCTCACTGAGGTTCAGTTTCTTAGTCATGTGATCTCCCAGGCAGGGGTCACAGTAGATCCCCATAAGGTAGAGGCAGTATTACAGTGGGAGAGACCTAGAACAGTGACAGAGATCAGGAGCTTCCTAGGTTTGGCAGGATATCATAGGAGGTTCATTCAGGGCTTTTCTCAAATAGCAATGCTATTGACTCGGCTTACTAGAAACAATGTGTCGTTTGTGTGGAATGAGAAATGTGAAAGTAGTTTCCAAGAGTTGAAGCACAAGTTAACCACGACTCCAGTTCTAGTACTCCCTGACCCTAAAGAAACTTTTGTAGTGTATAGTGATGCTTCTAAGAAAGGGTTAGGATGTGTGCTTATGCAGAAAGGCCGAGTGGTAGGTTATGCTTCTAGACAGTTGAAACCTCATGAGGAAAACTACCCCACACATGACTTAGAGTTAGCCGCAGTGGTATTTGCTCTAAAAATATGGAGACACTACTTATATGGAGCAGTTATGGAAGTTTACAGCGACCACAAGAGTCTTAAGTATTTATTTGAATAGAAAGAATTGAATATGAGGCAAAGAAGATGGTTAGAATTTCTAAAAGATTATGAGTTTACATTGAAATACCATCCTGGTAAGGCTAATGTGGTAGCTGACGCCCTAAGTAGAAAATCCATACATGTGGCCTGTATGATGATCAGAGAGCAGGAATTGATCGAGAGATTCAGAGACATGAGTCTCTCCTGCGTGGTGTGTTCAAGAAAGTTATTAATGAGTGAGACCCAAATAGAAAATGACCTGAGAGATCAGATAAGAGAAGCCCAGCAAGTAGACGACCACGTAAAGAAGATTAGAGCCCAGATAAACCAAGGTAGTGTCTAGGAGTTCAATCTGTCTGAGGATGACATAGTAAGGTACATGGATAGGCTGTACGTGCCTCGGAACACTGAGATCAAAGAAAAGATACTAGATGAGGCACATAAGAGTAAGTACACCATTCATCCGGGTAATAACAAAATGTACCAAGATTTGAAGAAAATGTTCTGGTGGGCCGAGATGAAAACAGACATAGCAGAGTATGTCTCCCGATGTTTGGTATGCCAGAGAGTAAAAATAGAACACCAGAAACCAGCTGGGTTACTTCAACCTTTAGATATCCCGGAGTAGAAATGGGATAGCATAGCTATGGATTTTGTCATGGGTTTACCCAGGACATCATCGAGCTATGATGCAATATGGGTAATAGTGGATAGGTTAACAAAATCAGCACATTTTCTACCTATGAAAGCCACTTCTACCCTAGATAAGTTAGCCCAGCTGTACATCAGGGAGATAGTTAGACTGCATGGTGTGCCTAGGAGCATAGTTTCAGATAGAGATCCCAGATTCACATCGAATTTTTGGAGATAATTACAGGATGCTCTAAGCACCAGACTTAGATTTAGTACAGCCTACCACCCTCAGACGGATGGACAGACAGAGAGAACCATCCAAACCCTAGAAGACATGTTGAGGGATGTGTGCTAGAAATGAAAGGGAACTGGGATACATACTTGCCTCTAGCGGAGTTTGCTTACAACAACAGCTATCATGCTAGTATACAGATGGCACCGTATGAGGCATTGTATGGGAGGAAGTGTAGGTCCCCAATGTGTTGGGTTGAGTTAGGGGAGCGGAGCCTTATAGGCCCAGAATTAGTGGACTAGACTTCCAAACAGATAGAAACCATTAGAAAGAAACTTTTGACTCCCCAGAATAGACAGAAAAGCTATGCAGATAAACGTAGGCGGCCGTTAGAGTTTGAGAGTGGAGACTATGTTTTTATTAAGGTATCTCCATTCACAGGCATTGGTCGGTCCATTAAGAGTAAAAAGCTCAGTCCAAAGTACATAGGTCCTTTCCAGATTCTTGATAAAGTAGGACCTGTGGCATATAGACTAGCTCTTCCTCCGAACATAAGTCAAGTTCATAACGTCTTCCATGTTTCCTAATTGAAAAAGTACCAACCCGACCCCTTACATGTCATAGAATATGAGAATGTGCAGTTACAGGATGATCTATCATATATAGTATCACCAGATCGGATCGTGGATGCTAGACTCAAGCAGTTACGGAATAAGACGATACCGCTGGTGAAAGTGGTTTGGAAGGGATTGTCTCCCGAAGAAGCCACATGGGAGTTGGAGGAGGATATGAGGAAGAAACATCCAGAACTCTTCCCATGAGGTATGTTATTTAAATTTCGGGGACGAAATTTTTATAAGGAGGGTAGAATGTAACAACCAAAGAAAAGAAAGAAGAAAGGGAAAAGAAAAGGAAGGAGAAAGGAAAAGGAAAAGAAAAAGCTGAAATTTTCAAAGGGTTGAAAATTCTAAGTCTTCTCGCCACAGCCCGGCTATAGCGAATTTTCCTGTTCGCCATAGCGAGAAATGGCCTAGCTATAGCGAGAATGCCTTCTCGCAATAGCGAAAATGCTCCTAGCTATAGCGAGTGCGGGCATTCCATACAACATCCAGAGAGTTGCTCGCCGTAGCGACGCCATAGCGAAGGCAGAGGTCTGGAACAGACACGACCTCGCCGTAGCGAGGGCAATGGCTCGCTATAGCGAGTGAAGTCCGAAAAAGCGAGAAAAAGAGAATTTGACTTTTAAAAGCCTCCAAATCTCTTCTTTCTTCTTCTAACCAACTCAAGCTCACTTTAAGAGAGAGAAAAGGGCAGAGGAGAGAGAGAGAAGCTTAGGAGAAGAAGAAAGAACAAGAAAGGTAAAGATTTCCATGGCTTTTCTCTTAGCATGTTACTCTTCTCCCATTTCCCTCTCTTTCTATGGTTTTGGTTGTCAAGATAGTTAAGTCTTGAGCTTGGTTCAGAAGAGGGAGAGTGGGAAATCATTTTTGAGGGAGGTTAGAAGTTATGTAGTCTTCTCTTTCTTGCTTTCCTTCTTAAGAGCTTGAGAGTTTGAGAAAAGAGAGAGGATAGCTAATGGGTTCTAGTGAGAGAAAGAAACCTAGTTTGAGAAGCTCAGTAGGGTTGATAAGAAGAGATCCCTAGCTTAAGAATCAAGCATTAAGGAATTAATTCCATGCTTCTTGTGTGGTTAGGCTCAAGAGAAGTTCTCCCATCTAAAAGTGATAGTGAAATCCACAAGGGAGGAGACAAGTGAAAGAGGAAGTTGTGATTAGCTAATAAGGTAGCTCTCTCCACCTTCTTTCATGCATAATTGTGTGTTTACATTGTCTTACTTGTATGTATGTATGATATGAGTTATGAGAAGTGTGTTAGCATGATGATACATTATGAATTGAAATGATGATCTATGTGATTGTGTTGGTTTGCTTGAGGAATGGAAAGGCCAATAACCCTTTAGCCATGGTGAGGATGAGCCAAACCCTCAAGTTGGTTGAGACAAAAGTAAAGAGTCTCCCAAAAGCGAGGTTGACTCTCAAAGAGTAAAGGTTGAGTCCAAGAACCTCTTAAGAATGGGTGAGGCAAGTCCAAAATCCACAAGTGAGTGGGTGAGGTTAATCCATATACTTGGCAAGCTTTTGAATGTTATGTATGGTCTACTCACATGTTGAGAATGTTTTTCCTTTATGCATGGCCAATTCACATGTTGCAAATGTTTTTATTATGGTTTTATATGCTAACATGCCATACATGCATGGTGAGGTTTGTTTTCATGCTATATATGTATGATTGAATGAGAGATGAGCTATTGAGATTCTTTGAATCTCACCCTCCCTCTCCACCATCCAAACATGTTAGGTGGACCAAGTGAGACTAGAGATGGGAGCCACCAAACTTGAAGCTAGGGAGATTAATGAAGATTTGTAAAGAGCCTCTTTTGTTACGATTTTGTACATAAAGCAAGGGATGTAAATAAATGATGTATATGATGTAGCATCTACGAATGTTTGTAAATTAATGTATGTATGATTATATATAAGAATGAGACCATGATGAATGAAGAGGCAAGTTTTGATTGTGAAAAGCTCAATGTTAGTATAAGCCACATGAGTATATAAGTGGGCATGGGTTAGTGAGTTTCTCCAATCTAGGTTACTAAACACTTGAGCCATGATTGATGGCCCCTATAGATGCTTTCTCATGTGCTCAAAGAGTCATAGAGGTAGAAGAACTAAGATTGGACCCCATGAGCCCCATTCTTAGCCAAGAAAGTGGCTTTCTACATTTGATGTCAAGAGTTAACCAAATGACCTCCTCTTGCTTTGAAATTTGACATGTGATTAGATCTTGGATAGAGCTTTTTGGGAAGCTAAAGATCAAGTCATTTAGAGGTCTATAGCATTTTCTATGATTTTTCAAAGTTGACATCAGAAATTCGGATTTCAGAAAACACTGTTCATTTGGTCAGTTTAGAAACCGTGTCATCCGAGGGGCAAACGTAGTCCAATGGCTACGAAATTTTATACACAGAAACTAGATGGTCACAGTGACTTGTAGGAACTGGAAGCACCTCATTCTGAGGTCTAGAGAGGAAGATATGAAATTTCGAAGTTCCAGCCCAGAATCAGTCATCCTACCAGACCCGAGGTACTGTTTCATCAGTTTCCGGGAGTTTGGTTTGATGAACTGATCTGGAGATATTTTTCCTCTCTAGCTAACATCCACATATTTCCATAGTGATCTCGTTTACCAGTATTGGATTTTTGTGGAATTAGTTAGGCAATTTCAAAGTCCATATCAGTAAACTGTGACAGTAACAGAACCCCCTCTGACCAGTGGATGATTTTGAATTTCGAACGCATGATATGTGAGATGTTGAGGCTTCTACATATTTTTAGCATGAAGTAGACGTCTTAAGCTTTCTATAATGACTGATATCATGTGCTTTTGATTTTTTTGTATTTAGTTATGAATTTCCAAACTCAGCCCAGAAATGAAGCCAAATCTGCCGAAAACGAAATTGCATGTCTCATATCCCTTTTTGCTTTCCATGAGTTTAAAGCATATTTTTGGGATTGAAATAAGTCTTAATAGTGCAACTAAGCATGAGGATACATAGAAAGAGCTCACCCGGTCCATGTGACATTAAAGTGAATATCTACCCATGTATAATGCCATAGAGAAAGAACATGAACCAAGAGCAATGGTCTCCCTTCTTATGCTTCCCATATGCATATGAGTATGATGGGCATAATGGGTATGAGCCAAAGAGTAAGGTGTTACAAATCTCGCAACTAAATGATATTTAAATAAATTAATTTTTTTAAAAAAATAATGATTGTCACTTAAAAAATAATTTAGTAACAAATTGGGTCGCCACTAATTACTAATCTTTCAGTAACAACAATTGATGTCGCCACTAAAAACTTATTACTACTCTAGTCATAAATGATATTTTTAGTAGCAATGAGAGATTGTCGCCACTAAGTGGCTATTAGTGGCAATATAGTCGCCACAAAATCCTTTAGTGGCGATTTTTATGTCGCCGCTAAAAATTTATTTTCAACTTTTTTAGAATTCTTTAGTGACAACAGGTGTCGCCACTAATAGTGTCAAAAAAAGTTTTCAGTATCCTATACATAATTAAGCAATATTTATCTAAAAATTAACATAAAATTCAAATAATTATACAAACAATTTCAAAAAAATAGAAAACAAATAGTAAAATATGATTACAAGACCTATATCTAATCACATCAAAATGAAAGAAAAATTTTGTTGAAATCAACTCTATATTCATAGATAATTCGTACATATACAAAATTAACAACTGGAAAACTAAAGTCATAATCTCTACATTCATTGTTAATAATCGTTCAACTGCTTAAGATGCTTCCAAAAACTCTATATGCTCCTTCATTCCGTGAAGCTCACTCAACCTTCAAAAAAAAAAACATGTTGTTAAATCTAATTCCAATAATCACCTTAGACTAAAACAAAAACAACATCAATTCAAACACCAAACAACATTTGAGTTCAAGATTCAACTTAAAGTCAATGTTAAAGTAAAGTTCAAACTAATAAGAAATAAACAGTGCTTGACAAACGTACCGCCATTTATCTAAGTTCACTGAGCTGATCCACCTAAAGTATTGCTGCTTGAAGGTAGATGTCCCTATTAGAAAGGAAAAAAAAAATTATGAATAATTTTCATTATTGGAAAAGGAAAAGGAAGTTTGTTATATACCTGCTGCTACAATGTAGACAACAACGCAGCAACCTGTGCACGAATTTCATCCTGCACCTGTTGGGCCATCTGGGCTCGCTCGTGTTGCAGCTTCCGTTCAAATTCTTCTTGCATCTTCTGTTCTATTTCTTCACGCTCTTGTGCCATATGGGCACGATCCTCCTCTCGTTTTTGTTCCATTTCTTCTCGAACTTGCTTTATTGCAGATGACACTCTGTGATCCACATTTACTTGGTCAACATGTCTCTTTCTTTAGGGTTTCTTTCCATACCCCTTGCCACGAACAAACCTTGACCTTGTACCCAATACAGTAGATAAAATTTCATCTCCAGTCATGCGGGATTTGACTTCTGATGATTGTTGTTGGAGAACAAGCTCATGTAAGCAACCCTGTAATTTAAGCAATCAATTAAAACTATAAACAATAAGTTGTAATTGAACAAAGTTTAAAAATTAAGAGATGTTTAAAGGCTACATAAATCTCTTGTGATTTAGGGTCGGCCCATTCTGTCTCCCCATCTTTTATCCGACGAGTGTGTTGTGCCTCCCATACCATATCAGGTCCTGCTTCGAGAGTCTTACACCCAGCCTTCGCTCAGGGAGAAGTGTGCTCTAGTGGGGGAAGCTTTGCCCCCACTTATAAGGCCTTAGTCCAGGACCTTCCTATCTGATGTGGGACTTTACACTACCTCATCTCTTTAGCTGTATGTCGAGCCATGTATAATCATTGTAACCTAGGCTTCAATAGAAAATGCCGCAACACTTTACGTGGCACTTTCTTGCCTTTATGATCATCTAACTTCCATCTAGACACATTGCACTTAGGACATGATTTTGCATTAGCATGGTCTCGCCAATATAAGATGCAGTCATTCTCACATGCATCAATCTTAGTGTAATTTAATCCCAACTCCCCAATAATCTTCTTTGCTTCATAGTAAGAGTTAGGTGCTAGTGCCCCCTCAGGTAAAACATCCCTGAATAAATTTAGCAATGCATCCATAGATTTGTTACTCCAATGATTAAGGCATTTCAAGTGAAGGAGTTTGACTATGAAAGATAACTTTGATATCTTATTACAACCAGGATAGAGTTCAGTCTAAGCATCTTCTAATAACTTAAAAAATTGACTAACATGTAAGTTAGGTGACTCTTCTGAATATGTGTCACCGAATGCATCGTGTAACATATACATGATGTCATCTTCCTCATCATTATCTCTATGTACTTCATCATTTACATGCTGAAAAGGATTGTGGGCATTAGGTCGAACTTCTCCATGTGAGTCCCACACTTTATAACTCTCACTGAAGCCTTTCCTGAATAAATATGCCCTTACTTCACTTCTTAACTTCCAAGCCATATTTTTACACCCTTTGCATGGGCATCAAATCATATTAGTTACCCAAACTTGACTAAATGCCCATTGGATAAAGTCATCAACACCTCATCTATACGCCATATCGGCTCTATTCTTGATGTGGATCCAACTTTTATCCATCCCTAAATCATACATTATGCAATTGCAATATTTAGCAAATATTTAATCTTAATTAGTAATCAAATATTTATCCATTAATTATTTGTTGAATATTTTTTACTTTTGTCTTAATTAATAATAATTTAATAAATTTTAACTATATTATTTTATTCAAATACGTTTTTATTTTTAGTCTTAATCCATGAATGTCTTATTAAATTTTATTGTCGTTAATTTACTTAATTATCTTGTTTTTTCATGTTAATATATTGATTATTTTTCAAATGTTTTACTTTTAATTATTTAGTGATTATTTAATCTTAACTATTTATGAAATTATCTCTATCTTTATCTTAATCTATTAATGCTATGATTGACTATTTAGATTTATTATTTTATGTAATTATATCTTTATTTTTAATATTAATCTACTGTTATTATTTCATTTTAATTATATTTTTATTCTTAGTTTTAATCTATTAATTATTTAGCAAATATTGAATCTTAATTATTAATCAAATATCCTTTATCTTTGTAAATTTTAAAATAATTATTTTATTTAATTGTTTTTTTGTCTTAATCCATTAATTAGTTATTAAATCTTAAAGGTATTAATTTAATTAAGTATAGTTTTATTTTTAATATTTATCCATTAATTATTTGTTGAATATTTTTTACTTTTGTCTTAATTAATAATAATTTAATAAATTTTAACTATATTATTTTATTCAAATATGTTTTTATTTTAGTCTTAATCCATGAATGTCTTATTAAATTTTATTGTCGTTAATTTACTTAATTATCTTGTTTTTTCATATTAATATATTGATTATTTTTCAAATGTTTTACTTTTAATTATTTAGTGATTATTTAACCTTAACTATTTATAAAATTATCTCTATCTTTATTTTAATCTATTAATGCTATGATTGACTATTTAGATTTATTATTTTATGTAATTATATCTTTATTTTTAATATTAATCTACTGTTATTATTTCATTTTAATTATATTTTTATTCTTAGTTTTAATCTATTAATTATTTAGTAAATATTGAATCTTAATTATTAATCAAATATCCTTTATCTTTGTAAATTTTAAAATAATTATTTTATTTAATTATTTTTTTGTCTTAATCCATTAATTAGTTATTAAATCTTAAAGGTATTAATTTAATTAAGTATAGTTTTATTTTTAATATTAATCTATCAATTATTTATTAAATATTTATCCATTAATTATTTGTTGAATATTTTTTACTTTTGTCTTAATCTATTCATTATATGATGAATTTTAGATTTATTATTTTATGTAATTATATTTATTTTTAATATTAACCCACTAACATTATTTTATTTTAATTATACTTTTATTCTTAGTTTTAATCTATTAATTATTTAGTAAATATTTAATCTTAATTATTTATGAAATTTCCTTTATCTTTATCTTAATCTAATAATTATATGATGAAGTTTAATCTAATAATCCCAGCCAAAAGTTGGAGAAGAAGAGTAAGCATGTAGAGTGAAATAAAATGACAAAAGTGGCCTTTCTAGGATTCAAACATAGGTTCATTTGTCTATTATTTTATTGATTCAACCACTTGAACTAAGGTCAGTTTTTTAATCGTATTTTTTCATAATTAAAAGTTTTACCCTTTGTTAGTGCAACCATATTACTTTGTCTGGGGGTGCTAAACATGAGTGTATTCAAGCAACTAGGAGACGTGCATTGTAAACTAATCACCTGTTTGGTAGTCTCACACAAATAAAATAAAATAAAATACATTAAAAATTCCCATTGGTAGCTGTTGCAAGTTAAGTAACTTCAAAAAATGTTTTCTTTTTTAATAAGAGCATGAATTTAAAAAATTATTAAACTTAATTTATATAAAATTTATTATATATTTATCATTATTATTCAATAATATTTTTTTGAAAGAAAAAGTATTTTGGTCATTTCTTATTATTTTTTATTATAATACTATTTGTATTTAATTAAACATATAAATAAAATATTATTTTTATTCTTTCCTATCTTATACTAAACAACATAATTATTTTATTTCATTTAATTTCATTCATATGCTCCCTTTTTTTTTAGTTCGACTAAAAACAATTCTATGTAGCAAAGGAATCAATATTTGCACTCAAAAGTGCATCTGTAGATATTCTTCCCTCATATATGGAAGATGAATCCGTTTTACACTTTGAGTGAGCTTTCTTTTCAAACCTTTGAGTGATCTTCATTAACTTTCTTATTACTTTAAATTCTCGATTTATTAATTTACCACATTCTATCCCATTAAAAAATTTTTGAGCATCAAATTTGACTCATTTATTACACCTACACATATAAATTAACTATATCCGAAATAAAGGTTCAATTCACCACCTATGTTTTAATCGACCTTTTGGCCTTAGTACCCCAATTCATGAGTTAAGTACCCAGGCACGGAGCCACCGAGATCGACGGGACACCTAAGATATAATCCATTCCTAGTTTAGCAAAATCCATGAACAAAATTTCAGTACTCAAGTAAGAAACAGTGCAGATACCATTTCGAGGTGCAGAACCAGAGAACCCAAAAGGACATTTAAGGAATACAATGATACGGGGTAGCCTATTATCATTTTCAAAAGGTCATCGTTTTTGAATCAACAAGAAAAGTCATCTTCAGTGCACACAATGAACAAACATGGCAATAGGTTAGGGACTAACTTCACATAAAATTCCTACTAGAGTAGTAGGACAATTCAAAAACCCAATTAGTGGTTATGCTTTAATATTTACACAAACACACCTGATCAATGAAAGCCCAACGAAATATGTACAGCTAGACAATTTTCATCGTGAAACAAATGAGTATCATTTCCCATCTATCTAAGAACTACAGATTGCTCAAAAATTCCAATGTAATTTCAGTCTATATGAAGGTTGGAGAGAATGACAATGAACAAATTCTACATAATAAACTTTCACTACTCTTCAACCCTCACTTAGTATGATACTCCTAGACTCTCACCCTTATAACAAGACAATTAAAAACCATCCTACAATTTTAAAAAGGGGAGGTTCTCTTAAAATATACTTTCTAAAATGGAATTGGTGTGTCCACAAAAATTTGTTGAATCACGAAAGTATATGAATTTCGCAAACTAATTTAATTTTGTTAAATTCCTAGCTTACCCAACTATTTAAAACTTATGCAGCAACTAGTCATCATACTCTATCTAGCATCTGCAATCACTATTGGTTCAATCAGCAAAATAATACCATGGCTGTTACTGTTATTTAGTACTTTGTCTAAACCCTGAAATTCTTCTTAAAAGAAAGGCTATACTACATAATCCTGTAATGCTAAATGGTTCAAGGGGAAAAAAACCCTAGTACAAGTTTCTTATAAAACAGAACAGTGATTCATCCATCAATTATTATTATTTAACAATTTAAAATAGTATAAAGAGTAGGGTATTACCTCAGTATCCTAGTTGAAGCTTGTGGTAAGTAAGCCCCACACCCAAGTGTCCAAATAAATCTTTCCTACACCTATAGAGTTTCAATCTTTAAGTTAACAGAAATTAAAATTTCAAGAATTTTAAGTTTAAAATTTACAAAAGTTGGGAAAAGAGAACTTTACCACCTAATATTGATTTTTTCTTTAAAGTTCTTCTCCAACTCCTTGACACAGAGCCCAAATCAATACGGTTAATGGACAGGTGCAGACCAAAGATGGATTTGCAAGAGTTTGCACGTATGTTTAAGAGGATGCTTCAACTGAACAGGGGAGGTGCTGGGAAACAAAAAAGAACTCACTTATTTGAGAGTTCAAAATGCTAAAGTTGCAGATAGGAAAAGGAAATGATTGCAGGACAAGGGGAAATAGAAGTTGAAGTTAAGATAGAAATTTCAAAATAATATTTAAAATAGATATAAACATTTAAAAATATAAAAATTAGTTAAGATGTTTTACATATAATATTTGACTAATTCAATATAAAAAATTAGTCAATTTTTAATTGATGTAACCATTTCTTAATTAGTCTTTTTTAATTGATTTTAAGGGTCAAACAATTGAAACCATAATTAGTTCCCTAATTCTTTAATCAAATTATTCAATCTGGTCCAATCTTTTTCTTAACTGATTTCAACAAAGGTGCAACTAATTAAAATTCTCAATAATTTGGGAACGGGTTGCCCAAAGTGTTCTAAATAAAATGTAGCAAAAAGATTTCTTTTTAAGTGAAAAAGCATTTTTGCTACATGATATGAATTTATATATTAACATTATTAAATTTTATGGCATTGCAAAGAAAAGCATCCTAAATCAATACCATCAGATTTAACGAATCGTTTAGGCCAATAATGTGGAATATAAACAATAATATAAATTATAAAGCCATACTCAAGATGGTACGAAACAATCATCTAGGAGCTTGAGTATTAAATTTCTGTCTTATGAGAAGGAGATTTGAAATTTCAAAATAGGGAGGATCTTGCACAAGCTCAATTTTTTTCCCTTGATTAAGACAGAAACAGGAGCAACACATAATCTCCACAAAGAGAAGGGTTAAGGATCGAAACATTGGATAAAGGAGGAGGTTGGAGAGTGACAGAAGTGAGGAGGAAAAACAAACCAGAAACGAAGCAATTTGAAGCAATGATGGAACGTTGTTACAGCTGCCCCCCTCCTTGAAACGAACAGAGGATTGATAATTTTAGCATCTCCGGAAAACCCCTAAACCTCGCTGCTAGAGAACACTTTGATCCGTTTCTATGCGAATGCCCTAACCCTATTATTGAAAGGTGTAAATGGAAGGGCTTTTCCTATACGTAAGTCAATTGAAGCCCAATAGTTCATTCCAATAGGTCCAAAAGCCGATCTTGCTTGCCATTGTAATAATAGAATATAGAAGGATTGAAAATATTTTATAAAATAAGAGAATATTTTTTATTTTGAACTAAGATGAGCAAATTAATTTTTTTTTATATTACAAAGATCAAAATCACAGCCCCTGGGATTCTAAAGATGATATCATTATTATTATTCATTTATGGGAATTTGATTATACTGCCTACAGAAAAAGAGAAGATCAAATTTTATCTTATTTCCATTTATATCGTATTGTTGATTAAATTTGAAACTCTGTCACATTCTAAGTTTATTTTTTATTCATTTTTTAAAAATAATTCTATTTCAAATCGGGTCAAATTTGTGCAAAACAAAATTTGAAATTCGTTGGAAGGTATATTGCCGATTGCATAATTCAAGAAAATGTCTACTTTTTTCAGAGGAACAACATGCAGCAATCCTTTTCCTGGAGGAGTAGCATACAATGGTGCACTTTCAAAAAGAGATATGGATTATTTAAATTTTATTTTTTTTAATTTTGGTTTTTTTTATTATGAAGAAAATAAAATACAGAATAAAAACAATCATTCAATGGATTATAATTGAAATTAAAAAAATATAAAAAAATGTTGAAATCTGGACCTAAACAGTTCAAAATTTAATTTATTCAAACATCTCTTTAATTTTAACTTATTTTATAATTACAATTGTTTGTTTTCTTTTACTTCCAATAAACAAACGCGTCACTTTTCACACAAAAATTGATAACCTTCCTACGTGAAATAACCTTTCCTCCATGAATGAATTAATCAAAAGCACTGACGCGTTAATGATCTCGTGCTCTTTTCATTTACTTATTATTTTTTTTACTTTTTTTTAATTGGGTCATTTGGGCTATTTTATTTCAGTATCAAATTTTGGTGTTTTTAAAATCTTCTATTTTTTGGGCCCAAAGAAATGGGCTGTATGAGTTTTTTTTTATGATATATTTTTATAAACTATTTTTCTTTTGTTTTCAATTTATTTTTATTATATTATTTTTATTTCAAATCATTTCTTCTTTCTTCTTCATTATTTTGTTTGTATTTTTAAAACCATTATTTATCTATTTATTTGTAATTTAATTTGAATAAAATTTATGAATTTCGATCTTCCATTATTTTGTTAAATTTTCTTTTGCTTTCCAATGTTCTTGGCATTAGTTTTGCTTTCCAATGTTCTTGGCATTAGTTTTGCTCACTCTTAATTTATTTTTGTTAAATTAAGATGACATTATAACCATTTAACTTGAGTCTTTTTGCTTTCCAAATTCTTAAATATGCTAATTGTTTATATTGTCAAAATAAGATAGTGGATAATCATGTGGCTTGAGTTTTCTATTTTCATATTTCTCTAAAATTAATTTCAATTATCAATAAATTTGAACACAACCATTTAAAAAGTTAAAGTTTTTGTCTAAGTTGATTGTACTCTTTTCTCTCTAATCTATTGGACTATTTTCACAATTAGTAGCTTTTTTCAATTGTATGAAATTGCTCTATTTATTTTAAATCATCGTATTAAATAGCACCCTGTTTTATTATTGTTTAATTTGTCACTAAATTTGTGGGAAATTAATTCTACATTACATACATTGGTAAACTACCCCATTTAATTTGAATAAAATTTATGAATTTTGATCTTCCATTATTTCGTTAAATTTTCATTTCCTTTCCAATGTTCTTGGCATTAGTTTTGCTCACTCCTATATATATTTTTACTTTTGTGTTCCCTAAAAATTAAGATGACATTATAACTATTTAACTTGAGTCTTTTTGCTTCCTAGATTCTTAAATATGTTGATTGTTTATATTGTCAAAATAAGATAGTGGATAATCATGTGGCTTGAGTTTTCTATTTCCATATTTCTTAAAAATTAATTTCAATTATCAATAAACTTGAACACAATCATTTAAAAATTTAAAATTTATATCTAAGTTGATTGTACTCTTCTCTCTCTGTGATATGTGAGACTATTTTCTCAATTATAGCTTTTCTCAATTGTATAAAACTATTCTATTTATTTTAAATCATTGTATTAAATAGCACCCTCTTTTATTTTGTTTAATCTGTCATTAGATTTGTAGGAAATCAATTCTACATTACATACATTGGTAAACTACCCCAATCAAATTGATGGAATGGCTATTAATTAACAAAGAATGAAGACATTCAAATTTATCTAACTAGTTAGTAATCTTTGCCATGTATCTACTGTTTAAACATTCTTTCTTTCAAATCATCAATTATTATAATTTTTTACTTGATGTAAATTTATAAAGATCTAACAAAAGATTTTGATGTTTAAAAAATTTAAAAAAATGCATTTAAATATTCATCTATGTTTTGTGTATATAGAAATAATTATACATGACTTTTTCCAATGGAAAAAATTTAATAATTAGATATAGAAATAATTATAGACTACTTTATCTAAATCTTGAAGTTAATATTGTTATTAGTGCTTGGGATGTATGGGATGCATAGGAGAAATAGTTATTCTTGAATTTCATTAAATAATATATCAATTTAATATGCATAGTTAAATTTCAAACGCATGGAGGGCCCTAGTTTCATATATAAATTTCAAGGAGATATCAACTTGATCAAATAGATAAAGGAACAAAAAATTTATTTAAAGAACTGAAAGACATAAGTGATAGATAAGACCAATAAATTCCAAATTAAATTGAGATGGTGACCTATAAAATTGGTGTTAAAGTAAAAAGGAATGCAAAATAATATCTCAATAAATCATAGTATATAGGATTGAAGGTTGGATATGTGGATTGTAAAAAGTACCACATGGATGACTAATAGAAATAATAGAAACAATGTTTTAATAGTTTCAAATACAATAAAGTCAGCTATATAAAAGAGTAAAAGATAGTTACAAGAAAGTTTTGTGTGGACAGGTAGGCACATTAGAAGAAATAATGTCTTTGCTCTAACAAGTTGATATAATTCAAATTTATTTTAATATAACAAAGCTCTCAAATTTAATTCATATAAGGATTAAGTAAAAGAAAATTTATTTGGACCGTATTATCATTGCTTTGTATTGGGATTTGCACTTTGTGCATTTCTCATTTGGGCTATATATAATTTACAAATTCTATTATCTGCATTTTTTTGGGCTTTAGTTACACTAATACACCTGTAATATGAGAAAAGCCCAATGTATATCCTACATAATTGAAACAAATTTTCATGGTTTCCTTTTTCATAGCTTCAAACATTGTGCAACAAAAGGAATTATAGCATAGCTGGGTGAGAAAGTTAATTAGAAAAATAAGTCTACTTCTAATTGGAGTCCTAAAAAGCTTGGTGATACTTTTGACATCTAAGGAAAACTCCTCCCAGACGTGAGGCCATACTAAATCATGTAATGAACACTTTTAGGGAAAAAAACCCAATTTCGTAGAAAATAAAGTTTGTAGTGAGACTATTAGCTGGGATGGAAAAATTAATAAAAAAAATGAATTTATTTTTTGTTGGGGTTCTACAAAACTTACGGATAATTTGACATCTAATAAAAAATCTCCCCAAATGTCTCTTCCTATACCAAATAATCAGATGATCACTCTTGGAGGAAAAGACCTGAGTCCTCATAAAACAAAATTTAAGGTAACACTATTAGCTAAGATGGAAATGTTAACCAAAAAAATAAATCTATTTCTAACCAAAATTTTATAAGCAACTATAAGTTGCCATTAAAGTCTCTCTTAGCAGTGACTTATAGTCACATTAAATTTTAATACACAAATTTTAAATTGATAAAAAATTTTGAATTGTAACTTTTAGTGGCGACAAAATGATTTTAGCGGCGACCATTCCCATTGCCACTAAAAGCTTAAGCACAAAAATTTTTAAATGAAAAACATTGTGCGCCAAAAATGTTTAGTAGCGACATAAAAAATCGCAACTAAGAGGCACTTTTAGTGGCAACAACCATGTCACCACTAATTGTTTTGCTGGAAAACTCTTTCTTACAAATTTACTAATAAATGTTAGTGGCAACGATAAGTCACCACTAAAAGAGACGTTTAGTGGTGACTCTAAGTCGCCACTAAAAATAATGCAAAAATTCTAAATCAATTTGTCATAAATTTGATTGTATAGGTTTTCGTGGCGACTCAAAATTGTCACAAAAATATCTTTTAGTAGCGACATACAAGATCGCCACTAAAACATTTTTAGTGGCCATAATTATCGCCACTAAATACATTTTAGTGGCGACACGCTATCGCTACTAAGTTTGGCCAGAGAATTTTTAATCATGAAAAAAAATTTTAGTTATACTTTTAGTGGCGAGTTGCCTTGTCGCCACAAAATGTTTTTTTATTAGTAAACTTGAATTTAAAAAAAAATTATCTAAAGTTTTAGTGGCAACCTTCTTTGTGGAGACTAAAAGGTATTTTTAGTGGCGACTCTTGTTTGTCGCTACTAAAAAGTTATTATAGTGGCAACTCCCCGTCGCCACTAAAAGGTTTTGCCTATTAAACTTTTAGTTGCAATTAGTGCATCGCAACTGAACTTTATTTTTTGTGGCAAGATTGTTGATGTTGTCACTAAAAAGATTTTATGGTGATTTTTTGTCGCCACTAAATAGTTTTAGTGGCAACTTTTTTTTGTTGCCACTAAAAATTATGTCAAAAATTAACTTGAGTTTTTTGTGATAACTTTTAGCAACAACTTAGTATTGTCACCGTTAAAAGTATATTTTTAATGACAAACTCTATTTGTCGCCACTAAAAGTTATCACTAAAAATCTATTTTTTGTAGTGTAAATAGCCACTTTTGGTTTAAGAGGAGGCAAGAATGAAATTTGATATCAATCGAGTGACCTCATACTCGAGAAGAGGAACCGTTTTTCTACTTGTGATAGTATAGTGTAATAATCTCCTTTGATAAGGTCATGTATCTTTTACTATATTTTCATCATTTTATTGTTAAAGTGACGCTTTACATCTCGTATCTTTAAACTTGGTGTGGCCGTGTGACTGTGAAGTAATATAGTCGTGTCAATTACCTTCGTTCATTGTCCTTTTTGAACATCATTTTAAAGTAATGATACAATGCCACTTTTGTGGCAATATAGAGGATATTTGTTTTTGCACTCTGAGAGTCTGCAGAGACTATTTTTGTTTGATTGTGATCTAACGTTATGAATTGGTTTAATATCTAGTTTCAACATTCACAAGTTCATGGAAAGATATTCTACGAATTCCCGATTTTAATCAATACTAAACCAGACAATATTTGGTCTAGGATAATCAAAATTTGAACATCTTCTGAGATATGTTTTGAATGGAGTATAAAATAGAAATCAAGTAATAATTTGGTGTATAACGTCCAAAAGCTTCAAAGGCACAATATATGCTTTTGTAACAAAATAAAACTGACATATTTAATTTTCCCGGTAAAAATTAAGCGTTTAGGCATCTAGCATTGCAACTCCCCCAGCGATAAACTTAGGGGAAGGGGTATACGAAAGAATTCATTGATAAATTACCGACTTCTTATGAGTAATAACTTGTACTGAGATATATAATATATCACGTTAAATTTTTTATATGACGACACAAGAATTTGATTTAAATTAATATCAAGTTGTTGATCCATTAATTTTTTTTTTTGTTTTTAAGTAATTTGATTCCATTTACTATAACATATAGCTATATTGGGTATAAGAACCAAACGATTAATAATGTTATTGTTTAAATAGCAACAATCTTCAAACTCTAATGCTGAGGTTAAGTAATAAAACCAACAAAAGTCAGAGTCAAATAAAGCCATTGAAGTACATTAATTAAGCAAGGATCACAATTTTTTCTATTGGAATCTCTGCAAAAGTTGCTTACATGAGTGGAAATAGAGGGGATTTTTCTCCGGGGAAGATGGGGATAGAGGTAAATTTCTTCTACCAAGGAATATGATGATGGAGACAATGATCATAGTTCCTGTCGTGTGGGAACCCAACTATAAAATTACTAAAATACATTTTGTTCTGTGGGTTTTACAAGTTTAACAAGCCCAAAGCAGTCCAATCCCCTCCATCAAAGCCCAAGAAAAACCAATGGAACCACAAGCTTCGAACAAGTACAAATTCATATTATGTATTGACATAGCAAGTTGCTTTGAACAAGTACAAATTGAAGTTGCCAAACATGGCAAGTCATCCTTAATGAGCGGCTTGTATGGTTCTGTTAGGTCTTTGATCTAATTATTATTATTAGCTTACTTATAAGAAAACTTATAAATAGAAGTCCTTTAAAAGCTAAAAGGAGAAAATTATAAACATTACACACATTACAATTTATTTGTGATATATATTTATTCTTATGTCATCTTGATACTTGGATAAGACAATCTCATTCTCCCTAAGGTTCCTTTCTTTGCCTAAGCCTGATCTTGCTTGAAACACATTTTATTTTATCAAAACTATACATATATATGTTTATTAGTTTATTTATAATTTTTACTAATAAATTTTAATATATATTTTTCCTTAAAAATGTATTTGAATTTAAAATTATTTTTCTTGATTTTTCAAAGTTTTTTGGGAATTTTTACAAAGTTTTACTTAATTAATTTGCATAAAACTTTATAAATAAGAAAATCCTCGTAGGTCTCCGTACTCCAGTGAAAAGTGATAATGGGAGGGGAATAGGAATGGGAACATTGGGAAGTGACAGGAACAGAAAAAGAAGGAAAGGTCTCTCCTACTCTCGCTCTAATTGTCATCCTTAATTAAACGTGACGAGTCGGAGCATGTCCTTGTTTTTCTCTATTTGTTGAAGTTTGAATGAAGACGATTTTCTTGGAAAAGTCTTTTTCTGTTTTTGGGCACACTACACTTCCAGAAGGCTTCAGCTTTCTTGACTTCCGTACATTTTTCTTAACTATATTATAAGTTGTGCCAAAACAAAACTCATCTTTCTGTTTGAAAATTTGCCTGGAATTGGACCCAAAAACCACTGGCACTAGTTATGGTAACAAGAAAAGCCACACGAAACATAAAAATCACTTCATAACAAAAACATTGTAAGAGGATTTGACCCTCTTCATTATGATTCTCTTTCAAACTTCAATTATTTCATGCCAAGAAACATCATCCACCAAGGAACATCGTATGGTTGAATTCAACGATATGAACAAAGTTGAACAATTTTCTCACGTATATAACTGAAGTCATTCTAAGCCTGCTAAGAACTAACCCTCTAAATCATTAAAGATGAAAACAAATAAATATATCGACATCACATATTCATAGTTGACCAAAAAAACAAAATATCAGTTATCATGAAAAACTGCTAAGTTTAGGATTTGAACACATACTTTTGCATCATATTTTATGATTATTATTTTTTTCTTTTTAGTACAAAGCGACGTAAATGGTATCAAATCTAAGACTGTAAATTTGAAATTTTCTCACTATTTAGACGACGTCTAATTCCACTCTGAGATTAACTTATTTCCCAATGTATGTATTTTTTTTTTCATATTGCTTTTGCATTCATATGACATCTGAGCACTTTAAATAAATATTAGTTTGATTTAGGTTGGTCATAAGTTCAGTCAACATTCTATTAAATTGTCAATGCGGCTAATTATGTGTTAACTGAGCACTTTGAGGATGAGTAGGTGCTTTTCCAAATCTGGACCGTCCAGATTAAATTTCGACGGTTCATATTTGATCTTTTATTTTTTTTAAATTTTAATTTAAATTATTATTATTTTAAATTATGATAGTTAAAAAGTTATTTTTATTTTATATTTTATATTTTTTAAAATTAATAAAAGTATCAAAATATAAAAATTAAAAATATCAAATCTGAACCATTCAAATTTAATTTTATTGGTTTAGATTAAGATGAGTAGGGTATGAGTAGGGAAAGGATGAGTAGGGGATCTGAATCCGTATGATTATGCCAACAAGAGTAGACATAAATAATGAAGTGAATTTAGGCACATGATGGTTATATTAAGCGAGTTTGATAAATCATATATATTCAGAGTATCAAAATAATACATGATTAGTCATATTAGCAAAATTTAATAGAATACCCAAAAAGGTTTAAGGATAAGGCTAGATTAATTAAAAAAAATTTTGAAACTAGAAGGATGCAATTATGAATTCGGAAATTATAGGGGCTTGATTAAAAGTTGATTGAGATTGTAGAAATTAATAATAATAATAATAATAAAACCCTTTATAAATTATCAAAATAACTTATCATAAAATCATGCGGCTAACTCAGGTTGGGTTTCCAGGGATTTAGGTTGCTCGCAAGTTTCTATCAATATTCTCTCATAGAGATAGCTAGGCAAACTAAGTTTACAATGAAATGAATTGAAACTGACCAAAATGAAAGTTTTCCAGTGAAATACCATCCTTTAGGCTCATAGCAATATTCAATCCCCCGGAAGCAATAAACTTTGACTTCATTAATATTTTGAAATATGTACAAGTTTTATTTGATTCATTTAAAAAAATGCATTTAATGAATTGATTGAAAGTTTGACACTATTAAATCTTTTGTTCCAATGAAACTACTCTCAATGAATAAAATTTTTATTTTTAATTTTCTTTTTTGCTATTTATTAGTTTGTAAGACATTGAGTTATTAATGGGTGGATATATTTGTTGTAGTTGGGAAAATACGTAGGGTCACCAAAGACTTTCGCTTTCTTCACTTCCAAGCAGTTTCCTTCACTGTAATCGTGCCAAAGCAAAATACAGGCATCTTGTTATTTTAATTTTCTGAGCGTGGAAAATCGATCCTTGGACTTCAAAATAAGACCTATCTTTTTAACTTATTCAATTTGATTTGGTATAATTGCATTGGATAGTTGGTGTATATATGAGGATAAAAATGAATATTAAGTCTCATTTTTCTAACCCAAGCCAGCTAGCGGCACTATAAATACATGTATATGTAACTAACTCTTGTAATCATTAAAGAGGAAAACCCCACAGAGACACTGAAATACTTAAGCATTATATATTCATAGTAGAGAAAACGTCTGTTATCATCATGAAAATCTCAATTCTCCAAATTTTAGTGCTTCTGCTCCTCAATGGCGTCCTCATTTGCCAGGCATTCAGGCGTCATACTTTTGTGGTATGCTGTCATCTCACTTAAAATTTTTGTTTGTGCTCATACACTTTTCATCATATACATTAATTTTTATTATTATTACTAGTTTGGTTTAGGCTTAGATTTAAACTGAAATATTTAGTCTTAAAAATAACTTTAATATAATTGAACAATCACAACTCATTGGTGATCATATTCATTCTAAATTTATGCTAGTTACACACAATATTAAAGATGGTGGTGAGTTTTTGACCATCTTGTAATTATATTTGGAGAACCTTTAAACAAAACTAAGTAGAGATTGATTTTTGAGTAAATTATTCTCCCCTTCTTCAAAAAATGTTCAAATTATAGGGCTCTCATTTTTGTTTTGTAAATATACGCCTACCATTTAAAATTAAAATATAACTAAAATGCTATAAAGAATAATATTGATTTCTATTATTTAATATATAACTTATTAAAAAAAATTTATAAATTCATATTTTAAAATTATCGATTTTATTTTGAAAACCATTGATTTAATTAATTATGAAACTTTATTAAAATTTTAGCGATGCATATTTATCACAATATATTTAATGTAAATGTATTCTTGAAATTATTATTTATAAGCTAGCAACTTAAATTTAAAATATCATTTTGTAAATATATTCTTTGTTTTTAATAATTTTTTAATCAAATAATTTTACAATTTGTTTAATTTTAAAAATCGTGTATTATATATCGGTCAAATATATAGTTAACCATTGTCATATTATTTAAATAATAGATAAATATATTTTGAACAAAATAAATATAATTGTAGCTTATTTTTTGTTAAGGAGAGGTAGGTACTATGGTGAATCTGTTGGTTTAATGGGGAAAAAATGTATTTTTTTTTCAAAATAAAAAGAATTAGGGTCCTGCAATTTAGACATCTTTAAAAAATAATATATTCTTAATTTAATATATGATATTACCTTGGAGTTTCTCATATTGATCAAAATGAAAAAGAACAAGTGAAAATGATGGGTGGACAATATATTTATATACTTAGCTAAGCAAAATGAAAAAGAACAAGTGAAATGATAACAATATATTTATATACTTAACAAAGCGAAAAATGAACAATTGTGTTTTCAAATTTAATCAGGAAATCTATTCTTAGATTTGAAGTTTAAATCGTGGGAGAAAATATTGTAGTATGAAAGTCAACCAAACCAAATTCTTTCCCCTGCATATATTTGCTGCCCAAAGAAAATTAGAAATTTAGATTACTATATGCACTCGCCATTATTGCAAACCGACACCTTCAATTAATGTCGTTCAACGGATTATTTGATTATTATTACTCTTTCATTAAATTGCAGGTCAAAAACGTATCCTACACAAGACTTTGCAGCACGAAGAACACATTGACTGTGAATGGCCAATTTCCTGGGCCTACCTTGTACGTTACCAAAGGAGAAACTATCATTGTTGACGTCTATAACAGGGCCAACTACAACATCACCATTCATTGGTAAAAGCTGTCTTCCTTTTATTAATCATTGTCTAGCCAACTACAACATCACCATTTAAAAATAAGTTTGTCTAAATTTGGGTCGATTTGTTTAATCTGTGAGCCAAAACGAGTCGTTTATGCACAATCGTGAAAAATAAAATATTTGAAAAACAAATATCAACAAATAAGCTAAAACAGGCAGAGCAACTAATTTGTGACTTGCTTAATTCAAAAATTAAAATGTTATTTGTGTTTTATGATATTGTTTTGTAAAATAATACACCTATAAATTACTCTGTTTATTCTCTTTTATGAAGAAATTTAACATTATTTAGCTCAAAATTTAACTTGAAACTATATGCAGGCATGGAGTGAACCTTCCAAGATATCCATGGTCAGATGGTCCTGAGTACATCACACAGTGCCCCATTCGACCAGGTGGAAAGTTTAGCCAAGGCACTCTATGGTGGCATGCTCATAGTGACTATTCTCGAGCCGCCGTTCATGGGGCTATTGTCGTTAAACCGAAGCCAGGAACTACCTACCCTTTTCCAAAACCACATGCAGAGGTCCCCATCATATTAGGTACATATATATAGTATAATTCAATGGGTAATTTAAATAAGAAAATTGCTTAGATGAGGTGCTGAGTGCTAATTGTGACTTGTCAATGCAGGAGAGTAGTGGAAGAGTGATATTGCTGAGGTTTACGATGAATTTCGAGCAAATGGACAAGACCCCAATATTTCAGATGCTTATACTATCAACGGCCAACCTGGGGATCTGTATCCATGCTCAAAGTCTGGTAAGAAATATAACATGCCTGATTTTATTTGATTAATTATTCTTCAGGTTCACATAGTTTTTTGAATTTTAAAATTGATTTTTATAATTTAAAAATTTATAATCGAGTTCTCATAATTTAAGAATTTTTAATTTAGTCTCTGTGTCATGAGGCTAAAAAATGCATTATTTATTGCCAATAAAATAGTAAAATTAGATAATGAAATAAAATAAACTCACATGTATAATATGTGATGCGAAATATGTTAAGTGATTTGGATAATTTGATTTAAATCATGAATATTTGGATTGACAATATGTCTATAGTTGCTATATTAGTGAAATTTAATGGCATACAAATAGAAGTTTAATGATGGGAATTCAATGAAAAAATTTTAAATATCAGGATTCAAGTACAAAGTTTTAAACTATAAATATTAAATTGAAAATTGAGTGACATTATAAAAAATAAAAGAATAATTTAACCGTTTTATTTGTTATAGCAGGTATAGGTAGATTTTTAGCTCTCATTGCTTAGTATTTTGGATACTATAATATTGGATATCGAAGTATAAAATACCTTAGTCCATAGTATGAAGGATTGCATATTTGGTATGAGAAAAAAAACATTGTCATTAAAAAAATATTTTATAAGAATTAGTTAAGTTAAAAGGAGTGTGATGTAAGAATCCTGTGACACGGAATTACATATTTGAATTTATTCAATGCAGGAACTTTCAAGCTTACGGTAGAGTATGGCAAAACCTATCTTCTCCGAATTGTCAATGCCGTAGTTGACAATAATCATTTCTTTGCCATCGCAAAACATAAACTCACAGTGGTAGGAACAGATGGAAGCTACACAAAGCCAGTGAAAGTAGATTACATCACAATCTATCCTGGACAAACTATGGATGTCTTACTAGAAGCAAACCAACCATTAGACCACTATTACATGGCTGCCACAGCTTATTCCAGTGCAGCTGGTGTTACATTTGATTCCACCACTGCCACTGCTATTGTTCAATACAAAGGAAAGTACATCCCAACTTCAACTACCCCTTCCTTACCTTTCCTTCCAGACTCGAAAAACACCAATGCCTCCACCAACCTCATAAGCCAACTCAGAAGCTTAGCAGATGAGAACCACCCTATAGATGTGCCATTAGAGATAAGCACGCATCTATTCTTCACAGAATCTGTTAATTCATTGCCATGTTCAACGTGCGAAAATGCAACACGTCTCTCAGCGAGCATGAACAACATAAGCTTCAAATTGCCTCCAGGCAATAACATTTTGCAGGCTTACTACAACAATATTACTGGTGTTTATAGGGAAAATTTCCCCGATGAGCCTCCTTTGTTTTTTGATTTTACTGCTGATGCTGAAACTCTGCCTGCGTTCTTAGAGACTCCTAGTGTAGATACAGAGGTGAAGGTGCTTGAGTATAACTCTACAGTGGAGATTGTTCTTCAAGGGACTAACTTGCAAGCTGGGACAGAGCACCCCATGCATCTCCATGGGCATAGTTTCTATGTGGTGGGATGGGGATTTGGGAACTTTGACAAAGACAAGGACCCTTTGATCTATAATCTTGTTGATCCTCCTTATCAAAACACTATAGCTATACCCAAAAATGGTTGGGTCAAAATAAGATTCAGGGCCAAAAACCCAGGTATATTACATTACTATAATTTAAAGTGGACTATCTTTTAAATCTTTAAATGATACATGTTCTATCAATGTAGTCATGAAAGATTCAAGGACAAAAACTCATCAATATAATCTTATCAAATTCACTATTAACTTAGTGTGCAACAAGACTATATTGATGGATTTTTTGAAATATTAGGAGTAAAAAATGATAATTATCTTCTAAGAACTAAATTAATAGAATATGCATTTTTCATGGGCCAAATGTTGGTTTACATTATAGATTATTCAATCTCTTGTTGATTTTTCTACCCCGAATGCTGATTTTCTTTTGATAATTTTCTTTTATAGGTGTATGGTTCATGCACTGCCATTTAGAGCGTCATGTGACATGGAGTATGGCTATGACTTTCATTGTGAAAAATGGTAACAATCCAGAGGAGCAGACGCTGCCACCACCACCGGACATGCCACGATGCTATTAAATCAAAGCAGCAGCAAATTTGTTTCAATATTTAAAGTTACTACTTCTACTTCAATTTATTTTTTACCCAAAGTGTGCATTAATTTTTTTTTCTATTTCTATTTGTTAATTGCATTTCTTTTGCTTTTGTTTTTTAGGAAAGGATTTTTAATTTTTAAGAATGATTGAAAAGAATCTTGTTTGGATATTATATTTGAAATGTCAATAAAAACAATAAATTGGTGCTTTTTTCGTTGTCGGGGGATCAGTAGAACGTAAATAATACAATTCAAATTGGCTTTCTAGTTCTCAGGCCGCCTTTTGACTTCTTACATTTGTGCGTGTTAGATTTTCATCAATTATTATTATAGGCTTTGATCAGTAAAATTTTTTAAATTGGGTCGGAATAACATCTCGTTAACAGAGATGCCTTCCTAACAAGATACCATGACAAAAGTCCCAATCCATCTATCATAAAATCTTCAATAAATTTTTTTTTTATTTTAAAAAAATCGATCAAGTTTTTTTCTTTTTTTTTTTAAATTTCTGAACTTGGCTTTTCTCTGATGAAGTTTTCCATATTACACGCTCAACATTAATTTTTAAATTTTAGAAAGGAACTGTTGATCTGGAAGAAAAAATTTCAAACGTTATTTTATGTGATTCTTAAAAGCTGTTTTGGTATATTTTGTATTTATTATTGAAAATAAAAAGGTGAGAACAAAACCAGCCACACGCACAACTCCTTGTTTGTAGTACAGGTGAGAATAAGAGCCAAAAAAAAAATCATAAAATAATAAAATTTAAGTAAAATATTTTGAATAGTTATTATTAAATTCTCTAACAAAAATATAATATGTAAATGTTTTCATTACATGATTGTTATTTTTTTAGAAGAAATTTGTATTAAAATTTTTTTTTATGAGCTGAGTAAAAAATTATTTACAAGATTTTATATATCCGTATTCAGTATTAACTAAAGCAAATCATTAAACAATCGACATCTTTAACCTAAAATGGACTTGATTGAAAAGTGTTATCCAGCTAACATAGCATTAAGAGGAGCAAAATTCAACTATCAACGTTGACTTTGCAAAAGTAACACGCTTTGCAACAATGTTGACAGGGGATGCCCATGCAACAACTCATCAATAAATATTAAATACCTTGACAAAAGTTCCAATCCATCTACGGTCTATGTTAATGAATTAGGTGCATGTAACAACCGGTAACAATTTCTTATTGTGTTGACGATGACTTGAGAATGTATTGGTAATCTTTTGTTAGTGTGTAGGTACTAAGCTACTATAAAAAGTAATGGTAGTTATTGTTGGAAGTATGGAATACATATGTGTGTGTGTCAAAAGAAGAGAGTCTTACATTGCTTAGAATAGAGAGAGCCTCAGTGTATATATATTAAGATATGATATTAGGTAAGTGAATGGGCCAAGAAGAGGAGTGAGCTTGCGTGCATAACAACGGGCCAACGCAGGGGCAATGCAGTTGAAAATCTCCGATTCCCCTTTGCACGCGAGTTAGATGTAGTACTGGGCATTTTTATTTTGTATAACTAGGCTTACCAGGAAATTCTTATTTTATTAGTTTTGAATTTGGGACCTTACGTTATTGGACATTGAAGCCTTTAGTTACCAATTTAGTTTTTCTTTAATTAGTTTTAGTCCCAACATTTAGAAACGGTTTCTTTTTTTTTTTGCTTTTAATCCCAATGTTCAAAACAAATTTCATTAAACTGTGATTAAGCTGCCATTAATCATTTTTAACACTGCCCAACGTTCTTGTTTGCATCCTCAGCCTATAAAAGGCAGTGCATCGTGCAGTTCAAGACACACTGAGCCATTGAGCTATCTATCTTCTCTCCTCCTTTTTGTGTTAAGTTTTCATTCTCTGCTATTTTGTTTCATTGCAAATTTCTATTGGAAGGGTTCATTTAATCTTGGGGAGTTGCCGAGCTGTGCCGGAATAACTCTTAAGGATAGTGTCTTTGGGGGCGATTTGGATCGATTTTTCTAACGTCATTGTGATTTGTAGTTAACATTTTAAAAATTATGGAGTCACATTGTGATGCTGCTATTATAATTTCGATGCTGCCAACATTATTGCTACTGTTTCTGGTGAGGTTATTGGCAGTGGTGCTGCTATTGCCTTTGTGCATATTGCAATGCCACTTCCTAAGCTATTCCCAAACATCTTAAAAATTTAGGTGTTGATGGCTAGAACTTCAAACGGTGGCAAGAACATATTTTTTTGGTGCTGGACATGTATGGAGTTGCTATGGTTCTCACTCAAACCGAGCCTACTATAGATGCTGATCAAGCCCAGAAAGATATTTGGGCTTATGCCAACAAGGTATGCAGGCATACTATCATTAGCACATTAGTTGATGATTTGTTTGATGTCTATTGTGTCTATAAGGAAGGCAACAAAATCTAAGAATTGCTAATCACAAAGTACACTGCTGAGGATACTGAAAACAAGAAATTTGTGATTAGAAATTACTGCCGATGGGAGATGTCCGAAGACAAAGACATTAAACTATAAATCAATGAATACCATAAGTTGCTAGAAAAACTCCATGCTGAGAAGATCAACCTTTCAGATGAATTTGTAGTTGGGATCCTGATTGAGAAACTGCCAGATTCATGGAAAGACTACAAACAGTAACTCAAACACAAGTAGAAGCAATTGTAATTGTCAGATCTCATCACTTGTATCATCATCAAAGACACCAGCCGAAAGGAAATTTGGGCTACAAAGGGGAAGGAAATAGCCTCAAAGAAAAATTAGGTGGAGACAAAGCCGTACAACAAGAGGTATGATTATCATAAAAAACCTGATTACAAACCTAAGAATTCTAACCCCAAGTTCAAAAAGAAGAGCAATTTCTTTGTTTGTGGCAAGCCAGGGCATCATGCTATTCAATGTAAAAAGAGGGCTAGAAATAATAATCCTCCTAAGCCAAATATAAATTTGGTTCAAGGAGATGAAAACAATGATGATGAGGTCATTGTTGCGGTTACTTCTCAAGCTCTCGTTGTCTCCGATGTGAGAAAGTAGGTGGTAGACTCTAGGGCTACGAAGCACATCTATGCAAATAAGGAAATGTTTACCTCCTATGATCCTATAAAGGAAGGAGAAGACTATATTTATCTTATTGATTCCCAAACTACAAAAGTTCTTGGGAAAGGAAAAGTGGTTCTTAAACTCACATCCAAAAAGACCTTGGCTCTTAATGATGTTTTGCATGTACTTGATGTTAGAGCAAACTTAATTTCTGAGCTTTATTGGGAAAGGCTGTGGTTAAAGTGTTATTTGAATTTGACAAAATTTTGATGGCAAAAAATAATGTTTTGTGCGGAAAGGGTTATTGTAACTAGGGATTATTTGTATTGAATGTTGCTTGAATGAATGAAAATATATCCTCTTCTGCTTACTTGCTTGTTTATATGATTGATTCATTTGATGTGCGACATGCTAGATTAGGACACATTAGTATGTCTTATATTAATAAAATGCAACAACTTGGTTTGAACAATGATCAGGACACATTAGTATGTCTTATATTCTTAAAAATGATTGTTTAAACAAATGTGAAGTATATATGAAAGCTAAGTTAACTAAAAAATCACATTTTTCTGCATAAAAGAAGCTAAATTTCTTTCTTTAATACACACTAATTTAGGTAATTTAAAACAAACAATGACTAAAGGTGGTAAAAAGTATTATATTACTTTTATTGATGATTTTTCAAGATATACTAAAGTGTATTTATTGAGAAATAAAGATGAAGCGTTTGACAACTTTTTTTTGCATAAGACAGAGGTAGAAAATCAACTAAATAGGAGGATTAAAAGAATAAGGTTGGATAAAGGAGGAGAATATGTTTTATTAAATGATTTTTGTGAAAAAAGGGAATTATTCATGAAATAACTCCTCCATATTGTCACACCCGAAAATGCGATTGTGTGGTGCCAAACTGAAATTAAAATTAAAAATAGAAAGAAATTTCGATTCAATTTTCAAAGAAAATAAAAACTGAAATCAAAATTAAAAATAAATAGTAGAGTTGCCACCAAATTTTTATTTTTTGAAAAGACAAAATTTTGGAAAAAACCTTTTTGGTTTAGAAAATGGTCTACGAACTAGAAAATGGATCCGGGAGTCGATTGTGAGTGGAAAAAGTGTTAGTCACCCTACAACACCCATTGCTAAGAATGATTACCCTAACTTAGTTATGCAAAATTAATACGGCGTTTAATTTATTTTGATTCTCCCTACAAATCACATGCAAAATAAGAGATAGAAATAAAAGAAATGAAATTAAAAATAAAAAGGAAGAAAGAAATTAAAGAAACAAAATTAGAAAATCAAAATAAAAGAAAAGAAATTAAGAAAATGCAAATTGAAAAGAAAATTTTATTTACAAGGACAGGCTTGATCTAAGATGAAAGCCTAGAACCTACGTACCCTTCGAGAGGGATCAAAGTCCACGTAGTTCGAATGGTTGAAACCTGTGCTTTGGTTAGTGTTTTTTTTTTGTTTTTGTAAAGAGGAAGAGAATAAAAATCATTTAGATTTTTACAAGCAAAATGAATTTAAAATTGGTTGATGGGTTTTTATTTGCAAAAGACCAAATTAATTTTACTCTCTCCACTTCTTCTCTCCTCCTTTTTTGTTTATTATTATTATTATTTGGTTTTTTTTGTTTCTTCCTTTTTTTTGAACCTTTTTGTTTTTGTTTTGTTTTTTGTTTCTAATAATTATTGTTTGATTTTTTCTTTTTTTTGTCATTTTTTTTGTTTTGGTTTTTTGATTGATTTTTGTTATTTATTAATGTATTTTTGGTGAAAAGACAAAAAAAGTAAAAATTACTTTTCCCTTTAGTAAATAAAACAAATTTAGAATAGGATGATATGTTTGATTTACTAAAGGTAGAGTTAATTTTACTTCTTTAACTTCCTTGCACTTCCAGTTTATTTTTCCTTTTTATTTTCATTTTTTTTCTCTTTTTTTATTGATCTTTTCCTTTCATTTTTCTTTTTCTTTATATATATATATATATATATTACCTCTTAGTTTCTTAATTAGTTTTTTGTTCTTTTAACTTTTTTTGGATTTTTTTGAATTTTTTTTATCTTTATCTTGATAAAAGAATCTTTGAGAGAGACAACTTTTTAAGGCCCAACTCGATTTTAACAAAAATATCTTTAATCGTTGATTATTTTATTTGATTTTTGAGGCATACTTCACGCTTTTCTTTTCTTTTTTTACTCTTCTTGTTGTTTTTATATTTTTGTGTTTTATTGTTTTTTTTAGGAAATAAAACTCTTAAAAAAATTTTGGTTACTCAAGATTTAACTTCTAAATTCAAAAAGTTCATTTAATTTTCTTTTCTCTCTCCCTTCATCTTTAATCCTTTTTGTTTTTGTTTGTTTTTTTTTAATTCCTTTTTTTTCTTTAAAGAAATATTTGATGAGGGCCTTTGAAACCTAAACATATTAAAACATACATTGAATACCTAATAGATGCCAAGGAAGCTTGTTGCCTCATGTGATCCTTAGGTTTATTTCTATGTGCCTGAGGAGATATAAAATCTCACACGACTATTCTAAAATAACATAAGAAAAATACAAAGATCAAAGAATCAAAAGCAAACAACAACTTGTGAGAGTGGGTGTCAGGTGTTCAGCCAGAATTCAATATGCCATTCTTTAAGCATGTACAAGGGTAAAAGGAGAAATTACATAATTAGGATTCAATTGCCTCTTGTTCTTTTAGTTGGATCGATGATGAACTCTGTATGTTTTGCCAAGCTTTATGTGGCTTTACCGTCTCATTCCTCTTATTGAATTGATGAGAGACTTCCCTACTCAATTGCCTCATGCTCCATATATGGCTCCACCTTGTTGAGTCCCAAGAATGAAAATAGACTTCCATATCAAAAGCCAGTGATGTTTTCTCTCTGGTTTCTTCCTTATCCTTTGAACAACCTCTAATAAGCCTCCTTAGTCCAATTCCTCCTCCCCGGTGAAGCTCAATGAAAAAGGAACAAAAGCGAAGGAATTAGTCACAACTGTAAAATATGATTTTGTGAGGAAATCATTTCAAGTGAAGTTCCACTATGTCCCAATTCACAAAAGAATCATTGGAATAGTGGACTCCATATACCAAACCCACTAGGTATCACGAATCAATGAAATGATTGGCATTGCTTATGTGGAAGCTTAAACTGATTTCAAATGCAGAATAACAACAGATTAATAGCTACTTAATCATTTCATTCTTGGCAACGGAAATGGAATCAAAGGTGACATAGGTTATATATATATATAAAAAGTAACATTATATAATCAACATCATTTCTGCATCACAAAACACAAGCAAAACTCAAGACATTTTCGAACAGCTCCTTATTAGCAATGCATGACCAAAGTAAAGGAATAAACCATTATAACTCAACATTGCCCCACTGTGCAACAAAGAACATTAATAGGCCCAGGAAAATTATCAGATGACTTATAATAACATGAGACAATTAAGCAGAGTCAAGCTTATTCATGGAAACTTCACACCATGGCTTAAACATGAAGAACAGCTCTTTACTAATCACAGGACAGAAACTGAAGGTACAATTATATACTAAGGAACAGGCCAAGTTCTATATCAAGCTTTTCATAGGACTAAACAAAACTATCAGGTCATATTAGGAACCATCAATACACAACTATTCCAAACATATACCATATTGTACAAGATTATCTATCCTCCCCAAACTTTCCAGCAAACAATCCACAATCACAACAGAATAAGCTTCCCATTGACCAGGGTTCAAATTAGATTATTTCTGAAACTCAAAAGAAAACAAAAAGGGACATTACCAAGAATCCAAGAAGGCGTGCCTTACCTTCATCCTTCTATCTTGGTTCTCTTAGTCTTTCCTTTCTCAGTTTTTTCATTATGTTCCTTACTCTCTATTCCCCAAATCAGAAGACATCTCCCCCTTTCTGCTTCCTCTCTCAACCCCTTTTTATTTTCTATCTCTCCTTCCCTTTTTTTTTTAGCCTCTGTCTCTGGCTCCTTCTCTCCCGAATCCCCACTCTTCCTCTCATGCTCCTGCTTCGATCCCTTTCCTTCCATTCACCCTAGCTTGAACCCAATCTTCAATTTTTGCTCATTTCTTCGTTCCTAGTACTCTTAGCCTCCCCTTCCATCGATCTCTCACTTCCCCTATTCTTTTTCCTCCCTCTTTCTGAATCCGAAAATCTCCCATCCTTCACTGAACCTTCCTTCTCTGTTCTCGGGCTCCTCCTGCCATTCACCCTCAAATCCCGAAAACTCCTCCCGTTCTCTCGTATCTCCCTTGCTTTATCGATTCATTCCTATCTCTCCTTTCCCCGCTTTTCGTTTCTTTCTCCCGGCCTACCATGGTGAAGGCGACACGAGGAGGAGGTCAACTCCTTGAGCCCCTCACTAGGAACTGCTCCATTCAGACCCTCTGATAGGCTGGACAATTCTTTCCGTTTTCATGCTCTGTTCTCTGCCTCCTGTCTATTCTGCAGTTCCTTTTTGTGTTCACTTCTCTCCGTTCCTTCCAGAGTTGAGCCACGCCAAAGAAAAGGGAATTTGGCTAGGGCTTAATAAAATGGGCCTGCTTTGGGGAGGAGGATTTGGGCTTCAGATTGGCCCTATTTTTTTTGTTTCCTTTTGTCTGAGAAGTCTTGTTTTGCTTGGGTTTCTAAAATTAGGTTAATAAGCCTGTACAGAATTTGTAACCGAAAAATTCTACATTTCCTTCTCTTTTTTTTTTTCTTTTCTTTTTCCTTTTTGATTTTTCCTTTTTTCAATCTCTTACAATTTCATCCTTTTTCCTTTTTTTTAAGGCTTTGGGTTTTTTTTTTCTCTTTTTTTTAATTGTTTGCCAAAGCTTTTAGTTTAATAATTTTTTTATTTTTTTGTTTTTTTCTTTATACTTTTTTTTATTTTTGTTATTTTTATTGTTTTCCAAAGCTTTTAATTTAATATTTTTTTATTTTTTGTTTGTTTTTTTCATTTTCTCTTAATTTTCTATTTTCTTTCTTTTCTTTTTTTTTTGTTTGTATATTTGCTAATTTGATTTTGTTATTATTTTTGTTGTTTGTCTAGACAAAATACGGTGTTCACACATATTCACCTGAGTCTAATGGTATTGCAAAAAGGAAAAATAGAACTTTAAAAGAGATGATAAATGCTATGTTTCTAAGTTCTTCTGCACCAGATAATTTATGGGGTAAATTTTTGTTGTCTGCTTGTTTTCTTACAAAATAGAATACCCTATAAGAAATCAAATAAAATACTTTATGAATTATGGAAATGTTATGTACCTAACCTAAAATATTTTAAAGTGTGGGGGTGTCTTGCTAAAGTAATTTTGCCTAATCTTAAGAAAAAAAAAATTGGGTTAAATACTTCTTATTGTATGTTTATAAGGTATGTTTTGAAAAGTGCAGCTTATAGATTTCTAGTTTTGAAAAGTGATGTTTTGGATCATAACACTATTATAAAAACTAAAGATGGATAATTTTTTAAACATATTTTTCCTAAAAAATTGAACAAAATTCTAGAAAATTGGAAATTTCTATTTCTTCTCTTGAACAAAATTCAAATGAAAATTTAGTTAAAAATTTAAGAAGAAGTAAAAGGCAAAGGAAAAAATATTCTTTTAGAAATGATTTTTATATTTATATGATACAAGATGATCCTGTAAATTTTTATGAAACTGTTTTTTCTTCAAATACTCATCTTTGGAAAGAAGCACTTAAGGATGAAATTGATTCTGTTAGTCAAAATAAAACTTGGCTTTTAGTAGACTTGCCTCTAGCAGCTAAGCCTATTGGTTGTAAATGGATTTTTAAGAAAAAATTTAATCCTAATAGGTTCATTAATAAATATAAAGCTAGGTTGATAGCTAAAAATTTTATTCAAAAATAAAATATTGATTATTTTGATACTTTTTCTTTAGTTACAAGAATTTGTTCCAGAAGAATTCTGATTGCTTTAGCTTTAGTTCACAAGCTTTATATTTATCAAATGGATGTTAAAACTGCTTTTCTTAAATGGTGATTTAGAAGAAGAAATTTATATAGTACAACTGAAGGATGTGTCGTTCTTGAACAAGAAAATAAAGTGTGTAAACTTATTAAATCTTTATATGGATTAAAACAAGAACTTAAAAAATGGCATGAAAAATTGGATTAAATTTTGACAAGTGATGGCTTTGCTACTATTGAAATAGAAAGGTGTGTTTATATAAAACTTGTAAATAATAATTGTGTGATTATTTGCTTATATGTGGATGACATGCTTATTTTTGGTACTACCATGAATGTTGTTGTTAAAACTAAGAGCTTCTTTGCATCTAAATTTGATGTGAAAGATAAACCAAAAGTGATTTTGGGTGTTAAAATCATAAGGAGTGAAAATGATATTTTACTCTCTCAAGAACATTATGTGAAAAAAATTCTTAAAAAATTTAGACATTTTGATGACTTTCCTTTAAGCACTCCTTATAATTCTAGCATACAATTATCAAAACATAAAGGTGATTTGGTAGCTCAATCTAGATATACACAGATTATTAGAAGTCTGTTGCATCTAATGAATTTTACCTGGCCTGATATAGTATATGTTGTATGTAGATTGAGTAGATATTGTAATACCATATTATTTCTAACATTTATCCCCTTCTTGCAAGTGGGATTATACAATTCATCAAAGAAATCCCAAGAAAATACATTAAAATAATGGATTAAATTGCGTTGCGTAGCAAATAAAATTTTCATTTCGCATTTTTGGGACCCCATGAACACATCAACAACATTCTCTAATTATTTTCCATTCATACAAATCATAACATTCTCAAAACTTAGCATAAACCACAGATCAAGGGTCAAAACCCCCAAAATTTTCCTTATTCATCATGGCTGTACAATGACAGATTTTAGGGACAACTTTGAAAAATCATAACTAAATGTAGATAAATCGAAACTATACAAACCATAGCTTTCTGGAAAGCTCTGGATGTCTATTTTACATAAAAGTAAGTCCTAGCCATGAAAACTTCATTTGGGCCACATTTGACAGTAGAATTATCCACAAAGGTTTGACTGGCACTTGGTACTGATACAGTTTACTGTCATAAACTTCAAAAGTATTCAATTAATTTCACAAAATTCTAATCCATACAAATGATACCAATATGGAAAGCTAAAAATGTTAACTAGAGGAAAAAATATTTCCATACCAATCCAAGAGCATTTAGACCCAGAAAATCAATCAAACAGTAACATGGGTCTAATTGGGCACCTGGTACTAGACAAAAAATTCAAAAATTCATATCTCTCTCTTTAGACATCCAAATGAGGTGCTTCTAGTTGGTACAAGTCATTGGAAGGTCTAGTTTCTTCCTGTAAAATTTCATGGCAATTGGACATCATTTGCCCTATGATTGATACAGAACAAATTTTGGACCAGATGAACAGTACACTGACCAAAAACAAAAAAAAATCAATTTAAAAAATTCATCAAATATTCTGTAGACCTCCAAATATTACCCACTTTAACTTCCTAAAAATATCTCAACAAGCTCTAGATGCATACCAAAGCTCAGATCAAGAAGAGCTCATTTACATAAAAAGTGGTATAGCTCACCAAAATGACCATTTTTGCTCCATATGAGATATCAAATTTGTCCAATTGGCCTTCTTTAGTGTTTAGTACCTCTTGGACAAGTTTAAAAGCATGAATATGACTTGTGTGAGCTGCCCAAGTGGTCCCAAACCCTATACATCTTAGATTAGCTATCCCACATCCAAGAATACATGTTTCAAGTAAGCATTCAACTACCCAAAATCCACATTTACATTGATTTAAGGTCACATATAGTCTACATAATATCTATACATCATTTTACATTTGTTCATAGTCTCACATCACAAAAATAATATGTACAAGCTTACTTTGACATCTAACTACAAATAAGGTTACATAATGGACAAAATACAATCTCTCAAGGTCTTTGGCTTGCACTCCTTACTTTTTGAACATCACCTAGGCATTTCAAGATAATGGAGGGAAGGGGAGTTAGATTCCTATAATCTCAATAGCTCACACACACATTCATGGCATATACACATCAAAGCATATGTATGGAAGGTCTAACAACCATAAAGTATGCAAGGTCACAATTTCTATGCCACTTATTCACATTCAAGCCAAGAACATACTCTAGGGACTTTTGGTCTTGCCTCACCCCATTTTTAGGACTTTTGGATTTGTCTCACTCTTTTCCTAGAGACTTTTGGCATCTCCTCACCTTTATTAAGGGACTTTTGGCATCACCTCAACCTTATGAGCCATTTCCACAACCAAAGCCACTCAAGAAAACACATTGTTACCAATGTAATGTCAAGGCATCAAGTGGCATATCATCAAGTCACAAGAACATATACAAGCATACAATGACATACATATACACTTAAGAATGCAAGGAGAATGAAGTAGAGAGCTACCTTGAATTTTGCAAGCATTCCTTTGTCTTATTCCTCCCTCTTTTCGGCCTCACAAGGGCACCAAGGTGGGTTGGTGTTCTCTTAGCCTAAACACCATAAACAACACATAATTACACACTTGAAGTAAGTCAAGACATTAAACTCACTCTTGAACACACACTTAGTCCCATAATTGGCATAGTGGTTCCATAAATGGCCTATTGAAACAACTTTACAATTCAAACTCTAGGCTCCTATCTCTTTCCATTTCTAGGCCTCTTGGCCTCATTCAAAGTCCTTGGATCCCTTACACAATCATTTACACAAGCTTAGAATTAAGTTGTTACATAAAGTACCATTGTGGACACCATTCTCCCATATTTCGATCCATGGCTCTTAAATTTTTTTCAATGGTTTCTCCCATCTTCTAACATCATATAAAGTATCAAACCAAGGATAGAACAAATTAAAACATCCCTTAGCCTGATGAACCTAGCTTAGCTAAAATATGCACCATAATGGAGGTTCATGGAATTCTTGATTTTTTCTTGATAGGAGAGCCACCTGGGAGAGTTTCTAGAGGTCTTAGGAGCTCAAGGAAACACTCAAATAGCCAAGTAATTACTCACACAAAATCAAATTTTCTAAAACCTTAAAGAAGCCTACACTTTTCTATCTTGTTTTCCATAGGTTTTTCTTGCAATTTCTTGCCATATTCCTCTTCCTCATGGTCTAAAACCCTAGTTCCTCTCTTATTTTTGGATAGAAAATCCCTCCCCCATATGGTTCTAGTTTAGGCCGAAATACACACAAGGAAGGAGCAAGAGAAAGAAGCAACCAAAACAAGAAATTATCTTGGATTCAAGCTTACTTTCAAGAGCCTTTCTCCTTGATTTGCTTCTCTTCAAGAATTTTGAATTATCCCCCCTTATTTTGGACTCAAAACAGAACCAAAACCATTTAATAAAACCATGAAAAAAAAAGCTTGAAGGGAGGAGAACAAAATTGGAAGAAAAAGAAGAAGCATGAAATTCCTTGAAATTGGCTACCTTTCCTTGACTTTCTTCCTCCTTTCTCTCCTTCTCTTGTGTGCCTAAGAGAGAGATTATTTTTTTCAGTATTTTGGGTAGAGAGGGTTGTGCTATATGAGGGGGAAAAGAGACAAGAAGCTTATGGAACATTCAAGAAACTTACTTTTTCTAAAATTCTAATTTAATCCTTCTGTAATAGCAATTTTGTTTAGGCTTTGTTTTAGCTCTTTTTTGAGAACCATCTTTTCTATTATAAAATTTAGGTTCCCAATTTAATAAAATTCTTTTAGAATCGCTCTATTTGGAACTAAAATCTTACCAAACAAATCCGTCAAAATTCAAGTTCACTGCCATTGGAAAACATACACTGGAAGGGTTTTATCAGTCTTGGGGCTTCCTATGATTTTTGGGGCTTCTAAGAACCTTGGGAAACTCAAATTTCCTATTTAGAAAGCCCTCCTATGTGTTTTCTCAAAATTTTCACTTATTTATGAAAATGCTATTACATTTTGTCAGTTTTCGTCACAAATTGTTTCACCATCCTAGCTTCATTTTTCTTTCCGTCTGAGTTTGGAATTATCATTTTTAGGAGCTTAGGACTCTACCAAAAATTTTTGGGATATTATCTAGCTCATTTTAGAGGGCTTACTTTTATACGGCTCGTTTTATCATTTTATGAAAATTACGTTCATTACAGATATACTCACTATCCAGGCACTACACATTGGATGGCTTTGGTTAGATTGATGAGATATTTGAGAGGTACCATGAACTATGATATATTTTATAGTAGATTTTTCACTATATTAGAAGGATATAATGATGCTAACTAGATCTCAAATTCAGATAAGATTAAATCCACTGGTAGCTATATATTCACTCTTGGTGGTGGTGCAGTGTCTTGGAGATCAGTTAAACAAAGTATTATTACAAAATTCTCAAGGGATTAAAAGTTTATTGCTATGGACCTAGCTGGTACAGAAATCGAGTGGTTGAAAAACTTCTTAGCAAATATTCCATTAGGAGAAAAACCAACACCATCAGTGTCTTTACATTGTGATAGCCAATCGGTGATAGCTACAGCTAAAAATAAGACTTTTAATGGCAAAAATAGATACATTCAATTAAGACATACACTACAAAAAAATTGCCATATTCCCATAGTCACTTGTAATGACAGACAAAAAACCTGTAGGTAAAAATAAGTAGGTACAGATAAGATGACCTCTACTTATGACTAGAAGTGTGGGTAAAAGTCTAACTAAAAATTATTTCGCCCATAACCATTCTTGTAGGTTAAAAAGCTCAAAATTTCACTTTCCACCCATGTTCCCTCCAAATGGCACCAAAAATTTCATGCTATCTTAAAATTTTCCTCACCTACTGATTTTACACATGTTTGAAAGGGTGGAGAAGGGGCCATCATGGCAAGCAAGTGAGGAGGAGAAAGCAGAGCAATTTTTCATCCTTGTTCCCAAATCTCTGCTTAACATTTAAGGGTTTTGGTAGCCGATAGTGTTCTCTTCACTTCTCCTATCACAGGTACAATTTGCCTCTATTTTGCTTCCCAGAAATGTTATTTTTCAGTGATGTTCTATTGATTTGTATATTTTCATCTCATTCCTCTAGTATGTTTTTGTGATATCATAATTTTTGTTTGTAATATCAAATCCAACTAAACCATAAAGGTTGTTTCAATTTTATTTGTTAGATATCTAGGTTTATATGGCTAGGTTTTGTTCGATTTAAAGGGTTTTGGTATTATGGATGGGGGTTGCAAAATTTAATCAAATGATCAAATGATGTGAACTGATAGAAATATATAGTAACAACAATATATTATATAAATATAAATTTTGATTCCAGTTAGACTGCTGCAGCAATTATTAAATTTCATGGCTATGTCCAACTTATAATATGCTTGATCTGGAAATTTCTTCCTCCAAATAGTTTTCCAAGTCCACCCTCTACAAAATAGGTTTTCTATACAAAATTACACAATCTAAATCTTCTCTGACTAGTAGCCCCCAGTTCATCCTACTTTGCAGGTTAGTCAACATGAATCAAATTTAGAAGTCATAATTTTGAGTAGGCATTCATTAACACTTGCTAGCCATGGTTTTTGCTTTCATTTTCTTAACAATGCATTAGGAGGCCATATTCACATTATTAATTAATTGAAGGGTTGCTTCTTGATTTAAGCCACTTTCCTTTGATTCCTAACAACCCTACAAATGTTTCAATGCATTCATCCTAGTTAGAGTTCCATTTTGCTTCATTTGTGTGTCTGTGTATGGTCCATAATATATATATATATACTCAATTATTATATAAAAGATGCAGAGCCTAGTTTTTGACAATATAAAAATAATAACTCTAGAAACTCAATGAAAATAGAACATTAATTTGTGTTTAAAGACCATTTTCAGATGTCAAATTGTGTAGATTCCTTGTGTTTTATTGTTGAGTTGTTTAGTTTAGTGCCGTTAGTAAAAGAAGAAAAATGAGATTTAAATTGGATGAGTATGACTATTATAAGAATCTTCTGAGTTTGATGTGTATATTTATATGGTTGTCAATGCTTTGGTCATATGAGAAAGGGTTAGGTCTTAATTTATATAAATTAATCAATGAATAGTTTATGCAGATGAAGCTGCTAGTTCTAGTATGTATGTCCATATATGCATTTTATATAAGCTAAAGCCATAATTTTATTGTCAAGGCAACTATGGGTATCATTCATATATTACTAATTGAGCCAAATAGCTACTTTGTTAGAGGATGTGGTAAGTCAAGTGATGCTTTGATGGTATCATTATTTTTCTTTTGCTACATTCACTCAAAAAAAAATTAAGCAGATTAAACTAGGAAACAAAAAACAAGAGTATAGGAAGTGGTTGCTAGCTGGTAGGTTGTGTTTATTGTAGTAAGCTTAGTTCTCTGCCTTTCGATGCTTCTAGCAGTGCCAACTATGGTGTGGTGACCAAGGCTCATTGGGCTATTTTCTATTTCATAAATCCCAATGCATTGTTAATATTTTATGAACCACAATAAACATGAAAAATGAGAATAAACAAGTATCCAAGAAAACTAGTGGCAATGGAAAAAAAAACAAGTGACATCAAAAACCATGGGTGACATATGTCCCTTTCTCTCACCAATTCCTCCAATTATCCTAATGGTCCAATCACCTTGTCTCAACCTTTTGTCTCTAACAAGTTGTCTCCACCCTCTTTGTAGGATTAATTTTCTTTAATAGAATACATTTCTGCTTGTTGAAAAACAAATTGTGATTACCAATCTAGATATAAATACTGTAAGTTTTCTCTTTTAAGTTTTTGGCTACTTGTTCAAGTATTTTCCTCTTAGTATTCATTTGTTATGACTCCTACATTGTTTTTGTCATTGACATTTTATAGGTTAAGCTTTGTGATGATGATGAATTTATAGTGTTGGCATGTGATGGCATATGGTAGGCATCTTATACTTTTTTTATTCCAAATTTAATTATGATTTTATCAATCATTTAAAGGAAAAAATAACCATGAATGCTCTTATTATTACCATACATGTAATAGTTATAGGAAAAAGTAAAGGTAGATTGATCCAAGTACTAAGAGGCATATGGATAGTATTCATTGTCAATTGGAAATGGCCAATGCTTTACCTTCCTTTGTGTTCTTCTCACCATGTTTAATATGTAACAACTGGGAAAAAGAAAAGAAAAGAAAAAAAAAAGAAAAAAAAATAAGAGAAAGCTGAAAATTTTCGAAAGCTAAAAATTTTCTAAGTCTGCTAGCTATAGCCTAGCTATAGTGAATGTACCTGTTCGCTATAGCGAGAAATGCCCTAGCTATAGTGAGAGTGCCTTCTCGCTATAACAAAAATGCTTCTAGCTATAGCGAGTGCGGGCATCCCATACAAAAACTAGGGAGTTGCTCGTCGTAGCGCGCCATAGCGAAAGCAGGGGTCTGGGACTGATACGTGCTCGTCGTAACGAGGGTTATTCTTCGCTATAGCGAGGGTTAGTCCAAAAAAGCATGAAAAAAGAGAATTTGACTTCTTAAAGTGTCTAGATTCATTCTTTCTCTGTAAATTGACCTAAGCTTTGACCAAAAGGGAGAAAAGAGCTGTAAAGAGAGAGAGAAACCTAGAGAAGGAAGGAGAACAAGCAAAAAGGTAAGCAAGTTTGAGATTTCTATAGCTTTTCTTCTTAGCATGTTATTCTTCTCTCTTTGCCCTCTCTTTCTATGGTTTTGGTAGTTGATTTGGGTTTGGTTCAAAAGAGAGAAAGTGGAAAACCACTCTTGAAGAAGGCTAGAACTCATGTATCTTCACTTCTTCTTCTTTGCTTTCCTTTTGAGAGCTTGAGAGAGGAAGGAGAGTGAGTGGAATTCTAGAGAGAGAATCCCTAATTTCTTACATATGTAGTGGGGGTTTGCTTCGATGAAGAGCGCCTTAGCTTGGTGGGTATTTATTTGAGTTATAAGAGAGTAATTCCATGCTCTTTATTGTGTTTAGGCTCAAAGGAAGCAACTCCATCTAGTTGTGAGTGTGAAATCAAGAAGGAAGAAGAGAAATTGAAAGGGAAGGCTTGTGTTAACCGATAAGGTAGCTCTCCAATCTTTCTTGTTGCATTCTTGGATGTGTAATAGTCATTGTATGCTTGAGTATGTGCTTGTATGATGAGACATGTCATTTGATGTTGCCTTGATGCATTGGTACCAATATGCTTATGATATGAATTGTGACAATTGCTTGGGTGAGGTGGTGCCGAAAGTCCCTTAAGATGGGTGAAGTAGAGCCAAAAGTCTCTAAACCAAGGGTGAGGCCAATCCCAAAAGTCCCAAAGCTCGGGTGAGGCTAGACCGAAAGTCCCTAGAGCTTATTCTTGGCAATGATATGATATTCATGGCATGGAAAACATGGGTTGTGTTATTTGTGAATGGTTTACATGCTTTGAATTGTTTATATGCTTTGATTGCTTCCTTGAATGAGTATGAGCTATTGAGATTCCCTGAATCTCACCCCCTTTCTTTTCCCATCTTAACATGTTAGGTGGAGCTCAAGGAGAACCAAGTGCACACCAAGGAGCCTAGTTGAGCATGCTTAGGGAGTGGTGTAGTTTTTTGGATCTTTTGTTGTAAAGAGGTGACAAAATGAATATGCACGTATTATTTTTAAGTTGTAAATATATGAGCACGTGTAAACATATGTATAAGTGATGTATGAACTGTGGAGCGAGTCAAAGCAATGAAAATGTGAAATTTGGCCCTTTTGTGGCTTACATGTAATAGTGTATTTTGTTCCGTAGCATAGTGAATTTGACATGTATGATGACTTGGATCACTTGGGCAATTCATATATGCTATGTTTATATTTTCAAACTTGCCCAAGAGATGCTAGAACATGTGGGAGGCCATTTGGACCCACTTTGAACCATGTTGGGTGCCAAAATCATTATATTTGTGAGCTCTGTCAAAGTATGACTAGATGAGCTCTTCTTGATATGGAATTTGGCATGCCTCTAGAGTTTATTGAGAGCTTCTTGAGAAGCTAAAGAGGGTAATATTTAGAGTCTATTGAAGTTTGGAAATTTTGATGGTTTTGGTCATGGTATTGTGCAACTAGTCTAAAAATGAATTCATGTCATTCATGGACCAAATGGTGTCCAATTGTCATGAAATTTTATGAGCATAAACTAGATATCCACAGTGACCTATACCAACTAGAACCATCTCGATTGGAGGTCTATAGAGGGAGAAACGACTTTCTGAAGTTCTGTATCAGCATCAGGGAAGCTATCCGACCTTCGTTACTATTCCATCAGTTTTCGAGGTCCAAGAACTCCTAAACTGATCTGAACTTATTTTTTCCCTCTAGTTAACATCTGTAGCTTTCCAAATTGGTATAGTTTGTCCATATTGGATTTTTTTAGAATTAGTTACAAATTTTTGAAGTTCATGACAGCAAGTTGCACCAGTACCAAGGAAAGTTGGACCTCTGTCTCTTTTTCGATGTCAAACATGGTCCCAAAGCTGCGATTGTGGTTGGGAGTTATTTTTAGTGTGAATCTAACATCCAAAGATTTCTAGAGAGCTATGATTTACTTGATTCTCATTTTTTTAGAATTAGTTATGATTTTCCAAAGTTAGAGCCAAAAATCTGACTTTTAGGCTCATGTGAGAAATTGCATTTCTTTGGTTTTTGGCTTCACATCCGTGGTTTATGAGTTGTTTGAGGCTATGTACAAGTTGTATAAATGGTGTTTGAGTGAGTAGAAAATGTGAATGATGGGTTCATGGGACCCACGGGACAAAATATGACTGGTTAAAGCCCGACTTAAAGTAGTAAAATACCACGGTTTTGGTCATTTTTCTTGAAAATCATATGGAATCAAACCTAGAGGGAGATTAGTTAGAGTTAAGTCATTGTGGTGTTACATAATACTTGCCTCTTATCCACATACCTTATGACTGTCACCTTCTGGTTATCCATCTTTATCTCTGAGCTATCCATACCAGTACAATATAAAAGGAAAGGAAAGAATAAATAAAAAGTACAAATAACTAAGAGATTAGAGAATGAGGATATTGCCATCTAGCTTGGAGATTGCTCTTCTAATTCTTTTTTTGCACCCTTCGTAGTCCATATGCACCTTTAGTTCCACAATCTAAGGCCATGGAATTCACAAATGGGAGGTCAAACCAGTAGATGAATATTGATCATTGTTGCAAGTATTATATCCTATGCTATGATTGAAAGGTGATTGGTACTTATAGATGAGGCATTAGGAAGCGTGGTTTTCCCAAATGGCTACCTAAACATAGTGTTATCTCCTAGCAGAAGCTATAGCTATCTTTAAATAACTTTGTACTCTATAATATCATCATATGGGTATTAAATAAAAGGGAATTTTATGAACATAAATATTTGGGTGTAAACATCAAAAGAATATATTTATATTTATACATATATTGTTGAAAGTTGAAGAAACTAGGATAATTGTATTCTCTCTTTCTGTAATAGAATATTTAGATTTGTTCATATAGTCTTTTGCTTGCTTCATTAGAATCGTTTTTCAGCCTCCATTTGTAGTTTCTACTGATTAATTTAAGTGGTACTTCATTTGATCATATACATCTAAATGTTCACTTGTTGATTTTAAATTTTACTACCTTTTAATTTCTCTCTAAAACAAAGAACATAATTATATTAATTAATAACCATAGCTTTGAATTAGGAAAAAAGAGAAAAAATTGCAAGTCTTCAAAATTTACAAGTTAGGCTTTGAATACACTTAATATGGAAATCAGGGACCTCTATGCCATAATCAATTCTCCCAATACTATATATAAGAATGACTGAATTAGAAACTATAAGACCTAAATGAAGATTAACATCAACTTTTATTTTTATGAACCTAAAAATTTTGGCCAATTGTTGGAAAGACTTCCAGTATGGTATGTATTATACAGAATATAGAAATATTGGACAACACTAGCAAAAATCCTTTATATTATAATTTCACAGACTTACCTGGAGGGTTTGGAACTAAGAGACCTGCAGAACTTTAAATTGCAAATAATTAAGTAGAGGAGTATAGAAGTAGTGTAAAAAAAAAATCATTTGTGTGAAATTTGATAATAAAAATCTAAAAATTATATTTAATTTTTGTCTTAAAAAAATTTGTGGGAATGCAATGTGCTTCTAATTATCAAGCATTAGTGGGAAAATATTGTAAGCAGAAGTGCTAATGTGTCTAGCCAACTTCATGATATTAGAGAGAATGATAGATCATCATGTGAATGTGATTTGCCTGTCTCAAATGTTTATGTAAGCAATACAATGCCCATGTCTTTTCATGTTGTATAATTTTGATACATCGTTAGCTTTATTTCTTGCACATCAAATATAGTCTCAAAGGTGCGAATAGTATGCTTTCTCAAATTCATTTGATGATAGGAGAACTCATCAGCCTAAATACCATTTGGAAACTTTTAAAATGCTCTTTGTTGTTTATATAAAGTTATAATTCTGTAGTCCTCTTTCTCTTTAATCCGTTGTTGAATTGTGATTATTGAGCTTCAACTAGATTCTAATTATAAGCCACATTTTAATTTCATAAATATGAAAGGGGTTGTTGAATTGAAAGCAGATATATGAAGCATATTTATCCTTTTATAGATACATACTCTTATATTTAGCTCCAAGCATGCTTACCTAATGAGTAGTGATAGTGTGCTTTTCTTTTTGGGTTTATTTTCAAGGTTGCATGTCAAGCCAACAGTTAGATTTTGTGCATGAACATGTTTTTTTAAGTTTTTAATTCTAGGAATCTCTTCTTTTTTTCTTTTTTGGGTACATTGACATCATTGAGTTCTATGTGTAGATTAAGACTAAGTTTTAGGCTTATTCAAAGGGCCATTTAGGATATGAGTTATTCTACAAAGCTAAAAGCATTATGCATATGTTTATTCAACTATTGACTTGACATATATTGTCCATTTTGGTTTCTTCTATCTTGTGATTTGGAAAAGTATTATGTTAAAGTGGATTGATGAACTCCTTATTTTGTATAAAGAGGATTGATGAACTCCTTATTTTGTATAAAGATTATTATTAAAATTTCTTCAATATAATGGAATGAATTTTTAGTTATTTAAAAATTTATTATGTCTTGTATATTTACTTCTTTTTTTAATGTAAATTTAATGAGCACCAATGTATTGAAAGATTAGCTTAGAATGTTAAATAATATAATTATATCCTAAAGGCTTTAGTGACAATAAAACACCGATAGATAATAATAGTAAAACAACTGTGGGCAAAGGTTTTAGTGACAATAAAATATCTATAAGTATAAATTTCTTCAAATTGTTGTTACAAGTTTTAGTGACAATAAAATATTATGGGTAAAGGAATTAGTGACAGTAAAATGTCTGTGGATAAAAGTTTTATAAAGATATTATGATCAATTATAGTGGCAATAAAGCATCTGTGGGTAAAAGTTATAAATTTATATCTACATCTTATGAAACTGTGGGTATAAGTTATACCCAAGGTAAAAAAAAACTATGGGTAAAAGTAGAGCAAATTTGGCGAAAGTTTAGACCGTGGGTATAGGTCAAGTAAGGCTATACCCACGGAAATTAACTGTGGATATATGGCATTTTTCTTATAGTGATAATATTATAAGGTAGCTACTAAAAGATGGAGTGATCTCAATCAAATTTGTAAGGTCAAAAGTAAATCTGGCAAATTCATTGACTAAGCCCCTGTGGAAGAAACAAATTGATAACACATTGAGGGGAATGGGAATTAAGCCAATCTGAAATTAACAATGATGATAACCCAACCTCTGTGATTGGAGATCCCATGAAAAAGGTTTATATGGGTAAAAACAAGTAATTTGTTAGTTCTGTTAGCACTAAAATTTGAGTCCTTTCTTGTAGTATAAGAAAGTGCTAGAATGCATTGTTGGTGAGGCTGAGTGAAACTTTTAATGATTTCATATTCTTTATGGAAGGTATATTCATTGCAGATATACTTGATAGAATCACCTATATGAATGTGAAGTGGGGCCACTCCTATGAGATCATGGCAAAATCTTTAGAGCATTAATTAAATACCAGGCACGCACACAGTTGTTTAAAGTGCAAAATCATCGTTAACAGTAGGAACTACGAAGATATAATTTGACTAATAAGTCCTATAGTATACAATCAAGAGTTGTTGGTTCATAGGAGTTTTAATCTTCACTTACAACTCTGTGTACTAAGTGTTATTGGTCTAAGTTTGCTTCATAGGCCAAAAGACACCAACTTCAAAACAGTTATATTCATGTGTGAAACTCAAATGAAAATGTTCTTGACACATGTGGGGGATTGTTGGAAGTATGGAATACATATATGTGTGTGTGTCAAAAGAAGAGAGTCCCACATTACCTAGAATAGAGAGAGCCTCAATGTATATATACCAAGATGTGATATTGGGCAAGTGAATGGGCTAAGCTCGTGGGCACAACAACAAGCCAACACAGTTAAAAATCTATGATTTCCCCCCTGCACCCGAGTTAGACTGATATTAGGCATTTTTTGTTAGAAATATTTTGTATAAATAGGCTTATTGGAAAAACCTTATTTTTATTAGTTTTGAATTTAAGACCTTACATTACTGGACGTTGAAGCCTTTAGTTACCTGTTTATTTTTCCTTTAATCAGTTTTAATCCTAACGTTCAGAAAAGATCTCCCTTTATTTACTTTTAATTCCAACATTCAAAATGGATTTCATTAAACTGTAATTAAGTTGCCATTAATCATTTTTAATATTGCCCAACATTCTTGTCTGCATCCTCAACTTATAAAAGGCAGTGCATGATGTAGTTCAAGACACATCGAGCCATTGAGCTATCTATCTTCTCTCCTCCTCCTTTTTTCTCTGAGTTTTCATTCTCTGTTATTTTCTTTCCCTGCAAATTTCTGCCGGAAGGGTCCATTTAATCTGGGGAGTTGTCACTTGTGCCAGAATAACTCTTAAGGATAGTGTTCTTGGGCATGACTTGGATTAATTTTTCTAACATGATTGTGAATTGCAACTAACAATTATTAGTACATTAAGGATGTTGTCATTAACAAATTTTGCATGGTAATTGGTTATTAACAATGATGTTTGTATAATTATTTGGGGTGCTGGTTATCAATACATTAGCTAAACATTATTAGCACATTTACCACTAAAATAAGGAGTCGTAATTATGGTGGTTTTATGGCAGTGAATAGAACCATTGTTAAATCAATGTTTAACTATAATTTACACAACTGCTATTAGGACTTATGTCTTAACGATGATTAGATTGTACCCATGATTAAGACTCATGAGGCCTCGTTGCAATTTTATAAAACTATAGGTAAAGTAACTGGCCTAACCATAATTTTAGACAAACCAAGGTTAAAGCAATTAGGACCTAACATGGTGGGTGAAGAAATCATTAGGTCCATGCATAATAACGGTTCATATGAATTGTCATTATGTTAATCTAAGAGAAAATTACATAGCCAAAAAATTTGTAATTGAGTATGTACAATTTACAAATTTTTTAATTTAATCCCTACCATTAAAATTCTATCAATATTCTATTAAATTTTATTGATATAGTTAATTATGTATTATTTCAACATTCTAAATATATGAGTTATGGTAATAAAAGAAGTAAAAATATAGATAATAAAGTTAGATTAACTTACATATATGGCAAAATATTGACAAAATTATAAAGAGGAGGATTCAATTAAAAATTAATTAAACTATATAAACCTAATTACAAATTTTTAAACTATAAAGATCAAATTAAAATTTTAGTAAAATTATAAAATTAATAGTATGATGGGTGTCGAAGCCACAAAAAATAATTTCTTACTTTCAAAACAATTTTTATTGTAAATAGAGTGAATAATATTGTATTCCACAGAGATTAGCCAAATTATTTAATCTAAAGTTAAAATATAGAAGAAAAAAATAATGGGAATTTTTCTTTTTTAAAATAAATAAATAAATTTAGAAAATATTTTTAAAAGAAAGAATTCAATGCAAACAACTCTCAACCAAGGTTTATTTTAGGTCTAACTCAACTAATTAGATCATTGAATACTCTAAAAGAAATATAAATAATTTTTCTTCTAAAATAAATTGATTTTGAACTTCAATTAGCTTTGATGTTCTTCTCTTCCTTATAGGTGTTTAAAGAGAATAAGTTTTCCAATTAAACCTTATTTATTAATTAATCACAAATGAGCTCTTAGAATTTAAATCATAAACAATGTTAAAAACAAAAAAAGTTACCAATCAACATTCGACAATGCATATGCTCGTATGTTTAAAATGGAAGAATTGTAACACCATAATGTATTAACCTTATCTAGTTTTCACTTAGGTTTGATTCCATGCAATGCCAAAGAAAAAGGGATAAAACCATGGCATTTTATTACGTTATGTCAGGGTTTAAATATTCATACTTTGCCCCGCGGACCCCTGTGGACCCATTAATCTCATTCTCTACTCAAACTCCATCCATATAAGTCATTTATATCATAAAACAATTCATGAACTATGTATTTGAAGCCAAAAGCTAGAAAAATGCAAATTTTCTTGTAAGTCCAAAATTTAAATTTTTGGCACCAACTTTGCAAAATCATAATTAATTCTAAAAAAATGAGAATCAAGCAAGTGATAGCTTTCTGGGAAGCTTTGGATGTTAACTTTATAATAAAAATAGTTCCAAGCCATAATAACATCACTTGGCTTACTGTTATAAATAAACTTCAAAAATTTATAATTAATTACAAACAAATCCAATTCTAGCAAACTATACCAATTTGGAAAGTTACAGAGGTTAACTAGAGGGAAAAAAATAAGTCTAGACCATTTCAGAAGCCTTTAGACCTGAAAAACTGATAGAACAATAGCCAAGGTCTGTTGGCATCCTTGATACTGACATAGAATTTTAGAAAATCCTTTCTCTCTCTACAGATCTCCAATTGAGGTGCTTCTAGTTGGTATAGGTCACTGTGAATGTCTAGTTTCTCTTTATAAAATTTCATAGTCATTAGATATCATTTGACCTATGAATGATAGAGGTGAAGTTAATGATCATTTGTATAGTACCACTGTCAAATTGGAAATTTTTTTGCCAACTTTAAAAATTTACCAAAAATTCTCTAGAGTTTCAAATAATATGAACTTTAGCTTCCCAAAAAGCTCTAGACAAGACTTATAAGCGTGCCAATTTTTAGACCAAGAAAAGGTCATTTGGCCAAATCTTGACGTAGCTCTTGAATTTGGCAAATTTGGCACCATATATGGTTCAAAATGGGTTCAAATGGCCTCATACATGTTCTAGCACCTCTTGAAAAAGTTTTAAAGTACAAACACAACATATAAGAACTGCCCAAGTAGTCCAAATCATCATACATCTTAAACTCACTATGCTACATGTCATAATACACAATTAAGAATGAGCTACCAAGTACCTAAAACTCATTTTCTCATTCATTTCATCACCACTTTGGTACATACACTATATTTGCATAATTTTACATTTTCTCATTCATCTCAAAAAATGTACATATAAACTTTGACATCTTTTTACATCAAAAACTACACTAGTGTCAAAGTATAGCCAACTATGCTCATTGGCTTGCGCTTTGATCTCCTTGAGCTCCACCTAAACAAGTTAAGATAGGAGAGGGAAGGGAGTGAGATTCATGGAATCTCAATAGCTCATACACTTATTCAAAGAAGAAATCAAGGTATATAAATATGTCAAAGTACACAAGTAGGCATCCAATACCATTAAGACTCATTTAGCACATAGTTTGTATGCCATGAAAATTATATCAATGCCAAGAATAAGCTCTAGAGACTTTTGGTGTAGCCTTACCCTATTTTTTGGGGACTTTTGGATTAGCCTCACCTATGGTCTAGGGACTTTTGAATTGACCTCACTCATCCATGAGATTTTTGGCCTTGTCTCACTCATTTCTAGGGGCTTTTGGCTCCACCTCACCCATCACAAGGGACTTTTGGTACCACCTCACCTTCAAGAGTAATTTCCATAACGAAATTATAACCATATTAGTACCGATATAATAAGGCAATATCAAATGGCATGTCTCACGATGAAAATGCACATACAAGCATACAATGACAATTACATATCCATAAATGCAAACAAGAAGGAATGAAGAGCTACCTTGGCAATTAGACATGAGCTTCTCTCTTGATTTCTCTTTTCCCTTTTTGGTCTCACAACCACAACTAGATAGAACTTGAGTTCTTTGGCCTAGACATATCAAATAGTGTTCAATTACTGTCTTGAAACAACCTAAAGCATTAACACACACTTAAGAAACATACTTGGTCTATTGGTTCCATAATAGCTCCATTAATGGCCTAATGAAGCAACTACCACAATTCAAGCTCTCAACTTCATTTCCTTCTCATATCTAGGCCTCTTGGTTCCATTTAGACTCCTTGAGGTCATCACAAACTCATTTCTAAAAGTCTAGATACAAGTTGCTTCTTAAGGCTATATTACAGAACCTATTAACCCAACTCTCAATCTATAGCTTTTAAGTTTTTTTTCCAAGGGTTTCTCTCATCTTCTTTTATCACATATAATCCCAAACCAAGCTTAAAACTAATTAAAACACTCCTTACCCCTCTCAAGTGCTCTAGATCAAACCATGAAGAGCATTTGGAGTCTATGGAGTTCCCAATTTTTCCTTGATGGAAGGAACCCTTGGGAAGCTTCCTAGGGGTCTTAAAAACTCAAACAAACATTCACACATGTAAGAAAATTCATGTACCAAATCAGTTTTTCCAAAGTGTTTAAGAGTTCTTTATTTTCCTAACTTAAATTTTACTTAGTTTTCTTCCAATTTCTTAGCATTTTCTAACTCCCCATAGTTTAAAACCAAAGATTCTCTCTTGTTTCTAGGTAAAAATTCCTCCCCCAAGATGGTTCTGTTATAGGTTGTGGCACTCAAGGGAGAGTAGGAAGAAGAGGCAATAAGAGGAAGAAATTACCTTGTTTTTCTTGACTCTTTCAAGTGCACTTCCACTTGGCTTAGCTTCCTTCTTAAATTCCCAAACTTCCTTCTCTGAACCAAGGCCAAAATAACACCATATAAACCTCCAAAACCATGGAAAAATGAAGCAAGAAGAGGCAAATAAGGTTTCAAGAAGAAGGATCATGAAATTCCTTAAATTTTCATACCTTTTTTCTTGCTTCTTTCTCCTCTTGAATTCCCCTTATCTCTCTCTATTTTAGGTAGAGTTTCTTCTATATTTAGCAAGCTCAAAGTTAGTCAGAAGAAAGGAGAGGCTTCTGGGTTCTTTAAAAATCAAAATTTCACTTTTTCACATTTTTTCGAAACAAGTCTCACTATAGCGAGAAGCACTTATTGTTATGGTGAGAACTTATCAATCCTAGGTCCCAATTGTTTTCACTATAGTTGGCGCTGTTGCGAAAAACTCTCTAGATTTTGTATGAGACACGAACTCACTATGGCCAACTACATCCTTGCTATGGCAAACTGGAACCTTTGCTATAGCGAACTAGCACCTTGCTATAGCAAACTGGCACCCTTGTTATAACTAATAAGGATCCTGGCTATAGCTAGAAAACTTAGAAAAATTTCTGAAATTTTAGATGTTACAAGAATTATTTTCATCAATACACAAAAACAATTGTGGTTTATCAAAGGTATTGAATTGCTATTCTATTGAATCTAATGAATAAGTATTAATTCACAAATTCATATAGTAGTTACTATTTAGCTAAAATAAGGTACCAATTTAAATTAATTGAATAATGATATCATGAAAATAGAAATATATCAATACCCAAGAAAAGAAAAACAAATAAATCAAGACTCTCACAAATTGTTTATTCAGCTAGACCCTCAATAACCCTGGCTAGGAAACTAAAAATTTAGCCATTTATGACTTTGAAAAACTCAAGAAAAATTCCACAAAAATTTGCAAAGAGGTAGAAAGAAAAAGAAAATTAGGAGAATATATGGAACGAGAGGAACAAAAATCGATCTTCAATCTAGGTTTTTTCTAGTAAGCCATCAACCTCTGCTTTTATAAGCCTTTTTTGCCACCATATCTCCTTATCTTTCTTTCTGCACAAAATTTTAAAAAGGGAATATGGATAAGCGCATAAATATTAAAAAAAGAATATGGATAAGTGTACAAATATTAAAAAAGGAATATGGATAAATTATGTAACATAATTCCCTTTATTTTTTCTAACTAAGTATGGAAAGAAATATATATATGGAATTAAATTATTATCCATATAATATCTAAAAGTTATATTATTTAAAATTATATATATTTAAGTGTGTAAAATATACTTATCAAAGTATAATTTTCATTTATTTAAAAAAGCCCTACTATACCTTCCCCTTCATTAGAACATGATTACAAAAAACAAACAACCAATGGAAATAGGACCTCCTTCCACCTAACTAGAAAACCAAAAGTCTTCTGGAATTATTGTTCTTGCAAAAAAGGTGACTCATTATGGTCACGGTTCTGATTCCAAATCTGATCATATTGATGAGATTGGATTAAAACCAATTAGTTCTGATGAGTTCAATGATCATACCAGCATTATATGTGTCAATCCTAATTGTAACACCATAATGACTTAACTCCAACTAATTTTCAGCTTCCTTTTTTGTTTTGTTTTGTTTTCTTTTCTTTTTCCCGGTTGTTACACTAATCCTGTTAAGGAAGTTGAAGAGTCTAATTTGGAATAAGATGATTATGCTGAACACCACCATTATACGGAAACATCTCTTGACATGCACAAGCTCAAACTCATCCGACTAATGGACCATGGTTCACATTTGATGGTGTTTCTCTAAAAAAATAGAGAGATAAATTACATGAGTTTTCAACATTGATAGACCTTCATATGACAAAATGAATTGTTAACCTTGAAGCAGTCCTCACAGAGTTTACAGCTAGATTCACAAGCACTCTTCGAGAATGGTTTCAAAATCTAAGGGAATACAGACAACTCCAGTACACCCTATTTTAAATGCAAACATACTCTTTGGGCTAATTCATAAAGAGTTTTTGGGAGACTTACATTTTGTTGAAAAACAAAAAAAAGGAAAAAGTATTTCAGATGCGTTGTTGCTCTTTAAAAGAAAAAGATTTTGATTATCATTACCAAAGGATGGCTAAGCAATGCTATATGCCCAATGGATTCAATGATGTCAACCTTTGACATACATTCATAGCCTCCTTATTGGAAAAGCTTCAGCCAGAACTTTTAAAAGCAATTCAGTCACTCTGAAGAGATATGATAGACATCTCTTTGGAAGAGATCTATCAGCTCCCTTTTGCTACTTTTAAGAAATTATGTAAGCAATATAAGATGCTTGATTCCATGATAAAAGGAAAGTTAGCACTCCAAAAGGCTTGTAAAAAGCCTTATCTTTATATTAAGTGTAAAGATAAACAAAGATGTTCTTGCTCCACAAAGAAGAAATCTCATTTCCAAAAAACTTGCTTTTAGAATCATAAGAGTTTTGGGCAGAAAAGGCATAAAAAGTTTATAAGATTCTTCAGAAGAAGAACCATTCAAACAGAAGAAAGGATCATTGTTCTATTTGCAGAAAGAAATGCCATTTTGCAAAGCAATATCTGAACAAGTCTAAGAAAGATATTACGCTACTTCAACAACTTCATGCTAGCATTTCTCTTCAACAAGATCTAGAAATAAAATAGCTTTTCTGAAAACAAGTGGATGTTAATGACTTTACTATCTTTGCCTTACTAGGCTTACCCTCTTCAAATTTAGACTTCTTTGACTTTGATAACTTTGTTATCTCATATGGTACTAATGATTCTCTTTAGTACAGTTATTCAATCTAGCCATGCAACCAAGCCAAATGCACAAAACCACCTATGCCTTACATTGAAATGCAGATTGTTGAAAGCAAGTCGCACAAGCCAATTCTTGTTATCGCCTACATGGATACAAGGGTATCAAAAAGCCTAATGAATTGTATAGTCCTCCCTTCTAATGCATGGAAGATTTTAAATATTTCAATGTAGTAGATAGAAAAATATTCAAAGTCAATCTTATTACCCAAAAAAAGATTGGCATAAGAGTTTTTCCTAAATGTATCATATGGACAAAGGTTCTTGGCAACAGTCTTCTTGACAAAGATATCCTCATTGGTATGGATGTTTATTGCCATGCCAAATAATTACAAATCCTGCCTAGAGGTATCTTATTCAAATAACATTTCAAGCCTTACACTTCCATTCCTAAGATATTTGAACTTCAACAAGTACCTCTTGGGTATGAAGAAATTCGAGATCAATAAATCCAATTTTTGTCTTGATAGTCATGATCAATTCTCTCATCCTTTCCCTTTTTGGAAGAACCAAGACTTTTTCATACAACTTCCATTTAAAAGAAATGAAGATATCAATCTAATAAAGGCCTCTCATCTTGACATGAATCATGATGATTTAGCCTTAGCCAAAGAAGAATGTGCAACTCTATTAAAGCAAGGTCTTATTGAGCCCACTAAGTTAGATTAGGTTTGTCAAGCTTTTTATGTGGAAAAAAGATTAGAACAAAAAAAAGGCAAAAAGAGATAAGTTATTGATTATAAGCCTCTAAACATGTTCCTTCAAGATGATAAATTTCCACTACCTAAAATTAGCTTGCAAACCATTCTTCTCAAAGATGCAAGGGTTTTCTCAAAGTTGAATCTTAAAGTTGGATTTTGGTAGTTACGCATTGATTCTATTGAGTAGTATAAAAGAACTTTCTATATTCCTAATGCTCAACATCATTGGACAATCATGTCATTTGGTCTCCAGGTAGCATCATCACTCTTTCAAAAGGCAATGATGAAGATCTTTGAGCCTATTCTCCACAATATTCTCATCTACATTGTTGATATTCTCCTCTACTCAAAAATTGAAAAAGATCATAAGAGACTTCTCTAACAGTTCTTAGGTATTGTCAAGTAATACAGGATTATGCTGTCAGCTCACAAAAGCCAATTAGGACAAATCCAAACTGAATTCCTTGGAATGAACATATCCAATGGACATTATTATTCAGGCCCACATATTACTTAAGAATTTCTCAACTTCCCTAATGAAAATCTCACCATTAAGCAAATCACACAAGCCAATTGTCAAAACTTCTAAAAAAGAACCCCCCACCTTGAGGTCTTAAGCAAATAGTAGTCGTAAAGCATCTTAAAAAGATTACTTAGAATCCTTTACTTTTAAAGATTCCTGATAAAGGGAAAAGGATCCTTTAGATGGACGCTAGTGATAAATTTTGAGGAGCTGTTCTTTTAGAAGAAATTGATGAAAAATAATATTACTATGGATATGCAAGCAGACAATTCAAAGACTCTAAAAAGCACAACATGTTATTTACAAAGAAATTATAGCTGTCAAAAAAGGGATTGAAAAGTTCAGTTTCCACCTCAACCTTTATGAATTTGTGGTTCAAATGGATAATTCATCATTTCCAAAAATTTTAGTATTTAAAATAAAGGTCCTATTAGAAAAATAGTTACTTCGATAAAAAGATTAGTTCTCACGCTATAAATTCACAATTCACCATATCAAAGGCCATACAAATCTCATTGCTAACTATCTTTCTTAGCCTAAGAAAGTAAACCCCCTTATTCCTACAAAGCTAGTACTTTTCATATTCATGGCTCATTCTATTCTTACTAATACCTCACAAGTTTCCAGTAAACATGTCTTCTCTTACCAATACCTTTTCAAGTTTGGAATTTATTTTGAGTTAGTCTTCATACTTAGAGAACAAATTTTTAGAATTAGCAAGGATATCATTGAAGGTTTCATTAAGCTTATCATAAGATGAGGAATGTAAAGTCCCACATCGGATAGGAAGGTCCTGGGCTAAAGCTTTATAAGTGGGGACGAAGCTCTCCCCACCAACGGCGCGCTTTTCCCTTGAGCGAAGGATGGGTAACCAAGCTCTCGAAGTTTAGGAGAGGACAAAAACCTTGGGAGTGCGTGCTTGCACAGCGACCAAGGAACAATACCGTTGGAGGCTCTGTAAGTGTGTTGGTATCAGAGCCGGCCTAGCCGCATGTGCAATCCGAGGACGGGTTGGCCCCAACGGGGGTGGATTGTAAAGTCCCACATCGGATAGGAAGGTCCTGGACTAAGGCCTTATAAGTAAGGGCGAAGCTCTCCCCACCAACGGCGCGCTTTTCCCTTGAGCGAAGGATGGGTAACTAAGCCCTCAAAACTTAGGAGAGGACAAAAACCTTGGGAGTGCGTGCTTGCACTGCTACCAAGGAACAATACCGTTGGAGGCTCTGTAAGTGGGACGGTATCAGAGCCAGCCTAGCCACATGTGCAACCCGAGGACGGGTTGACCCCAAGGGGGGTGGATTGTAAAGTCCCACATCGGATAGGAAGGTCCTAGGCTAAGGCCTTATAAGTGGGGGCGAAGCTCTCCCCACCAACGGCGTGCTTTTCCCTTGAGCGAAAGATGGGTAACCAAGCCCTCGAAGTTTGGGAGAGGACAAAAACCTTGAGAGTGCGTGCTTGCACTGCGACCAAGGAACAATACTGTTGGAGGTTCTGTAAGTGTGTTGGTATCAGAGCCGGCCTAGCCGTATGTGCAACCCGAGGACGGGTTGGCCCCAAGGGGGGTGGATTGTAAAGTCCCACATCGGATAGGAAGGTCCTGGGCTAAGGCCTTATAAGTGGGGGCGAAGCTCTCCCCACCAACGGCGCACTTTTCCCTTGAGCGAAGGATGGGTAACCAAGCCCTCGAAGCTTGGGAGAGGACAAAAACCTTGGGAGCGCGTGCTTGCACTGCGACCAAGGAAAAATATCGTTGGAGGCTCTATAAGTGGGACTTTACAATCCACCCCCCTTGGGGCCAACCCGTCCTCGGGTTGCACATGTGGCTAGGCCGGCTCTGATAACGTCCCACTTACAGAGCCTCCAACGGTATTGTTCCTTGGTCACAGTGCAAGCACGCGCTCCCAAGGTTTTTGTCCTCTCCCAAGCTTCGAGGGCTTGGTTACCCATCCTTCGCGCAAGGGAAAAGCACGCCGTTGGTGGGGAGAGCTTCGCCCCCACTTATAAGGCCTTAGCCCAGGACCTTCCTATCCGATGTGGGATTTTACAATCCACCCCCCTTGGGGCCAACCCGTCCTCGGGTTGCATATGCGGCTAGGCCGGCTCTGATACCAACACACTTACAGAGCCTCCAACGGTATTGTTCCTTGGTCGCAGTGCAAGCACGCGCTCCCAAGGTTTTTGTCCTCTCCCAAGCTTCGAGGGCTTAGTTACCCATCCTTCGCTCAAGGGAAAAGCGCGCTGTTGGTGGGGAGAGCTTCGCCCCCACTTATAAGGCTTTAGCCCAGGACCTTCCTATCCGATGTGAGACTTTACAATCCACCCCCTTAGGGCCAACCCGTTCTCGGGTTGTACATGCGGCTAGGCTGGCTCTGATACCGTCCCACTTATAGAGCCTCCAACGGTATTGTTCCTTGGTCACAGTGCAAGCACGCGCTCCTAAGGTTTTTGTCCTCTCCCAAGCTTCGAGGGCTTGGTTACCCATCCTTCGCTTAAGGGAAAAGCGCGCTGTTGGTGGGGAGAACTTCGCCCCCACTTATAAGGCCTTAGCCCAGGACCTTCCTATCCGATGTGGGACTTTACAATCCACCCCCCTTGGGGCCAACTCGTCCTCGGGTTGCACATGCGCTAGGCCGGCTCTGATACCAACACACTTACAGAGCCTCCAATGGTATTGTTCCTTGGTCGCAGTGCAAGCACGCGCTACTAAAATTTTTGTCCTCTCCCAAGTTTCGAGGGCTTGGTTACCCATCCTTCGCTTAAGGGAAAAGCGCATCGTTGGTGGGGAGAGCTTCGCCCCCACTTATAAGGCCTTAGCCCAGGACTTTCCTATCCGATGTGGGACTTTACAAGGAAGGTTCAACTTGTACCTCATATTGTCTTTAAAAGTCATAAAGCACACATTTGTTGTGTCTTGTTCTAGCTCTTATCTTTATCATCATCATCATCACTCCAAATTGCCAATAATTTTTGCTTCTTGTAGGATTTGGCTAGCTTCTTTAAGTAGTGTCATAACCCAAACTTAGGGCCACGACTGGCGCCTAAACCAAGCCAAGCAAGATTGACCCCGCCTAGTAAGCCTGACAACTCATTCAATATTCATACTTTTATATAACATACATACAAATGATTAGAGGTTGCCAAAAATTTGACAACACCTCCCTTAAAAATTGGACATCCCAATCTTGCAAATCCAACATGACCTAGTACATCTCATTTCAAAAATTCACCAATATTTTATACCTCTAAAATCTTGCCACAATATAGCATGCACATGATTTTTTTTTTCAAAATAAAATCAAATACCATTATAATGGTCATTATATGGTCTACAAAAGAAGCATAACATCCACATGACTCAAAATAATGTAGTACCTAGTAGCCTATGTGTCTTGGAGTCCCTACACAATCAACTAACCAAAATATCCTACCATCTGTGTTTGGGTGACACACAGATCCTAGAGCATCTCAATCTACTTTATGCTGATCTAAAATATGATAAAGGAAAGAGATAAACTTACCACTAGCTTATCGAATGCATAGACAATAAATGAGTGGAAGGGAAGAAAAAAAAGTTTAAAGTCTTTCGCAATAGGTTCTTGAACAAATAATTGACCAACACATACACATATATATATAGCCAATAATTAAATTATATTGCAAGCTATCAGCAAAAGCGTAATTTAAAAATTAAAGAAAATAAGATGAAAAGGGTATCACAAGAAAGAATTATAATCAACTCTAAGTGCCACCACACAAGACTCAATACTACCATTAATCCCGCTGCACAGTATTACAATATCACCACCATTACCAAGTGCCATCACACGATGTACATCTCACAATATATCCAATATAATTATCATTGAGTGCTGCCACCCAATGATTATTCATTATCCTAACTAGGTGCACCTAAGTCATTACCCCCTTTAACGGCTACAAGGTTTTAATTAGATTTCCATCCATGATTTTGAAATGAAATCATTTAAATAAATTAAATATCAACAAGTAAATGAATAAGTAAAAATTAGATCAAATAAAAGAAGTAATTGGGATAAATATAAACAATGAATCAACAAATTTATATAATAAAATTATAAATAAAAGTCATTCATCATCTTTCTAACATAATAACTATGTATATATATATATATATATAATTTCACATGTATATTATGATCCATATAAAGTTTAAAATGCAAGATTTGTTTCGTTGATAACGTGAATAAGATAAATCATAAAATGTGAAGATGGGCTAGCAATACAAAGCATGGAGTAAATAAAAAATGCCACTTTGTTATCTACATACTCACCTATGGGGCCTGATCGTAAATGTCCCAAATTCCTAAAATTTGAAGATATCTCCAATTGAAAGATTAGTTTCAATATCACCTATAATTATATTGAACATAAAAATATCACCTTACTTAGTCTATTAGTTTTTAAGGGTTCAAAGACTTATACTTAGCGAGATGAAGGAGAAAGGGACAGAGAAAGACTAACCTTAGCTACCAAAGGAGATTTGAGAGCTCCAACAACGACCTTCGACAGAGCTTATAATAGCGATGGTGAGATGAGCTTCAAACAAAAAAGGCAAAGTAGAATGAGCTGGATGGCTCAGGTTTTTGTCTGAGGGGTGATAGATACAAATAGGGGGTTGGGCTTCATTGTCCAAAACCAGAAAATGAAAACAAAGGTTGGGCTTCATAGGCTTTCAAATTGGTTAATATAATTGTCCATAAATAATTATATGGGGAATCCAGCCCATCAAATTATGTACAATATTCCTAAAAAATGTGTAGATTCATTTATTTAAAACTCAAACCAATTTTTTATGGAATAAAACAACTTATAATCCAACAATGACAATCAATTCTAATGAATTCATACGTCTAATATCTGAAGCTCGTAATATATAAACAATTGATCACTAATGCATAGTTTTAGATATCAATCTCATGTATTTCTATTAATAAATAGTTCTTATTTAAAATTTAGAAAGTAATTTAATCATAATTCAAATTTAAAAGATGTGATTTCAATTAAATAAAATAGTTTTGATTAACAATATAGTTTTTTTAGGGATTGAATTTCTCTACGACAACTTATAAATTTAAATCAAAATAGGAGAATGCTAAATATATCTTAATTTTTTTTAATTCTTAGAAAAAAAAAAGATTATGAAGTTCCATATTAATAATAATATTTTTTTTTCAGAGAAGGGGATTGGCCTCATCTAGATAGGGGGCTTGTCAAATGAATTGAACAAAGATTATTCATAGTAATATTATGATCTTATATAATTTCAAAATATCATGTGGATTTCTTATAACAAAAAATTATGAAATTAATTTATTCTAAAATTATATAAGAGATTTACAATATTTCATCACAACCTAACTTATTTAGAAGTTCAAAAAATTATTAGTTTATGAACTTTTTTTTTTAAATGAACACTTGAACTTGTGCTTGAGTGGCTTATATTTCTAGTTATATATGGATGACTAGTATATTCATATAAGTCTATATTTAATTAAGAAAAAGCATATGTAAGACAAAATTAGAAGGAAAACCCAATTTGAAGGCTAGAAACATTATGTGGCATTACATTATAAGACCTATTTAATTGGCTCCTTTCCTTCTAAAAGAAACTTTTATATTATTCCATTTCTTCTGCTAAACCAAAACAATACATCTAATATACTTTGGGTCTCCTTATCTTATTAACTTGTTTGTTGAATTCCTATATAATATATAGTAGCTTTTATTATTATTTTTAATTACCTTTTTAAATTTCTTTAACTATGTTTGATACTTCACCACTTTTGTTTTATTTTTAGTTCATAAAAGATTACAAATAAATAGTGGTTCTATTTATTAGAAATACAACTTTTTTTTGATGAAATTGATTTATGAGTTATTCAATTTTTTTTGGGTGGGATGTTCTTCAATTAAATTTTAGTACAAAGTATGGTGGATTTTAAGATTTCAATTTTTAAGTTTTTATAAGGAAAAAAATAACTCATCCCAACATATACAAATTCTTCTCTCTTTTTTTTAAAAGTATTTTCATTGCATAGTAAGGCAGCAATAGTTAACCTAATTATAAAAATTGAAGATCTATTACATAATAACATAGTGTTGCAGCACAAATGATAACTAGGTCCATGTTCATTTATTATATCCAACTTAATAACTTCCATATTATCATATATATAAATTAAAAAGCTTACACTCTAATTAATCAAAAACATGACCTTAACCCCGACTTAAGTGGGATTAAAAAACTTCTAAGGCAAATTGAAAGATTAAAAACTCTAAATTTTTCTTCTACTATAATATATTATTACAAATCTCTCTCTCTCTCTCTCTCCCACACACACACACACGCATACACACATGCATGTGCACACACAGACATATCAATATATATTAAACTACTAAACTTAGGAAAAATTCTATAAATATTTATTATTAAATTCTTCAATAAATATATAATACATAAAAAAAGTTTTTTTAAGTCCAACCATCTAGTATGTAACATGTACAGGTTATGTTACTCCATTCTTTACACTTTTGAAAAGATAGAATGAATGAACTGAAATCATAAGGAGTAAGTAAATAAATATTCTAATTTTTCAAGCATAAATCCATTTCCAAAATGTTTAAGCTTCATATATATATGTATAGGAATAATTATATATATTTTTCACAGTATTCACAATATATAAATTTTATAAATGTTCATATTTGTTATTTCCAAAAATATTATAAATCAAGAAAGAAAGTAAGAAAGTTAATTTGAATTTGAAAACAATAAAATTCTTAATTTACTTGATTATACTTAATTGATTCCTTAACAATGCTACCAAAATTTTACTTACGACTATCGAATTGGTCAAGATTAGTATAAGTAATTGGTTTGTAGTTGAGTGCCCACCAAGTTGCCTCTCAAAGAGCTTTTGATCAAATCAATCAATTTAAGAATTCAACCAGAATTTATTCAAAACTTGAGGGGTTTGTATATGGAATTACATGATAATTATCAACAAAAATTCAGCTAAATTCATTTGAGAGTGGCTAGATCCCCCCTCTTCCCTTAAATTTGTATATGAGATATATATTGAATTTTATATCATGCTTTTCACTCCTTTTCTGATTTTGCACCCATTGGTTTTTTAGTTTGTACTTCTTCTAAGAAAATTTGAGAAATTTGAAATTTAAATGACAGCAAGATTTAGTATTTAGAGAAAAAAAAATCTTGACACGATCACTTAGGAAAGTACAAAAAGAAGCACAGAGACAAGATGAAGAAGATGTGAATTCAACTAAGAGTTTATAGCATGATAGAGAGGAGAAATTGATTAGAAAAGTAGAGGGGTGAGAGACAAGTGACGTGATTGAAGTACAGTAGACGAGTGAAGTCATTTTTAATATTTGTAAAATCTTAGAAAAGAGACATTTTTCCATTTTCTTACCTCACTTATCTTTTGTATTTTTTTGGTCAAATTTTTATTCCACTTTTATTTATTTCATTCATTTTTAATAAAATCATTCTTTATATACATTTGTTTAAATTATAATTTCAAATTTATGAAGTTTTTTGACTATTCTTAATTAATTACATATATTCTATACATATTAATATATGATTTGAAATACATAAATTGTAAATTATTTAAATTTGAAACATGAATGGAGACCTTTTATCGACCATAGAATAATTAAATATATTACTATTCATTTTATTTTACAATTTTGATATTGAACTTGTTAAATTATAATATAATATTCATATAACATATATATATTTAATATAAAAAAATCATATAATAAATATATATAAGTCATAAAAAGTCATATAAGTCATTTTGTCATATAATCATAAAAATTTTTAAATTATATCATATAAATCATTTGTAATAATTAAATAATTTGTGATGAATTTAGCGATGGATTTGCGATAAAAAATTTTGTGACAGAATATTCTGTCACTAATTCCGTTACTAATTTAGCGACAAAAATTCTGTCACAAAAATCCGTCATAGAATTAGAATTTGTTATTCCATCCATTAGTGGCAAAATTTTTCATTGTTGAATTCTGTCAGTAACTTTATTTGCAATGGATTAGCGACAAAAATATTTGTGACAAAATATTCCATTGCAAATTCTGTTGCATAAATTAGCGATGGAATTTCCGAGGGAATTTGTGGCAGAAAAAACATTCTGTCGTTAAATTCTGTCGCAAATTTACAATTTGTTTGTAGTGTATATATATATTAGTATTAGTTTATTTATAATTTTTACTGATAAATTTTAATATGTATTTTTCCTTCAGAATGTATTTGAACTTAGAATGATTTGTTTTGATTTTTCAAAGTATTTTGGGAATTTTTACAAAGGTTTACTTAATTAATTTTCATAAAACATTATAAATAAGAAAATCCTCGTAGGTCTCCGTACTCCAGTGAAAAATGAGAATGGGAGGGGAATAGGAATGGGAACATTGGGAAGTGACAGGAACAGAAAAAGAAGGAAAGGCCTCTCCTACTCTCGCTCTAATTGTCATCCTTAATTAAGCATGACGAGTCAGAGCATGTCCTTGCTTTTCTCTATTTGTTGAGTTTGAATGAAGACGATTTGCTTGGAAAAGTCTTTCTGTTTTTGGGGACACTACACTTCCAGAAGGCTTCGGCTTTCTTGACTTCCGTACATTTTTCTTAACTATATTATAAGTTGTGCCAAAACAGAACTCATCTTTCTGTTTGAAAATTTACCTGGAATTGGACCCAAAATCCACTGGCACAAGTTATGGTAACAAGAAAAGCCACACGAAACATAAAAATCACTTCATAACAAAAACATTGTAAGAGGATTTGACCCTCTTCATTATGATTCTCATTCAAACTTCAATTATTTCATGCCAAGAAACATCATCCACCAAGGAACATCGTATGGTTGAATTCAACGATATGAACAAAGCTGAACAAGTTTCTCACGTATATAACTGAAGTCATTTTAAGCTTGCTAAGAACTAACCTTCTAAATCATTAAAGATGGAAACAAATAAATATGTCGATATCACATATTCATAGTTGACCAAAAAAAAAATCAGTTATCATGAAAAGCTGCTAAGTTTAGGACTTGAATACATATTTTGCATCATATTTTGTGATTATGTTTTTTTCTTTTTAGTACAAAGCGACGTAAATGGTATCAAATCTAAGACTCTGTAAATTTGAAAATTTCTCACTATTTAGACCACGTCTAATTGCACTCTGTGATTAACTTATTTCCCAATGTATGTATTTTTTTTTTCATATTGCTTTTGCATTCATATGACATCTGAGCACTTTAAATAAATATTAGTTTGATTTAGGTTGGTCATAAGTTCAGTCAACATTCTATTAAATTGTCAATGTGGCTAATTATGTGTTAACTGAGCACTTTGAATATGTATGATTACGCCAACAAGAGTAGAAATAAATAATGAAGTGAATTTAGGCACATGATGGTTATATTAAGCAAGTTTGATAAATCATATATATTCAGAGTATCAAAATAGTACATGATTAGTCATATTAGCAAAATTTAATAAAATATCAAAAAAAGTTTAATGGTAACGGCTAGATTAATTAAAAAAATTTGAAACTACAAGGATGCAATTATAAATTTGTAAATTATAGGGGCTTGATTAAAAGTTGGTTGAGATTATAGAAATTAAAAACAATAATTTAATAGTTTAACCCTTTATAAATTATCAAAATAACTTATCATAAAATCATGCGGCGAACTCAGGTTGGGTTCCTTGGGATTTAGGTTGCTAGCAAGTTCCATCAGTATTCTCTTATAGAGATAGCTAGGCAAACTAAGTTTACAATGAAATGAATTCAAACTGACCAAAATGAAAGTATTCCAGTGAAATACCATCCTTTAGGCACGTAGCAATATTCAATCCCCGGAAGCAATAAACTTTGACTTCATTAATATTTTGAAATATGTACAAGTTTTATTTGATTCATTATACAAAATGCAATTAATGAATTGATTGAAAGTCTGACACAATAAAATCTTTTGCTCCAATGAAACTACTCTCAATGAATAAAATTTTTATTTTTAATTTTTTTTATGCTATTTATTAATTTGTAAGAAGATGAGTTATTAATGGGTGGATATATTTGTTGTAGTTGGGAAAATTCGTAGGGTCACAAAAGACTGCCGCTTTCTTCACTTCCAAGCAGTTTCCTTCACTATAATCGTGCCAAAGTAAAATACATGCATCTTGTTATTTAACTTTTCTGAGTATGGAAAATCGATCCTTGGACTTCAAAATAAGACCTGTCTTTTTAACTTATTCAATTTGATTTGGGATAATTGCATTGGATAGTTGGTGTATATATGTGGATAAAAATGAATATTAAGTCTCATTTTTCTAACCCAAGCAAGCTAGCGGTACTATAAATACATGCATATGTAACTAACTCTTGTAATCATTAAAGAGGAAAACCCCACAGATCGACACTGAAATACTTAAGCATTATATATTCATAGTTGAGAAAAAGTCTGTTATCATGAAAATCTCAATTCTCCAAATCTTAGCGCTTCTACTCCTCAATAGCCTCCTCATTTGCCAGGCGTTCAGGCGTCATACTTTTGTGGTATGCTGTCATCTCACTTAAAATTTTTATTATATACTTGTGCTCATACACTTTTCATCATATACATTCTTTTCTATTATTATTACTAGTTTGGTTTAGGCTTAGATTTAAACTCAAATATTTAGTCTTAAAAATAACTTTAATATGTAATTTTATTTTGAGAACCTTCAAGCTTAAGTCTAAGAAGAGATTGATTTATGAGTAAATTGTTCTCCTCTTCTTCAACAAATGTTCAAATTGTATGGTTCTCATTTTTGTTTTGAAAACATACCCTTAGGATCTAATACTAAAATATAACTAAAATACCTTAAAAAATAACATTGATTTCTATTATTTAAAATATAATTAATTAAATTTTTTTTCTAAAGTTTCTATTTTAAAGTTATTAATTTTATGTTGAAAACCATTAATTTAATTTATTATGAAACTTTATTAAAATTTTAGTGATGCAAATTTATTATAAGACATTTAATATAAATGTATTCTTGAAATTATTATTTATAAATTACCTAGTGGAATTTAAAATATCATTTTGTGAATATATTCTTTTTTTTAATAATTTTAATCAAATAATTTTTCAAGTTGTTAAATTTTAAAAAAAAATCGAGTATTATATATTGGTCAAATATATAGTTAGCCATTGTCAAATTATATTAATAATAGATACAAATATATTTTGATCAAAATAAATATAATTGTAGCATATTTTTTTGTTAAGGAGAAGTAAGTACTATGGTGGATCTTTTAGTTTAGCGGAAAAAAAAAATGTACATTTTCAAAATCGGGAGAATTAGGTTCCCGTAATTTAGACATCTTTAAAAAAATTAATTTACTCTTAATTTAATATATAATATTATTTTGGGGTTTCTCATATTGATCAAAATGAAAAAGAACAAGTGAAAATGATAGGGGAACAATATATGTATATATACCTAACTAAGTGAAAAATAAACAATTGTGCATGTTAATTAATATTTGACTTTTTTACGTTTTAAAATTTAATCAAGAAATTATTCTAAGATTTGAAATTTAAATTCTGGGAGATAATATTATAATATGAAAGTCAACCAAACCAAATTCTTTCCCTTGCATATTCGTTGCCCAAAGAAAACTAGAAATTTAGAATATTATATGCACTAGCCATTATTCCAAATCGACACTTTCAATTAATGTCGTTCAAGGGATTATTTGCTTATTGTTAATCTTTCATTAAATTGCAGGTCAAAAACGTACCCTACACAAGACTCTGCAGCACGAAGAACATATTGACTGTGAACGGCCAATTTCCTGGGCCTACCTTGTACGTTACCAGAGGAGAAACTATCATTGTTGATGTCTATAACGGAGCCAACTACAACATCACCATTCATTGGTAAAAGCTGTCTTTCTTTTATTAATTTTTGTCTAGCCAAGTACAATATCACCATTTAAAAATAAGTTTGTCTAAATTTGGGTCGATTTGTTTAATCTGCGAGCCAAAACGAGTCGTTTTGGCACATTTGTGAAAAATTAAACAATCGAAAAACAAATATAAACAAATAAGCTAAAACAGGCAGAGCAACTAATTTTTGACTTGTTTAATTCAAAAATTAGAAGTTTATTTTCATGTTTTATGACAGTTTTGTTAAATAATACACCTATATATTACTCTGTTTATTCTTTTTTATGAAGAAATTTAACATTATTTAACTCAATTTAACTTGAAACTATATGCAGGCATGGAGTGGACCAACCAAGATATCCATGGTCAGATGGCCCTGAATACATCACACAGTGCCCTATTCGAGCGGGTGAAAAGTTTAGGCAAAAGGTTATTTTTTCTGATGAGGAAGGCACTCTATGGTGGCATGCTCATAGTGACTATTCTCGAGCCACCGTTCACGGGGCTATTGTCGTTAAACCCAAGCCAGGAACTCCCTACCCTTTTCCAAAACCACATGCAGAGGTCCCCATTATATTAGGTACATATCTATAGTATAATTCAATAGGTAATCTAAATAAGAAAATTGCTTTGATGGGTTGCTGAGTGCTAAGTGTGACTTGTGAATGCAGGAGAGTGGTGGAAGAGTGATATTGCTGAGGTTTATGATGAATTTCGAGCAAATGGACAAGGCCCCAATATTTCAGATGCTTATACTATCAATGGCCAACCTGGGGATCAGTATCCATGCTCAAAGACCGGTAAGAAAAATAACATGTCTGATTTTATTTGATGAATTATTCTTCTGGTTCACATAGTTTTTTTATTTTTTAATTTTTTTTATAACTTAAAAATTTATAATTGAGTTCTTGTAATCTAAGAAATTTTAATTTAATCTTTCTGTTACGAGACTCAAAAATGCATTATTTATGCCAATAAAATAGTAAAATTAGATAATGAAATAAAATAAACTCACATGTATAATAGGTGATGCGAAATATGTTAAGTGATTTGGATAATTTGATTTAAATCATGTATATTTAGATTGACAATATGTCTATAGTTGTCATATTAGCTAAATTTAATGACATACAAATAGAAGTTTGATGATAGGAATTCAATTAAAAAATTTTAAATATCAGGATTCAAGTACAAAGTTTTAAACTATAAATACTAAATTGAAATTGAGTGAAATTATAAAAAAAGAAAAGAATAATTTAACCGTTTTATTTTTCATAGCAGGTATAGGTAGACTTTTATCTCTCATTGACTGGTATTTTGGATACTATAATATTGGATATCAAAGTATAAAATACCTTAGTCCATAGTATGAAGGATTGCATATTTGGTATGACAATAAAAAATTGTCATTAAAAAAAATATTTTATAAGAATTAGTTAAGTTAAAAGGAGTATGATGTAAGAATCCTGTGACACGGAATTACACATTTGAATTTATTCAATGCAGGAACTTTCAAGCTTATGGTAGAGTATGGCAAAACCTATCTTCTCCGAATTGTCAATGCCGCAGTTGACAACAATCATTTCTTTGCCATCGCAAAACATAAACTCACAGTGGTAGGAACAGATGGAAGCTACACAAAGCCAGTGAAAGTAGATTACATCACAATCTATCCTGGACAAACTATGGATGTCTTACTAGAAGCAAACCAACCATTAGACCACTATTACATGGCTGCCACAGCTTATTCCAGTGCAGCTGGTGTTACATTTGATTCCACCACTGCCACTGCTATTGTTCAATACAAAGGAAAGTACATCCCAACTTCAACTACCCCTTCCTTACCTTTCCTTCCAAGCTCGAAAAACACCAATGCCTCCACCAACCTCATAAGCCAACTCAGAAGCTTAGCAGATGAGAACCACCCTATAGATGTGCCATTAGAGATAAGCACGCATCTATTCTTCACAGAATCTGTTAATTCATTGCCATGTTCAACATGCGAAAATGCAACACGTCTGTCAGCGAGCATGAACAACATAAGCTTCAGATTGCCTTCAGGCAATAACATTTTGCAGGCTTACTACAACAATATTACTGGTGTTTATAGGGAAAATTTCCCCGATGTGCCTCCTTTGTTTTTTGATTTTACTGCTGATACTGAAACTCTGCCTGCGTTCTTAGAGACTCCTAGTGTAGATACAGAGGTGAAGGTGCTTGAGTATAACTCTACAGTGGAAATTGTTCTTCAAGGGACTAACTTGCGAGCTGGGACAGAGCACCCCATGCATCTCCATGGGCAAAGTTTCTATGTGGTGGGATGGGGATTTGGGAACTTTGACAAAGACAAGGACCCTTTGAACTATAATCTTGTTGATCCTCCTTATCAAAACACTATAGCTATACCCAAAAATGGTTGGGTCACAATAAGATTCAGGGCCAAAAATCCAGGTATATTGCATTACTATAATTTAAAGTAAACTATCTTTTAAAACTTTAAATGATACATGTTCTACCAATGTAGTCATGAAAGATTCAAAGACAAAAACTCATCAATTTAATCTTATCAAATTCACCATTAACTTAGTGTGCAACAAGCCTATATTGATGGATTTTTTGAAATATTTAGAAGTAAATAATGATAATTATCTTCTAAGAACTAAATTAATGGAATATGCATTTTTCATGGGCCAAATGTTGGTTTACTTTATAGATTATTCAATCTCTTGTTGATTTTTCTAGTTATGTGTTTTTCTACCCTGAATGCTGATTTTCTTTTGATAATTATTTTTTATAGGTGTATGGTTTATGCACTGCCATTTAGAGCGTCATGTGACATGGGGGATGGCTATGACTTTCATTGTGAGAAATGGTAACAATCCGGAGGAGCAGATGCTGCCACCACCACCGTACATGCCACGATGCTATTAAATCAAGCAGCAGCAAATTTGTTTCAATATTTAAAGTCACTACTTCTACTTCAATTTATTTTTTTACCCAAAGTGTGCATTAATTTTTTTTTCAATTTCTATTTGTTAATTGCATTGCTTTTGCTCTCGTTTTTTAGGAAAGGTTATTTAATTTCAAGAATGATTGAAAAGAATCTTGTTTGGATGTTAGCTTTGAAATGTCAATAAAAACAATAACTTGGTGCTTGTTTCTTTGTCGGGGGATCAGTAGAACGTATATATTGCATTTCAAATTGGCTTTCTAGTTCTAAGGTCGCCTTTTGACTTTCTTCGATCAGTAAAATTTTTTAAATTGGGTGGGAATAACATCTCTTTTTCAGCATTAATAAGGTGCGCTTAACATAGATGCCCTCCCAACAAGATACCATGACAAAAGTCCTAATCCATCTATCATAAAATCTTCAATAAATTTTTTTTTTATTTCAAAAAATCGATCAAGTTATTTTTTTCCAGTTCTGAACTTGGCTTTTCTCTGATACAGTTTTCCATATTACACGCTCCACATTAATTTTACATTTTAGAAAAGAACTGTATAATCTGGAAGAAAAACTTTCCAACGTTATTTTACATGATTCTTAAAAGCTGTTTTCGTATATTCTGTATTTATTATTGAAAATAAAAAGGTGAGAACAAAACCAGACAGACGCACAACTCCTTGTTTGTAGTACAGGTGAGAATAAAAGCCAAAAAAAAAGTCATAAAATAATAAAATTTAAGTAAAATATTTATTATTAAATTTTCTAATAAAAATATATGTAAATGCTTTCATTACATGATTGTTCTTTTTTTAAGAAGAAATTCGTATTAGGTTTTTTTAATGAACTTAATAAAAAATTATTTTCAAGATTTTATATATCTTTATTTAGTCTTAACTAAAGCTGATCATTAAAAAATTGACATCTTTAACTTACAATGGACTTGATTGAAAAGAGTTATCCAGCTAACATAGCATTAAGAGCAGCAAAATTCAATGATCAACGTTGACTTCGCAAAGGTAACACGCTTTGCAACAATGGTGACAGGGGATGCCCATGTAACAACTCATCAATAAATATTAAATACCATGACAAAAGTTCCAATCCATCTACCGTCTAGTTAATGGCTTAAGTGCATCTAACAGCCGGTAACAATTTTTTATTGTGTTGACGATGGCTTCAGTATATATTGGTAATCTTTTGTTAATGTGTAGGTACTAAGCTACTATAAATAACTATGGTAGTTGTCAGTACATTGAGGATGTTGTCATTAACAAATTTTGCATGGTAATTGGTTACTAACAATGATGTTGGTATAATTATATGAGGTGCTGGTTATCAATATATTAGCTAAACATTACTAGCCCATTTACAACTAAAAGAATTAGTTTTAATTGTGGTGGTTTTATGGCGGTTAATAGAACCATTGTTAAATTAATGCTTAACTGTGATTTATTCAACTGCCATTAGGACTTATATGTCCTAACGATGATTAGATTGTAACCATGATTAAGACTCATTAGGACTAACTGCAATTTTATAAAACTGCAGATAAAGTAACTGGCCTAACCGCAATTTTAGACAAACCACAGTTAAAAGAATTATGACCTAACGTGGTAGCTGAAGAACTAGTGGTTCATATAAATTGTCATTATGTTAATTTAGGAGAATATTATATAACTTAGAAATTTGTAATTAAGTCTGTACAATTTATAATTTTTTTAATTTAGTCTTTATTGTTAAAATTTTGTCAGTATTCTATTAATTTTTATTTATATAATTAATTATATATTATTTTAATATTTTAAATATGTATGAGTTATATTAATAAGAGACAAAAATATCGAAAACAAAATAAGATTAATTAATATATATGGAAAAATATTAATAAATTAAAAATATAAAAAGAAGGATTTAATTCAAAATTAATTAAACTATAAAGACCTAATTATAAATCCTCCCAACATGATACCCCGCCCCCACCCAAAAACAAAGACGATCCAGGACCATCACTGCCCAAAAAGCTAACACCGGCCATGAAAACGTTGCAATCTTCATGCCTCTATTTTTCACCAACAGCAACAATCCAACGCCACCCCCACGCGTCAGAGCTTGCCCACCCCTCTTTGTTTTGCCGAAGGCTTTTCCTCCATTTTTACAACTTTGATTCTTTAAGTTTTTATTTTTTTATTTTTTTAAATTAATAATTGCATCTCTTCTCTCAGCTTCTGCGAAACAAAGCAAATGCTGTAGCCTCAAATTTCTGCCCTCATATAAACCTAGGTAAGTCATCTGATTTCTCCACCTTGAAAATGTGTTGTGCTGGACACAAATGGGATTGTGCTGTGCTGAAATATAATCTAATTTTCATATTAATTCATACAATGTTGATTTATTTCCTTCAAGTGTTGTGTTGGAATTGTGTTATGTTGAAATATTTTTATGCTGGAATTGTGTTGTACTGGTCTAAAAGATGAGTTGATACATTACTGATATGGATGTTGTTACTTCTGTTAAATTTATTCATTGCATTAAATTTAAAACTGAAGGATTCAATTATAAGGAATAAGCTTTGACGTAAACAGAAGGAAGGAGAAAGGATAAGGATATTGTGATCACACTTAGTGTTTGTTGACCATATATCAATGCCAAATTGAAGGGTTAATTGTCTCTATCCCAAGATGGAGACTACTATAACGGAGTTAATTATGATATTTTTCCCTCTAACGTAGAATCTACTCATCTATATGACTATATTGTCTTTACTAATCACATTCCTACTTCTATTAAATTTATTCGTTGCAAGCTCTAGGAGTATGAGATATTGAGAGTCCTTCACCAAAAATTTAAGTGCATTTTTTGTTTTTTAAAGTTTTTATACTCTTCAAATGAAGAAGTCATCTTTTAATCATTTGTGGAAGACAATGAAAATAAATGTTATAAATTAAGGTAAAGAATGAAAATTGAAAATTATTTTCAAAAACCAAAGGTACGCAAAGATTCTCATGATTATTAGATAATATTGATTCAAAATTATCATTTTATGTTTCTTCGCATCTTACACCATATGCTAGAAATATTTCTTTTACAATTAATTAAAATGTTCTGCAATATTAATTCATCATGAAAGCATATATAGCTACGGCGTGTACCTAACCTTTTCTTCTTTAAGAAAGTGACAACTCCACAGTCCATAGAGTAGAGAAATATTTTCGTTTACCTTACTAATTAAAGATCATGATATGTATGCTTTTCATTCTTATATCTAAAGATGACAACTCCACACAGTCCACGGAACCACAATGAAACCAGTAGTTTAATTGCTGTTTTTAAACCATAGGTTAATTGCTATAGTCCCTATAGCTGATGAAAACCATGTTGAAACATTTCGTAAAGGACGGTTGAATTTCGGTTTTGGCAACCCCGGTTAAAGGTTTTAGGAACAGTTTAAACTGCTACTAAAACCCAAAAAAAAAAAAAAAACAGCAAAGACCTTTATTTTTTTGTAGTGATTTCAATAGTCGTTATCAATGAAGATATATCTAAAGATGGTGAATAGGTGTTTGTGCTAAAAGTGATTTTAATGCAAACTAATTGTAAAAAATATCAAAACAAATACTTTGACAATTTTCAACAAGGAAGAAGACACACAACTAGTTTAAGTATGAATAAGAACTTAAAAATTAAAGAAGTTTCAATGTAGTAAGTATCAATTACCTAGAACTAGAATTAGTTGACTAAAACTTGATACAAACAGAAACAAAACAAGAGAGAAAAGGAGAACAAAGTAACACTCAATGATTAACTAGATTTGGCCTTTGTCTTACATCAAATCTACTTGAATTTCAAGGGATTTTGTTCAACTATAATCAGAGTTACACAACATCTGGTTTGTTTTGTGCTCACTAACAACCTACAAGGTTTAGCTCAGCTAGCTTACAAGGTGGGTTTTCATACGGCTCATCCCAAATTAACTTCTCTCGCACCAATAAAGATTTACAGCACAATGGTTTTCACGGAGTTTCTCTAAAAACTAACTTTTCTCACACTATGAAAGATTTACAAGAAATTGGAATGGATTTTAAGACCCTCATAGAGAAGGGATTACAATATACTCACTCAAAAGACTTCAAAAGCTAGAAAGATTAGAGGCTAAAAATAGAGAACAAGAAGAAGAGAATAGGTTGCATGACAACTTCATTTTTCTATCTTTTTGTTTCTATATCTTTCTTTTCTTCTTGCTTCCTTTATATAATTGTTCTCCAAAAGCTACCCATTAGGATATATCCATTTTGTGATCTTGATTTCAACTTTTTCATGATTTTGATCTATAGATTACATGGCTTGAGGTGAGAAATAAAGTATGAAGAACAAGTTAATTTATGCTTACTAAATAAGTAGATTTCTCCTTTTCCTTTAGTCTTCCCTTTTCCAATTAATGCTTCACTAGCTGCTAGAAACAAATTAATAGAACAATATTCTCTTTTCCATTTTTACATAATAGCTTGAGCTTTTTATAATCATAGCAAAAGTTGACTTATGCATAGTATTAAAACCAAAGAATAAATTGGTGTAAGATATTACATATTTGATTTTAATATTCCTTAGTTGCACAATTCTTTTAAGGCAAGATAAGAGCAATTATATTCTTTTAAATTAAAATAACTTTATGCTTCATTTTATAATAATAAAATTAAGCTTTGTTATCATTAAAATCTCAAGATGAAAACCTTGGGGTCAACAATCAATACAATTAGAAGCCATTATTAATCATATCAGTACACTTACTTTATTAATGTGCATAAGAGAATACACCTATATTATAATGTCTTGTAAAAATCTATTTATTATTCTAAACATATCTACCTAGTAATTTTTTTGAAAGTTCTTAATTTTGTTTTATTTTTTCATTTTGTTACAAAGAGGAGAATTAGGATCTTGTGGGATAAAGAAAAGACATGGGGGTGGACCCCAAGAGACTACACGAATTAAATCCTAAAAAGTAACAAGCAGAGACAGAGATGGGAAGGATAGTCAAGAGGGATAAGTAGGGGCCTGCCCCCCCCCCCCCCCCCACTTTTTGATAAAGAGTTAAGGCATTCAAATTGTCTCAATTGAAACTCTCTCCCATGCATTTCAATTGAAGGAAACCACACTGTCTGTTTCATCCCACAACGCATAAAGAAGCACATCCCACTTAACATTAAATGCACTATTGCACTATGTAAAAGGGTGCGTTTTAAAGGCCCAAAATTGGATGTTCTCTAGTGTGCCATGTGACATGGGTGTTAACTCTCATCTATTTATGTTATTTTACATCTTTTTGTTAAAAAATAGGTACTTAGAGCTCTAATTTTTTGGTAAATATAACTAAGTTAGGAAAAATGCACATAATTAGGATAATTTGCTCCATACTTAATTCTTATAACATAGATGACAAGTTTTGGCTTAGTTTTGGTTAAATTGTGAATTGTTCATACTTTGCTCTTTTTATAAGGTATAAATACAAGAAAAATTGGGCCTAGTCATTTTAGAATGGGATTGTTAGAAATATGGAGTTTAGAAGCCTCAAAGTGGGAATTTTAGAGACTAAAGGAAGTGTGCCACAACATTAAATTTCCAAGTTGTGGCACAAATCAAAGTAGCACATCATTTTGGACCAAAATGTAAGTGTGTTGTGACATAAAAATTTTATGTTGTGGTGCACTTCACACTTACCAAAACAAAGTTATTTTTTATGTTAATTTTGGCTAGGGTTTTTTGGATATACCTCATCTGTTTACTATGAACTATCATTTTGGGTTTGTTAAAGGCTAGAGGAGGATGAGAGAAGGGCATTTTGGAGGTAATGAATGCTTAGGGGTTAGAAAAGAAACCAAGATCTTCATTAGTTTTATCTATTCCTTCTTCCTTTCCTTTGTTTTCCTTGATGTTGTTGATTGTTACTCTAGTTTAATGTTGGATTTTTGTGTAATAAGCAACTAATATTTTTTATTTAGGATTATAATGAATCTTAGCATGTAATAGGTTGTGATTGCTTTCTTTCTTTGCAATTGATATGATTTGCTTATTTAATCTTTGTTTTTCATGATTCTAAGTATATGGAAACCATTAGATAATCACTACAAAAAAACATGAAATTTGTGACGGAATTTAGTGACGGAAATTTTTCCGTCACAAAATTTGTCACAAATCCATCACTAACTCTGTCACTAATTTTAGCGACGGAATTATTGACGGAAAATTCCGTCAAAAATATTTTCGTCGCTAATCCGTCACTAATTTCATTAATGACGGAATATTGTGACGGAAAATTCCGTCACTACTACGTAGGATAGCCTATTCAAGTTTTGTGACGGAATTTGTGACGGAATTATCTATCACAGAATTTTTCGTCGCTAATCCGTCACTAAATCCGTCACAAATTATTTAAATATTATATATCATATAATTTTAATTTTTTTTATGATTTATATGATATAATGACTTAAATATATATATAACTGTCGTAAATGATTTAAATATTATTAATTATATATATTACAATTTAAATTATAAATTAATAAGTTAATAATTTAAATATTAAAATAATAAAATGCAATAAATACTAATGTACTTAATTATTTTATAGTCAATAAAAGGTTTCTAAGTATAAATTATAAATTTACCATCACTAGTTCATCATTAAATCTATTGCAAATTATTTAAATATTAAATAGGATATAATTTGAAGTTTTTATTGATTTATATGATACAACAACTTATATATATATATATAACCATCACAAATGATTTAAATATTATGAATTTTATATGTGTATATATATTATAATTTAATAATTTATGTATTATAATTTAAATTCTAAATTAATAATTTAATAATTTCAAATTAAAATAGTATAATGAGAAAAATATTAGTTTATTTAACTATTTTATGGTTGATAAAAGGTCTCTAACTATAAATTATAAATTTTTTGTTACTAATCCGTCACTAAATACACCACAAATTATTTAAATATTATATATGATATAATTTGAAATTTTTAATGATTTATATGATATAATGAATTAAATAAATTTCAAATCTTTAAAATTTTCTTGAAAGAAACAAAGACTAAATACCACATGATACAAATTATTGCATATAGAATGAGTATAATGAATTATTTTTTTGTTTCTTCATCTCCAAACTCATATTGGGTAATTCATATAGAATGAGTAAAATTCAAACTTATCTTTTTCTATATTGCATCATTAAATCTTTGAACCCAAATCATTCATCTAAAAAATTTAAAATGAATAATTTTTCCTCAAACTAAAACTTATATTTATATAAAATTACAATAAAAAATTATGTCTTAAATATCAAAATTTATAAAATACTATTTAAATGATATATTTTAACCCTATATTATCAATTTAAAACACAATAAGCCTAAGCATAAAATATATTTAGTACTTGTCTTATGAATAAGGGAAAAAATATTAAATTTCGATCCTCTAGATCAGCCATGAAATGCCACTTTGTCTATTGGTATACTAAGGAAAATTATCTTTCCTAGTTAAATGACTTTTTTGTGGCTATGAAACAATCAACGCAAATTATGATGTGGACCTAAATATACTTTTAGGATCAATATTCTATTTTGATCTTGAAAATATTTAATATTCAAGATGGATCTTGCGACCGAAAAGTGTGCAGATGAGAGGGTTTATACATTCTCTTTTTTTTTTAGTTATAAATTTTAAATATAAAAATAAAAATTACATTTATGTGAACAAAAAATAAAAAGATTTGAAAGTTTGATCGCAACCCCACTTCAATTGTTGAGATAACTAGAGAGGATCCATCAGATTAAACATATTCTAGAAGAAATCTTTTGTTTTACATGAGTAACCCTTATTTTGACTTATTATTACCAGTTTCCCCTAGTTTTGATAATCATTCACTCTAAATTAATAAATAAAAAATATTTCATGAAGTAATATAAATATATAATAGGAAAATTCTGCAAGGAATCATATTTTGAATTTTTGTCATTAAAATTTAGATTTAAATTTTTAAAATTTGGCAATAATTCACAATCCAATTTATAATCAATTTGAATAATTAATGACAGCAAATATCTCATAAATTTATGAAAACTTTCGTATCAAATAATATGATATTGGCTATGTATATTCATATAGCCATATTAATAGAAAGATTATGAAGGAAGTACATAAGTTGTGCATTGTTTGGTTCGAAAAATTAGGAAGGGAAGAAAAAGAAATTATATGGGGATGCAATCTTTCTTTTGTTTGGAATGTGCAAATAGAGAGGAGAGAAAAGGGTTGGGAGAGATTCTAAGTATGTAAGATTCACTAAAATAATGGAAAGAAAATGAAAGAAAAGTGCCAAATTTTCCATTCCAATTTTATTCTCAATTTTTTATTCATCAAAACCAAATATAAGATGAGAAAATAATTTAATATCTTATTTATTTATATTTTCTTTCTTTTCTTTTATGATACCAAACCAGAAGAGAAGTGTTTTTTTTAATTGTATAGTACTAAATAAAATAAATAATAGTTCATTCAATTTCTCTCCTCTTTCCTTTTCATTCTCTTGAATTGTTTTCTTTCTTTTTTTTAAATTTTCTTCTTATAATATCAAACAATTTAAATTTAGAGGCCGTCATAATTTCACAACAAAATTATTGCCCTAAAAGATGTATTCACGAATTAAATTTAATGCAATGATTTGAATTGCTATGATTTTAAGAATTAAATCTTATATGATTTTTAGAATATCTATATTAGTTAGTCTAGAATTTAATGTTGAACTGCATATTTTAAATTATTGATATATTAAAATTTGAATAAAAATCTTACTTTAAAGTCACAATAACTATTTTCTCAATAAAAAAAAATTTGATATGATAGATGCAAACCATATCAATGAAAGAAAAAAAAGAAAATAGTGACCAAGGAAATAGTTTGCAAGAATTGAATAATAATGCGTTACATTTTATTTTTAGATTAAGGGTTTTTTTTAAGATGTAATATAGTGTACATATATAACGTGGTCAGAAATGTAACTGTACGTTATTTATATATAAAAAAAATTGTTTGTTCAAATTCTATATATATATATATATATTGGCCCAAAACGATTCATTTTGAGCAAAATTTTCTCTAAAACAGCATCTTTTAAACAATTATTTAGCTATATGAAATTTGTCTGAATGGCATTATTTAAAAATAAATAAATAAATCACTTGAGCAAGTACAAAACATGAATTAATTGACGGGCTCTCATTTATTAATTGAAGAAGATTTATCTTATAAACAAACCATTTTGATTAAAAAAAATTGAAATTTTTTATCTTTAAATAACTAAATTGAAAAAAAAATATTTCAAGAATTAAATCATTAATTTACCTAATATATTCCATATAGTTAAGATAAGATTAAATGATTCAATAATAGCGTGGGTGCCTCATTGTTAATATGATTATTCACATCTTACAGAGTGCGCTCACCCTTCCGACAAGTGATGCAAACCATATCATATATTTAGTATTTTGCAAGAGATAAAAGGAGGCCCAAACTCCTGGACTCTCTGCACTCTCTCTCCCTCTCTCTCTGAGACAAAAGATGAAGAGATCAGGACTCCGTACAGCTTACATGGCCGCTACTTCCGCCACAGCCGTCTCTGTTTCACGTCTTCTTCCTCCTCATCTTTGCAGATTTCGCATCAGGTATAGCTTCACCCTAGGTTAGATTATTGGCGGGAATTGAGGGTGGGTATTTTGAAATTTCTTTGAAAATTTTACTCTCTTTTGGTTGAGATTGAGGTTTAGAACATTGGGATCTAAGATTTTTGTGGGAGATCTTCTAATGGATGTGCGATTTCTTTGTTTTTAGGATGGGATGGTTCAGAGAAACCATGAGAACTCTTCATCGGCGAGTTCGTCTTCTACGGACAAATTTGTATAATTTTTTTATAATTAAAATTTTTATCTTTTACCTTTCATAGTTATCTCTAAACTCAAAATGTAAAAAGAAAAAAAAAGCTTCAAAAAGACAAAATTGCTTACCGCGCAATTACAATACAGATCCTCGATGCTCCTCTCCATTTATGCCTTATGCATTTTCCTATTTTCCCTCCGCCATTTTAGTTTCACAAAGTTGAAGTCGCATCCGGCAAATCCTAAGTTTTCCTTAACTTAGCTGTCTTCCACCCCCAGATGCACAGCAAATGGCAACCACCATCTGCAAACCCTACCCACAACCTCCCCATCCTTATTCGAATCCCAACCCTAACCTTAACCCTAACTTAGCATCCTTTTTTATCCCTAAATTTCTCCACAAATTCACACGCGAGAGGAAGTTCGATTTTCTCTTATTTTGAATTATCAAGCAATTAGAGCTTCATTAGAGGTAATTCTTTTCATTTCCATCGATCCTTTTGTCTCAAATCCTCTGATGATTTAAGAGGGACCATTTGTAATTTAAATTTCAAATCCTTATTTCTCTAGCCCCAGCAAAGCTATTTCTGACACTGTCTAATACTAGTGCCCATAGATATGGATCAGTTTGGTTTTGATTTTCTTTCTTTCGTGCAAAATTGATCATTTTTTGTTGCCTTGATTATCAAGAGTATTTAACTTAAGGCCTACCTACTGTTTCTAATGACCTTTCCAAATTTTGTTTTATTGTTTTGGACTCAATTCATTCTGCATTAATTTCTAATCATTTAAGTTAAATTCTCTGTGTAAACAATAGGTTTTTACTAGTTTGCATAAAAGTTCTCTGTACGCTAGCCCTTCTATACATTTGTCTCTATCTATATGTGTTTGATTCCTTCTTTGCAAACATAGATTCTAAAAAAACTTGGATTCTTATTGACTGGTTTGGTGGACTGATAAATATTTCTTTTAGCATATCCTAAACAACTCCTAGATATGGATTAAGATATCAAAATTAATTAATTAATAGTCGTTGTATCAAATAATTGTTCAAGAAATTTAATTCTTGGTCTTACATGACACTATCCTTAAACATGTTTTTTGTTGTGTTCGTTTGTTGTAATAAGATTGAACTAGTTTCGGATTTGATGTTGGTATGCACCTTTGATGAATATTCGTTGTAACTTTCTTACTTGTTTGTCCACGCCATGATTATTGATTTAGTTATGTCCTTCTACTATAAAAATTTGTGCTTTACTGTTGATTGTTGTTGGTGATATAAACACTAATTGTAACTGCTTCATGTTAGTCTATATTGATGCTTTCCCTCTCAAGGTTATTTCTTTCATTTTCTTTACCTTTGGTGATGCTATAAGGGTGGAGATATGTAAAGGTGGAGATATGTAAGTCTTTTCTTTACGTTGTTCAAGCTACTGCATCTTTCATCTTATAATCTTTACACTTTGCTTATATATTTAGAGTTCAATACCACATGGTCAAATATTTTAACTAGTTTCTTTTAAAATGAGAGTGTGTTTTTAAAGTCACCTCAAACAAAATATAAAGATATTTATAAATCATTAAAAATATTTTAAAAACTTTGATTAAGACACAATCAATTCAAACAATTTTAAAACCAGACAAGGAATTAATGTATAAATTTTATGTATTTCTTATCAAGTTTTTCATAAAAATATGATAAGTAATGTTTTAAAAAAAACACATATATTACTTGTTTATTGGAGGGATCTAAAATTTTTGTATCTGGCAAATAAATATATGATATACATTTAAATAGAGATATAGAAAAAATAAAGAGTAAATAAAAAGAGAATAAATGAATCCTATATTCTTTTACTTTTTTAATGCCAATTATAATCCTTCAAAATATTTACAATTGGGACACGACTTGGGAAAAAAAATTTGGTATTTATTATTAATTCAGCTATCATATTTTTATTTGAGAATTTGATAATAAATATTTAAAGAATTATTTAAATTATCCTTTTACATTTATCCTTCTGGATAAAAATAAATTTGAATAAATTCTTAAATATATATTCTTTGTATAATCAAATAAGGGAGGAGCTAATTAGAATTTATTCATCTTAATAAATATATAACTAGTTAGTACATTATATATATTTAAAAATTTCACATCCCTTGTTAGTTTTGATTGTTTAATATTAACAATTTTTGTTTATAAGTCATTTTCTTAAAATTTTAAAATTATATACTTATTTTAATTTTTTTTAACTAAATGTGGATTGAGGGAAGGGTGTTGGAATTGATTCTGCAGCTGGAAAGAGAGTGAAGGGCCAAATTTGAACGTAATAATACTATCATTAAGTCAATAAAGTAGCAATATTTAGGTGGAAAGCCAAATAAAGAAGACTATTATGTTATGCCTGCATAGCATTCTTTACCATTTTGAATTTAAACAATGGAAAGAGAATAATAAAATCTAGTTACCATTACTTCTAGCTATAGTTTCCTGTCCATCTAACTTAACCGCGTTGCTTGTTTGTTTTTTAAGATTTTGGATCACTTTATATATTTGTTCATTATTGTTTTTAAGGGGATACAACTTTTTTTTTAATTAGTATGACCAAATCATATATGTTTCATTTTGTTTTTAATATAGCAGTTAATTCTTTTAATATTTGTTCTTACATTTTATGAAGCCCATAGACTATTAAATATTATTACTTTTTTTAGACAGCTCTACCATTATATTTAAAAAATAGGATAACTGTTCATAGACTTTGATCTCTTTATATTTATTCATTAATTATATAACTGTGTGACTACAAAAATTGTTGCAACTATCCTACAAATTTTTCAACCATCGTGTCTAAAGTTAGAGTTACTAAATATTGTTTTTGATAGTCTCACTACCTTATGTTGTCACCATAAAAAAGTGGGCCCTATACTTTCCAAAGCTGTGATTTGGTTCCCTGTTTTGGGCTTGGCCCATCATTTGTGATTTTTCGTTTTAGTTTATCATTTTTACTTGTTGAATTCAATAAGTATTTTATTAAAAAATTACAATTAAAAATATTTATATTAAAATATTTTAAATTTAAAATTATTTTAAAAGATTTAAAGACAAAAAACTCATTTAAAATCCTAAATTATAATTTTTTATGCAATTTGAATTTTTAATCTTTAAATTATTTAGAATATTTTAAAATTTTAAAATTTTTTAATATATATCCTTAATTTAAAGTTTTTAACTATAATATTTTCTTTTTTATTTTTCTTGGGATTTGAGACTTGGCTGTTGGAGAAGCTGTCATTCAAATTACTTTTTTTAAAGAGGAATTGCGCAGGAGGATTGCCACAGAGACAACACCTTTGAGACAGGAGAATCAAGAGTTTAGAGAATAGAATCAATGTATAACAGAGTAGAATCAACAAATCTTGTCTCTACTAGACTAGTATCAGCAAAAACTTAATAGGTTGCAAGAACTTGAATCACGATTATCTCGTGCCCTATCAGATCTTGATGATTGTCCTCCATCATAAAGATGATTTTATTTCCCTTCCCTTATTTTAAGATATATGTTTTGTTGAGAATTGTTATAATTTGCTTTAGAATGATTACCATTTAATTGAGAATCATTTTAATATATTTGTTACTTTTTTGTTGCATATTATTGCGTTATTATACTTTATTGGACAGAGAGAAACATTTAAACCTAAAATTTTGTTATTTAATAATAATGTTATTTTCAATTTATCTTACTTTATTATGCTTTTATTATATTGTATTGGATAGGTAATAAAGTAATAGAGGTTAAATTCAAAAAAATATTAATAATGAAACAAATTAAATTAGCGACAAAATATTCCATCACAAATTTGTCGCTGATTAGTGACGGAATTTTCATCACAAATCTGTCGCTGACAAAATTTTCGTCACAAATCCGTCGTTGATTAGCGACGGAATATTCGTCATAAATCCGTCGCAAATCCATTGCTGATTTGCGATGGAATATTTCATTGCAAATCCTTCGCTAATTAGCGACGGATTATTCCGTCGCAAATCTGTCGCAAGATTAGTGACGAAATATTTTGTCACAAATTCGTCACTATTTAGCGACAGAATAATTCATCCCTAGTCTGTGGCTAATCACTGACGGAATATTTTGTTTGTAATCCATCGCTAATTAGCGATGAAAAATTCCGTCACTAATTCGTCACAAACTTGGAATATGTTATCCTAATAATTAGTATTGGAATTCTCTTTTACGACGGAATATTCCGTCCCTAATTAGCGACGGAACTCTAAATTCTGTCACAAATGAATTAGTGACGATGAAATTAGCGACGGAAAAAATCCGTCACTTATTCCGTCGCTAATTCATATTTTTCTTGTAGTGTAATTCAAGTAACCTAAATAAACATGGGAAAGGAATTTTAGGATTGGACCATAAATTGAGTAGTGTGGGTTCGTGAAATTTGCAATATTAAGTGAATTGATTTGCTTGTAGGATAGAAATATACCCATCAGAATCACATAGCTACACTATGACCTATTCTTGATTATGTCTCTTAATTAATTGCATAAGGAATGATGAATTAGTTAAGAGAATGCCTATAAGTAACTTAACCAATTCTTGTAGGTAATTTAGAGTCCTAGGTTAGCAAAGATCATCATTAAGAGCAAGGCAAAGAAAGGTTAATTAGTTCTTATGAAATGTTATGAGGAATTATGATCCTAATTTTTTATCTTCTATTTTAGCCCAGAATGTTGTTTCCTTTATTTTATTATTTTTATATTTTTAGTTTAGTTTGAATTCTAATTAACTTTACTATTAAGTAGATTTTGATTAAAGTGCATAATTTTAATACTTAGTAATTATCCTAGTAACAAATTCTTGTGAAAATGATACTCTATTTATCACTGTATTACTTGTATAATGCATATGCTTGCATGTACAATTTTGTAGCATAGCAGTGGGCTACAATGTGGATCAAAACAAATAAAGGAAGGTGGATCTCATATGAAGCAAAACATAGATCTAATTGAAACTACCATGGCACAAAAAAGAGTTCATTGTCTTCCTTTATCCAACTTTTTTGTTGTATCTTGGAGAGATTTGGCCATGGCTTTAGAAATTTTTTATAAACCCTTTACTCTTTTTAATGAATCAATAGCTTTTAAAAGGGTGTGTTGTGATTTGTTTCCTCCTTTATTCCTATGTTGAAAGATGTCTTTGAATCATGTATAATGGCTACATGTTTATGGTTTTTGATTTTACTAATACAAATAAATTTCTTAGGAGAAGATGCTTAATCTTGACTGATTGGTTGATTCATTTGATTCTATATTGTGAATTGGTGTAATAATCAATTACTATTGGTTTTTTTGATCTACTCATTAAAAATAACATTGGTGCTTTGTGGTAACAATAGTGCTATTGGGAAGAAATTTGATTAGTGTTTTGTAGACTTGAATCATTTTATTGTATTATATTAAAATTTATGTTCTATGCATCATCAACAAGATAACTATTCCAACTTCCCCATAGCTTGAACTTCTAATCATATGAAGCACTACACATTGTCCTAAATGTCACACCCCCTAAATAGAAGTGTGAACGACATGGAGCATGGGGTAAATCCCAGCTCTGTAAGACTTAACGCCCAAGACTAGACCCTTTTCCTAATTCAAGCTATAGCTTAAAAACAACTATTGTAACTAGGAAATCAATCATAAAATAACTTCCATACTTCATTCTAAAATCATCAAAGAAAATCTTGGTTCCATTTATTTGTAGAAATTTCAACAAAACTTCCCTTGAAATTGGGACTTTTTGAAATATCTACAATTAGACAATCATCATAGCCAAACAAATAAGAGAACTGCCCTCTCATACCTATCCACTAAACTAGGTTTAACAAGATAGGGGATAGTGCTTATGAGTAGTGTGAAGCTACATCTAAGATACAAACAAAATAATGAATCAAAATATATTAAAATGAACTTTGCCCTCGCAGTCAATGTAAGGCTCAACAAATTAAAGGATGGTCCATGCTAAGGCGCTAAGGAAAACTCAAGATTGTTTCTACTATTTGAAATCCCAAATATTGAGTTAGTAAATAACATCCCACAATATATCAAACTAATAATTAATGAAGTGAGTAAGTAAGTAATTTAATTATTGGTTGAAATTCAATAACAAGTATATTAGATTATCTCAAGGTCAAAAACTCATACCTTCTCAATACAATAAACAATTTAGAAGTACCTAAAAATATGAAAGCATTTAATAAATATTTGCTATTATGACAACCATAAATCACTGAGAAATGATAGCAATAATAAATAAGCATTCAATTTTCAAACATTTATATTAATGATCTTTTGAAAACTTATTCTTGAAACCAATTTCATTAAAAGGACTTCATTAGAATAAGATAGCTATCATGAACACATAATCCACATAGGAAAATAATCGTTTATCATGGGCACTCAGTCCACGTGGGTAACATTCATCATGAGTCCTCGATTACATAAAATAATATTCCTTTGTTCCACATGTGACGGCCATCATACATGACTAGTATTTCTTGTACTCCCTACTAGTTGGGTACAATCCAAGGCATGTCAAAGGCTAATAGAATTATTATTAGGAACCAATATTCTACTTCCCATCCCTCTATAAAAACATTTTTGTCATGTATAGAATCATAATGCTCAATTTTTACTGAAACAATCCTCACAAATAACCAACAAAGAATCTAGTAATTAAAATTCATAGATTTCTCCCATTGATTTCATACACATATCCACCATTTTTGGATCAAAGATTGGAGGCCGAATCAATAAAATTTCACTGAATTTTCTGATTTTCTCCATTTCTTCTTCCATGAACTCTTGTTTTTTCAAATCTATTGTTTGGTTTGCAATGTCTAGAGCCACGTGTGGCTAGATTTAATAGATCCTAGGTTTACTTGTACCTCTTGCCATGTAATAGAGATTTTGTATAGTTAAATTGGTTTGATTATTGATTTGAGTGCTTAATCTGGTTATTCTTGTTCATTTAAGAGTTTAGCCACCTCTTTCATGGAATTGAGGTATGAGATTAGCTCTCGAGAAAAGAAAATCTTAATAGACCAATTGATTTAGCAACTTAGGATTAGGTTGTCCTAATTTTGTTCCTAAGTATAGAAATATATCTAAGAACCCTAAATGGGTAAAAAGAATTGAACAAAATAAATCTAATTAATTGTGAGAGAAATATGAAATTAAATAGGATAGAAATCTGAGTGGTTCAAAAGACACTTAGCCTCACTTAATTCCCTTAACCCTCATATTATTAATTAAACTAATTAACTGAATAACTTAACTTTTGGCAATACAAGGATAGGAACCTAGGATGCTTCTAAGTGCATATTCTCATTAGAATAATTCTGAACGCTTAATTATTATTCTCAGTTCATTTTTCTTTAGTACACTGGTATTTTAGTATTTATCTTGACTTATATCACAGCAAAAAAATATGGATTTTGCAGCGACAAAAGTTGTAACAGCCAAGAAAAAGAAAGAGAAAAGAAAAGGAAAAGAGAAAGATGAAAATTTTCGAAGAAAGCTGAAAATTTTCTAAGTCTTCTCGCCATAGCGAGAAATGGCATCGCCATAGTGAGAAATCTAATATTTTAAAATACATAAGCAAAAAAAGAGCAAATTAAACTTTGTTAACAAGTTTGATATATACATTACTACAGTGGTTCATCCAATAAGTATAAATGAAAAAACTTGTCATATGAATAATTTTTTAAACTCAGTCGTACATTCCACTATTCAATATTTAAAATAGCATTACAATGTTATTAAACAAAAGGAAAAGAGTAATAAGTTGGCATGGGCAATTGCTTGAATCTTCGTAATTCAAGGGAGAAGCATTAGCATTCAATCTAGGCACTTCATTTTGTTTTGTAAATGCTGAGCCTTTCTCCATCAAAGTAATCACCTATGTGACAAATTGAGACCACATTCCAATTTCAATAAAGTATAATGTTTGAAAGACTATGTATGTCATAAACAAATTAATGTCAAAAGTTTAAAAGGAAAATAGTGTTATAAATTAAAATTCATTATTTGTTAGTTGAATAATCAATCATTAAAACTCCTAATTACTTACAAAATTATTGAGCTTCTCCACTTGAAGCATTATTCATCAGAGGTACATTTCCCTGCTGAAAAGAAACATAACACTAAGTTTTTTAACATTGAAAAGAAAATGAGAAATGCAAAAGATACCTGTTGGAATGTGGCCATGAAGGCAGCCATTTGAGCACGAATTTTTAGCTTGCATATGTGCTTGCATTTAGGCTTGCTTCTCTTGTAGTTTTTGTTCCATTTCTTGGTGTATCTCTTCATGCACTTGTTCTATTGTAGAAGAAACTCTGGACTCTATTTCATATTTGCCAATGCTTTTCTTTCTCGAGGCTTTTTTCCCATATTCCTTGACATGCACATACCCTAATCTCTCCCCAGTATAGTAGCTAATATCTCATCTCCAGTCATGTGTACCTCTTCATTTGTTGTTTGTTGTTGAATAATAAGATTGTGAATGTGTGACTGTAGTGTAGGACAAGAGTTAGAAGCATGGAAAATGGTACAAATAATTTGTCTAAACTTAATGAATTTGGGAACATTACATGGATCTCCTAGGACTTCATATCAGCTCATACTATCTCTCCCTCTTTTGTTCGACGAGTATGTTGTGCCTCCACACACGATCAGTTGTTGCTAGCTCCCCTGTTTTTAGGTCCATCTATAAATTTTTCAGACATTAGTATTCAAAGCTTTTTAGCATGAAAAAAAGTAATAGTGAATATAGAAATGAATTTCTCCTAAAATACAATGAGATGCTCATCAAAAACTCTTCAACCTCTGCAAATGATCGAGTCCCACATGTATGTAACGTTATCTGCTTTAACCTATTTCTACTATTTCTACTACTTGCAGCTTGTACATAAGCCAAAGTATTGTTAATGATAATTTTAATTAATAATAGTACAACTGTAATGAAGTTTGAACTAAGGATTTAAAACTTATTGGACTTAAAGTGTTGAATTAGCTAATCTTAATCTTCAAGGCTAACATCCTTTGGTTATGTTGCTTGCCTTTCCTCATTAATCATGTAGTTCTTATATATTTTTGACAATGAAGACTTCTAATTCTTAAAGAGTCATTGCATTGAGTCCATGTAGTAAGACTTGAATGCCACCTCCTATTGAGGATTACCAACTTCAAATTTGTCTTATGCATTAAGAACAGAAAAGAAAATTCAAAATATAAGTAGTTATAATTGCAAACATAACATAGGTATTTACAGATTAGTTAAAGATATGCATTTAAAATATGTAACTTGTTACCTTCACTTTCAACCATATGGTGTCCCCATCTTTGTTTGTAATATCTTTTTAATCACCATCTCTTAAGGATATAGTAGTCCATTTGCAAGTATGTGTAATTTGATTATGAGTGTGCCTAGGAAAGTATATGTATAATGACAGGTGGATGAGTAATTTTGATTTGCATGATATTTAAGACCTGATGAAATAGTCATATATGCTATATTTCATGTTTGGAACATACTCAAATGGTCACAGGATATGAGGAAGCTCTTTTTGAACCATTTGGAACCATATATATCCCATTTTGAGCCATATTTTGCTCTTGAACCAAAATTAGACCAAATGAATGAATTTTTAGATAAAATTTGGTAGACCTTTAGATCTCATTGAAGGCTTCTCACAAAGTCAAAGAGCATAATTTTTTGAGGTTTGTAGAATTTATTATGATTTTCTAAAGTTGGCTGAAAATTGTAGAATTTTTTGGGCACATTCATATGGGTAGATCAGGTTTTTTGTGTATTTAAGAGGCCAAATGGACTCTAATACTCATGAATTTTTATAGCCATATATTTGGCATCATAAGCTTTTTATAGCCATTGAGTTTTTATAAAACAGAGTTGTGTAGTGAAAGATATGCATATTCAAATTTCTAATGCTAATATATATCTGAGAACAGTGACAACTACTGTTCTATTAGATTTTTATAACCTAAATGAGCTTATTTTAGCTTGAAATTTTAATAGTATATAGTTCATATCTTGAGTTTTCCATAGAGTCCTAATTTGTACAAATCAAAGTTGCTTAGCCTAAATTATGAATTTTTGAAGTTTGAACCATATGATGTCAAAAGAAGCTAACAGTGGCTATATGACTCTATCATGTCATTAGAGCCTATTTTGAGTGTTTACAGTGTTTAGGAATTGGAACATATCTTAAGTTCAATTTTAGGCCTCTATATTTCCATGTCACCTATGGAAAGGTTGTGAGACCAAGGCTAAACATTGAATATGATTGCATTTTGATAACGTTGAAGGGAAACGATGTAGGAATGAATATATAGAATAAGTCATCCTTTTTCTAAAGCTGGTAATAAGATACTGTTAACAAGGAAACTTATGTTATTGATAAGGTATAAGATATTGTTGATAGGGTTACAGATCTTGTCGACAGGATCTTAAATTTAGCAAAGGAAAATTGAAGACCTTGTTGACAGGATCTCAAATTTAGCAAAGGAAAATTAAAGACCTTGTCGATAAAATAAGACCTTACCAATAGGATCTTCTACCTTATAACAAGATAATCTATAATTAAAAAGCTTTGAAAAAACTCAAAGTTGGGCAACTCCTCTAGAATCTTCTCAATAAGGTCTCAACTATAGAAAGTTACAATACATAATGTATGATGGTATGACACACACAAGTATGAAAACATGACCAAATGTAATTTGAGCACCAAGTTTACAGCACTTAAAAAACTTAAGCACCATACTTCATCCTTAAAAAAAGAATTTACACCAGACTTCAGTAGTATCATAATAAACTATCAAGGTGACAGAATTAGACCAAATCTCTAAGGTACATATCAAAACTTATAGGCACATATTAGAACTTATAGACACATATCAAAACTTATAAGCATATATCATAGCTTAGGAACATATTAGAACTTATAGGCATATATCAGAGCTTAGGCACATATAAGAACTTATAGGCATATATCAGAGTTTGGGCACCAAATTTATAGCACTTATAGGCACATATCAAAACTTATAGGCATATATCAGAGTTTAGGCACCAAATTTACAACACTTATAGGAACATATCAAAAATTAGAAAGAATTGGGCCAAATCTGATTTAGGCACCAAATTTACAACACTTAAAAAAAAGCATTCCACCCTCAAAAGACTTAGGCACATATAAGAACTTAGGTAGATACACACACAAGTAGAAGAAAGAATTAGACCAAATCTGATTTAGGCACCAAATTTACAACACTTAAAAAAACCATTCTACCCTCAAAAGACTTAAGCACATATCATAACTTAGGCAGATACACACACAAGTAGAAGAAAGGATTAGACCAAATTTGATTTAGGCACCAAATTTACAGCATTTAAAAAAACCATTCCACCCTCAAAAGACTTAGGCACATATTAGAACTTAAAACCATTTCATTAGTATCACAACAAACTATCAAAACAATAGAAGAATTGATGCTAAATATCATAGCAAAATATCATAATAGCAAGCTTGATAGTTCATTTAAAAAGGAAAATAATACCTTTATGATCTAACAGCTATAGTAAAGATTCAAGGAGCCACGACTGATATTGTTTGAGGAGCTAACACTAAGAATATGTTTTGTATGAAATAATTTTGGAACATAAGAAATTATTTTTAGATGTTTAGCAAAATCTGCTATAAATTTACATATTGGAAATAAGAAATTCAACAAATTCACAAAGGCTAGAAGTAGCCATCAAATGAGGAGAAACCAGCACAAAAAAGAAGAAATTCTTTAAAAAAATAAAGTAAATTCGATTCAAAATTGACATTATTCACAAAAAACCTAGTGGGCATTATTCTGTTCCACTAGCCACAACAACAACACTCAACACAAAATCAATTGCACAGAGAAGGAGTAAATAATAGACCAAATTACCACTTACATAGCTTCCTTCCTTTTCAATTTCTGTGTTCTCCTCTTCCACAGTGAAATCATCTCCTAGGGATGCTTTGTTTTTTGTGTGTGAAATGTTTTTGTTGGAATAGCTTCACTCACAATGAAATCAACTAGAGGGATGTATTGGAACGAAGATTGAAAAGGATTTGTAGAAGCCTTTGCCAGCAGATACGAAGAAGGTTTGAAAATGGGAAAGAGGGAAAGATAGGGAAAGACTTCAAGCAGGAAGCAAAAATAAGCGCAAGTCTAGGTTTTACTGTTTAAGTGACTTCTTTTTGTTGTTTAAGTAAAACTCTATTTCAGTCACTTATTTGTAATGATATAATATGTATATATAATTATATAATATCATTTTAAATATTATGTTATTGATAATTGATATATAAGTGAAAAAAAATAGTTTGAGTGATAAAAAACAAAAAAACATAGGTTATGTTAGGTTTAGAATAGAAATTATGAAGAAAATATAAGATTGGATGGGAAAATTTCAAAATGCCATAACTTTGTGTACCGTACTTCATTTGAGGTGATTTTTTTTCATTTTCGGTATTTTTTCAAGATCTACACGTGGCGAATAGACGAAGGCGGTTCAGTCACTTATTTTTCTCAAAAAAGTATATTTAGGCCTTCAATTTTGTGATTTTTGTTTTTACTACCTTTCACCAACATTAAAACAAGTCTATAATTACACAATGTTTTTTATAATTTACTTAATTTTTATTCTATTTAAGTTCCAAATTTAAGTACTTGATCAACAATAAAGAGGATAAAAATTAAGAAATACATAACTTAACTCAAAATTAATTAAGAATTTAGAATATTTATTCTTTAATATCCTAATGTATCTTTTTCTATGATCTACCCATTATATTTTTGTTCCAACTAAACCATTTAAAGTTCTTAATTCTAAACATAAGTCATCCTCCAGCTCATCTCTTTAGAATTTGTATATGTGGCTGTCTTAATAGGAAATACATGCTAAATCATTACACTAGGGCTCATTACATTGGAGCTCATTTTCATAAAAAAAAAATCATTTAAGGTCTCTCCAAGTTTAAAGTATCGAAGTTCTAAATTCACATCCATGGCTGCCCCCTCACCAAAAAAATCCATAGAAATCATTATATTTTTGCTTAAAGGAATTATCATAAGCCATGGAACATGAAGATGAAGAAGACATTAATGGACAAAGAAGAAGACAGAATAGTAAATTAAAACACTTACCCAACTAAAATTAATGTTATAATGATAAGAGATTGGGATGGAGTTCAATCTTTTATCCATTCCTTCTTCTTCTCTTTCATTTTTTTTTCTTTCTCTCTACCTCTTTGTTGTTTTCTTTGCTTTAGAATTTGAAAAGCACACATTAATAAAATGAATCTTAGAAATTGAAATTGAAAGTTTAGATATATAGATTCTTCGATATATGAAATGTTAGACATATTAATTTCATGAATTCTAAAAATTGAAAATTTAAATTATTAATAAAAATTATAAATAATAATCTATTAGGTTTTTTAAATTTAATAAAAATTCTAGTTTTATTTTTTAATTAATGATTACAATTAAGGATTACAACTAAAATATTTTTTAGCCTTATATATTTGCATATATTAATTATTAACTTTAAAAATCTAATTTTCTTTGATAAGTATAATTTATTTTTTTAACCTAAAAATATTATAATTTCAAATATTTTTATTTAAAAATAAGTTACAAAAATATTTTATACAAAAATTTTTAATAAGTAAAAAATTTGCATCAAAACTTTTAGTAGTGACTATTTTAGTCGCTGCAAAAATGTAACTTTTAATAATGAATACAACCAGTCGTCGTTAAGAGTTTTGACACAAATATTTTTATTTGATTAAAAATTTTGCGCCAAAACTTTTAATGGTGACTAAAATGATCACCACTATAAAGTATCTTTTAGTGACAACTAAAACTAGTCGTCTTTAAAAGTTTTAGCACACAAATTTTTAATTAACCAAAATTTTGGTACCAGACCTTTTAGTGGTGGTAAAATTGTCGTCGCTAAAAGTTATATTTTAATGACGACTAAAGTTGATGGTCATTAAAAGTTTTGGCATTAATATTTTTAATTAATAAAAAACTTGGCGTTACGACTTTTAGTGACAACTAAATTAGTCGTTGCTAAAAGTTATGTTTTAGTGACAACTAAAGTTGGTGGCCACTAAAAGTTTTGACATTAATATTTTTAATTGATACAAAATTTGGTGTTAAGACTTTTAGTGATGACTAAATCAGTCGTCATTAAAAGTTATGTTTTAGTCACAACTAAAAATTGGTAGTTGCTAAAAGTTTTGGCATTAATATTTTTAATTGATATAAAATTTGGCATTAGAACTTTTAATGATGACTAAATTTGTCGTTACTAAAGGTTATGTTTTAGTGACAACTAAAGTTAGTGACTGCTAAAAATTATGTTTTAATGATGACTAAAACTAATCGCTGCTAAAAAGTTTGTCATAAATATTTTTTATTTAACAAAAGTAATGCACTAGGACATTTAGTGGCGACAAAAATATTCCCTCTAAAAGATGCCTTTTAGTGGCGACTAAAATCAGTCGTCACTAAAAGTTTTACACAAATATTTTTTAAATCAAGAATAGTTTTTTAGTAATAACTTTTAGCAACAACTTAATAAAGTCGCTACTAAAAATATTTTCTTAGCAACTACTTTTTAAGTTGTCACTAAAAGTCGTTACTAAAAGTCTATTTTTTTTGTAGTGAGTATTGCATTGTGTGTGAAATTATTTAAGTGATTATTTCCTTTTAAATGCATTGTGTGCTAAGTATTGCATGTGAAATTATTTAAGTGATTATGATATCCTCTACATTATGCTCAAGCCTATTTGCATCATTATTTTGGCATGTTTTAACTATATTATATCATACATTGCATTCTATATGCATATAGGTAGAAATGATTCCATAGTTATTGAGATTTGCATATCTCATCCCTTCTTCTATCTTAGATCCTCTAATAAGGAGAAGACCATGGAAGCTAGTAGCAGCGCTAGATATAGGTAGTATGACATGTAAAAGCCAAGCATTTCTACCTATATGCATATAGAATGCAATGTATTTGGAAATTATACCATGGAAGCTATTAGCATAGCTTGATTCTTTTGTATGTGGTATTTGGTCTTATGGTTGGTTGTGATATTTGGTCTGATAGTTGTATTTGGTCTGATGGTTGATTGTGATATTCAGCCCGATAGTTGTATTTGGTCTGATGGTTGGTTGTGGTATTTGGCATGATGGTTGTATGTAAAAGCCAGACATGATAGTTGGTTGTGTGATATCTAAAGTTTTAAGTAGCATGGTGACTTATATGTAGTATAAGGAACCTAAGTAGTCATATTTTGATCTAGAGAATTTTTGAGAGTTTGAGAAGTTCTAGTAGTCTTAAAGTATGATTTGAAACTTGTTAGAAGTATTGGGGTGGGTAGTGGAATGGTTTAAGGCCATCATTTGCTCATATATACTCTTTAGTGTCAAATTTAGAACCCTAATAGAGCAAGTATGGAAAGGGATGCATTTGAAGGATCCAATGGTGGAGTCTAGGTGTAAAACTTGGTAAATAGTTAGAGGATATTTAAAGCTTTAATTCAAGCCTAAGATGGTAATTTTTGGAGTTATCTAGAATATTTTCTAAAATTTTGAAATTCATGATAGCAAAAGGTAAATTTGCAAAATAATCACCTAGACCAATTCTATTGTCATGCAATTTTTTAAGAACAATAGATATAGGATTGGGTTGGAATTTTTTCAATATAAAGTAGGCATATGGACCTTTAATTAGAGTTAAAGTTTGTTAAATTTGGAGATCCCTAACTCAAGTTATAAACTTATGCATTTTAGTGTCTGAACATGCCCTTTTAAGAAAAAATTAAAACAAAAATCTCAAATTTGAAGGCCAGAACATGCTTTTTTTAGGAAAATAAGTGACTGAACTACCTTGGCCATTTGCCATTGCATAGATCTCAAAAAAATACCCAAATTAAAAAAAATTACCTTAAACGAACTACCATGCTCAAAGTTATGGCTTTTAGAAGTTTGGAAGCTAAAATAAGAATTTAGGAATTTAGGCTGCGGCTTGGTGGATCTCTGTCGTGGCTCAAATGGTTACTGAAACCTTTAAATACATTATAATATAATTACACTGCAATTTGAATACTCCTCGCCATGATGTAGTTAGATTCTGTAACTCTTGAACAAAAATATTAAACTTGCGTCACGACTTAAAATACCCACGCCACAATGCAACTCCCTATTGGAACTAACATATGCCAAATCACGATCTTTGCCGCGACTTGAGATTACCACACCATGACTCAACTCCTTATTGGAACTAACATATGCCAAACACGATCCTCATTGTGACTTAATATGACCACACTACAGCACAACTTAGTTCTATAAGTGTTGTGCTAAGTTTTCAATTCATGCTGCAGTGCAACAATTTGCGCCACGGTGTTCATCAGTTCTATTTGAATTCTAGTCATGACTCAAGTAGTTTTAGCTGTGACCCCAATTACTTTTAATTTTAAACTTTTAAATATTCATCCCAACCATTTGGTACACCCTTTAATGGAGTTTTAGGGCTCTCTTATGGCTAAATTACTTGGTTTTATTAACATTTATTCTCCTATCTACCTCCCTAAACTAGCATTTATCATTTAGGGACTTAGAGATTAGTTGAATTAATTAAAATTTACTTGATACCAAAACTTCAACCATTATATCCCCAAAGATATACATTTCCTTACCAACAAATCTTAGACCACTTTGAACAAGTTTTAATAGACCCAACTCTTTAAAACTCTAGAACAATCCCAAATACATAATATGCTATGGTACATCCCCAATTCACTTATATCATTTCTAGCATCAAGAATCACTTACCTAGTCTCCAATGCATATATGTGAGGGATTCATTGGTTGGATAATATGGCACTTATGGTAGTGGATAGTTGAATTTTGATTGTTGTTTCAAATTTCCAAGTGTGGAAAACAAAACTTGGTTTTGATTGAATTACAATTTCTTGTTCATAATGCAGCTTGCTCCATACAACTACATGAGAAATTAAAGGTGTGGCTTGATTATAATATGGTTTTTATTACTGAAATTTTACTGCCTATGTTACCTAATGTAGGAAATAGAGAATAAGGATGGATAAAAGTTAGATAATAATCAAGAATAGAGCTGACCCAAGATATATATAAGGAGTTGATAGTTTTCTCTAATGGGCATTTGATTAATCAGGGGTTAATGATAAGATTCATTGTCCATGCAAAGGGTGTAGAAACACAGAGTTCAAGTTGAGACATAGAGTAAGGGAGGACCTATTCAAAAAGGGTTTTTGTGAGAGTTACCAAGTGTGGGATTCACATGGAGAACTTCGTCACCATGCTCAAAGTCACCCATAGAAGATTGACGAAGGTATGCAAGAAGATAATAATAATGAGGAGGATGACATTATTAAGATGATAAACGATGCGTATGGGTATACAGAAAGAGTGATAGGGAACTATGGCTCAGAATATAATAATTCACCAAATATGCAAGCTAGGCATTTCTTTGAGTTATTAGAGGATGTTAAAACTGATCTTTATCTAGGCTATAAAAAGGCTTTCAAGTTGTCTTTCATTCTAAGGATACTTCACTTGAAATGCCTCAGCCATTAGAGTAATAAGTCTATGGATGCCTTGCTTAGCTTATTTAGGGATGTACTTCTAGAGGGAGCACTAGTACCAAACTCCTATTATGAAGCAAAGAAGGTTATTCAAGAGCTCACATTAGACTACACCAAGATAGATGCATGTGAAAATGATTGCATCTTGTATTGGAGGGAGTACGTTAATGTCGAAAGATGTCCTAGGTGCAACCTATCTAGATGGAAGTCAGATGGGCATAGAGGCAAGAAAGTCCCACGCAAAGTGTTATGCCATTTTCCCATTACACCTAGCTACAAAGGCTGTATATGGCTTGCAACACAGCTAAAGCGATGAGGTGCCATAAAGATGCACGAAAGCATGATGGTGTGTTAAGACATCCATATGATTTTATTGCATGGAAGACCTTTGATGAGGAACATCCTGACTTCTCTGATGACCCTAGAAATGTTCGCTTTGTCCTAGCAAGTGATAGGTTCCAACCATATGACAATATGAGTGCTGCATATAGTATATAGCCAATGGTTTTGTTTCCCTATAATTTACCACCTTGGCATTGCATGAAACAACTTTATGATGACACTCTTAATTCTAGGTCCTAGGTGTCTAGGTGATGAAATAGGTGTATATCTATAGCTAATGATTAAAGATCTACAACATTGGTGGGAGGAAGGGGTGGAGACATAAGATACCCATTCGCAATCCAATTTTAAGATGCAAATAGCTATATTGTAGACAATAAATGACTTCTTGGCATATGAAAACCTTTCAGGGTGGTCAACTAAAGGGAAGTTAGCCTACCCTTATTGTCATAAGAACACACATTCAGTTTCTTTGCGTAGCAAGGTGTGCTTCATAGCCCATCGTCACTTCTTACCTATTACTCATCCTTGGTGGTGAAAAAAGATGGCATTTGATACGAAGGTGAAAACTGCAAGAGCACCTATACTTTTATCCAGAGTTGAAGCACTAAGGCAATTAGAAGCATTAGGCAATGTAAGCTTTGGGAAAGGATAAAAGAGAAAGTGTGATTGTCCAACCAATGCTTATAATTAGAGGAAGAAGAGTATTTTTTCCCAATTACCATATTGGAAAATCCTCATACTTTGACACAACCTAGATGTCATGTATATAGAATGAAATGTGTTTAAAAACCTCATTTCAACAGTAATGGGTGTGGCTGGAAAGGCTAAAGACACATTGAAGAGTTGGTATGACTTGGTGGATTTGGGAATAAGGCAACAGTTGCATCCAATAGAGGATGAGAATAGAGTATTAATGCCCGTAGCTTGCTATGCCTTGTCCCCGTATGAGAAATTGAAGGTATGCAACTTCTTGGCAAATTTAAAGGTTCTATATGCCTTTTCATCAAACATTTCAAGGTGTGTTCATGTCCATGATTGAAAATTATTTGGATTGAAGTACCATGACCACCACATATTATTGCAAGACATTTTTTCAATTGCAATACATGGTCTATTGCCTAAGGAAGTGTCAGAGCCGATAATAGAGTTAGGTAAATTTTTCAAGAATTTATGTTCTATGTGCCTAAAAATTGAAGATCTAGAACAACTTGAAACCCAAATTGCACTCATATTATGCAAATTGAAAATGGTATTTTCACTGACTTTCTTTGATGTCATGGTTCACTTGCCCATTCACTTTCCAAAAAAGGCAATACTTGGTAGACCCGTGCAATACCGATGGATGTATCCTATTAAGAGGTATTATGTTTCAATATACATTTTATTCAATTTCACAAATCTTCCAAACTATTTCTATTTTCAACAATCTACCTTTTATGTAGGTACTTGCGCATGCTTAAATCTTATATTCGTAACAAGTCTTGTCCAAAAGGTTCAATTGCAGAAGGTTATTTACCCGATAAATGCCTTACCTTTTGCTCTCGTTATTTAAAGAATATGCCAACCAAATTTAATCAGCCTCCTAGAAATGATGATGGACCTATAGATAATGGCGACAAGTCCATCTTCAACCAATTTGGGAGGGCAAGAGGGCGTTATAAGTCCATTACTTTGCTTGAGGCAGAGTTCCATTAAGCTTGCATGCATGTGCTACAAAATTCCATAGACGTTTTTCCATTCATTGAGTAAGTTATCACTCCTTTGCCAATCTCTATAACAATAATTACCTTAAATATTTTCTAACTTCTTACTACAATTACAATGTAGGGAGCACCAATTGGAGATTGAAACTCAAACTTTAACTACTGAGGACTTTACCAAATGGTTTTGTGTACGAGTAGGTTCCTTTGTTAAGTAGCATATTTTGAGTCATGATCTTTTATCCAAATAAACGATAATAGAGTATGGTTAATTTATGCAGGTTTTACAGTTACGCATACAGGGCCAAGCTAATAAAAACCTCATCAGTCTAGCACTTGGTCCAACCAAAGCAGTGCATCATTTTTCTACTTATTTGGTCAACGATTTTAGATTTCATATAAGAGATCGTGCCTTAGGGAGAAAAACTGACAATACTAGAGTTCTTGTGAAACACGATAACTCAGATGAAGGGAAAGAGTATTATGGCATCTTAGAGGACATATATGAGCTTTCATATATTGGGAATAAGAAAGTATATCTCTTCAAATATCATTAGTGGGACATGGGTCACTTAGGAAAAGGATACAAGGTTGACAAGTTTGGCATCACAAGTGTGAATGCTAGGCATTCGTTGGATACAAATGAGCCATTTGTCTTGGCTAGCCAAGCAGAACAAGTGTTCTACCTGAGAGACATCATTGACACGGAATGGCTAATTGTTGTGAAGACAAATCCTTGTGACCTCTTTAGCCTTTCAGAGGTGGAAGAAGGTGAAGAAATTGGTAAGAATGATGGTCTCCTTCTTGATGAGGCATATCAATAAGACGTAGTCCAATTAAATCCAATTTGGAATGATGACATAGGCATTGACCTTGTGGTCCTCTTACATGGGGATGATGTTGAACTGGAAATACTAAGCCATACAAGTATAAATGCTCAAACAAGTTGGCATAATGTAAAGGGTGTGATAGATGACTTCATTAATGACAATGATGAGATTGGGTCCACTGATGAAGAAGAAGAAGAAGATTTGCTTAATGATGATGATACGGAACACACTATAAGCACTGAATATGATCAATATTAGTGTCAATCTTACTAAACATTTGAAAATTTTATAATTATTATACAAACATCCCTATTGTATGATTAAGTGGTTAAAGTGTTTGAAGCTTAGCATATTTTGTGTCATATACATTTTATATTGTTTACTTACTTTTTTTTCTATGTCCTTGTTATATATGTGTTTTATTATATATGTGTTTTATTGTCTACTTTTGTTTTTCATTAATGTTTGTTTCATCTCATCTTGTTACTTATACTATATATGGGTGAGGGCGAACACCCTGCCCTGGGTCTGCAACCTAGGTGGAGGTACTGTATCCATCTGGGGGCAATTCATGGTAATGTGTCCCGACTTCCCACACTTAAAGCATGTCATCGGAGATTGTTGGGTAATTGACTAGGTCCGAGGGCGTTGCACTTTCTTGCCCTTTTGTAGCCTTATATTCCATAGTACCTTACCTTTCCTCTTACTACTAGGTGTCATGCTAAAACCCTCCTCAAGTCTCGGTCTCTTTAATTATGGAGTCCCCTTCTGACTAGCTATAGCTGCAGTAGGCATGATGTCTCACAAATTATTTTTAATCACCCTATTGATCTCCATAAGGCTATTGAAGTTCCTGACCCGTTGTTGAGTAACTTTGTCTCTAATCAGGGACTTCAACCTAGTCTCAAACTACTCACATCTCTAGGGTTTATCATTATATCTATGGAGGTAAGAGGAATACAGAGACAATTCAATAAATCTAGCCACATACTAGTCCACCATCATCACATTTGTTTGCTTCAACCTCATAAACTCCATCTCTTTTTTTCTTTTCTTATCGAATTAGGGAAATGTTTTTCATAGAACTAAACCAAGAAGCTTTCTTAGTTAATCTGAATATTCTTACTATGTATCAAGGGTTTCATGCTACACCACCACCTATCGGCTTCTTTCTGTAACATAAATGCGCCGAGCTGAGCTTTTTGTTTTGAAGTACAATCTATCACTGAAAATATTTTCTCCATCTCCATAACCCAGGCTTTTACTTTATCTGCATCTAACTCTCTATCAAATAAGGGCGGACTGTTCTTCTTGAATTGATTTAGTAGTTTCTGCATAGTTGGCGATGTCTGAGCTGGCTCTTGGGAAGATACAGGTGGAATGCCAGATGTAGATGGCTGGGGTATAGGGACTTCTCTCCATATTCCTTCTTACCTCACTAGGGCATTTTGCAGTTGCATGATCATATCATGCTGATGCTGCATGATATGCTGCTGTTGTTCTAGCATTTCGTGTTACTGGCCCATCATGGTCTCCTGTCTATCAAGCCTCTCCATGATGGTTTGTAGAGGATCCTCAGACTCAAACCTCTGTGCCCTAGGTGGCCTACCTTTGCCCTTACCCTGTCTAGTCTCTACCATCTTATTTGAAAAGAAGCACAACCTTAGTGCACACTTACATTTCAAGCACATATGCATATGTATTTCATCACTTTCATGGCAATTCACACTAAAACATAGGCTAATCACACTGTTTAAGAGCTAAACATTGAGCAAAAGTACCTGAACCTTTTCTTTGATGCCAAAAATGTAATACCATAATGCATTGGCCTTATTAGACTAGTGTCATGCTTGATTCCATTTAATTTCTAAGAAGAGGAATAAAATAGTAGCATTTTTTCGTGTTACGTAGGGCTCGAAATAATGGAGAAAAATGGGACTCATGGAGTTTGCAAATTTTTCTTAATGAAAAGGGCGCTTGGGAAGCTTCCTAAGGGTCTTAGAAACTCAAACAAATACTTACATATGTTAGAGAATTCTTGAAACAAAACAAATTTTACAAGAAGTTCAAGAACCCTTAACTTTGCTATTTTGAAAGTAAATGGTTTTTCTTCCACTTTCTTTACATTTCCTAGGTCCCCATACTCTAAATCATAGGATTCTTGCTTGCTCTATGTTAGAAATTTCTTCCCTTTACTAGCTCTCAAGTTGGCTGAACCAACACACATAAGAAGCAAAGAAGAAGAAGTAAAGATACATGGATATCTATCTTAATTCCCTTACTTCTTCAAGAGCTTCTTCCTTTGGTATAGCCTCCTTTTCCAAAGTCTAATCTTTCCCCTCTAAACCAAGCTTAAAACAGACCTAAATGGATAACCAAAACCATAGGAAGAAAGCTTAAGAAAAGGAGAACAACATTAACGAAGGAAGAGCCATGAAAATCTTCCATTTTCCTTACCTTTCCTTGAAGTTTTTCTTCCTCTTTTCTCCTCTCTCTTATGTGTTCTTTCCCCTAGTCTTTTCCTCTATTTGAGCAGGAAAGAAAGTCAGTTAGGAGGGAGAAGAATGGGACGCCTCTTATGTAGAAGAATTTAAAAGGATTTATTCATTCAAAATGACATTTTCGTCTCGTTCTTTGGCTAATTTATTTGAGATCCATTTTAGCTCCTTTTTTAAAATCGTCTTTTTCAACATAAAACTTAGGTCTTTAATCTTATAAAATAGCTTTGGAATCACTCAATTTGGAGCTAAATCCTTCTTGAATGAAGAGGTTAAAGTATGGGTCAACTAACATTAAAAAATGTACACCAAAAGGGGTTTAAACCATTCCAGGGATTCTAATAGTTTTCAGGGCCTCTAAGAATCCCGGGCAACTCAAAATTTTCATTTACAAATCTCTCCTTGATGTTTTCTTAAGTAGGTTTCATTATAGTAAGAGATAGCTCTCGTTATTGCTAGAGCTTCCTAACTATTCTCACCACAGCTAGCGCTATTATGAGAAATTCCCTGAATTTTGTATGGGCCATGAACTTGCTATAGTGAACTGGCATCCTCGCTATAACGAACAGGTACCCTTGCTATAGTGAACAGGTATCCTAGTTATAGTGAGGAAACTTAAAAAATTTTTAAAACCTTGAGCTCTTATTTCTACAAAAATTTGGATGTTACATGTTACGTATAGTGAAACTCTTGACTTGGGATTATGATGAACCCTAATAGGTAATAGGTTATAATCACTTCCTTTCTTTGTAATTAATGATATGATTTGCTTATTTAATCTTTGTTTTGCATACTTCTAAGTGTATAGAAACTATTAGATAATTTTGTAACCTAAATGAACTTAGGAAAGAGATTTTAAGACTTGACCACGGATTGAGTAGTGTGGATTCATTAAATTTGCAATGTTGATTAGATTAATTTGCTTATAGAATAGAAATATACCTATTGATTTCACATAGCCACATTAGAACTTATTTTTATTATGTGAAGTGTAGTAGAAATCGTGCGATTTGCGATTCAGAATGCATGATCTGATGCGATACTCCATGGAAATGATACTAATTGTATAATGAATCATGGAAAAGCCAGAATCGCACTCTTGATTGCCAGAATTGTGTGCATCGCTATGGAACTAGAGATTCATGGTGGTCCAGCTATTCAAGAAATAGTAGCTACGTCGACCCATCGTGACCCGTTTGGCTGGAGAAGACAATGCCTTTTCCTTGATCATGTTTATCTTAAATAGTGTCGTTGCCTCACAATGCATATCATCCATTTTTTTAAAACTAAAAGCTCATGAATCTAACTAGAAAATGAGGACACAATACATATCATCTGTTACACATACACTGACGTGATTCGTGCAGTCAACTCAGCAACCAATGATCTCGCACACGATAGCTACATTCCAAATGACATGGGATGTGTCGTTTGAATTAAAAGACTCCCAAGTTAATTATTCCTAATCCTATATGTATACAAACCTAAGAATTTAAACCCTATTTAAATTCTAATTTACGGCAACCAAGAGTAAATGCTGTGGGTGGCTGCTGGCTAGGGCAGAAGTCATAAAATTTTTTAGTTTTTCTCTTAAGCAATTTCTTAACCTTTTTCTCTTATAATTAAGTTATGGCTTTAAAGAAGAAGATAAAAAATAGATGTTGCTTGGGATCATTGTAAGTCTCTTGAGACTTGGTTACATGTTAAATGTAACTATTGTCCTAAAACAATGTAGGGAGGAGCATTTAGGATGAAACATCATCTAGCTGGAACATACAAGGAAGTTGCGCCATGTGAACAAGTAGCAGAGGAGGTAAGAAATTTATTTTAAAAAATTTTAGATGATATGAACAAAGATGTTGATGATGTTGTTGATTGCTTTGATGATAAAGGAAACCAAGAACATGATTTACAAAATAAAGGGTCCATTGAAGCTTTTATAGTAAAAGGAAAAGGGGGAAGTGGCTTTAGCTCTAAGCCAATGAAATAACAAACTATGAATGTAATGATAAAGGATAGAGATCAGGTGGTTAGAGATATCTATTGGTGTATATATGGTAATGCATTACCGTTTACTTTGGTAAAGAATCCATTATTTATTAATATGGTAAAATCAATTAGTGAATATGGTAGAGGCTTGAAACCACCTACTTATCATGAAGTAATAGTCTCATTTTTGAAGAAAGAGGTTGATCTTGTCAATGCCAATTTGGATAAATATAAAGTTGAATGGAGAAAAACTGGTTGTACATTAATATCAGATGGATGGATCAATGGAAAAGGTAGGTCCCTTACTAATTTTCTTGTTAATAGCCCTAAAAGAACTATTTTTTTAAAATCTATTGACACTAGTGGTTTCATTAAAGATGCTAAAAAAATGTTTGAATTACTGGATGAGATGGTACAAGAAATCGGGAAGGAAAATATGATCTAAGTAGTGACAGACAGTGCCTCAGCCCTTGTATCTACAGGAAATAAGTTGATGGACAAAAGAAAACATCTTTTTTGGTCTCCTTGTACTGCCCATTGTCTTGATTTGATTCTTAAAGATATCAATGATATCATGGTATCTCATAATACCATTAAAAGGTCAAAACAAATTACACCTTTCATTTATAGGCACACTTGGGTGCTTAATTTGTTTAGAAGTTATTCTAAAGGCAAAGAGTTAGCTAGGCCAGTAATAACAAGATTTGCCACATCTTATTTGATAATAAAATCTATTTTGGATCAAAAGATTACGCTCTTATCTATGTTTGCATCAGAAAAGTGAGCTAAAAGTGCATATACCTCTAGGAATGAAACAAAAATTATGGAAGGCATAGTTCTAGCTAATTCAAGGTTTTGGAAGTCTATCAAGTATTGCTTAAATTATGTGTCTCCTCTTATGAAAGTCCTTAGACTTGTGGATGGTGATTCAAAGTCGGCAATGGGATATATTTATAAAGCTATGGATAGAGCAAAGGAACAAATTGCAAATAATTTTAATAATATGGAAAGCAAATATAAAAAAATATGGGAAATTATAGACAAGCGTTAGGACTATCAACTCCATAGGCTTCTTCATGCAGTAGCATATTTTCTAAATCCTAAGTAAATTTTTTTTACAAAACAATTTTAATTTTTATGTAATATAATTATGTTATGTTTTATTTGTTATTATATCTTGATCTTGCCTTATTCTAATAATTTTATAGGTTCCATTATGATCCAAAGTTTAACCCAGACATTGAAGTGAAAGTTGAATTATATAAAACATTGGACAAGATGTTTCCTGATATTGAGACTCGAGTCAAAATTGAATCTCAAATTGAGAAATTTGACAAAGCAGGAGGACTCTTTGGGTATAGCTTAGCAATTGCAACTAGAGAAAAGAAACAACCTAGTAATTATTTATTTAGTAATATAATTTATTACTTTATTTATTTTAAACATTATATATAGTAATTGATCAAGGCTTTATTTATGTATTTTTCTTTTGGCTAGCTTTATGGTGGAATAGTTTTGGAGAAGAGTGTAAAGAGCTACAAACACTTGCCATCCACATCTTAAGCCTAACTTATAGTGCTACAGGGTGCAAAAGGAATTGGAGTGCATTTAATCATATCCACTCTAAGAGAAGAAACCGCTTAGAGCAACAAGGGTTGAATGATCTTGTATTTGTTAAATATAATCTTCAACTTAAGATTAGAAAAAAGCAAAGAGAAGTGAAAGGAGATATGTAACAATAGGGAAAAAGAGAGAAAAAGAAAAGAAAAGTTGAAAATTTTCAAAGGTTGAAAATTTTCTAAGTCTGCTAACTATAGCCTAACTATAGTGAGAGTGTCTTCTCACTATAGCGAAAATGCTTCTAGCTATAGCGAGTGCGGGCATCCCATACAAAAATTAGAGCGTTGCTCACTGTAACGTACTCTATAGCGAAGGCAGAGGTCTGGGACTGACACGAGCTCGCCGTAGCGAGGGTTATGGCTCGCTATAGTGAGGGTTAGTCTGGAAAAGCGTAAAAAGAGAGATTTTGACCTTTTAAAACTTCCAAACTCTTTCTTTCTCTATAAACTGACCTAAGCTTCGACTAAGAGAGAGAAAAGGGCTGTGGAGAGAGAGAGAGACCTAGAGAAGGAAGGAGAACAAGCAAAGAGGTAAGCAATCTTGAGATTTCCATAGCTTTTCTCCCTAGCATGTTATTCTTCTCTCTTTGCCCTCTCTTTCTATAGTTTAGTAGTTGATTTGGGTTTGGTTCAGAAGAGAGAAAGTGGAAAACCACTCTTGAGGAAGGGTAGAGCTCATGTAGCTTCATTTCTTCTTCTTTGCTTTCCTTTTTGAGAGCTTAAGAGAGGAATGAGAGTGAGTAGAATTCTAGAGAGAGAATCCCTAATTTCTTACATGAGTAGTAGGGGTTTGCTTCGATGAAGAGTCCCTTTAGCTTTGTGAGAGTTTGTTTGAGTTATGAGAGAATAATCCCATGCTCTTTGTTGTGCTTAGGCTCAAAGGAAGCAACTCCATCTAGTTGTGAGTGTGAAATCAAGAAGGGAGAAGAGAAATTGAAAGGAAAGACTTGTATTAGCCGATAAGGTAGCTCTCTACTCTTTCTTGTTGCATTCTTGGATGTGTAATAGTCATTGTATGCTTGTGTATGTGCTTGTATGATGAGACATGCCATTTGATGTTGCCTTGATGCATCGGTACCAATATGTTTATGATATGAATTATGGAAATTGCTCGGGTGAGGTGGTGCCGAAAGTCCCTTGAGACGGGTGAGGTGGAGCCAAAAGTCCCTAAACCAAGGGTGAGGCTAATCCAAAAGTCCCCAAAGCTCGGGTGAGGCTAGACGGAAAGTCCCTAGAGCCTATTCTTGGCATTGATATGATATTCATAGTATGAAACACATATGTTGTGTCATTGTGGCTTGTTGCATGCTTTGACTGGTTTATATATCTTGATTGCTTCTTGAATGAGTATGAGCTATTGAGATTCTCTGAATCTCACCCCTTTCCCTCTCCCATCTTAATATCTTAGGTGGAGCTCAAGGAGAATCAAGTGCACACCAGGGAGTCTAGTTGAGAATGCTTAGAGGAATGTGTAGTTCTTTTGGTTCTTTTGTTGTAAAAAGGTGCCAAAATGAATATGTACCTATTATTTTTGAGTTGTAAATATGTGGGCAAATGTAAACATATGTATAAATGATGTATGAACTATGTAAAGAGCCAAAGTAATGAGAATGTGAAATTTGACCTTTTTGTGGCTTACATGTGATAGTGCATTTTGTTCTATAGCATAGTGATTTTGAAATGTATGATGGCTTGGATCATTTGGACTATTCATATATACTATGTTTGCACTTTCAAACTTGCCCAAGAGATGTTAGAGCATATGGGAGGCCATTTGGACCCATTATGAACCATTGTGGGTGCCAAAATCGCCAATTTTGTAAGCTCTGTCAAAGTATGACTAGATGAGCTCTTCTTGATATAAAATTTGGCATGCCTCTAGAATCTATTGAGAGCTTATTTAGAAGCTAAAGTGGGTAATATTTAGAGGTCTAGGGAATATTTGGTGAATTGTTGAAGTTTGGAAATTTTAATGGTTTTGGCCATGGTACTATGCAATAAGTCCGAAAATGAATTCATGTCATTCATAGACCAAATGGTGTCCAATTGTCATGAAATTTTATGAGCATAAACTAGATATCCACAGTGACCTATAACAACTAGAAGCACCTCAATTGGAGGTCTGTAGAGGGAGAAACAACCTTCTGAAGTTCTGTATCAGCATCAAAGAAGCTTTCTGACCTTCATTATTATTCCATCTGTTTTCGAGGTCCAAGAGCTCCTGAACTGATCTGGGTTTATTTTTATCCTTTAGTTAACATCTTTAGCTTACCAAATTGGTATAGTTTTCCCAGATTGGATTTTTTTGGCATTAATTACAAATTTTCAAAGTTCATGACAGTAAACTGCACCAGTATCAGGGACAGCCGGACATCTGTCTCTTTTTCGATGTCAAAAATGGTCCAAACGCTGAGATTGTGGTTGGGAGTTATTTTAATGGGAATTTAACATCCAAATTTTTCTAGAGAGCTATGATTTGCTTGATTTCCATTTTTCTAGAATTAGTTATGATTTTCCAAAGTTAGAGCCAAAAATCTGACTTTTGGGCTCATTTGAGAAATTGCATTTTCTTGGTTTTTGGCTTGATACCCGTGGTTTATGAGTTGTTTGAGGCTATGTACAAGTCTTATAAATGGTAATTGAGTAGAGGATGTGAATGATGGGTTCACAGGACCCACGGAGCAAAATATGACCGGTTAAACCCCGACTTAAAGTAGTAAAATACCACGGTTTTAGTCATTTTCTTTGGAAATCATATGGAATCAAGCCTAGAGGGAGATGAGTTGAAGTTAAGTCATTATGGTGTTACAAGATACATATGATTCTATTTACTTATCATATCTTGAATCTGATGATGAGTGGATTACTAAACAAAAAAAGCCTTGCTTGGAAGGAAACTCCTGGATGGATATCCATGAGTGCTTCAAGATTGATGAACGAGATCCTACTAAAAAAGAAAGAGGGGTACTGCACTTACAATCTTAATCTTCTTTTTGTAAATTTTTAAATTAGTTTTTCTCGTTTAATCACTTATATGATATAATTACATATGTGATATGTCTATTTTTAGGTCCACGAAACCTTAATGCAAACAAGAAAGATAAAGAAAAAGGCGTTCAAATACAAGATAATGTTGTACAGGACAAAGGAAAAGGCACTGAAATACAAAATAATGTTGAACAAGATATTGGAAATGATGATGACATTGAAGAAGAAGAAGAAGAGGACAAAGGAATCATCATGTTGGATGAGGATAAAAATAACAATGATACTAATGATATTAGTCTCGATAAATAGGAGGATAATTAATTTTGGACTTGGTTATTTATGAGTTTTTTTAATTCATTAAGGTTATCACTTACAAGATAGTTACTAAGTTATGACTTATAAATTATAATTTTATTTTTGAGACTTATCATTAAATTTTTGTTAATTTTAGTTTAAATTGAATATTATGAACTTTTTTAATGTATATGATTATACTATTTTTTAATATGTTTTTGAATCATACAATTCGATATGATTTATGATTTAAAAATTAACCGTCCGATTCACGATTTGAATCACAATTTGATTACTTTGATTATGTCTCTTGATTGATTGCATAAGGAATTATGAATTGCTTAAGCAGATGCCTATAAATAATTTAGAAGATGTTTGTAGGTAATTTAAAATTTTAAATTGGTAAAGATGATAATTTAGAGCAAAATAACAAGAGGTTAATTAGTTCTTATAAAATGCTAGGAGAATCATCATGATTCTAATCCTTTATTATCCAATTTAGCCTAAAAGGATGTTTCCTTTATTTTGTCATTTTTATATTTTTAGTTTAGTTTAATTTTCTATTGTAACAACCAATAAATTATAATGGATTAACTCAAAGAAAAAGATAAAGAAAAGGATAAAAAGAAATAGAGGCCAATTGAAATAAGATAAAAGGTCAAAAGCCTGTTTTAAACCCATTAAAGGGTGCTTAAGGAAATTATGCAAGAAATAAGGGCAAAATAATAATTATACAAAAATATTAATATAATGATAAAATAAATTATTTTTCCCTAATATAAGGTTAAATAAAGTTATTAATGGCTTCAAAATAGTTAAAATGGGCCAGAGCTCTAATTTTACACAAATTGAGAAACCTAGTGACATATGGTCAAATTTAGCAATTTTAAGCTACTAAGAGCCCGAAATTCATTTTTTGAGCATGAGCTAATAAAATAAATAAATTAGCAAATAAAAATAAAAATATAGGAATCATAAGCAATATCAAAGAAAGAATTCAAATTAAAGGCAAATTGGTTCAAGAAAGTGTCATTTTCAAATATTAGGAAGTGTGCACCAACTCCTTTTCTTTTTTCTCACTTTTTCCTTGGGCAGACCACCATCTCTCAGCTAGTAGAGAGATAAAGCTTTAAAAAATTTAGGCCAAAAATGGAGAGGAAATTGGAAGAAGAGAGAAGTTTGGTTTTCATGGTTTCTAAATAAGTTCTTGACCTTTTTAGCTTTCCTTATGGTTAAGACTTTTCTTCCTCTCCTGAAGGGCTTTCCATTGATATAATTTTTGCCTTCAAAAATTGATCTTATGTTTTTGTTCGTGCTCTCTTTATTTGCCATCCTGGAGAGAAATTTGAACAAAGAAATAGAGGTAATATCCTAGACCATTTCTATAGCATTTGGTAGCTTAAAAATTTTGGTTTTATTGAACACTAAGCAATTGAAATTTTTTGCCATTGTGATGAAAATGTGATATGCTATTCCCCATGGATATTAGTATTGATGAGTGGCAAGAACACATGCTTATGATGAGAATTTAAATGGTTTTGTTGAAAATTTCATATTAGGTCTATTTTATGCATATGTCTTAGCTAAGGGCTAATTTTTAGACTATTGAAATATTCTGATTTAAATTGTGGTATTAGAGACTTAATTATGTGATTAAAAGTGGTCTTGAATTGAAATAATGCTAAATTTGGCTAAAGTAATGGTACTTTGGAAGCTTGGGTTGAACTTATGGTTTTGTGGCTATCCAAATATGGTCCATTTGATCTAGGAATGTTATTTGAATTATGAATTTGAAGCTTGAACCAAGAAATGAAAATGGTCCTAACTCTGGTGCAACTTCATATTTTGTAGCCAAAGAAGGTCAACTTTAGTTATATATGTAGACGATGGAATTTGATCAAATTGACACTTAAAATGTTCTCTAGGGTCAATATAAGGAATTTAGAAGGCCTAAGATGTATGAAAAATCTCACCTATTAAAAGTCATAATTTTGGCCTAAGATAAGGGAAATGGCAAAAAACATTATGGTAATGAAACTTTATGTGTCTTAGTCTAATTTGAACTTTAAAATGGCATATTTTAGACCATGGTATGATTAATGGTGGAGCTTAGAAAGTTAAGGCATGCTTTGGAACCAAAAGTGAGGTATGAAGGCTCTTTTTACATACTAAGTCTAGGTCAAGTGTGGAGTTTTGCATAGTTAAATGCCTAGTTGATTATTATATTGCCCAACATGGTGTTATAGGCTTTTTGAGTTGATTGGAAGTGTTTGAGAGGCCTTGGGCCAAGAAGAAAGACCTTTTGGGCTAAAGTTGGAAAAGTTTGCTTGACTTTAGGTAGTAACCCTCCAAGATAGCAATTATATTCTTCTTTGTGTACATATATATTGCTTGCTATGTAAATGCTTGTATGTGAATGTATATTGTAGTTATAAATGTTTTAGGGCATGAGTTGGCTATGTATTTATGAGCCCTTGCAGCTAGAGGTGTTGTATGGCGTTAAGTTGATGTAGTAAGGAATTAGGCTCAGCAGCTTTTCCCAAGCCAAGAAAAAGTATGCATGTTCATAAGTTAATGGTTGCTAGCTAGCTTATGTAATTGCTAACCTAAATGCCTTTATGATGATGTTTATGCATCCTTATGTTCCTTTGCTTAAGTGATATTATGTATGCTTGGAATGATAAAATTTGCTACCAAAATTATGTCTCATTCTTTATATATAAGCTAACCTATGCTAAGTGATAGTAGGTTGAAGGATAAGGGCAAACAAGTGGCCCTTAAGACCCATGAACATGGAGAAGCCTTTTTGTGTATTTAGTTCTTTTTAGGAATTCTTTTGTAATGGATATGTTGTTAGGGCTATTTACATTGAATTATGATATTCTTTTGTAATGTAATGTAGCTAGGACATTAAACTTCATTGAAATGTTGTTATTGTATCTTGTAAACCTTAGTTTAGCATAAGCATGCCTTGATAAAAAAGAAAGCAATAGATATGCTAAACTAGCGTGCCTTGACACTTGATTTATGAAACAAAATGAGCATTCCGTTCAAGGATAATGTGGTACCAATTTTCTTATTCTCCTCTCTTATAAGCGAGATTATACTTGGAGTTGGAGTATGAAATAGTAAAATGGACGATTCCCTTCAATTCTTCTCTGGGGCGAGAGCTATGAATGATTTTGGTGTGTAGAAATTTGTATTATTCAATGTTTTTAAAATTAAATCTGTCATTGAATAGATGAAAACACTAGTTCATGATTTAATGGTCTAACTATGGTTGAACCATGATTGAACCTGTGATAATTATATATTTATTTATATTAATATTATATATTAAAATTTTAATATAATAAATAAATACTAATAAATTTAAAATATTTAATTATTGATTTTATGTTTCTTAAAATATTTAAAAAGTTATTTTTTATTAAAAAATAGAAATTACTTATCATTAAAATTTAAGAGTATTCAATTTTGAGTTTTTTTAGATTCATAAATTATATTAAGATTTCACTTATCATTTAAAAAAAGCAAAGGATTTAGAAATTATAAATTAGAAAAATAATTTACCTAATAAAAAAATTAACCAAATTAAAATATAATTATAAATATTATATATATTAGTTTAGATGTTTTTATATATCTCACACACACACACACACACACACACATATTATTTCATTGAGATATTTATATGTATTAAAAAATGTGTAATATTGTTGAAGGACAAAAAAGCTTGGCATTTGGTGGATGGTCACATGTTCGAGTCTTGACTGCTACTTTTGCAAAATAATTTTTCACACTACTTCAACTAGTGAGTCGACTACTTTTTCCTGGTTTTCATTGGTTCTTGATCAATTCTCAAGTTAATCAATTCTAAAGGCTAACCAAATTCGATCATAGACCAGTTCCCAATCCAACTAGTGGAACTAGTTGGTTCAGTCCAATCTTTAAAACAATGGTATTATTGCTTTTCTTTCTCTATTAAGGTTTAAACTAGGCATCTATATATTGTTTGGACTAGTTTTGGTTCCATTGTCCATGGATTGGCTAGGAACAAGCATGTACAAGAAATGTCTTTACTCTTATGTAATTGCTAAACTACCCCCAATTACAAGCTTCCAAACCAAAACAATGAATAAAACCTAGCCTTTCTAAGTTGTTATAAGTGTTTATAGTTGGAAGTTTAGTTTCAAAAAGAAAAACTAAAAAAGGCTTATATTTAACAAAAAGGGAACATAATCTACAAATTGCCAAGACCTTCTTTAAGCCTCAACAATTCTAGCTTAATATTTTCATGGCTCTTGGGGAAGCTTCACAAAGGTAGCTTTTCAAGCCCAATCTTCTACAAGTATCTCGTACTGATCTAGAAATTGAAAGTAAGGACAAGGTTTGATTGCTTCTTACAAAGAAAAAGTCCAACTCATTGTTGGATCTCTTTTTTGGCACACATTTCTTAATTTCCTCCCAACTTCTTTTTCTTCTCATGCCAAGCATTTCCTCTTCTAGATCACTCATGCAAACATTAAAGTCAGAAGCTACAATCTTGGTGCCATTGAACTAGAATGGGACTTTCAAGTCTTCAAAAGTCTTGTAGGGTTGGAAACCTATTTCATTTAACTTGTTAGCATCAAATGCAAAGGTGCTAATGATGAAGTGGTTCCACCAAGAAACAAAAAGATTATTGTGAGGATCAGTTACAAGGATTCCCTTTATAGGAGTGGCATAATATAGGAATGGGGGATCCATGTTAAATTTTCTATATTATAGAGCACAAAGGGGAAGGATTGCCATATTACATTTTCTTGACTATTACATTTAATAATTAAACCCAACCCCAAGTCATCCCCCCTTTTTTCTATTTCACTTTATGCCACCACGTAAGTCCACTAAGTTGTGTGGCTCTCAAGGAATGTTACACCACCATGCAGATAGGGGAGTGAAAGTTGTAACAACCAATAATTTTAATAATCGACTAACCCTAAGATAAAGATATGGGAAAGAATAAAAAAGAGTAAAAACTCAATTAAAAATAAAGATAAAAGGTCAAAAGCCTGTTTTTATGTAAAATTAGCAATGTAATGAGAAAATAAATTATTTTCCCCTAATATAAGGTTAAATAAAACTATTAGAAGCCCCAAAATAATTAAAATAAGTTAAAGTCCTAATTTCACACATATTGAGAAATCAAGTGGCTTCGGGGCAAATTTGACAATTTTAAATCACTAAGGGCCCAAAATTTATGCTTTTAAATATAAGTGCCAATAAAATAAATAAGTTAGCAAAGTAAAATAAAATATAAGATTCATGGGTTAGATCAGAGAAAATTTCAAATCAAGGTAAAATTGTTTAAGAAAGTTTTATCTTCAAGCCTTGGGATGTGTGTACCTAGCAAGACACTTTTGTCTTCATCTTTTCCCCCATCAACCTGATGCCATAGTAGCAAAAAGAGAGAGGAAACTTAGAGAAAAATGTAGCCACAAATGGAGGAGAACAAGAAAGAAGAAAGAAGAAATTTCTACATGGATTTTGGGTAAGTTCTAGCCACTTTTAGTCTTCCTCTTAGTAATGAATTTTCTGTCATTAAGAGCTTTCCACTAACCTAAATTTCTTCTTGAACCATTGACATTTGTGGCTGGATATATATGTCGCTTGAAGAGCTTTTTTGTGGAAGAAAATTTGTGCAAAGGAATTAAAGTAATTATCCTAAGCTTTCCCTTCCATTTTAGTGGTTTGCAATTTTGGATTTTGTTGAACCTTAGGGAGCTAGTTCTCAGCTAGCATGAGGGGTTTAGAATATGATACTTTCCATGGATGTAAGTAGTAATTGGTGGCAAGAATATGTGAATTAGATGAAGCTTTAAATGGATTTGACGAAAACCTTGCATTGGGAACTTGGGGGGTGCATGTGTGTGTCTCAGTCGAGAAACTATGGTCAAGAATGTGGGATTGCCTTGTTGAATTATGTAATTAGAGGCTTAATCAAGTAAATTAGAGTTGATCTTGATTCATTATGATACCAATTTTATTATGTTAGTTCATTTTTGAAAATTTGCTCTGTTTGATGCAAGAATTGGGAATTGTGATATATAGACTAAAATTTGGTTGTTATGGTACCAAAATAAGTTGCATTTGATCCAAAAATGTTATTTAATTTGTAGAAATGAAACTTGAACCAAGAAAATTGAATGGTCCCAAGTTTGGTACAATCTTGAGTTTTAAAGCCTAAGAGGGTAAATTTGAGTTACATATGTTAATGGAAGAATTGGATCAAATGGACATTCAAAGTGTTATAAGGAATTTAGAAAGCCTAGAATGCATCTCCTTGAATTAAAAGTTTTAATTGGATAAGGTGGTTAACAATGAGACTTTATGAATTTTGGCTTAGATTGACCATTGGTATGGCAGGTCTTAGGCCATGATCTGATTAAATATGAAGTTTAGAAAGTTAAGGTATGACTTAGAACCCTAAAGTGTGGTATGGAAGCCCTTTTTATATGTTAATTTCAAATTAAGTATGAGATTGAATGGTTAAATGCCTAGTTGCTTATAATGTTATCCAATATGATGTTTTTAAGTTATTTAAGTTAATTGGTATTGCTTAAGAGTGTTAGGCCAAGGAGGAGGACCCTTTTGTGTATAAGAGTTCAAGAGCTTACTTGGGATTGGGTGGTGAACCTCTAAGGTAACAATTCTATTCTTCTTTGTGTGTATATATGTTGCTTGGCATTAGAATGCTTGTATATGAGTGCATATTTGCAAATGTTAATGTTCTATAGCAAGAGTTGGCATATGTATGTTTCATGAGGGAGTGCCTTATGGCATCAAGTATGATGAAATAGGAAATTGAATGTAGTAGCTCTTTTGAAGCTAAGAAAAGCATGCAAATTTATGAGTTGATAGCCGTTAACTAGCTTATGTGATTTCCAACCTAAGTGCCTTTATGATGATGTTTATACATGCTTTTGTTTCTTTGCTTGAGTGATATTATGTATGTTCAAAACGATGGAATTTGCCATGATATTATAAATCTCATTCTTTATATGTAAACTAACTCGCGACAAGTGAAAGTAGTGTAAAAGATAAGGGCAAGCAAGTTGCCACTTGAGTTCTAAAAGCTTGGAGAAAATTTTGTTGTATTTAGTTCTTTTGAATAGCTATTTTGTAATGGATATGACATTAGAACTGATCATTTTGAATTATAATGATCTCTTGTGTTGTAACTAATTAGAATGACAGATCTTAGTTGAAGAATATTGATGTAACTTGTTTAGCCCTTAGTTTAGCATAAACATGTATCCAGAAATAGAAGTGTATGGATATGCTAAAATAGGGAGCTTGACACTTGAATTATGGAATGGAATGAGATTTGGATCAAAAGTAGAGTTATGTCTAGTTTTTCCTTACTTCTTTCCTTATAGCCAAGACTATGCATGATTATGTTTATACATGGGAGTTTTGGTTGTATATCCCTCATTTTCTTCTCTAAGGTTGAGAATGTGCATATAATTATGAATTGAACTGGTTTCGGTTTCCTTGTCTCTTGTTTGGTCAAGACAAACTTGTGAAATTATGGTTTAATGTTGTTATGGTTATGGTATTTTATTGTGAAAGTTGGCATATTTTAATTATCACCTCTACTTTGGATTGTTAGAATTAAGGCATTAATGGGGCTAACTACTAATTGACCCCTCAAAGTGCATATAGATGTTATGAGTAATTTTTAGGATAATTTTAAAGCCACTTGATGTGGAGTTTTGAGAGAATGAAAAGGGTCATATTTGAAGCTACTTGAGGTTGAGATTTTGGACCCATTTATGTTGTCTTTTTGGTTAGAATTATGGTACATTGGTTATGGAGTTATTATCTTGAATTGTCAATCTCATGATAATTAGGTACTAGTGTCAAGCACGTTGGAAAAAGCTTAATTTTCAAAAATTTGTCCCACTTTGCAAGTGCAGCCAAGAGAAAGTATGAAACTATGGTTGGAACACATGTTATAACTAATTATGGATTTTTTTAAGTTTTGCTGCATGACTTATGTAACTTCACCTATAAATCATTTTGTAAAAAATTATGAGTTTTAAGTGATGCATATTATGTGAAGCATGGAAAGAATATTTAATGCAAATGAGATAAAGTAAAGGATGAATGTGTTTTAGCTAAATTGTTGGTAAACAAAAAAGTTTTAAATTTATTTCACCTTTTTTGACTTAGTTGAAGATTCCTTAGTAAATTAGAGATTAATTATATAAAATAAGTACATTCTAGAGCTAGATGTGTCAAGTCAGTTCATGTAGTGAGGAAGCTCCTTCAATTTGTTGGAAAAACTAGAAGTTAACATGGTTTTCTCCAATGCAATAGGACAAAAAGGCCTCTATCAAATCTGGTTCTTCCAAAACAAGGGTATCTTCACAAAATGGAGCAACTTGATCTACCGAGTAGAGCATAGGTATGTCAAGATCCGGAATTTTCCAATTATCGAGGGAGTAAGATTCAACCTATAGTGGGGGAAGGGGTTGGTGCATGTTGGAGTTCTTGAGGGAGTAAGATTCACTTTGTTATAAGAGGCATAAGCTCTGAAGAATAAGATATAGAAAAAGGAGTAGGCGCCGAAGTGTCGATGGGGGTGAGTAGGCCCCCCACTCCGTTTTTATTTTTTATTTCATAAGAGGAGTTAGACTTCGTCTCTTCCCCTGACATCCAATTCAATAAAAAATTAGGCTTCCACCGTTGCACCCCTCCGCCCCCTGTCCAATTAAAAATTTTCTCCCTTCACACTTGGGACGGGATAGAGATTGACCCACATTAATTTCAATTATTACATAATATTTTTTCAGTTCAGGAATAAAATATTGCATTTCAAAATTCAAGTATTGTTCGACTATAATTTAAGGTGTTAAATCTAGTTTTTTTTTTATTATTCCAAATGCATATATCCCCGCCAGTAAATTTATTTAGTTCTAAATTTAGTTTTTCTAAAACATTTTTCCAAATTGCGTCCTCTGCATTTTTATTTTTATTCTTTGTAAAATCCTTTTCTAAATGACATTTTTCAAACGTTCTATTATGTTCTCATATATATTCTTAAAAACCGTCTGTGTATTTTACTCAATGAACACGAAAATGTGAGATTAAAAGCAGACACGCAGAAGATCTTTGTAGTGGTACATGTTTTATATGGTTTCTCTAGAAAGTACAAACCATGAACTAATTAAATTCAGGAGGCGTCACACGATCGATAAACGAAGAAACATTTCAAGAATTGACCTTTATTATTTTATTTGAAACCATGAACTTATTTATCCAAAGAAACTTATAGACGGATACTTCTTCAACTTCGTTTGGTTATCCATAAGTATCGCAATATAATACAGCGGCCAAGTCATATATATTGTAAGACTTTTTCCAGCTTCATTGTTCTTTGCACCTGAGTTCAAATTGAGGAAATTAAGTTAATACTATTTTATAAGATATCTAGTTTTCAATGCCTGTCTCTCTCTTCTTAAATGACTTGGTTTGATGAACAGAATATTTTGATGAAGACCTTGCAATTGCAGGAGTTGGGCAAAGCTGCAAAACGGAAGTTACGCCAATTGAATAATATTCTCACGCGTAATGATGTTCAGGTCAAAGCCTCCCAAAACTATATATATACATGCATGGCGAACTTCTTCAAACACCAATTACACAGAAACATCTTCAAGCACCAAACAGTACCATTAATCAGCAAGCAGAGAGCAAGCCTTTCTTCAAGCAACAATCAGGAACTCTAACTAATCTGTAGAGACCAACTCTTTCTTCGACCACTAGAGAGAGAGATCAGGCCTTTCTTGGTTCAGAGAGTTGTCATGAAAATCTCTGTAATATTCATCTTACAAATATTAGGAGTTTTGTTCCTCAACAACCTCCTCATTTCCCACGCAAGCATTATACTGTTGAGGTATTTTTTATGAAACTTATAATTAACAATATATGTTGGAGTAATTACTCTCACAAATAAGATTATGTATATAATAGTTGTTAATTTGCACCTTGACTCTTGCATTTAATTAAGTGCAGGTCAAAGATACTTCCTACTCAAGACTTTGCAGCACCAAGAACATATTGACAGTGAATGGGCAATTCCCTGGGCCAACCTTGTATGTTACCAAAGGTGATACAATCATTGTTGATGTCTATAACCGAGCCAATGAGAGCATCACCATCCACTGGTAAAAACAATTAAATTAGACCAAGCCCACGTTTGTCTTCTCAATTAGTTTATTAAGCTTAAATATGATTTATGAGAAACTTAATTATAAACTTGAAACTGTAAATTTGCAGGCATGGAGTGTGAGAACCCGACGAGCTGCATGAAACAAAAGAAAATGCCAGACGTGATGCATGAAGGAACCGACGTGAATATCATGCAGTAGAAGTTTGACTTTTCCATGCTAAAACATGCAGCTGCCACGTTGGAGACTTCCTCTTCCAGAAATTTCAGATATACCCCTCCTTTCCTTCTTCCTTCAGCTGGATTTTTCGGTCATTTCCATCCAGACTTGCTGCAGTATTTATCCTCCAGCACAGCAGGCACAGAACCGCCATCTTCATCCCCTGTTTTCGCTGGATACTGGCTTCTCTGCTTGTGCGAATTGCTGGACGCTGTGTGTGGCTGCTTCTTCCTGCTGACTTGCTCCAGCTTTGTTGCTTCACTCAGACGCATGGAAGCTCCTTGCTGAACGAAACTGGTATGGAGTTAATTCTGCAGTTTGTCTTCCTCTGTTCAGCGTTTCTTTTACTCTGTTTCAGCGCTGTTTGGTCTGAATTTCAGCTGCAACTTGCTCCTTGAATCTGGTTAAGTTGTTGCTGCTGGTTTTGAGTGAAAGCACACCAGAAAATCCCATTTCTTCCTCTGTTCAGCACCACCTGCATACCTCTGTTCAGCGCCTCTTGCTGCCTTGTTTCAGCGCTGAGCTTGTTCAGAATTTCAGCTGCAGCTCTCCTTGAATTGATGCTGTTCTGCTGCTGGTTTGGGGTGAGAGCAAGCCAGAAAATTTCTATTTCTTCTCCTCTGTTCTGTGCCTTCTTACTGCCCCTGTGTAGCGTTGACTTGTTCTGGTTCTGGGTTGAATTTCAGCAGCAGAAATCCTCTCCCTGAGTTGCTAAATTCCAGTGCTGGGTTGCTGAAAAAAATATCACGCCAGAAACTCCTCTTCCCAAGCAAGCCATTCTGCTGTACGTAATTCTTCTGCTGGATTTATTCTTCAACGTCTCTGCTTCTTGTTTTTAACTGTTGAACGCGTTCTGTATGGCCAACTAAGGAACATCTTGTACAGAAAAAAAAATGTGTGGCAAAAGGATGATTTGGTTGGATAAAATTCTGATTTCAATTATGCTAAACCATACATCCATTTTCCTATACATTAATTCCCCCAAAAATCCTGTATATAGGTATATGTATATATACCTAATTGTGCTCCTTTCTTACTTGTTCTATGTATGCAGAATAAATTTCTTGGAAAAAAAAATAGTATATAATTCTTTTGGTTTTTGAAGTTGGGTTTAACTCCTAAGTGGAGTCAGGGAAAAGGAAGCACCAAATATGTATATGGAATTTACCGTACGAGTTGGAAGGCGTAAAATTAGTAGAGGAATAAATCCTAAATTTTGATAAGTCCAATTACTGTATGAAATTAATTGGAGTAATTCATTTTCTAAACTCCGATAAATGGGTCTTGTAGGAAATTCCGGAGACTAGGTGTAGCCGAGGAACGGGTCAGGGAATCTTTATAAATTCTTGGAAGGTGAGTAAGTAACGCGGACCAAAGATTCAGGAAATCCTTATTTCTGTTCTTAAGTTTCCTTGCAGTGTTTTAAGAATTTGATTCTCTATTTATGGAAATGTATATTTCAAAAATGTATTCATAAGCATATTTACCAAAATTTGATTTCAATCGGGAATTTTGCAAGTTACGGATATTGAGTTAATTGGAAATCCTACTGTGAAACTGATCTGAACATGCTTTGTCTGAAACGCTATTTGGTAATTTTATGGAGTTATCTGCTCAGAACCCTGTAGCTAACAGCAGTAGATGTTAGCCCTGGTGCACCATGATCTGAACCTCAGCTAGCAGGGGTGGTGCTAGCCCCGTGTGCAGGCCACCACACGCGGAGTTAGTGTATTTTCGCAAGCTGAAAGCTTTGCGTCTGTAGTGATTTTCCCCGCGAGCTGTGTGCTCTGCGTTTGTGTTCCGATTGGTTCTGTTTAGATGCGCTCGGTGTATTTTGAAAAAGAGTCGGTTTAAAATCAGTTTCATATGGTCTATATCTGTATATATATATGTGTAAACTTATTTGACTTACATTTATTTTAAAAAGGGTCGGTGTGCTTATTCACTGAGTATTCGACTCATTTTTTTTGTATATATATATTTTTCAGAGAGCAGTAGGGACTCTAGTCTGCCCCCAGCCGCCTTCTAGTGGCTGACCTCGGGAGACGTTCTTTGGCGAGCCTGCGGAGCTCCTGTGGGTGTATTGTGATTGTATATATATTTTGTTTGAAAATTTGTAAAACCTTGTAAAGCTAGCTCCACTGAATCATTGTTAGGATATCCCCACACCCCAGATGTTTTCTTTTGGTCTGATTGCGCCCTTTCGGGCTATATTGTACTGTCTGAGCGTTTGTAGAAATTTCGGGAGGTCTACGTTATAGAGGAGACTCTGCCAAAATTTCTACAAATGTCCTCTAAAGAAAAACTCATATGTTTCATATGATTCAAACGAATGCCATACGTAGTTTCTCTATAATTCTGCTTCCGCGCATGTGTACTTAAAATTTTGGGTGTGACATGGAGTGACTACCAAGATATCCATGGTCAGATGGTCCTGAATTTGTCACTCAATGCCCAATACAACCTGGTGATAAGTTTAGCCAGAAGGTCATCTTTTCTGAAGAGGAAGGCACTCTTTGGTGGCATGCTCACAGCGACTACTCCCGAGCCACTGTTCATGGCGCTATTGTCATTAAACCCAAGCCAGGAACCACCTACCCTTTTCCCAAACCACATTCCGAATTTCCCATTATATTAGGTATATAATCTATTAATTCAAGGACTGGACTTGATAAACTTTTTGAAATGCTTGTTCTTAAGTTTTCCGATAAAAATATTGAGGTATGATGAAAATATTTTGAAAGACCAAAAATTAACCATATATTGGTGAATGCAGGAGAGTCGTGGAAACAAGATATCGTTCAGGTTTACAATGATTTTCGTAAAAGTGGAGGAGATCCCATGTTGTCTGATGCCTTCACCATTAATGGCCAACCTGGTGATCTTTACCCATGCTCAAATTCTGGTAATTAGTATATATGCTTTTTTTTTTAATTCCCCTATTTGTATATTCTCTCTGTATGACCTATAACATAATTCTGATGATTTTGTATTTATTGCAGAAACTTTGAAGCTGAAAGTTCGACATGGCAAAACCTATCTTCTCCGAATGATCAATGCCGCACTAGAAGACGCTCTATTCTTTGCCATTGCGAACCATAAACTAACAGTGGTAGGAACAGATGGAAGCTACATAAAGCCAGTGAAAGTAGATTACATCACGATCTCACCCGGTCAAACTATGGATGTCTTACTAGAAGCAAACCAGCCATTAGATCGCTATTACATGGCTGCTAAAGCTTTTTCCAGTTCTGCTAATGTTGTTCCATTTAACCCCACAATTACCACCGCTATCCTTCAATACCAAGGAAATTACATCCCAACTTCAACCACCCCTTCCTTGCCTTTCCTTCCAGCCCCAAACGACACCGTTGCCTCCACCAACCTCATAAGCCAGTTTAGAAGCTTGGCAGACAAGAACCATCCCATTGATGTGCCGTTAGAGATAAGCACGAAGCTTTTCTACACAACCTCTGTTAACACATTACCATGTGCTAATGGTTCCATTTGTGCTGGCCCAAATCAGAATCGCCTTTCGGCTAGTATGAACAACATAAGCTTCCATTTGCCTCTGGGGGCTAACATTTTGCAGGCTTATTACAACAACGTTAGTGGTGTTTATGGGGAGAAGTTTCCAGATGTGCCACCATTGGTGTTTGATTTCACCGGTAATGATCTTCCTCCGTTCTTGTTGACTCCGACGGTGGGAACGGAGGTGAAGGTGCTTGAGTATGGATCCACGGTGGAGCTTGTTCTTCAGGGCACTAATGTGCTTGCTGGAACCGACCATCCTATTCACCTGCATGGCCATAGTTTCTATGTGGTGGGTTGGGGATTTGGGAACTTTGACAAAGACAAGGACTCTTTGAAGTATAATCTTGTTGATCCTCCTTATCAAAACACCGTGGCTATACCCAAAAACGGTTGGGTCACCATACGGTTCAGGACCAAAAATCCAGGTATTTTATATTTATTGCACTTTTTTGTTTTGGATCTTAAATATTAGTTTAATTCAATATTTGTGGATTTTATATTTATTGCTCTTGTTCTGTTTTGGATCTAAAATATTAATTTTGTTTGGTTTGAAAATGTAGGTGTATGGTTCATGCATTGCCATTTAGAACGTCACGTGACATGGGGGATGGCTATGACTTTCATTGTCAAGAATGGTAACAATCCAGAGGAGCAGATGCTGCCACCACCACGGGACATGCCCAAATGTTGATTTTAAGGGACAAAGACCAAGGAAATTTGTCTAACATATGTCTGTATTCTTTTATTATTATTATTATTATTTGTTGATTCATTCTTTTATTCTTTGGTGTGAGGGGAAGTAGAATTTGACAAAAGAAGGATATCAATACTTGTAAAATTTGCTGAATCATATATGATTCTCTACTACACGAGAGGGGAGGGAGGGGAGAAGGAAACAAAGCAAAACTTTATATTTGTGTGTGTGTGAATTTCTTTATGTTGGTATAGGTTTGTGCCTTTGACAGTTTCCTGTCCTACGCTTTTGCCTTCTATGAAAGCCTCCTTTTGAATTATATGATTCAATTTGTAAAATTTTTTTACTTTGGCACAAGTACTAGTACTTAGGGTGAAGGTGAGTGTCACACCCCACAATTTAGAAGCGGAAACATAGAGAAAATACTTATGGGCATCAATTTGAATCATAAAAAACACATAAGTTTTTCTTTAAAAGACATTTGTAGAAATTTCGGCAGAGTCTCCTCTATAACGTAGACCTCTCGATATTTCTACAACATGTCAGATAGTACAATACATCCCAAAAGGCGAACTCATATCCAATCAGACCAAAGAAAACATCTAGGGTGTGGGGATACCCTAACTATGATTCAGTGGAGCTAACTTTACAAAGTTTTACAAAGTTTCAAACAAAATACATATACAACCAAAATACACCCACATGAGCTACTGTAGGCTCGTCAAAGGAAGTCTCAAGAGGTCGGCCACTAGAAGGCGGCTGGGGGTAGATTAGAGTCCCTACTGCTCTCTGAAAAAATATATATATAAAAAAATGAGTTGAATACTCAATGAATAAGTAATACCGACCCTTTTAAAATAAAGGTAAGGTCACAAATATATGGGTACATATTTATAGATATATTGCGTAAAACATGTTTTATGCAAACTCTTTCGTACAAATGCACTGAAAGTATCTAAGCAGAACCAATTTAAACAGACACAGAGCACACAACTCGCGGGGAAAAATCACTACAGACGCATAGCATTCAGCTTGCAGAAGTTAACATAAGTCCACGTGTGGTGGCCTACACACGGGGCTAGCACCGCCCCTGCTAGCTGAGGTACAGATCATGGTGCACCAAGGCTAACATCCACTGCTGTTAGCTACAGGGTTCTGAGCAGATAACTTCCTAAAATCATGTAATTTATCATTCAACATCTCAGACAGAATACCTTCCTGATCAATTTCGTAGTAAATTTTTGGATAGTTCGAACATCTATCGATTTAAAAAAAAATTTCACTTTTGAACTGATTTATGGTAAACCTAGATATGACAAAATATTGAAATATGCATCTCGATAAATAGATAATCCAAGTTTTAAAACATTGCAAGGAAACTTAGGAACAGAAATAAGAATTTCCTGAGTCTCACGATCTGCATTACTTACTCACCTTCCAAGAATTTTATAGAGATTTCCTGACCCTTTCCTTGGCTATAACTTAGTCTCCTGAATACCCTACAAGACCCATTTACTAGAGTTTAGAAAATGAATCACCCCAATTAATTTCATACTGGACTTATCTTAATTTAAAATTTATTCCTCTACTAATTTTACGCCTTCCATACTCGTACAGTATATTCCATATACATATTTTGTGCTTTCATTTCCTTGGTTCCACTTAGGAGCTAAACCCAAATTCAAAAACTAAAGGAAATATATACCATCTTTAATCGGGAAGTTTATTCTGCATAATTATAATTTAACAAGTAAGAAAAGAGTACAGTGGGGGTTTGGTCTTTAATTAAAATAGGTATATATATATATGCAGAATTTTGGGAGGGATTAATGTATAGGAGAATAGACATACAATTCAGTATGAATGAAGTCAGAATTTTTCAACCAGAATCATCTTCCTGCATCACTTTTCCTTCTGCGCAGGACCTCCCTTGCTGGCCAGCACATCAACGTATCATAGCATTAATAAACAGGGGAGAAAAATGCATGACAAGCTGACCAGGAAAATAACACATACATCAGAAATTTTCAAGCCCAAAATCACTATGTAGCGTTGCTCTCTTACCCCACACACATAGCCATGAAGCTTAGCTCAAGCAAGGAGGAAGTGGGCTGTACTGGAAAGTGAAACAACAGAACCATTTGGTGTGAAAAAATGGAGAAGGAAGATGAACCCAACAAAAGCAATCCATACAGTAGAATTTCAGACCTTGGGGGTGACTTTCTGGCGTGATTTCCCTAATATCCAGCAGCAAAAATGGAACAAATTCAAGGAGCAAATCTGCAGCTACAGTTCGAACCAAAACCAGCGCTGAACAGGGGAGAAGAAAGGGAATTTTTGGTCAGCTCCAGTCTTCATCCAGTAGGAGAAGGTATGCGACTAAATGAAGCAGCTCAATTGAAGCAAACTCAAGGCGTGAAGAAGCAGAAAATCAACGTCCAGCAGCTCGAAGAAGCATGACAACCAGCATCCAGAAAAACAGAGGATGACAGTGTGAGGTTCTGGCGGTTCTGTGATGGCTTCACTGGATGGATATGTATTGCAGAAATCTGGATGAGAGATGACCGAAAAACCAAGCTGAAAGTGATTAAAGAAAGGGTATACATGTAAATTGTAGAAGGACAGAAGCTGGTACGTGGCAGCTGCATGAATTAACATTGAAAAGTCAACTTCCCTGCATGCATTCTTCTTCACGTCGGGTTTTTACAATCTCTCCCCCTAAAAAAATTCAGTCCCCGAATTTATATATACATATACATACTAACCTTAGTTCTCAAATAAATAGGGCTATTTTGCACGCATTTCGCTTTCCATCTCCCATGTAGCTTCCTCTGGTGTATGGTGACGCCACAGAACTTTCACTGACATAATCTCTTTAGAACGTAGCTTTTTCGTTTGTCTATCCAAAATTGCAACAGGAACTTCTTCATAAGCTAGACCTTCACTCAAAGAAATATCTTGGCTCTGCAACACGTGAGAAGGATCAGGCAGATATTTCCTTAACATTGAAACATGAAATACTTGGTGGATATTTGATAATTCCGGTGGCAACGCTAGACGATAAGCTACAGCCCCAACTCGCTCTAAGATCTCAAATGGTCTCACATATCTCGGGGTCAACTTTCCTTTCTTCCCAAACCTCATCACACCTTTCATAGGAGACACCCTGAGAAACACATAATCCTCAATCATAAATTCCAAATCACGGCGTTGACGGTCCACATACGCTTTCTGCCTGCTCTGAGCTGCCACCAACCTTTCCTTGATCACTTTCACCTTTTCTAAGGCATCTTGCACTAACTCAGGTCCTAATGATTTAACTTCTCCAGTTTCAAACCATCCAATGGGAAACCTGCACTGTCGCCCATATAATGCCTCGAAGGGTGCCATCTGTATGCTAGCTTGATAACTATTATTATAAGCAAATTCCACCAATGATAGATAGTTATCCCAGCTACCACCAAAGTCCATAACATACAACCTTAGCATATCTTCTATTATTTGTACAGTCCTATCAGATTGCCCATCAGTCTGAGGATGAAAGGCAGTGCTAAGATCTAATAGTCCCTCGACCCCTACCCCAACCTCGACCACAACCTCTAATAGGTAGGGTAGTTTGTTGGGCTGATGCACTTGCAGGAGCTTCATCTACAGCAGCTAATCTATTAACTAAATGAATTCTAGAAGGCATATCCACACTACAACAAAATAACAAACGTTTAGACTATTCTCTAAATTATAGGTAAGATAACCCATCATCACATTTGAGAAAATAATGTACTTGAAGGAATAAATCAGAACACCTTATAAGGTCTTCGGTGACACCTCAAGTATAGTTATGCCCGGGTTCATAACCATAATCGAGATCCCTTCGAAAACACTTGCTCCACAGGACCACAGAAAGACCTAAGCTCTGATACCAACTGTCACACCTCATAGATTTAAGTGCGTTAGCACAGAAGACAAACAATCTCCCCTAACACAAGTCTATTTGTATTGACATCCTACCCAGAATTTAAAGAATATACCCAAGTCATAACTTCATATAATAAAACCATGAATATCACTTCCGAATCATCTTTATACAAAACATATAAGTTTTTAGATGACTTTTTGTAGAAATTTTGGCAGAGTCTCCTCTGTAATTTAGACCTCCCGATATTTCCACAATCAGTTAGCTAAAACAATACATCAAAAGGCAACATCTTGTATTAATTCAGACCAATAAATAAACTTCTGGGAATTGGAAATACCCTATCTATGATTCAGTGGAGCCACACTCCACACTGTTCAGAACAAAATAGGTTACAAGTATATTAACAAAATGCACCCACATGAGCAACTGCGAGCTTGCCAAAAGAAATGAACAGAATATTAACTACTAGTAAGCTGCTGAGGGTAGACTAGGGTTTGCACCGCTATTTGGAAAAAAAATTAAAAAAAAAGAGGTGATCTTGACACTCAATGAATAAGTAATGTCATCCTTTAATAGAAGGGACAAGGCATGTTGCAGAAAAATATAATGCATAAAGCATGTCTTATGTAAATTATTTCTTAAAATACACCAGAAGCATCTAAGCAGAACCAATTTAAACAGACGCAGAGCACACAGCTCACGGGGAAAATATCCACAAATGCAAAGCATTCTACTTGCAAAAATAAAACAAATTCACGTGTAGTGGCTACCTACACGAGGCTAGCAACACCCCTACTAGCTGGGATACAGATCATGGTGCACCATGGCTAACAACTACTGCTATTAGCTACAGGGTTCTAAGCAGATAACCTCTTAAAGTAATATATTTCTCAAATTAGCATTTCAGACAGAGCACCCTCCACATAAGTTCCATATCGAAGTTTTCAGATAACTCAAACAGACTTAAATTTGCAAAATTCTATATTCAAATCAATTTTCGGTAAACATACATATGACAAAACATTTAAATACATATCTCCATAAATAGATTATCAAAATTTACAACATTGCAAAGAAACTTAGTAACAAAATAATAAATAATAGTTACTCACGGTTCGCATTACTTACTCACCTTCCAAGATGATACAGAAATTCCCTGCTCACTCCTCAGCTATGATTGAATCTCCTGAATACCATATAATACCCGTTCATTAGATTTTAGAGTTTGGGTAACTAAAGTTTATCTCATAAAGAACTTATCTTGTTAAAAAAAATATATTTCTATATCTTGTGAGGTAGAAGCATGGATAAGAACGAGCAAGAATAATAAAATTTAAAACTATGATTCCATTAAATTCCATTGGCATCTTATCCTTTATTACCTCCTAGCACACTATATATATATATATATATATATCCAAATGGCTAGTTTCACCTTTCTCCTCCTCAATTTCACACCTTCTGTAGCCCACATAACATACACATACATACATATATATAGCAGCAGGGTTTAAGGTTTCCTTAATCACATTTTTCAAACCACCTAAGAAACTACCATGAGTTCTACGCCTAAAAGCTAAAAGCTAAGACTCATTCAAGGGAAGAAAGAAAAATGAAACCACATCAGTCTTGAACCCTTACCTCCCCTAATCCTCAGAGAAGCTTGATGCAAAAGCCAATAGAAATGGGGAAGGCTCACACTACACCATGGCTATCAATCCTATTAGCAGAGGACAATGAAGAGAAGCCTATTCTACATAAGTGAAAGTGAGCAAGTAAGAAGCACAAGGGAACTTAGTTTTATAGCAAAAGATTCATGCAGAAACTGAGAGCAATAATGCTGAGGGAGGATAAAAAATAAACTCCTATATAATAGAAACCACGATTGCTCTAACTAGGAATCATAATCTTACATGGAATTTTTCTTGGTCTGCACCACACTTCCACTAGCTCGCTTCTTACAGGAAAGACACACAGCAGCGCCAAAATCAGAGAATGGGGGAAAGTATCAAAACAGAACTCAAATAAGGAAGCATCACGCAACTGGTTTGAGGAATGAGTTTACACGACTTAATACGGCTAAAATGGAGCAACAAAAATAGACATGGCAGCAAGGAGTGACTCGAACAGCAATGAAGAACCAGGAGGAAGCAACTTACAGTGAATAGGAAAGGAGATACAGACGCCTCTTATGTGCTTCTGCTACTTTCTCTGATTGAAAGGATGGAGGTAGGTTAGGCTTCTGTGCTGCAGAAGTTGGGTGGCAAAATGACATAAAAACCCAGGCTTAAAATAGATACAAGAGGATAACAGAAAATTGCAAAAGAAAGGAAAGAAGTGTTACGTGGCAGCTTCAAGATTCGAACAATGGGTATGGAAAAAGTCAAACTGCATATATATATATATATATATATATTTTTTTTTTTTTCATGCACGTCTGGTCTTTACATAACAAGCCTTCATAAAAATATTAAATTAAAAGTCGGTCACTAATCTGATGGTGAGGATAGGTTACACATAATTTCTTAAAAATCTTTCAGTGCTCATACAATGTTTCTCCATTCATCTGTCTAATACCACTAATCTGTTTTTAGACTCCAAGCATAGATACAAAGGTGAAGGTGCTTGAGTATAACTCTATAGTGGAAATTGTTCTTCAAGGGACTAACTTGCGTGCTAGGATAGAGCACCCCTTACATCTACATGGGCAAAGTTTCTATGTGGTGGGATGGGGATTTGGGAACTTCAACAAAGACAACAAGATCCTTTGAATTATAATCTTGTTGATCCTCCTTATCAAAATACTACAGCTATACCCAAAAATGGTTGGGTCACAATAAGATTCAGGGCCAAAAACCCAGGTATTTGCATTATTATAACTTAAAGTGAACTATCTTTTAAATTCTTGAATGATACATGTTCAATGACAAAAACTCCTCAATATAATCTTATCAAATTCACTATTAACTTAGTATGCGACAGGACTATATTGATGGGTTTTTTTGAAATATTTAGAAGTAAGTAATGATAATCAATCTCTTGTTGATTTTTTTGGTTGTGTGTTTTTTTACCCTAAATGCTTATTTTCTTTTGATAAAATTTTTATAGGTGTATGGTGCATGCACTGTCATTTAGAGCGTCACGTGACATGGGGGATGGCTATGACTTTCATTGTGAAAAACGGTAGCAATTCAGAGGAACAGATATTACCACCATCGCCAGACATGCCACGATGCTATTAAAGCACCAGCAAATTTATTTCAATATTTAAAGTTATTACATCAGCTTGAATTTATTCTCACCTAAAGTATGCATTTTTTTTCAATTTGTATTTGTTAATTGCATTTATTTTCCTTTTTAGGATAAAGGTTATTTAATTTTAGGAATGATTGAAAATAATCTTGATTGAATGTCATCTTTGAAATGTCAATAAAAACAATTAATTTGTTTTTTATTTTTTGGGGATCATTGGAACGTATCACAATTCAAATTGGCGTTCTTGTATTTATTAGGCTTTGACCTTTCACATTTGTTTTAGATTTTCATCATTTATGCTTTGTTTGATAGCTACGTTTCTTGATTATTATTATTATTATTGGCTTCGATCAGAAAAAATTATTAAATTGGGTGGGAATCACATCTTGTATTAAGTATTCATAAGGTGAGAAGGATTTAAGGAGGGAAATCCGAATGAAAGACATGTATTAGTTATCAATTTTTTTAATAAAAGTATAAAATATTAATATTTCTTACACATTAACGCTACACTATTAAATTTTTAATATGAAAAGTTTCTGATCATATTTGTATGAAAATATCTTATAATAGATATCTATGTACTCCATTTAGCTTAATATATTTCTTTTTCACGTTTACTTTGTCATCCCAAATAAACTCTCATATGACGAAAACAACACTGACTTCACTACAAAAAAATAGACTTTTAGCGACGACTTTTAATGACAAATAAAAAAAGCTGTCACTAAAAATATACTTTTAGTGGCGACTTTATTAAGTTGCCACTAAAAGTTGTCACTAAAAACACTATTATTTATTTGGATAAAACTTTTTGTAACTACACAAAAAAATCGCCGCTAAAAGCTTTTTGTGATGACAAAAAATGCCACAAAATAACTTTTAGTAACGACACTAACATGGTCGTCACTAAAAGTGACTTTTAGTGGCGATAATATGTTGTGATTAAAAATTTTGAAAGATTATAAAAAATAAAAAAATTTATCAAACTTTTAGTGATGACTATATGTCGCCACTAAAACACTTTTAGTGGCGACGTATAGAAGTTGCAACTAAAGATGACATTTAGTGGCGACTAATGTCGCCGCTAAAAGTTTGGCATTTTTTTTTTAATTTAAAAATTTTTATACTAAAACTTTTAGTAGCAATCTATAGTAAGTCGCCACTAAGCCTTTTTTTTTGTTCTTTATTTTTAATGATTGTGAAATCTTAATATAATTTGAGAATTCTAAAAGTTCAATATTAAATATTTTTAAATTATAATCATGAAAAATATTTGTTTTTTAATTTAAAAATAACTATTAAAACATTTTAAAAAATGCAATTAGTAATTAGACATTTAAAATTTATTAATGTTCATCTGTTATATTAGATTTTTATTATATAAAATTTTAAAATATATATTTACTTATTATCAGTTTAATCATGATTTAACTATAGTGAGATTAGTGAGCCCTAAACTAATGCCTTCGCTAGTTCAATAATCAATCTAATTTGAAAAATATTACATATTTAAGATTTATTCATTTATAATTTAATATCATATGACAAAATCCTTTTAGAATAATATATATATATATATCATATTTTTTTGAAATAGTTTTATAAAAAGTATACAAAACTTAATTTAATCTTAAATTTCATTTTTTTTCTCTCAACTCTTCAATCTTTATTTTTCTCTATAATAAAGCAGATTATTCTTCTCCTCTTATGAGATAATTGAAACAGAGAAATATCAATATTTTAACAAATATTGTACAAATTTATTAAAATATTAATAATTACCCAATAAAAATTATATTAATTTAATTTAAATAGAGAAATATCAAAAATTATATTTATTACATAAACCTTTGTTTATATAATATTTATTAATAGTTTCTTTTTAATTACTTTTTATCTTGCTTTTGAAGTTATCTAATTATTAATCAAATATAACAAATAAACACATCTTATGAGATAATGAAAATAGATAATTTTATTTAAGATAAATACTAATCCAAAATAAAGACTAAAATGAGTAAAAAAACATATTTTTGATAAAAATATTTATAATAACACTTATTTATGAAATAAAAAGCCTTTTCCTCCCCTAAATTGGCTAAATAGAATAATTTAAAATTTTTATTTTTTAAAATTTGCTACTAATTTGGAAAATAAAGTATTTATGCATCGTTTTAATTAATTTTTTGAAGTTAAAATAAAAATACATAAAAAAACATAAAATTAATTTTCTAAAATTAAAATAAAATTAAGAAAAAATACATAAAAACAAAAACTCAATAAGAGAAAAGACTTGTTGTCTTCTTTAAGAAGTTTAAGGAAGAACATTTTCTTTCATCTAATAGATGTAGTGAAGTAAGTGAAAAATCTTAGTTATACTTATATGTATTTGTTCAACTCTATTTAAAAAATAAAATATAACTAGACAAATATTATAATTAGATAATACAAATAATTAATACTTCATAAACAAATTTTATAAATGAAATATAACATTTTGTAAATAATTAATAATACTGTTACAAACAAATAAGAAATTTAAATTAATTAATAATGTAAATAGTAATAATAAAATAAATTATTAAATGATATATAATATAAATAATAAAATAAAATAACTATGACATTTAATTATTAATTAAAAAGAAATTTATGAAATAAATTTGTACATTATTTATCAAAATTTTAATAATTATCTCATGAAAATTAATATTAATTTAATTTATAGAAACTCAAGAATAAATTTCACATAAAATATTTTTTTATTTAGATAGCATTTACTGATAATTTCTTTTTATTTATTTTTATCTCATTGTAGGAGTTATCTAATCATTAATTAAAAATAAAAAATTAAACAAATAGATAATTTTATTATAATTATTTTATTTTTAATTAAAAATATTTAATAAATTTGATCAATATTTATTAAAATGTTAATAATTATCTCAAAAAATATTATTAAATTAATTTAAATAATATCAAAAAATATATTAATTACAAAACTTTTTTATTTATGTGACATTAAGTGGCAGTTTCTTTTTAATTATCTAATCTTTAATCAACAATAAAAAAGTAAACCAATAATTAATCAATAATAAAAAGAAAAATAATTAAAATTTTAATAATTGTCTTCATAAAAATTATGATTAATGTAATTTCAATTATCTCAAAGAATATATTTATGACTTTAATTATTTTTTTAATTTCTATATCAACTGTTAATAATTTTGTTTTATTTATTTTTTATCTAATTTTGAGTTATCCAATTATTACTCAAAATAAAAAATGAAAAGTGACTACTTGTTTATACATTCTTATGTCTCAATCTTGGTGTCAGTCACACACCTTGACATTTCAATCTCAAATATAGTTACGTATCAAGTCATTAATTAGCCACACCCTTGATCTTTATCATATACATGTCTAAGAAACTTAGTACGAAGCAGAAAAGAAATTACGCATTCATTTATCCAATCCTCATCAATCTCATTGTTGCAAAGATATAACTATATAAATACAATAATTATATTTTAAAAATAGATAAGAACATAATAGAACCTAATTTTTTAAGAAACTAAAGTAACCTATATATCTTAATTTTTTAAATTTCAAAAAATAAATTAAGAAAAACATAAAAACAATAAAATCAAAATTAAGATATGTAGTTGAAACATTAGTCATCTTTTCCTTATTCTAATTAATTTAGATAACCTAATCTTAATTGATTTAGATAACTATATAATCAAGATAAAATTCCTAAAATAAAGGGATAGAAACAAAAATATAAAATTGACTAAATTAAATAAATTAATAAAAGTAACTAAAATCTAAAAAAATCTAAATAAAAATATAATATTTTTATCAAATCCTAATTTCCTTTACTTACTTTAGCATCCCTATGTCCTAATAGATAATTATCAAGTTTGATGAATTATATAATTATTAGCTAATTGTTATTTTAAATTATTTATTATTAAATTAAAATTTTAAAATTTATTATTCATACATCTAAGATCTAAAATTTAGGATTTAAAAAACTAATAGGATATTATTATTTTAATTATATAATCATTTTTATTTAAAAAAACTAGCTAATTGTTATTTTTAATTCTTTATCATTAAATTAAAATTTTAAATTTTATAATTCATACATCTAAGATCTAAAATTTAGGATTTACAAAAAAATAGGATATTATTTTTTAATTTATCATCAAATTTTTGGACTATATAATATATAATATATTAATTTATTTTTATCAAATTTCTGAATTATATAATGTATAATTTAATTTATATAATATGAAAGAATATATTTATCATATAAACTATTATTTATTTATTTTAATAATTTTTTATAATTCTATTATATTTATTTACTTTCAAATTAAAAATATAATTATAAATAAATTTATACTAAATTTATTAAAATTTTAATAATAATCTCATAAAAATTAATATTAATATTAATTTAAATAATATTAAAGAATATATATCATTTAATCTATTTTTACTTATATATAAATTATTGATAATTTCATTTGATTATTATTTATTTAATTTTATAAATTTTCTAATTATTAAAATAAAATATAAAATAAAGTAAATAAATAATTTTATTTTGAAGATTCAAATTTTTAAAAAGAATCAAAATCTAAATATAATATTAAAATCTATTTTATTGGACTTCAAAAAACCTAACTCTAATTACCCATGATCCAAACCCATTTACCCATGAGTATCACTTAGTTTTCCTCTTTTATTCTCTCCTCGAACACGCTCTTTCCATCTCTGTACAACGTTGCTATTCCTCTCCATTACAGCGTCCTGCGTTTAGGTTTCTTCTGCAAACAAAGCAATGCCACCTTGCTCGACTTCATTAAATTAATGAAGCATTCTTCTTCTCTTCCATTATTCTGATCTTTTATTCATCTGAGTTTAGTTGTGTTTCACTCCATTGAGATAAGAGGTATTTGTTTTTTAATGTTAGTAGAAGTTGTTTCCATCTTTGGGGGGTAAATTTTCTATGATTAATAGAAGTTATTTCCATATGCCAGTGCAATATCTTGGAAAAGAAGGCTATAAATTTGTGACCTTTGCATGCGTTATGCTCATGAAATGGGTTTCCATTTTTTTCCTCTTCGAAGCTTTGCTTTGTTCTTCTATAGCCGTTGCCCAAGTTGCAACAAAGACCCCTTTGGTTAGTATCTCCCATGCTTGATATATTGAGCAACTCTGTTTTAGTTGGCTGTGTCTTAAGGAAATTTGTTTCTTAATATGATTTATAATTGCTGTGTGATTTGTTGTTCCTTTGATTTCTTCCAGTAAATTTCTTCTAAAATTATGAAATTCATATTTGTTTCCCTTATTTACTTAGGGAATACCCAAAAGGGGATTTGTAATTCCTACTAAATCAAGAGAATACCCAAAGGCAAATGAAGAAATTGATTTGTGTTTGTGATGAATATAGTAAATACCTAAAATTTTTTTCCTACAAGGTTTAATAATTTTTATTTTTATGTATTTGATTAATTAATATTTCTAAAAAAATTTTGCTTTTCTTTTTTGCATTCTAGGTGAGTTGATTCCAGCCATTTAACAAGATGAAGTTCATTGTTTTTGTAATCTTAGATTTGTTGATTTTTTTTTCAATAAAGTTATTGAGTTCCTACAATTTTTTTTTTCATTCCCTCACTTTGTTTCATGCCATTCATGTTTCATTGATGCATGCATTAAGACGTCATCTTGAAAGCTTTTCATTTGAGAGCTCAGAACATGCATCAAAATGCTTGAGTTATGTAGATCTTTGCCAACTTTTGACTTTGATGATTTTTTATCCTCATTAGATTTATTGTTGCATCAAAACCATTTTATGCTTTGCAGTTTCTAAGCTACTCAATTGAAAGTTCCATAAATTACATTACTTATGAATGGTTTGTTACTTTTCTCTATTCTATGACCTGTAATACCTTCTTTTGGTAAGTTTAATTGCATAGATTTAAAATTTTAAATGGTTGGTTGCTTTCTCTATTCTACTATCCTTGTATGATTATAAGGAATCGGTTATAATATGTTATCTTATTTTGTTTGGTGGTAAACGTTAATTAGCTGAATTTTTCTTTTGTGTTTTTTTGTTGAAATTTACTGGTATGTTCTAGTCTAGTTATAATAGGTACTGATCTATAAAAGATGTATTTAGAATAATACTGATCTATAAAAATTTAATTGTTATTTTTATAAAAGATACTGATTTATAAAAGATATTTTTGATATCAGGTTGGTGAAAAGGAATTTTTCTGCAAGTGTTAATTGTTTTGTTAAGATTCTTTAAGTGTTAGAAGGTTTTTCACTTGATGCAATGTTCTATAGGGTTGGATTTTCAATTTTGATTCCTTGGCTCAAGACAAAATTCATGTTTGCTAATAGAAGAGTCACCTTTGTCTTTATTGTTAATGTTAGTTGGACATTTGCTTCGCTAATTTTGTTGTCAAATTAATATGTTGCTAAATCAAAATGTTAAAGTAAATGCATATGACCTATATTAGACTTTATATATATATATATATATATATATTTATGTGTATTTTTATTATTTATTTAATTTACTTATTTTAATAGACAAAAACTATTTAAAAGTAAACTTGATTTATAAACTAGTATTTCTTTAAATATATATGTTAATTACATTTTTTTAAGACTCTCATCTCGTATACTAACCTATTTTGATTTCATTTTTATATGTTGACTAGTCATGTACAGAGTTTTGATAGCTTTTAGGCGTCTTTAAAATTTTTGCATGGATTTGATGATGTGTGTAATTCAGAGTATATTTTCTATTCACATTGACACTTCTTATGCATTTTGTGGGGATATTATGTATGATCTTGAGTTAAGACCTTTACAATTGAATTCCAAGTAGATGGATGGAATGTTCTTCTTTATTATCAATTTCCCTTTTGTTTTGTTTTGCTATTGTATTGAATTGCAAGTGGATGGCTTAATTATGTTTGAAAATAAGAAACATGCCAAGGTTGGTAACTCTTGTCTTGTATTTAGCGAAATTTTATTAAACTATACTCATATAGTACTTAAAAAGTTAGATTATTGGCAATATCAATTGAAAAAACAAGGTTTGCAAGTTAGTTACAACAGAGATAGGGTTGGAAGGTATTGGGTTCAATTTGCATACATATAGAATCATACTTGATGAGTTTAGCAATGAGGCTAGATATTGAACATTGAATTTTGTATAATGTCTTAGAATAGGCCATATGGAAGATAGAGCATTCAAAATCCTATTTTAAGATGTTCATTGATTCTTGCGAGAGGTTGAGGACAATGAAGAGTGTTTTGAAGCAACTAGGCTTGGTAAGGCCAATTTTTTACAACAAGCTTTTATCATATTTGCTTTCATTTATACCTAGTTGCTGAATTGAGAAAACTCATCAAATTGCAAAATTGGAAAATAGGATCTCAATAAGAGTAGTTAGAGGATCAAAAGTTCAATTTTCAATACTTACTTATCTAAGAGTTGAGGTGAAGATTTTAGCTTTTAAAATATTTTAGGTTTTCCTTTTTAGTTTCTTTATAGACAAATATAGGTTAGATTTCTTCTAAATTTAATATATGCAGATTTTTTATAAGCATAAATAATTCTATTTTCAAATTTTTAATTATTGTAACCTGTTTTCAACATTGGTTCAATATATGAATGTCTTATTTACAAAATTGTATTTACTTGCCTATGTAACAAACTGTCAAGTTCTAATTTTTGCATATGGTTTTTTTACATTCTATAGTAGCCATATGTATTGACTTATTGATTTAATGATGCTATTAAATTATCTTCATCATGCTGTTAGGTTAATTCTAGCAATATATAGTCATCACTAATTGATACTTGAATGTTCTGTAGGTTCTTTATTATATTTAATTTATTGATTCACTCTATATATTTAGTTTATTGATTCAAATAAATAAATATAAATTTATGTGTAAAAAGATCTTTCTTTTTTGAAAAAGAAAAATAAATCTAATGCTTATTGCTGTGAACTTAGCGAAGGTACATAGTCAACTGGGTCATCAGGTTTGGTTTACTAAAGTTTGATAATATATATATATATATATGTGCAGTAGGTAATTGTTAAGGTTAACAATAGTTAACTTTAATTTCCATATAAATAGATTAGCATATTTGGGAGATAGTTATGATGATTGAGTGCCTTTTTTTTAATGTTTGTCCTATTCATACAATGAGTTAATCTTACAAAGATTGTTTTGGGAAGTTTGCCGGTTTCTTCTAAATCTTTCTTGTTAATTTAGTACTTTTGTTGGTATTCACTCAAATAGAATTTGAGTTTAGGATATTTGAGATATTTGCTTTATTAGTAACACTTACAACTTTACTCCATTCACTTAAATAGAACCAAAGTTTAGGATGCAATTTTGTATTCATTTTTTTTGTATGCTTCCTAGTTTTTTAAACACTTATGAAATAACTTTTTATGAAATTATGAAATAAATCTTCAATGGCTAATTAGATTCTCACTTACAAAATTATGAAATAAAATTTTAAAAACATTAAAAAACTCTTTAATAAGTGTTATCATTTATTTTTTTAAAATAGTGATGTATTCATTTATTTTTTTTAATGAGTGCTATTATTGATTTCTCTTTTTCTATAGATAGTTCGAATAGGTCAAATAAATTTGTTTCAATCTAGAATTAATCCAGGTATATGTAAGTAATCAGCACATTAAATTTTAAAAATCTTCTTTAGTCATTATTTATTATATACATTGTTAATGGAATGCCTAATAGATATGGAATAATGAAATTATTATTCAAAGTTAAAGTCCATTCATGTTGTGTTATTTTTATATTTTTGTGAGCTAAGAGAGACACTATCGATTTTGAAACTCTTATGTGATTTGCTTTACTTCGCCTATTATAAAAAAAAAAAAAAAGTAAAGACGTGGCTATTTTGATTTGGATTTTAATGTATCTTAATTTTGTTCATTTTAGGTTTGTGTGATGATGGGTAAAATTGATGATGTTATAAAATTGAATGAGAGTTTAAATTCTAATTTTTTCCTCTCCTCATTACTAAACTAAAAAATTGAAGCATATATTTAGTGTATCTGCCCTAATATATTTAAATTTGAATTTGATATTGTTGAGCATGAAATTGGATTAAATCCTATATGGGCAATCGAAAATATGAAATAAATCTTAAAAAACAAAAGAAAAATTTAGTGGCAATTGCAATTGTCACTAATTTTTTTTTAATTAAAAAAATTTTTAGCGGTGACAAAGTTGTTACTAAAAGTAACTTTTTGTGGCAACACATAAGGTTGTCACTAAAAGGGTAAGTCTTATTTTATTATTGACAAGGCTTTAGTGGCGACCATTGTTGCCGCTAAAAGTATCTTTTAATGACGAGTGAGGCAAATTAATAAAACTTTAGTGGCGACAGTTGTTGTCACTAAATAGTTTTTGTGGCGACAAAATTGTCACTAATTGTTATTTTTTAGTGGCGACTTTGTAGTCGCTACTAAAAACTTTTTGCTACAATGGTATTAGTGTCAACCTAATGGCGACCAAATGTTACCACTAAAACTAATTAGTGGCGACTTTTTGATTTTTAATGGCGACAAAAGTCACCACTAAAGGCTTATTTTCTTGTAGTTTTGCAAAGGTATCACTCCCTGCGCGTCAATAGAGACGCCTTCGTAATAAGTGATTATTTTCTTAAATAAGATACCATGACAAAAGTCCTAATCTATCTATCATAATTCATAAAATCTCCAATAAATTTATTTTTTATTCAAAAAAAAATCGACCCAGTATTTTTTTTTTCAGTTCCAAACTTGGCTTTTTCTGATATCGAAAATTATACGTTGCTCTTTAATTTCCTTTAAATGTCTGATCTGGAAGAAAAATTTTCAAAATGTTATTTTATATGATTCTTAAAATCTCTTGTGGTATATGTTGTATTTATTGTTGAGAACAAAATGGTGAGAACAAAACCAGACAAACGGACAACCCCTCGTTGTAGTACCAGGGAGAACAAAAGCACAAAATGTTATCATAAAACAATAAGATATTTTAAATATCTATTATTAACTTCTATAATAAAAGTATAATATATAATTTTTTATTACATCATTTTTTTATAAAATTACATATTAAATTTTTTTTGAAAAACTTGATAAAGAAAATTATTTACAAAGTTTTATCTGAATTTAATCTCAAATGAAACTGATTAAAAAATTAATATATACCTTCAACCTAAAATGGACTTGGTCCAAAAGAATATTGGACTCATGAACAGCTTTATCCAGCTAACATAACATTAATTAAGAGCAGCAAAGCTCAGGACCTTCAGACTAATATAGGCTCTCTTTTACTTTGTCCTTTCCGACAAAACTTATTCACGGCGGAATCGACATTCAACATTGACTTTGCAAAAGGTAGCACGCTCTGCAACAACGTTGACGTTGGATGCCCATATGACAACTCATCAATAAATATTCTTAATACCATATGACGAAAATTTGAAATCGATGCACTTATTTTGTTAATGTGCATAAGAGGATGCAACTATATCATAATGTCAGCATAAATTAATTTTTTATTCCAAACAAATCTACCTAGTTATTTTTTAAGTTCTTCATTTGATTTCTTTTTCATTTTATTATTATTTTTTCCCTTCACAAGAGGAGTTGGACTTTGTGCTTTCCCCTAACATCCAATTCAATTGAGATACGGTAGAGATTGACGCACATTAATTTTAATTATTATATAATATTTTCACTTTTAAATAGTTGTTCAAGATAAAATATTACATTTTAAAATTCGGGTATCAAAATTATAATTACTTCAATTATAATTTATGGTGTTATATGTAGTTTTTTTTTAATTATTCCAAATACATCTCCCCGCCACTTAATTTATTTAGTTCTAAATTTGGCTTTTCTTGAATATTTTTCCAAATTACGCTCTTCTCATTTTTTATTTTTATTATTTATAAAATCCATTTCTAAATGAAAATTTTCAAACGTTATATTATGTTCTCATATATATTCTTGAAAACTGTGAGGGTATTTTACTTAGTGAAGACGAAAAGGTGAGATTAAAAGCAGACACGCAGAAGATCTTTGTAGTCGTACATGTTTTATATGGTTTCTCTAGAAAGTACAAACCATGAACTAATTAAATTCTGGAGGCGTCGCACGATCGAGGAACGAAGAAACATTTCAAGAAGTGACCTTTATTATTTTATTTCAAACCACGAACTTATTCTTATCCAAAACAACTTAAACACGGATACTTCTTCAACTTCGTTTGGTTATACATAAATATCGCAATATAATACAGCAGCCAAGTCATATACATTGTTAGACTTTTTCCAGCTTCATTGTTGTTCGCACCTTGGTTCAAATTGAGGAAACTAAGTTAATACTCTAAGATACCTAAATGACTTGGTTTGGTGAGCAGAATATTTTGATGAAGACCTGGCAATTGCAGGACTTGGGCAAAGCTGCAAAACTGAAGTTTCACCAATTGAATAATATTCTCACGCGTAATGATATTCATGTCAAAGCCTCCCAAAACTATATATATACATGCATGGCGAACTTCTTCAAACAACAATTACACAGAAACATCTTCAAGCACCGAACAGCACCATTAACCAGCAAGCAGAGAGCCACCCTTTTTTCAAGCAATAAACAGAACTCAACTAATCTGTAGAGATCAACTCTTTCTTCGAGTACTAAACAGAGAGATCAGGCCTTTCTTAGTTCAGAGAGTTATCATGAAAATCTCAGTAATATTCATCTTACAAATATTAGGAGTTTTGTTCCTCAACAACCTCTTCATTTCCCTCGCAATCAGGCATTATACTTTTGAGGTATGTTTTCATGAAACTAATAATTAAGTTTAACCATATATGTTGAAGTAATTACTCAAATATGACATTATATATATATATATATATAATAACTGTTAATTTGCATCTTGACGCTTGCATTTAATTGAGTGCAGGTCAAAGACACTTCCTACACAAGACTTTGCAACACCAAAAACATATTGACAGTAAATGGGCAATTTCCTGGGCCAACCTTGTATGTTAACAAAGGCGAAACCATCATTGTTGATGTCCATAACCGAGCCAATGAGAGCATCACCATCCACTGGTAGAAACAATTAAATTAAACCAAGCCCACGTTTGTCTTCTCAATTAGTTTATTAAGCTTAAATATGATTTGTGAGAAACTTAATTATAAACTTGAAACTGTAAATTTGCAGGCATGGAGTGAATCTACCAAGATATCCATGGTCAGATGGTCCTGAATTTGTCACTCAATGCCCAATACAACCTGGTGATAAGTTTAGCCAGAAGGTCATCTTTTCTGAAGAGGAAGGCACTCTTTGGTGGCATGCTCACAGCGACTACTCCCGAGCCACTGTTCATGGCGCTATTGTCATTAAACCTAAGCCAGGAACCACCTACCCTTTTCCCAAACCACATGCAGAATTTCCCATTATATTAGGTATATAATCTATTAATTCAAGGACTGGACTTGATAAACTTTTTGAAATGCTTGTTCTTCAAGTTTTCCCATAAAAATATTGACATATGATGAAAATATTTTGAAAGACCAAAAATTAACCATATATTGGTGAATGCAGGAGAGTGGTGGAAACAAGATATCGTTCAGGTTTACAATGATTTTCGTAAAAGTGGAGGAGATCCCATGTTGTCTGATGCCTTCACCATTAATGGCCAACCCGGTGATCTTTACCCATGCTCAAATTCTGGTAATTAGTATATATGCTTTTTTTTTAATTCCCCTATTTGTATATTCTCTCTGTCTGACCTATAACATAATTCTGATGATTTTGTATTTACTACAGAAACTTTCAAGCTGAAAGTTCGACATGGCAAAACCTATCTCCTCCGAATGATCAATGCTGCACTAGAAGACGTTCTATTCTTTGCCATTGCGAACCATAAACTCACAGTGGTAGGAACAGATGGAAGCTACATAAAGCCAGTGAAAGTAGATTACATCACGATCTCACCTGGTCAAACTATGGATGTCTTACTAGCAGCAAACCAACCATTAGATCGCTATTACATGGCTGCTAAAGCTTATTCCAGTTCTGCTAATGTTGTTCCATTTAACCCCACAATTACCACCGCTATCCTTCAATACCAAGGAAATTACATCCCAACTTCAACCACCCCTTCCTTGCCTTTCCTTCCAGCCCCAAACGACACCGTTGCCTCCACCAACCTCATAAGCCAGTTTAGAAGCTTGGCAGACAAGAACCATCCCATTGATGTGCCGTTAGAGATCAGCACGAAGCTTTTCTACACAACCTCTGTTAACACATTACAATGTGCGAATGGTTCCATTTGTGCTGGCCCAAATCAGAATCGCCTCTCGGCTAGTATGAACAACATAAGCTTCCAATTGCCTCCTGGGGCTAACATTTTGCAGGCTTATTACAACAACGTTAGTGGTGTTTATGGGGAGAAGTTTCCAGATGTGCCACCATTGGTGTTTGATTTCACCGGTAATGATCTGCCTCCGTTCTTGTTGACACCGACAGTGGGAACGGAGGTGAAGGTGCTTGAATATGGATCCACGGTAGAGCTTGTTCTTCAGGGCACTAATGTGCTTGCTGGAACCGAGCACCCTATTCACCTGCATGGGCATAGTTTCTATGTGGTGGGTTGGGGATTTGGGAACTTTGACAAAGACAAGCACCCTTTGAAGTATAATCTTGTTGATCCTCCTTATCAAAACACAGTGGCTATACCCAAAAACGGTTGGGTCACCATACGGTTCAGGACCAAAAATCCAGGTATTTTATACTTATTGCACTTGTTTTGTTTTGGGTCTTAAATATTAGTTTAATTCAATATTTGAGGATTTTATATTTATCGCTCTTGTTCTGTTTTGGATCTTAATTTTTTTTGGTTTGAATATGCAGGTGTATGGTTCATGCACTGCCACTTAGAACGTCACGTGACATGGGGCATGGCTATGACTTTCATTGTGAAGAATGGTAACAATCCAGAAGAGCAGATGCTGCCACCACCAAGGGACATGCCCAAATGTTGATTTTAAGGGACAAAGACCAAGGAAATTTGTCTAACATATGTCTGCATTCTTTTATTATTATTATTATTATTATTATTTGTTTATTCATTCTTTTATTCTTTGGTACGAGGGGAAGTAGAATTTGACAGAAGAAGGATATCAATAATTGTAAAATTTGCTGAATCATATATGATTCTCTTTTTTAGAACGCTTTGAAATAAAATCAATTTTCAATATTCTTACATTGAGGATGTGAATAGAATGAAATTTTGTTGTTATTTTTCTTTTGGTAGAATATATAAAGTACTACACGAGAGGGGAGGGAGGGGAGAAGGAAAAAGAGCAAAACCTTATATTTGTGTGTGTGTGTGTGAATTTCTTGATGTTGGTATAGGTCTGTGTCTTTGACAGTTTTCTTTCCTACGCTTTTGCCTTCCATGAAAGCTTCCTTTCACTTATGTCAAAATGTATTACATGATTCAATTTGTAACATTTTTTTACCTTTGGCGCAAATACTAGTACTTAGGGTGAAGATGAGATATTGGAACATTTTAAAGGTGATTAATATGAAATAATACAAAATTCAAATTGATTAAAACAACCCTGGTGACCCCAATTATAGTTGTGAGAAAGTTACTAGAATTTCTTGAATGCAAAATATATTTTCTGCCAAAATGTAACTTCACTGATTGTTTGCGTTGGGTTTGGTTTATTGAAAATTAAAACCCATCTATTATTACATTAAATTATATTAATTTATGTTAAAATATTAAGCATGAGTCTAAATTGAATGAATAGACTCTTTTTATGAAAGAAAGTGGCTCACAAAAAGTTTCCAAACCAACAAACTAAAAGCCCAAGTCATATACCACACTCAATACAAACCTAATCCATTCAACCAATTTTTTTTTAATTTCTTTTATAATATTACAGAATAGCCACAGAGAGAGAGAGAGAGAGAGAGAGAGAGAGATAATCAATACCCAATCACTTATATTTTCTTTAAAAAAAATTATATTGTATGATTTCATTTTAAAGTAATAATAATTATCACCCATAGCGTATTAATAATTATTATTCACTATGAAGAAATTTTTAGTGCTTATTTTCTACAGCACCCAAAATAAGTCATTATTAAAAGTACACTTTTAATGACAAAATTTATAAATCACTACAAAAAAAATTATCATTGAAACTATAATTTTTTTTTTAACTTTCAGTGAGAACTATTAAAAAGTTGCCACTAGAACTCTTTTATAACAATAAATACGTCATCACAAAATGCCTTTTGCAGCAACCTTCCTTGAGTGGCGACTAAAACCTTTAATAGAAATGCCTTCGTAATAACTGATTATATTCTTAAAGCAGATGCCATGACAAGGGTCCTAATCCGTCTATCATAAAGTTTTCATTAAATTTATTTTTTATTCTAAAAAAATCGGCCAAGTTATTTTTTTTTAATTCTAAAAGTGGGTTTTTTCTGATGTAGCTTTCCATATTAGACGTTCCTCTTTAGTTTTTTTAAAATAAAAAAACTGTTTGATCTGAAAGAAAAATTTTCAAACGTTATTTTGTATGTTTCTTAAAAGCTCTAGTATATTTTGTATTTATTATTGAAAACAAAAAGGTTAGAACAAAAGAATCCAATTATAACGCAATCTGAATTGTTTGGATTTGAGTTACATAGTTTATATTTAATCCTGATTTGATTTTTCCTTTTTTATTTTTTATTTAGTCTCAATCAATGTTTTTAATGACAATTAAAAGATTGTTTTTATTTTGTATTTCACATCTTTCAAAATAAAAAAAATATCAAAATAAAAAATAAAATCTGAACAGTTTAGGATAACATCTCTTAGGATATGTAAGGAATCCATTTGCAAAAACAAAACCAGACACGCACGACACTTGGTTGTAGTACAGTTGAGAACAAATGAATGAAATGTTATCATGAAACAATTAAAAAAAATGATATTTTAAATATTTATCATTAAATTCTCTAATAAAAGTATTTCATATATATAGCTTTTTTTCCCAATTGTTTTTCTTAAAAAATTTATATATTAATTTTTCTAAAAGAACTTGATAAAAAATTTATTTTCACAATTTTATCTAAATTTGACCTTAAATGAAACAGATTAAAAAACTAATACCTTTATCCTAAACTTACTTGAACTGTACATAGCATCAAAAGCAGCAAAGTTCCAAGACCTTCATAATAATTTAAGCTCTTCCTTTTACTTCGTCTCTCCGACTAAATAATCAATATTCAACATTGACCTTGCAAAGACAATACACTCGCAACAAAGCTGACAAGGGATGCCCATGTAACAACCCATCAATGAATATTCTTAATTAAGATACCATGACAAAAGTTCGAATCCATCCATATATCATATAGATTTTACAGTGCACGCGTTAACAAATTAAGGGCATAGAACAATAAGTAATGATTTTTTATGATGTTGGTAATAGATTTAAAATTTGTTATAATATTTCACGAATGTGCTAGTAACCAGTCGTATGGGTAATAATATATCGTGACCAGTACCTTGAAAGTGCCATTAATAACAAGCTTCTTATGACACTAATAATCGATCGTTCAAGGTGTTGGTAACAACTTAGGTTGTTAGTTGTCGACACATTTTAACAATTGTTACTAATTGCACATGTGCTCTTAATTCGTTAACGTGTATCAGAGAACACACCTATACATATCACAATGCCTTCAATATAAATTTATTTATTATTTCGAACAAACTATCAACCTATATCTATATTTTTGTTATCAAGTTTTTCAATTAAAATAGGACAAGTGTATAATTTTCTAATAATAACATAATAGTTATATAATTTTTGCAACTCATTATTACATGATTAGATTTTTTTTAAAGAAATTTTTACACATTTTATAATTTTATTGGAGGACTGGATAGCAAATATAAAAAATTATACCTGCGTTTAATACTTATATTCTTTTTTATTCTTAATTTTATTATTATTATTTTTTACTTTGTTACAAATGAGTCACAATCCCTAAAGTGTAAGAAGTAGAGGAGACAGGGCAGAGATTGCTCTCATTAAGTTTTTTTTTTTTTTAACTATTATGTAACATTTTTATTTTTTTGTTATAATTCAAAAGGTAAAATAGCATATTTTCAAAATTCAAGCATTAAAATCGCAATTAATTATGGTATAGTTCAGATGTGTTATATGAAGTTTTTCATTCTTTTTTTTCCCCAAATACATCTCCCGAGTTAATTTTTTTTTTTTTAGTTCTAACTTTGGTTTTTCTAATATATATGATCTTTGTAGTTGTACAAGTTTCATATATAGTTTGTCTAGAAAGTACAAACCATCAAGTAATTAAATTCAGTTGGCTTCACACGATAAATTAATGAAGAAACATTCTAAGAATTGACCCTTTCAGTATTTTATTCGAAACCCTAAACTTATTCTTATCCAAAGAAACTCCCACACTCATACTACTTCAACTTCTTTTGGTTATACATAAGTATAGCAATTCGACTTTTTCCAGCTTCATTGTTGCTTGCAATTGGGTTCAATTGAATAAACTAAGTTAACATAATATATTTTAGAAGACAACTAGTTTCTAAAGCCCCTTTCTCTCTCTTCTTCAATGACTTAGTTTGACAAACAGAACACGTATTTTGATGAAGACCTAGCATTTGCAGGACTTGGGCAAAGCTCCAATCCAGAAGGCTACACCAAATTGATTAAAATTCTCACGCATAATAATGTTCATGTCAAATACTCGTAACCATATAAATACATGCATGGCGAACTTCTTCAAACACCAATTACACAGAGACAATATATCAAGCCTTTCTTCAAGCACTGAACAGCACCATTAATTAGCAAGCAGAGAGCAAGCCTTCCTTCAAGCAACAAGCAGGAACTTTACTAATCTGTGGAGACCAACTCTTTCAAGCCTTTCTTGGCTCAGAGCTGACATGAAAATCTCAGTAATATTCATCTTACAAATATTAGGAGTGTTGTTCCTCAACAACCTCCTCATTTCCCACGCACTCAGGCATTATACTTTTGAGGTACGTTTATATGAAGCTAATAATAAGTTTAGCTATATATGTTGAAGTGATTACACATAAATATGAAGAGAAATATATATATAACTAAAATACTATAAAAAATAATTTATATTTATTTTATTAAACATATAACTTAATAAAATATATTTTCTAAAATTTCTATTTTGAAGTTATCGATTTTATGTTGAAAAATGTTAATTTAATTTACTCTGAAATTTTATTAAAATTTTGGCAATGCATATTTATTATATTTAAATCTAAAATAACATTTTGTGAATATATTCTTTGTTTTTAATAATCTTTTATCGAATCATTTTACAATTTATTAAATTTAAAAAATTGACTATTATATATTGATCAAATATACCGTAAACACTTGTTATATTATAAAACTAATAGATATAAATGTATTTCGGTGAAAATAAGTATAATTGTAAGTTATTTTTCATTACAAGAAAATACGTACTATAATACATTTTTTAATTTCAAGAGAAAAAAAATATTATTTTCAAAATAAAGCGAATGGCCATGTAATTGAGATATCTTTAAAAAAAGATGAGAGAAAGCAATTTACTCTCAACTTAATATATGATCTGATTAAAAGATTATAATATGGAAGTCAACCGAACCAATTTCCAATCCTTGGGCAGGATATAATTTTTAAACGGCCTTTCTCTTTCTTTGTTGGTGTAAAAGAAACATGATTATTAATTGTTCTTTCCTTAGAAACCATATTTAAAGAAACTTCTGCCTTAATTATAAGAAAACAAGACATGAGCTATACTTAACCTTCCCAATCTCTTAATTTTTAAAAGAACAATAACTTTCTAAAGCATTCCATAAGATGCTTCTAACAGTTTCCTTAAAAGTTGACACAGAACGAGTATATATTCTAAACCATAATATACTGTAATTTGTAAGATCAAGCTGTTAATTTGTTTCCCTTGCATATTTGTTGCCCAGAGAAAATTAGAAGTATAGAACATTATATGCGCCAACCACTTATTGCAAACCGACATGTTCAATTAATGTCGTTTAACGGTTGATTTGCTATATTATTACTCTTTCGTTGAATTGCAGGTTAAAAACGCATCCTACACAAGACTTTGCAGCTCGAAGAACATATTGACTGTAAATGGCCAATTTCCTGGGCCTACCTTGTACGTTACCAAAGGAGAAACAATCGTTGTAGATGTCTATAACCGAGCCAACTACAACATCACCATTCACTGGTAAAAGCTCTCTTCCTGTTAATCTTTGTCTAGGCTTAGCTTTGATAGTTTGGTAATGTTGTTACAGTATAGTAAATAGGCAACCTAGCTATTTTACTTGTATATTGGACGAGGTCGAACATTTGAAAATAAGTCCATTTGAATGCCGGTTGACTTGTTTAATCTGTGGGCCGAGTGGTTTAGGCCACCCATGAAAAATGAAATAGTTGAAAAACAAATATAAATAAATAAGTTCAAACAAGTTGGCTTGCACGGTGACTAATATATGTGACTTGTTTAACTCAAAAATTAAAATATTATTTTTATGCTTTATGATATTATTTTGTTAAACAATACACATATATATTATGTGTTTAATCTTTTTTTTTTTTATCAAGAATCAATTTAACATTATTTAGCTCAAAAATATTTTTTTAATAAAAATTTAAAAAATATATAAAATGACCAAAAGTGGGCTTGCTCATTTGGTCCATTTGGACATGCAAGTTAAAAGAGGTGTGGTATGAAATTAATTAATTTTTTTGCTTGTTTAAAAAATTGGTTATCCTTTCCAAACCGGTTTAGAATTAGCCTGTGACGACGAACCTATCCAACTCATTTCACTGAACTAACTTTATTAGTATATATCAAACATTTCATAGATAATATAAAAAAATTAGTTTTCTTATAAATCTCTTGCTACATATAAATTTTCAAGTACATTGCAAATTAGGATATCCATGTATAGCTTAATGCTTTGTATGGCAATAAACTTGAAACTATATGCAGGCATGGAGTGGACCAACCAAGATATCCATGGTCAGATGGCCCTGAATACATCACACAGTGCCCTATTCGAGCGGGTGAAAAGTTTAGGCAAAAGGTTATTTTTTCTGATGAGGAAGGCACTCTATGGTGGCATGCTCATAGTGACTATTCTCGAGCCACCGTTCACGGGGCTATTGTCGTTAAACCCAAGCCAGGAACTCCCTACCCTTTTCCAAAACCACATGCGGAGGTCCCCATTATATTAGGTACATATATATAGTATAATTCAATAGGTAATTTAAATAAGAACATTGCTTGATGGGATGCTGGGTGCTAATTGAGACTTTTAAATGCAGGAGAGTGGTGGAAGAGTGATATTGCTGAGGTTTACAATGAATTTCTAAGAAGTGGAAAAGACCCCAATATTTCAGATGCTTATACTATTAATGGCCAACCTGGAGATCTGTATCCATGCTCAAAGTCTGGTAAGGGAAAAAAAAAAACATGTTTGATATTTGGTTAACTATTCTTCTGGTTCTTATAGTTCTTCTCATTTTTAAATTTAGTTTTTATAATTTAAAAATTTATAATTGAGTTCTTATCACTTTAAACTTTTTAAATTCAATTACTCTGCCATCTTGAGACTCAAAACATGTATTATTTATGCCAATAAAAATGATAAAATTAGATAATGAATTAAGATTATCTCACATGTATAGTATCTAATGCAAATTATATTATGTAACTTGGATAATCTGACACAAATCATGTATATTTAGATTGACAGCATGACATATGGTTAATAATATCAACAAAATTTAATAACATACTAACAGTAGTTTAAAGATAAGAACTCAATTAAAAATGTTTATATCGGGATTCAAGTACAAATTTTTAAATTATAGGAATTAAATTAAAAATTTAATGAAATTATAAAAAGAAAAAGTAATTTCACTGTTTTATTTCCCTTAGAAGGTACGTATATATTGAAAGATTCTTATTCCTCATTCAATAATATTTTGGATACTATGGTGTTGGATATGAACGTACAAGATACCTTAATCCATAGTATGTAAGATGTCATGTTTGGTATACAATTGAAAGTTGTCAAAGGAAGAAAACAAATGATATTTTATAAGAGTTACTTAAGCTAAGAGGAATGTGACGCGAGAATCGTATAACGGGGAATTACATATTTGAATTCATTCAATGCAGAAACTTTCAAGCTTCTGATAGACCATGGCAAAACCTATCTTCTTCGAATCGTCAATGCCGCAACTGACAACAATCTTTTCTTTGCCATTGCAAAACATAAACTCACCGTGGTAGGAACAGATGGAAGCTACACAAAGCCAGTGAAAGTAGATTACATCACAATTTATCCTGGACAAACTATGGACGTCTTACTAGAAGCAAACCAAGCAATAGACCGCTATTACATGGCTGCCACAGCTTATTCCAGTGCAGCTGGTGTTACAGTTGATTCCACCACTTCTACTGCTATTGTTCAGTACAAAGGAAAGTACATCCCAACTTCTACTACACCTTCCTTACCTTTCCTTCCAGGCTTCAATAACACTAATGCCTCCATCAACCTCATAAGCAAACTTAGAAGCTTAGCAGATAAGAACCACCCAATTGATGTGCCATTAGAGATAAGCACGCACCTGTTCTTCACAGAATCTGTTAATTCATTGCCATGTTCGACTTGTGAAAACACAACTCGCCTCTCAGCGAGCATGAACAACATAAGCTTCAGATTGCCTTCAAGCAATAACATTTTGCAGGCTTACTATAACAATATTACTGGTGTTTATTGGGAAAATTTCCCTGATGTGCCTCCTTTGTTTTTTGATTTTACTGCTGAAACTCTGCCTGCATTCTTAGAGACTCCAAGCGTAGATACAGAGGTGAAGGTGCTTGAGTATAACTCTACAGTGGAAATTGTTCTTCAAGGGACTAACTTGCGTGCTGGGACAGAGCACCCCATACATCTACATGGGCAAAGTTTCTATGTGGTGGGATGGGGATTTGGGAACTTTGACAAAGACAAGGATCCTTTGAACTATAATCTTGTTGATCCTCCTTATCAAAATACTATAGCTATACCCAAAAATGGTTGGGTCACAATAAGATTCAGGGCCAAAAACCCAGGTATATTGCATTATTATAATAAGGTGAACTATCTTTTAAATTCTTGAATGATACATGTTCTATCAATTTAGTCATGAAAGATTCAAAGACAAAAACTCATCGATATAATCTTATCAAATTCACTATTAACTTAGTGTTCGACAAGACTATATTGATGGGTTTTTTGAAATATTTAGAAGTAAATAATGATAATTATCTTCAAAGGAAAATGCATTTTTCGTAGGCCAAATGGGGGTTTACTTTCTAGTTATTCAATCTCTTGTTGATTTTTCTGGTTATGTGTTTTTCTACCCTAAATGCTGATTTTCTTTTGATAAAATTTTTATAGGTGTATGGTACATGCACTGTCATTTAGAGCGTCATGTGACATGGGGAATGGCTATGACTTTCATTGTGAAAAATGGTAACAACTCAGAGGAACAGATGTTACCACCACCACCAGACATGCCACGATGCTATTAAATTAAGCACCAGCAAATTTGTTTCAACATTTAAAGTTACTACATCAGCTTGAATTTATTCTTACCTAAAGTTTGCATTTTTTTTCAATTTGTATTTGTTAATTGCATTTAATTTGTTTTTTAGGATAAAGATTATTTAATTTTGGGAATGATTGAAAAGAATCTTGATTGAATGTTATCTTTGAAATGTCAAGAAAAACAATTGAATTGTTTTTTTTTGGGGCGGGGGGGGTGGGGGTGATCATTGGAACGTATCACAATTCAAATTGGCTTTCTTGTATTTATTAAGCTTTGACCTTTTACGTTTGTGTGTTTTAGATTTTCATCATTTATGCTTTGTTTGATAGCTACGTTTCTTGATTATTAGTATTGGCTTCGATCAGTAAAAATTATTAAATTGGGTGGGAATCACATGTCGTTTTCATTATTCATAAGGTGAGAAGGATTTAAGGAGGGAATCGGAATGAAAGAAATGTATTAAAAGTATTTGTTATCAATTTCTTTTAATAAAAATATAAAATATAAATATTTCTTACACATTAACACCACACTATTAATTTTTTAATATGAAAAGTTTCTCTGATCATATTTGTATGAAAATATCTTATAATAGATATCTAAGGACTGCATTTAGTTTCATATATTTCTTTTTCACGTTTACTTTGTTATCCCAAATAAACTCACACATGACGAAACAACACTGACTTTGCAAAGGTATCACGCCCTGCGCGTTAATAGAGATGCCTTCGTAATAAATGATTATTTTCTTAAATAAGATACCATGACAAAAGTCCTAATCTTTTGTTTTTTATTAACACAAAAGTCCTAATCTATCTATTATAAGTCATAAAGTCTTCAATAAATTTATTTTTTATTCCAAAAAAATCGACCAAGTTATTTTTTTTTTAGTTCTAAACCTGGCTTTTTCTGATACTGAAAATTACACGTTGCTCTTTAACTTTTTTTAAATGTTTGATCTGAGAAAAATTTTCAAAACGTTAGTTTATATGATTCTCAAAATCTGTTTTGGTATATTTTGTATTTACTGTCGAAAACAAAAAGGTGAGAACAAAACCAGACACACGCACAACCCCTCGTTGTAGTACAGGGGAGAACAAAAGCACAAAATGTTATCATAAAACAATAAGATATTTTTAGGATTTATTATTAACTTCTATAATAAAAGTATAATATATAATTTTTTTCATTACATTATTTTTTTTCAAAAATTATATATCAATTTTTTTTTCTGAAAAACTTGATAAACAAAATTATTTACAAAGTTTTATCTAAATTTAATCTTAAATGAAACTGATTAAATAATTAATATATACCTTCAACCTAAAATGGACTTGATCCAAAAGAATATTGGAATCATGAACAGTGTTATCCAGCTAGCATAGCATTAATTAAGAGCAGCAAAGTTCAAGACCTTCAAACTAATATGGGCTCTCTTCCGCTTTGTCCTTTCCGACTAAACTTATTTGCGGCGAAATCAACATTCAACATTGACTTTGCAAAGGTAACACGCTCTGCAACGACGTTGACATTGGATGGCCATGTAACAACTCATCAATAAATATTCTTAATACCATATGACGAAAATTTGAATCCATCTGCGATGCATAGTAATGAATTAAACGTACTGAAGAATTAGTATACAAGTTATTATAAGTAATTAACAATTCATAATTACCTGCATGTTGAGAATGATGTTAGTAACAAAGTTTTCATGGTGTTTATACGTAATTAGTCGTTCAAGTTACAAGTTATCAATACATTAGTTAGACATTACTAAAACATTTCAACAGCCAATACTTGCGTAATCAAAAGCTACTACTAATTGTATCAATGCACTTATTTCGCTAATTTGCATCAGAGAAGGCACCTATATCATAATGTCAGCATAAATTTACTTTTTATTCCAAACAATTCTACCTCGTCATTTTTTTGGTTCTTATGGTTTTTTTCCCCATTTATTATTATTATTATTTTACAAGTGGAGTTGGACTTTGTCCTTTCCCCCAATATCCAATTCAATTGAAAATTAGGCTTCTGCGGTTCCGCCCTTCCTCTCCCTGTCCAATTAAAAATTTTCTCCTTCCGCCTTTGAGATGCGGTAGGGATTGACCCACATTGATTTTAATTATTATATAATATTTTCACTTTTTCATAATAGTTCACGATAAAATATTACATTTCAAAATTCAAGTATCAAAATTATAATTAATTCAACTATAATTTTAAGGTGCTATATGTAGTTTTTATTTTTTTTATATACCAAATACATCTCCTAGCTTAGAAACCAAAAGGAAAGAGAGAAAACACTGTCAATTTGATTAGAAAAGAACTCATACGTCCTTGTTTCAAACACAATACAAAAGGTCCTATCTATACTACTCCCAAAGGGTTATAGAGGTTACAAATAGCTCATTATTGGGAAGTTATAGGAGTTACAAAAATTCAAGGGTTATGGGAGTTTTGTTGCAATGATTGACAATCGTGTCGTACAACCTCAAAATAAAACTAGGATAAGTAAAGATTTGCAATACAGGGTGCAACCTAGATTATCTCTCTCAAAAATGGATGTCAATATTCAATTAGCTTTTTTAAGTTTAAAAAAACTCTAAAAACTATCTAACAAAAAGGGGTTTTGATTGAATTTAACTAGCTAAAATTAAATGGAATTAAAATCCTAACTACTACCTAAATGCATGAACTAATAAGCAACTAATGGACTTGTGACTAGCCTTGGATTTGTTCCTTAGTATCCACTATCCTTATCCTAATTGAATTGTCAATGTTTTGGTTTAAGAGTCCCTATTTGTATTTATGCAAATTATCTTGAATTATCACGCAAGATTTAAAATATTAACAAATTAATGTTAAATTGAAACCTCAATCTTACATTGAATTATTAACTCTTGTCATTAAGGCTAATGAACACTTAAATTAAAATGATTAATCAATTAATTAGCTTCTGAATTAACACCCTAAGATGTTTAATTAACCAATTAAACTCCAAGAAATTTTTAAATCAAACAATTAAGCATTCAATTTCTATCATGCATTTCATCAAACACCTTGATTGCATACATGAAAAATTAGAAGGGAATGAAAATTTAGCACTTAATTAATTCAATTAGACATTCAAATACTCTCTTAATCAATGTCTGACCAGTTACTAATTATAAACTACACCAATCTTAGTCAATTACAAGTTTAACCAAGCAAGTTCAAGAACAAAAGTTAATGTAGAAAGAGAGAAAATAAGATGAAAATCTTAACCTAAAATTCCTTGCTAAATTCCATGAATTCAAGCTTCAATCCAAGTTCTTCATCCAAGCTAGCCATAAGATGGAGTTAGTGCTTCATGGAGGTTGAAGGAGATGGAGAAAGGATGGAAGACGAGCCACAGCTGAAGGTGAAGGAGAATGGAATGTGGAATGGAATAAGATTCATGGATGATGTCTCCTGGAGCTTGCCCCCATCACTTTTTTACTACCCTCACGTGCTTCTTTATTTTCTTTTTAACAATCATGTGTTCTGGATGGGTAATGGATGTGATGGACGAATGAATTATGAATGGATGATGCCTGAGACCTTAATGATCACGTGTCCTCCTTCATGCTTCTCATATGCCTCATTTAATCATTTTTTCTACTCCTCATGTGCTCTCCAGACCTTTAAACCTGTGCCAATCATCTTGTGTAGCTCCATCATTAGCTCATGTATTAAAACCCATGGCTCTTCCTCTATTTTGCTCATGTGACTTCCTATGTGCAACTACTATAAATGGGTGGGAGTTGACTCATGCTTTTTTTTTTTTATTCTGTAGCTGCTTCTCTCGATAACCCATAGCTTTGTGTATGTTTCTTGCTCACCAAACCCATGCTTATCTCTTCTTTTCACATGTTCTACTACATGGATGGAGTGTGTGAATGAAGCCAACATGTATCAACGTGAGAGAGCTAGTGTCTTTGTGACATGTTTGTATAGCTACGTGGAAGTGTATGGATGCTGGACTTGTGGCCTGGACCCCCAACTCATTTACAGTTAATGTATATGGCTGTTGCTGGAAGTGACTTGTGAGAATGGAGCCTGTGGTGTGTTACTGTGTGAAAATGGATGTGGAGCTACGTGGAGTGGATGAATAAGATGAATAATGATGATTGTGCTGCCTCTTTTTCATTCTCCTCATCACATGTGAGTGTGTGAATCAACATGAGCTGGAGGGACATGCAAGGGAGTGTAAATGAAAATGGAATGGCAGAGAATGTGGAGAACCCATGCCTTGGAATGTGTGAATCAACATAAGCTGGAGGGATGTGCAAGGGAGTGTAAATGAAAATGGAATGGCAGAGAGTGTGGAGAACCCATGCCTTGGAATGTGTGATATGAAGCTAATGTATGAGGGCTGGACATGTAACCATTTATGTAAGTGTATGAGTGTGTGAGAGAATGGCTAAACTCATGTTGGTGTTACTCCTTCCTTCTCTTGTTCCCATGTTGATTTAAGCCTTCCATTCTCCAATTTTTAGCTCCATTTAAACTTCAATTGCCCATTGAAAAGTTTGCACAAAAACAATGGAGACAATTAAGTAGGAACAATTTACAAAATTATTTAAAAAGGAATTTATACTTTAAAATCAATAATTTGCAATTTAATTCCTAAAGTGTAAAAAATAGCCAATCAAATCATTTATCATCTAATAAAATGTAATAAGCCATATTCAATCATCAAAGTGCCTAAATTAGGAGGATTAATATATATAAAAATAGCATTCATCAATGATGAATTCGTTTCATCCTCCTTAGGTTGGACAAGACTCACCCTCAGTCAAGCTCGGCATTGAAAATGGTGAAGACCCCATTGGCACCAAGCAACTCTACTTTGTAAACATTGCTATTGATCTTCTGCACAACCATGAATGGACCATCAACTCTAGGCGACAACTTGGCATTTGTTTGATTGGGAAATCGTTCTTTCCGCATATGCATGTATCCAAACCAAGTCTCCCACTTTAAAAGTCTGTTGTTTCCAATGTTTGTCATGTTGGGCTTTGTATCTCAAATTCTGCTTCTGAATTTGCTCTCAAACTTGCTCATGCAACTTTTTGATTTCCTTTGCCCTTTGGTTTGCATCTGCACTATATTGTCAACTGTCAACTAAAGAGGTTAAGTCCAAAGGGCTAAGTGGACGAACACCATAAACCACCTCAAACTGGCACTTCCCAGTAACTTGATTAGTTAAGTTGTTATAGGAGAACTCAACCTGTGCAAGGATAAGGTCCCATTATTTTAAATTCTTCTCGACAAAGCTCCAGAGTAGGTTTCCCAAAATCTTGTTAATTGTTTCAGTCAGTCTGTCTGTCTAGGAATGACTAGCACTACTAAATTGAAGTTTAGTTTTTATTTTTTTTCTATGGGGTCCTCCAAAAGTGGCTTAAGAACTTGACATCCCAGTTAAAAGTGATAGTTTTCGAAATGCTATGGAGTCAAACAATCTCCTTGAAATATAAGTGTATAACTTGGATAGCATCATTCATCTTTTGGCATGGGATAATATGTGCCAATTTCAAAAATCTATCCATAACTACCATTATGGAGTCTTTTTGTCTTTGAGTCCAAGGTAGTCTCAGGACAAAATCCATAATCATGTCTTCCCACGATGCTTTTAAAATGAAAAGAGGCATGTATAATTCTGTGTTTTGGCTTTTGGATTTAGCCAAGTGACAAGTTGTGTATCTTTGGATATATCTATTGACATCTCATTCAAGCTTTGGCCAGTAAAAATTTTCTTTAACTAAGGTTGCAGTTTTATCTCATCCAAAGTGGCTTGCTAATTCTCCATCGTGAGCTTTCCAAATGATTGCTTCCCATAAAGAACATTGAGGAATGCAAAGAAATTTTTCTCAAAATAAGAAATCTTCATGTCTGTGGTATTGCTAGAAGGGTTGTGCTTATGTGGAACTTCATGCTTCACAGAAGTCAGGATCATCCTGGTATAGTTCTTTGATAGTCTCAAATCTAACAACTTTTGCTTGGAAAGTAGTCAGCAAAGAATGATGTTGGCTAAGCACATCAGCTACAGAGTTCAAACTTCCAACCTTATGCTTAAGTAGGAATGGATAAAACTGCAATTTCACACTCCAAGTGGCATTCTATGACTAATCTTCTGCTGAGAATTCAAGTACTTAAGGACATCATGAATAGTAAAGGATAAACTCTTTATTCAGCAGGTAATGGCTCCAATGCTATATAGCACGGACAATGGCATGGAACTCTTTGTCATAAGTTGAATATTTGAGTTTGCCCTTGTTGAGTTTTTCACTGAAAAAGGAAATTGGATGTCCTTCCTGGCTTTGAACGCCACCAATTCTAGTGTTGGAAGCATCATAGCTAACTTTGAACACTTGATCAAAATTTAGATGGGCTAGCATAGGTGCTTCTTCAACTCCTTAAAACTTTGTTGTGCTTGCTCTGTCCATTGAAACTTATCTCCTTTAATGCATTCCATCCGTCAAGCAGTGATAGAGCTAAAGTTTCTAATGAACTTTCTGTAGAAGGAAGCTAATCCGTGGAAGCTTCTAACATCATAGATGAACATTAGAGTAAGCCAGCTATTGATGGTTTCTATCTTGCTTAGGTCAACTCGAATATCTTCCACAATAATAATATATCCTAGAAAAATGACTTCTTTGGTCAAAAAGGAGCATTTCTTTAAGTTGGCATAGAGTTTTTGCTCACGAAGAGCCTATAGTACTTGTCATAGGTGCTCTAAATGCTCCTCTTGATTCTTACTATAAGTAAGAATATTGTTAAAGTAAATATCAACAAATTTACCGAAGAAAGGTCGAAGTACCTGATTCATTAGGCACCTAAATATACTAGGGGTATTTGATAACCCAAAAAGCATTACCACCCATTTATATAGGCCATCTTTTGTCTTAAATGCAATCTTCCATTCATCTCTGGGCCAAATCCTGATTTGATGGTATCTGCTACGAAGGTCAATCTTAGAAAAGGTAGTGGCACCATGCAACTGGTTCAACATGCCATCGAGTCGAGGAATCAGAAACTGATACTTAATGGTGATTTTGTTGACCGCTCAACTATCAATACACATCCTTCAACTCTTATCTTTCTTAGGTACCAAAAGTACAGGCACAGCACAAGGGCTGACCCTCTCTCGGATCATACCTTTCTTTAATAATTCTTCGACTTGTCGTTGAATTTCGGCATGTTCCTGTGGGCTCATCCTATAAGCAGGCTTATTAGGAATTATTGCTTTTGGGATCAAGTCAATTGCATCTTAGATGTCTTGCATGGGCAATAATCCTGGTGGAATCTCATTTGGTATTACATCTGGAAACTCAGCTAACAATTATTTCACTTTTGGCGAAAGTGGATCCGTTGTTTGCCTCTAGCAATAGAATAAAGCCCATGGCTTGGGCTTCAAATTTTGTCACCTTGAACAGCTCCTTATCAATCAAAGTCACCAATGGCTTAGGTTCCTTCTGGCCTTGGTTGTACTCACTAGGCGGCAATGGTACTAGCTTGATCTTTACACCATCTTTCACAAATGAATAGGTGTTGGCATATTCATTGTATAAAGCACTGCGATCACATTGCCAGGGTTTTCCAAGAAGGAAATGACAGGCATCCATGGGAACAACATCACACCAAACGTTGTCTTGATACTCCGGGCCAATTGAAAAAGTAACAAGGCAACGTTTGAAAACTTTTACCTCACTTCCCTTGTTAAGCCATTGTAACTTATAAGGGTGTGGATGGTTTTCAATCAGCAGTTTTAACTTCTTCACCATGTGGTTGGATACTACATTTTCACAACTTCTGTTGTCAATGATAATGTCACAGACCTTACCTTGAGTAGTGCATTAAATACAGAAGATGTTGTGATGTAACCAGGGTTCCTCTTTTGCTTGCGCTATATGTAAGATCCATCTAATCACTAGCATTTTACCATGATCTACAAGCATGATTTTTCCATCATACATTAGCCCCTTTTCTTCAGAAGCAACCTCTCTATTGTCAAACACGTTATACCTCATGGCCTTCATCTTCAATAATGGTGACAACCTTACAATTTAGGCATTCTGACACAAGACTAAACCCTAGGTATTTAAAACACTTTGGTGCTTTAGAGCTAGACTCCTTGGCCACTTTCGGCGGAGGTTTGCTTGAAGAACTTGATTGTTAGACTTGCATCTTACGGCCAGTGGAAGGATTTCTAGTAGAGGAAGAAGGCTGATATAAGGACCTTCTAGTTAACTGCTTCTCAACATAGATGGCTAGATGGATGACTTCATCTAGAGTCCAATATTGTTAAAGGTAGACAAGATAGGGAATGTCAGTGTTCAACCCACCAAAGTAGCGGGCTATCGTTTGCTCATTCTTTTCCTGGATGTCACACTTCATCATAAGCTTTTCAAATTCCTTAGTATACTTCTCTACGGATAGGGACTTTTGGCAAAGATTCTGTAATTGGATGAAGCTATCTTGATAGTAATGCTCTGGTAGGAACTTCCAAGTGAACTCACGTCGCATCTTCTCCCATATTTAAATCTTGCTTTTCCTTTCACACTCATGCTTCTTCTTAAGATTTTTCCACTATATGGAAGTATGCTTCTTAAGTTTGATAGCAATAATCTTGACTTTCTAGTCCTATGGCACCTCTTTATATTCGAACACTCCCTCAACTGTTTAGAGCCAATCCACAAATATGTCCGATTAAAGCTTTCTTTCAAAATCTGGAATCTTCACTTTGATATCACTCTTTCAGAATGTTGGTTTTTATGGACAACAATTACCAACTGTTGAAGAATTGCTATTATCAGAATCATTTTCTCTTACTTCTCTTCAATCCTCCAATTGAGCTTGTTGGATGATGCTCACTAGATAATGACACCGCAAGTGTATAGATCGTAAGAGTAATATGTGATGAGTCAAGATTGTTCCCTTAGAGAATCAGTATGATTGGTGATTAGGCATTAAAGTTCTTGTATTCATTTTAATTAAACAAATCAAATTGTAATTGAATTTTTATGAAAATTAATTCAAATGCAATTAACAATAATGAAAGATGGTTTTAATCGAAAATAAGCAATTAAAAACACCCTAGGAATTCTAATCCCCTTTATCCACAATGTCAATCATTCTCTTTTCAATTAATTGGCTTAATGTCAATTTTAGAGTTAAGGTCTAATTGGGTGCAAATGTCTTTCGATCCATTTAAACCCCTATATCAACTCACTCTTGATATCTCAAAGGAGTAGTTAATATTCAATTAAGCTCAGACCTTATCTCGACTATCTAAGGCCCTTGAGTATATTTCTATCTCAAGTGTAAATTAGACTATATCTAATCCTAAATTGTTTAACCAACGGTCTATACGCAATTTCCTTCTTTCAAAGGTTAATTACCTAACCCATAACCAAACTAAAGGAGGCCAATCAATAGAATGAACTATAATTCAAATTAAACACTAAAATCTTCAATAATCCACATGATCAGAAGGGAAATAATCTCCAAGGATTAAAGGTTCATAGAATCTCTAAGGGTTACAAGATTTACCTACTCATAGCTTGAAACCCACAAACAATCTCAGCAAACATATCAACAATCATCAACTAAAAGGGAAGATGGAGTAGAAACACCTAATCGGAAGAATAAATGATAGAATCAATGATTTCCTGATTAGTATGAAGCTTCCCCAACACCTTTCGTGCATTTTACTCTTCTCCTAGTCGGCCAGAACGTTCTTCCTTCGCTAAATAATGAAGCCCTAGCCTCCTCTCCTCTATTTTAGCTCGCTAATCAAAGTTGTGTGTTTCAGAGGCCGATCTTGCTATGGCGAGGAGTGCCTCTTGCTATAGCGAGGGCTCATAGATTCCTATATTTTTGCTACTTTCGCTACTACCTTGCTATAGCAAGTTGCTCCCTGGAATTTGTATGCCTCACGACTTCGCTATGGTGAAATACCTTCCTCGCTACAATGAAAGCGCATCCTCGCTACAGCGAATTGAGTTCTAGCTGTAGCGAGAGAACTTGTTCTACTTGTATTTTTTACTTCTCAGCTTCCCTATCTTTTCTCAATTCTTTTTTCAATCTTTTACTTTTATCTGAAATCGAAATCAATCATAAATGAGACTCAAACTGATAAAGATATTGCAATGGAAACACTTTCTTTATTTTGTTTGATTGAATACACATTTAACCATATTAATCAAGAGAAAAGTACTTTGCCTCCCTAATTTAATCTCAAATATATTCCTTTTTCATCCTAAATTAGGAAGTCATCAAACTCTCCAACACTTAAATCCTTGCTTGTCCTTAAGCAATTCTTAGAAATTATCAAACAATATGATTATTTATTTACTTCTTTTCCATAATAAACACCCAATCAATCAGAATTTCAGATCCCCCCACACTTAGGATAAAACCAATGTCAGAAGCAGAAGCTCAGCAAAACTCAAATTGAATTTCGAAAACAATGTAATCATAGCAATACCCTGATTTCTAAAGTGTGTGTGTGCTCCACAGATAGATTTTCAAGAAGCAATCAAGTAACCTTCAATAAACCCTCATTGCATTTTCAAGACCCAATCTAACTATCCACTCTAACTTCAATCATCAAAATTCATTAAGAGAGGCTTTTATTGTTCACCATAGAACTACTTTCAACATAATCATTTTTGCTTTTTCCCTTTTTTTTGTTTTTGTTTTTGTTTTTATTTTTTATTTCTCCTCAGTTCTCCTAATCCTTTTGATGCGGATGACAACATTGGTTATGAAGCCACCCAGTTACTCAGATTAAGGAAATCCTCAAAGTGCTCACTAGCATACTCTTAGTTTTACCACTGTTTGATGCGAAAGTTCACACTTTTTAGTGTAGACCCCCAGTTACTAAGTGATTTCAACTATTGGAGTAGAGTTTTTTTTTTAGCACTAAATATCCCTCTCAAATGACAATCTGATATCCATCAGAAGCAGATAAATTGGGGAGATCTAAAAAAAAAATGGGAGCTAACTAAAGAGAAAACTTGAATAGCTTCAATAATCATCTTGTGGAGGAATGCTCCTATTATGGGTGCACACTATAACTACATTACTTTGTTCATTTCAAGTTTGCTTTACCCCCACATTTATTGATTAGTATTCATCTAAAGCAAGAGGAGCTAAATCCTGTAAAAATTGGAGACATTATGGTGGACTGCTTATTATTGGTGGATTTTTCCTTATTAACTGAATTTGTATATCTGTCTAGCCTATGTTTACCTTCCCCCATACTTAAAGTGAACATTGTCTGCAATGTGTAAAAGAGAAGAAACAAAGAGCAGAAAAATAGAAGCAAACTGGGGCGGAGGTAAGGGATGTAAGGAGATAGAAGGTGACGAGACTCCCTTGATAAGAAAAAAAAATTAGGAAAAGAAGGGTGCGCGTGAACAACTCCTGCATCTAACAGACTAAAAATAGACAAAGATTACGTAGCAAACAGTAAGTTGGTATTAGAAATAATATATTAATCATGGGATTAGCCAGCACAAGATTCAAAAACATAACGATATATAGTTATCCATATACAATTATCCCAAAATGTAAAGTAGGGCAATAAAAAGAAGAAGCATGCAAGGGATATAAGGGTCCTATGAATCTAAAGGCCCAGGCTTGTCATGCAGTGCAAGGTCCTGTGGGAGAACGATCACTGATAGTGGAGGAACCTCCGAAGGTGGAGGTGGAGGTAGAGGTGCAGGCATCAGATAGTCCATAAGCATCTGTAACTGGTCCTTCATTGACAGGACATGTCCTTCTAGCCTGTCAATAGACTCCCACACCTAGCCCTCAAACTCAGTGTGAGGTGGTGCATCCTGCTGCATTAACTCTAGAGTACTCAATCGCTGTGGAGAAGGAGGTGGAGATGCCTCAGGCTGTACCTGTGTAGGTGCCCGGTGTCTGCAGGGATTCCCCGGCTCATCCTTCATACTATCATATTTAAAGGGGCCCTTCGACTTGAACTGTGCGTCATTTTTCGAGACTCGGCTCCCCCCTATAATGACTAACTCAGTAAGCATGTAGGGGTACGCCAAGCTCACCTTATCAGACCTCGCCACTTGTTTGAAGTTAAGGTATATAAGCCGAGGGATATTTACCCACTTCCTTGTCATAAAGCACCAAGTTAACGTTGCTTGTTCTTGGACCATATCATACCTATAAGAACTCGTTAGAATGTTGCTGGTGATGAATTGCAGCTAATACCGAGCAGGCTTGTTCAATTGATTGACTGGATAAACTTTATTGACTAACCTTAGTCATCCTTCCTGAGCAATGGTGGTTTCCACCTCCTCCCATGGAATAAATTGCAGATTCTCCAAGTAGGATTGGAAAGCACATTCCGCAACGTCGGGTAACTCAGAGAAGTCTTGAAAGACCTTCTCATTGATGCGTACCCAGGCAGAACGACCATAGTATTCGTCTTCCTCCTCCTTGGTGTCCTCAAAATTGGTGTAAAGTTTTTGGATCATGAGCGAAATCCAATGCATCGACTTTTTAGTGAAACCGTGCAATCCATGCCACTCGAAGTCAGTGTATGTGAGATCCAAGACATGAGGCTCATATTAGCGATCTTCAACTACCCCCCCCCCCCGATCAGAGAAAAGTCTCTCAAATCGGAATTCTGCTCTGGCTAAAGCAAACCAATCCTTATCATAAGATTTCTTCTTTTGCTTCAAGGAGGAAGCTTTAGCAGTCTTGGTTTGCTTTTTGGGAGCCATGACTGTGAAATTCAAATAAGAAATGAAAGGAAATCAGTATTAGCAGTGAGAGAAAACTACAGGATAAACAGGGGGAAATGGGGTGCCTACATGCATAGTGAGGAAAAGATAAAATTGATGAATCAAATGCATGTGACATGCTTGTAATAAGGAAATAAACTTCGAAAAGCATACAAGGGAATAGGAGAATAGAGAAGATGGAAGCACACAAGGCAAAAGCGTCCAGAAAAGAAATAGCATTTTCTGGAAAATGCTCGAACTCACTGTAGCGAGTTGATTCTCGCTATAGCGAGTTGATTCTCACTATAGTAAGAACGAACAGGTTTTTGGGAAAGCTGATTCAGGCCATAAAATACCAAATTAATGGAAGCTCCCTGCACAGAAATAGTCGACTAACAGTGCGCAAGTAGAAAAAACTAACTTCTTGACCACAGATTCATGCGAAACAAAATTCAGCCCTAATGCCTACAGAAGCGACTTAAACAACAATGATTTAGGAGATAAAAGAGATAATCAACTGACCTGATGCAAGGAGAGTGATGCCCAAGGGGAATGGGAGCGTTGAAAGTGAGAAATTTGGCTGAAGAAAATGATGAAGGGGGAGGAAAGCTCAGAGGCGTAATAGCGAGGGGTAGCAAGAATGAGAAATGGGGGAACTGTTATTTGGCTACGTATGAATTTTTTTTTTAAGAATGTCAAAGACCTCGCTATTGCTTGGCCATAGTGAGGACTCCTCTGGAATTAGTATGCCAAGCAGAGCTGCTGGCTTCGCAATAGTGAAAGTTCTTCTCGCAATGGCGAACAAACTTGTATAATTCTTGGGTACTGAAAAATCTCGCTATAACGAAGTTATAGCGAGAAACTCTTTAGTGTTTGTACGTGGTCCATGGGCATGCTGCATTCGCTATAGCGAGTTGACCTTCTTGCAATAGCAAGGAAACTTCAAAAAAATTGTTACAGGTCACTCGCTATAGCCTGGCTATAACAACATACTACTTGGACTTTATACCAGATTAGAACACAGAGATCTCGCTATGGCGAATAGTTGTCTCGCTATAACAATAACACTTAACATTGCTTATTTAGCTCGCCACAGCCAAGCCATAATGAGGAACTCTCTGGTTAATGTATCAGATGTAGAACAAGCAACCTCGCCATAGCGAGATGGACTTCACGCTATAGCTAATATTTTTTTTAACACTTGAATATTTAAGTAAGTACTCTCTGACCCTATTTATACTTCCTATCAACTCAATCCATTGCCCTCAAACCTTAACCAACATAGCAGATGATCAATATTACTAGAATAAAGATTTGTAATTCAAAACAAGGTTAAAAACTCCCTGAAAATCATGTCTGAAGTTGCTCTTTCCTGCCAACTACTTGCTCCTTTAATATCCAACACTTCGATGCCAAAACCCAACCTACAATTAGCGATTAGGCATTAGAGTTCTCACATTCATTTTAGTTAAACAATCAAATTGCAAATGGATTTATGAAATTACGTAAAGGCAAGTAATAAACGATGATTATAATTGAAAGTATGCAATTAGAAACACCTTAGGAATTTTAATCCCCTTTATATCAACTGTCGATTATTTCCCTTTTAATTAAACAGCTTAATGTAATTACTAGAGTCAAGGTTGAAGTAGGTGCAATTGTCTTTCGATCCAATTGAACCCTTATATTCACTCACGCTTGATATCTCAAGGAGTGGTTAATAAATGATTAAGTGCAGACCTTCTTTCGACTACCTAGGGCCCTTGAGGATATCTCTATCTCAAGTGCAAATTAGATTATATCTAATCCTAAGTTGTTTAACCAATGGTCTATAAGCAATTTCCTTCCGTCAAAGGTTAATTACTCAATCCACAATCAAACTAAAGGAGGCCACCCAATAGAATGAAATATATTTCAGATTAAACACTATAATTTCCAATAAATTGTATAATCAACAAGGGAAAACAATCTCTATAGATTAAAGGTTCATAAAATCCCTAATACAAAATCTAGCCGCTCATGGCTTGAAATCCACAGATAAATTCAGCAGACATATTAACTATCATCAACTAAGAGGGGAGATGGAGTAGAAACACCTAATCGGAAGGAAAATTGACAGAATTAACGAATTCCCGATCAAATTGAAGCTTCTCCAACACCCTTGATGCGTTTTCTTCTCTCTTAGTTAGCCAAAACTCCCTCTGCATGCTGAATGAATGAAACCCTAGCCTTTTCCCGACTTTTTTAGCTTGCTAAATTAAACTGTGCGTTTCAGGGTCCGATCTCGCTATGGCGAGGAGTGCTTCTCGCTATAGCGAGATCTCATAAGTTCCCAAATTTCTGCTGTTCTCACTACTGCTGCGCTATAGCGAGTTTCTCCTTAGAATTTGTATGCTTCGCGACTTCGCTGTGGCGAAGTACCTCACTCGCTATAGCGAAAGTGTGTTCTCGCCATAGTGAGTTAAATCCTCGCTGTAGCGAGAATACTTGTTCCACTTGTATTTTCTCACTTCTCAGCTTCCTTCTCTTTTCTCAATTCTTTCTTTCTTCTTTTATCTTTCCTGAAATTGAAATCAATCATAAAGTGAGGCTCAAACTGCTAAAGATAATACAATAAAACACTCTCTTTATTTTGTGTGATTGAATTCATTTTTAACTCTATTAATCAAGAAGAAAGCACTTGCCTCCCTAATTTGATCTCAAATATAATCCCGTTTTATATCACAAATTAGGGAGTCATCAATGGTCCTCAACTCAACTTTGTCAGCCAATCAAGAAAGTTGAGCTAAGCTATGGACTGTTGTCTGTCGATCTATCTTGCCATCTAGATAATGCTTAATCCTTTGACCATTTACTTTAAATTGATATCCTGACTTCTCATCTTGAACTTCAATGGCTCCATAGGATGTCACAGAGATCACCTTGAACAGACCAGACCACCTTGATCTCAACTTACCTGAAAACAACTTCAAATGAGAATTATAAAGTAACACGAGATCTTTAGGTTCAAACTTCCTTGGTAAGATGCGTCTATCATGAACTCTTTTAGTTCTTTCTTTGTAAATTTTAGAACTCTCAAAAGTTTGCAATCTAAACTCATTTAACTCATTGAGTTGCATTAGTCTTTTCTCACCCACTTTAGCCATATCAAAATTCAATTTCTTTATAGCCTAAAAGGCTTTATGCTCTAGCTCAATTGGCAAATGGCAAGCTTTGCCAAAAACCAATTGATATGGAGACATACCTATTGGAGATTTAAAAGTAGTCTTGTATGCCTATAAAGCATCATCGAGCCTATCCACCTTATCCTTTCTAATGGGACTTATAGTTTTTTCCAAAATTCTTTTTATTTCTCTGTTGGACACTTCACACAACCCGTTGGTTTGAGGGTGATAAGCCAATACCATTTTATGGGTGACTCCATATTTTGCAAGCAAACCCTTGAACAGTTTATTGTTAAAATGAGTCCCCCCATCACTAATGATTGCCCTAGATGTGCCAAATCGAGTAAAAATATTCTTTTCAAAAATCTCACCACCGTATTGGCATCATTAGAATGACAAGCAACAGTTTCAACCCACTTACTCACATATTTAACAGCAATTAATATATATTGATGGCTTCTAGATGAAACAAAAGGCCCCATAAAATCAATGCCCTACATATCAAACAATTCTACCTCAAAAATACCAGATTGGAGCATTTCATGCTTCCTTGAGATGTTACCTATTCTCTGACATGTATCACATTGACAAACAAACAAGTAAGCATCTTTAAATAGTGAAGGGCAATAATATCCAGATTGCAACACTTTGTAAGCAATACGTTGGCCACTAAAATGACCATCATAAGGAGCAGCATGACAAGCATGAAGAATGGCATTTTGTTCAGTTTGAGGCACACACTTTCACAAAATTTAGTCAGCACATTTCTTATACAAAAAGGGTTCATCCCACACAAATTATTTCACATCATGCAAAAACTTTTTCTTTTAATAAGATTTTAACTCATCAGGCACAATACCATTGACCAAGTAGTTGGCATAATCAGCATACCAATGCACAGATACACAATTCACAGCAAATACAGACTCATCAGGAAAACTCTCATTAATCAATAAATCATTCACATACTCAGAACTATTCACAAGCCTAGATAAGTGATCAGCAACTTGGTTTTCAGTTCCTTTCCTATCAGTAATCTGCACATCAAATTCTTGCAATAATAAAACCCATCTAATCAGCTTAGGTTTAGATTCTTTCTTATACAAAAGATATCTAATAGTAGCATGATTAGTATGAACTATAACTTTAGTGTCTATCAAATACACCCTCAATTTCTCAAAGGCAAAGACAACAACAAGCATTTATTTTTCAGTAGTTGAGTAATTTACCTGTGCTCCAGCTAGAGTTTTGCTTGCATAGTAAATAGATGAAAAATATTACCATGTCTCTGGCCAAGTACAGCTCCAATTGCATAATCGCTTGCATCGTACATAACCTCAAAGGGTAGTGACCAGTCAAGGACCACTATAATTGGTACGGTGATAAGTCTTTGCTTAAGCTCTTCAAAAGCTTTCAAGTAATTTGCATCTAACTTGAAAGGGGTATCCTTTTCAAGTAATTGAGATAAATGCTTCATTATCTTTGAGAAATTGTTGATAAATCTCCAATAGAACCCAATGTGCCCTAAGAAACTTCTAATAGCTTTCACATTGGTGGGTGGTGGTAATTGCTAAATCACTGAAACCTTAGCCCGATCCACTTTCAATCGTCTTTTTGACACTTTATACCTAAGCACTATATCTTCACAAACCATGTAGTAACACTTTTCCCAATTTAGGACCAAATTGGTATCCTTACACCTTTGCAAAACCCGTGTCAAATTATCTAGACATTCTTCAAACGTGATGCCAAATACTGAGAAGTCGTCCATAAAGACTTCCATGATATGTTTAATCATGTCAGAGAAAATTGACATCATACATAGCATTACACAATCTAAAAGGCATATGTCTGAATGCGAAAGTTCCATATGGACATGTGAAAGTGGTTTTTTCTTGATCCTCAGGGGCAATGGCAATTTGATTGTATCCAGAATAGCCATCCAAGAAACAAAAGAATTCTTTTCCTGATAACCGATCTAACATCTGATCGATGAATGGAAGTGGAAAATGATCATTTCTTGTAACTGTGTTCAACTTCCTGTAGTCCATACAAACTCTCTAGCCTGTAACTATTCTTGTAGCAATCATTTCATTCTTCTCATTGTTCACTATTGTCATGCCTCCCTTCTTAGGGACACACTGCACCGAACTTACCCGGTCACTATCCGAGATGGGATAGATAATACCAGCATCAAGCCACTTAATAATCTCTTTCTTGACCACTTCTTTCATTATAGGATTCAATCACCTTTGATTTTCCACTGATTTCTTATGGTCATCTTCTAAGAGAATTTTGTGCATGCAGATGGCTAGACTAATCCTTTTTATATCATTTATGGTCCAACCGATGGGTCTTTTGTGCTCTTTTAACACTTTTAACAGTTGGTTTTCTTGGGAAAGTGTTAATGTAAATGAGACTATGACTGGTAAAGTCTCTCTTTCTCCCAAATAAGTATATATTTTAGATGCGATGGAAGAGGTTTCAACTCCAACATTGGAGGCTGCTCAATGGAAGGTAGGAGAGTATGAGTCTTTTGTGAAGTTAGCTCCAGTCATTCAAAATGCCCATTCTACTTAGCCACAGGTCTAAATGCATTAAACTTGTACTCAACTTCCATTCTCATCACCTCTTCTATACTTGGTTTACCAACAAGTACTGTTTTAAGAGGATCGGTGAAAGCATAAGAGTTCAATTCTTCTTGAATTACTTCCTCAACAATAGACACTCGTGAGCATTCTTCAACACTACCCAGATGCTTCATAGCTTTCTCCACACTAAAGGTGACTTGCTCATCTCTAAGCCTCATTATAATTTTCTCTTTTTTCACATCAACTAGTGCCCTGCCAGTAGCTAGAAACGGCATTTCCACTATCAATAGGATATCTCTATCTTCTTCAATATCAAGTACAATAAAATTAGCAGGATAAATGAATGAGCCAACCTTCACTAGCACATCTTCAATGATTCTATGTGGATAAGAAAGGCTTCTATCAGCCAGTTGCAAGGTGACAATTGTTGGGTTGGCCTTACCTATCTGTAGCTTTCGAAAAACAGATAGGGGCATGAGATTCATAGCAGATCCTAAATCACAAAGTGCTCGACCCTCAAATTTATCCCCAATCATGCAAGGGATCGAAAAAGAACCAAGGTCTTTATACTTAGTTGAGATATTAGATTTGAGGATATTAGTGGTCTCCTTTGTCAAAGCCACTATTGCAAATTCGGTGAACCGCTTCTTCTTGCTAAGCATATCCTTAAGGAACTTAGCATATTTAGGTATTTGCTTTAAGGCTTCAGAGAAGGGGATATTGATGTGAAGCTGTTTAAACATGTCCAAAAACTTCTTATACTGCTCATCAAGGACTTTCTTTTGCAATCTCTGTGGAAATAGAGGTTGTCACACCCGAAAATGAGACCACGTGGCACTTTTAAAAGAAATTTTTTGAAAAGAAATTTTGATTCAATTTCCAAAAAAAATGAAAACTGAAATCAAAATTAAAAATAAGCAGTAGAGTCGCCACCAAATTTTAATTTTTGAAAAGGCAAAAATTTGGAAAAAACCTATTTAGTTTGAAAAATAAAAAAAATAGTCTGCGAACCAGAAAATAGATTCGGGAGTCGATTGTGAGTGAGGAAGGTGTTAGGCACCCCATAACACCCGTTACTAAGAACGGTTACCCTAAGTTAGTTGTGCAAAATTACTATGGACTCTATTTTATTCTAACTCTCCTTAATGAATCACATGCGAAGCGAAAAGAAGAACTTAAGGAAATAAAATTAAAAGAAAGAAAATTAAGAATAAAACAGAAAGGAACTCAAAGAGTAAAAATAAGTAAAAAGAAAAGAATAAAACTAAAAGGTAAAATAAGATGGAAAGAAATTAAAGAAATAAAATTAAGAGAAAATATTTATTTACAAGGGGCGGACTTGACCTAAGATAAAAGCCTAGGGCCTACGTATCCTTCGAGAAGGATCAAAGTCCACGTAGTTCGGAGGTTGCAAATTGTACTTTGGTAGAATTTTGTTTTTGTTTTTGTTTTATCATTTTTTAATTTTTTGTTTTTGTTCTTTTTTGTTTAATTTTTTTTTGTTTTGCTAAATTTATTGTTTTATTTTTGTTTTTGTTCTTTTTTTTTGAAAAGGCAAAGAAAATAAAAATTATTTTTTCTTTTAACAAATAAAACGATTTTGAAATCGGTTGATGTGTTTTGATTTGTTAAAAGTAAATTTAATTTTACTTTCTTTTTTGCATTTTCAGTTTTTTTTTCTCCATTTTTTAATCATCTTTTTTTTTCACTTTCCTCCTTCTATGTCTTTTTTGGTTTTGTTTTATTTGTTTTGATTTTGTTTTTTTTTTGTTTTTTTTGTTTTTTGAAAAGACAAAGAAAATAAGAATTACTTTTCCCACCAATAATAAAACGATTATCATCTTTTATTTTTTTCACTTTTCTCTTTCTATGTCTTTTTTGATTTTGTTTTGTTTGTTTTGATTTTATTTTTTTTGTTTTGTTTTTATTTTTGAAAAGACAAAGAAAACAGGAATTACTTTTCCCTTTAATAATAAAACGATTTTGAAATTGACTGATGTATTTATTAAAAAAATTTTAAAATTGACTAATATATTTTGATTTGCTAAAAGTAAACTTAATTTTACTCTCTTTTTGCATTTTCAATTCTTTCCTCTCTTTTTTTTCTTTAATCATCTTTTTTTCAATTTTCTCCTTTTATATCTTTGTGGTTTTGTTTTGTTTTGATTTTAATTTTTTCTTTGTTATTTTAGATCTTTTTTTTGTTTTAGGAATTTATTCTTAATAAAAAAAATCAATTTGATGTGAACAATTAAGGTGTTCCAAATTTGCCAATTGCATCATTCAAACGACATAGGTGCCCACAGAGACTTATTGTCACATGTGGTCCCCACCAATATTTTAGGGTCGAGGAGATACAAGATCTCACACAGTTACTTTAGAAAGGGATAAAAAAACTAAAAAATGTTTACAAACATTCAACATGGTGTGTGCTTTTGTGTTCGATTAATACTATTCAAAACATGTTCATATATTGACTTCTGTGTACAAATAGAAAAGGAAAACCATATGATGTCTCGTCCTCCCGTCTCCAAGGGTAGCCTCCCACTCCCTTGCTTTCATAAGGTCACAGGCCTCCTCCTGGTCGTGAACTGCCAAGCCATGGGTCTCGCACAAGGAAAGCAAAATGTGCATTAGTTTCTATGAAAAACTATTTGCACCTCAGGTGCATAATATTTATAAACTACATATAAGATTAGCAAGCCTATTTGGCATTCTAGCAGATAAAATAAATAAATAAAACAACAGGATCTTCACGATGGAATTCCAGCAAACATACCCACAAACTCCATTCCCATTAGAGGGTATTGAAGGAACATTTGTCCAATGATAAGGAAACACAAGTGCGCACAAGCTTATAACAACAGGACCTATAATTGGTGCCCACACAAAGGGGCAAAAACTAGAACATAAGATGCCAAACAAGAATAAACTGCACAGGTCTTGTTCCTTATGTCAACTCATCCATCTGTAATGGTGTTCAAACCAGAACAGGGAAGACATGCAAAAGGCAAAACAAAACTGAGCAGCCTATGAATCCATACGAACTAAAAAGTGGATTAGAAAATATATCCCTACACTAGCGAAAAAAAAAAATTAAACGGCTCACAACAGCCTCTGAATCCTAGTCTCATAATAATGGCAGAACACAACAACAAGAAACACTAGCCCAATCCAAATAAGAATACCAAACTACACGAAGTCCAAATCCCCTCTTCAGGAGCCAAAGCAACAAAGCATCAGAACATACATATAAATAATGGAACATTAACACCAATGAACCACATCCATTTTAACCTATTCTCATATCCAACCTCGTAACAAAAAATACTATAATAGATTTAGAATCACAATTAGGGTAACAACAAATGAAAAAAAAAAAAGAATGATTCTCCCAATAAAAGGGGTAGGACTTCATCAGGACAACATATGAATATGGAAGTTCCTGAGAACCTCCTTCAGATAGACATATTTAGCACATTAATTTTCAATCTAGGCCAAACCAATAGAATTAAAACTCAAACCAATAGAGACCATAATAGGCATATGCATATCGAAGGACAACATAGAGATAGAACAGATTAACAATATTCCTACACCAGTAAAAAAAATTACAGAATCCAGGGCATCAAAAATAAAAAGAATTCATGAACTTAGCACCCTTAATGTAATGCCAAAAAATATATATATATATTCAATCTATGATGAAGCTCATGGTAAAAACTATGCAAGAAAAAGAGTTCAAAATCTGAACATGATAAGCACAAATTACTGAGATTAGGTTTCCATTAGAGGCATATTCATCCATACACATAATCAGTGTTTGAATTATGGAGAGAAATTAGTACCTCTATTCTTGCGGCTTTCCTTTGTCATTCTCTTTTATAGCTCGAAAATCACCCAGCAGAAAAGCCTCCTTACCATCTTTATCCTTCTCTCTATGTTTTCTTTTTTTCTCACCGAATCCATTTCTCTGCTCGACAAGATGCCATGCCAGGAAACCCCCTCTGTCTCTTACTCTCAGTCTCTTCACCTCTTACTCAGAAGCCCTTTCTCCATCTCAGAGGCCCATTCTCTTGCCCACTCTTTAGGAATCTCTTCTCTCAGTCGATCTCTCGCTTCCTCTCCGCCTCCGATTTTTTTTCGGTCCCCTCGTTGCCCTCTATCTTTGAATCAGAAAATCCCTTCCTCCATTTTCTCCTTCTCCAAAAACCCCTTTTCTCCAGAACCCCATTCCCCTCTCAGCTTTCCATTCTTAAAATTCCCCCCATCTCAATCTCTTTTCTCTCCCTCGTGTTCTCTCCCTTCGATCTTTGTTCGAATCCCCTTCTACTTTTTCGAATCCGAAAATCTCTTCCTCCCCTCGATTTTTTTTCAGATCCTCCTCTCTTCTCTGCCTCTCCTTTTGCTCTCAAATTCCAACCCCCCCGAATCTCTTCTGGTTGCTTCTCCTTTATGCGAAAATCCTCTCTGATATGTTCCTTTTGGCCCTCTAGAGCTGTGTGCTTGCTGCTCTTCCTTTTCTTCTTTTCAGTGTTCTGTCCCTGTCTCCCTGCTCTCTTCTGTGTTTTCTTTTCTGCCTCAGCCTCGTTCTTCGCTGATGGCAGTGATCAGAAGAGTCTAGGTCAAAATGCAGGGTTACTTGCGTTTTGGCCCCTTTTTTTTAAGTATTATATATTTATTATTTTTTTTATTTTGATTTTTTTTGCTTGGAGCTAATGGACCGGATTTAGGAGAGTTGGGCTGCAGTTTTTTTTGAATTTAGGCCAGGGTATAGTCAAATAGACCTGTGTTGAAAAAAAGATTTGGGCTTTCTTCTTTTTTTTATCTTTTTTTTTTAATCCTTCATTTTTTTTCTTTTTTTTTCTCCATACTTTTTTTTATTTTTCCTTTTTGATCTTTTTTTTGATTTTTTTATCGCTTTGGTTTTTATTTATTTATTTATTTTTATTTATTTTTTTTTTCAATTTTTTTTTGTTTTTTAAAGCTCTTTTTATTTTTATTTTTTCATTTTTTCATTTTCTCCTAATTTTCTTTTTTCTTTCTTTTGTTCTTCTTTTTTGTTTGCATTTTTGTTAATTTGATTTTGTAGGTTGCCTGGACAAAATACAATGTTTACAGTTGCCCCTCTTTACTTGTTTCTTAAGCAATGAGATTGAAAATGTAATTTTTAATATTCTTGCATAAGGAACAAGTAAAGATTAGAATACGTATTTTGTCTAGGATGATTTAATTACCTTGTGACAATGAACAAAAGGAGAAAGCGACCCAAACAAAATATAGTGTTTACAAGTTGCCCCTCTTTACTTATTCTTTAAGCAAAGGGAGCAAAAATGCAGTTTTTGATATCCTTAGCTTAAGAATAAGTAAAGATGGAAATGAGTATTTTGTTTGGGGAGCTAACAGATGAAAGTGAACTAACTTAGCTGAAATGTTGTGACTTGATTAAAGAGAAAGGAAATAATGTAATTTAGAAAAAGATGTCCTTTTTGATGCAAGACTTTTATTAGGGCCTATCTTGGTGCAGGACTTCTGAGTGCCTGTTCTAGTGTAGGACTTTTGGGTTGCCTGTTCTAGAGCAGGACTTTGGTTCGTATTCTGTGTTGGACTTGGAGGTGCCTGTTCTGGAGCAGGACTTTGGGGTGCCTATTTTGTGCAGGGCTTCAAGGTGCCTGTTTTGTGCAGGGCTTGGGTGCCTGTTCTGTGCAAGGCTTATAGGTGCCTATTCTGTGCAGGGCTTGGAGGTGTCTATTTTATGCAGGGCTTAAAGGTGCCTAGCATATGCAGGGCTTGGGTGCCTATTCTGTACAAGGCTTGAAGGTACCTGGCCTATGCAGGGCTTAAAGGTGTCTGTTCTGTGCAGGGCTTAAAGGTGCCTGTTCTGTGCAGGGCTTGGAGGTGCCTATTCTGTGTAGGGCTTATAGGTGCCAAAGCGTATGCAGGGCTTGAAAAGAGTGCCTAGCGTATGTAGGGCTTGAACAGAATGTCTGGTAGATGCAGGGCTTTGAGGGTACCTAGCATATGTAGGGCTTGAAGGGTGCCTAGCGTATGTAGGGCTTAAACAGAGTGTCTAGCGTATGCAGGGCTTTGAGGGTGCCTAGCGTATGTAGGGCTTGAAAAAAGTGCCTGGCATATGCAGGGCTTGAAAAGAGTGTCTAGCGTATGTAGGGCTTGAAGGGTGCCTAGCGTATGTAAAGCTTGAACAGAGTGCCTGATGTATGCAGGGCTTTGAGGGTGCCTAGCATATATAGGGCTTGAAGGGTGCCTAGCGTATGTAGGGCTTGAATAGAGTGCCTGGGGTATGCAGGGCTTGAAGGGTGCTTAGCGTATGTAGGGCTTGAACAGAGTGCCTAGCGTATGTAGGGCTTGAAGGGGTGCCTAGTGTATGTAGGGTTTGAACAGAGTGCCTAGCGTATGTAGGGCTTGAAGGGTGCCTAGCGTATGTAGGGCTTGGAAAGAGTGCCTGGCATATGCAGAACTTGAATAGAGTGCCTAGTATATGCAAGGTTTGAAGGGTGCCTAGCATATGTAGGGCTTGAATAGAATGCCTGGTATATGCAGGGTTTAAAGGGTGCCTAGCATATGTAGGGCTTGAACAGAGTGCCTAGCGTATGTAGGGCTTGAAGGGGTGCCTAGCGTATGTAGGGCTTGAATACAATGTCTAGTATATGTAGGGCTTGAAGGGTGCCTAGCATATGTAGGGCTTGAAAAGAGTGCCTGGCGTATGCAAGGCTTGAAAAGAGTGCCTTTTTGTGAATTTTTCCTGAATTTAAAGATTTTACTTCATTTATCTAGGTCTTATGCAAGATAATGTATCTACATGAAATGTGTGATGCACACAGAATGCTTGACTTTTGAGTTTAGTAACACACTTTTGCCTTGATATAAATCAGAATTTATGTATACAGCTGCAAGAAGCATGAAACATGAAGCATGTGAGATGTTACAGTTCAAGCTTTCTTTTGTTTTTCTTTTGCCCCAATATCAAATCGAGGTCCACATAATAAATACGCATGTAAAATATACAAAGTGCATGAGAGGTTTTATGAAATGCAAAATATTTATTTTGATTGCCCTAATGTGAGCTTAGGGTTCACATGTATGCATGTATGAAATGCAAAAAGCAAGTGTGATACTTTGCTTCATAAAATGTGAATGTTTGCTTTTGCCTTGCCCCAGCATAAAGCAATATGCACGAAAGATGCTTTATTTGATGAAGTGCCAAATTTGACTTTTTTTATTTTGCTTGCCCTACTGTAAACGAGGGTTCCCATGTATGCATGTGTGAGATAAAAAAATGCAAAATTTTTGCTTTTAGTTACCCTGATATGAACTAGGGCCTATGCAATGTATGCAAATGTAGAATGCATGAAACAAGTGATGCTTCCTTTCATGAAATGCAGATTTTCCTTTTGCTTGCCCTAGTGTAAACTATGGGCTATGAAATGTATGCAAGTATAAGCCCTTTTTTGAAAAATGAATTAATGAGAAAAATATGATTCTCTTTTAGTTTTTTTTTTGAATTGATGAGACTAAGTGTGAACCCCTTTTTTAGTTTTTTTTTTATCAATTTGACTTAAAAGGAAAAAAAATACTTCATCTTTGTACAAATTCAATACAGGTATGCGATGCATGAAAAATCGCAAGGTTTGTTAAAATATAGGATTTTTAGCCATTTGTATTTGAAGAAATTTCTCACACTAGCCCTTTCCTTGCCTCGGTGAGAAAAATTAGGCCTTTGATTATCCTACCAAATTGGTCATTTGTTGTTTGGATGAAAGAATTCATTAATGGATTTTGGCTAGCCAAAAATGCCCTTGAAGGAGTATCCTAAGCTAAAAAGACCCCGGAGTCTTGCTTTGACTCATTTCTAAATGATTTTTCCCCCAAGTGATTTGTTTGCCATCAACCTTTTTGTCAACTCTTTATCGTTAATACTTGAAAGGCCCATAAGTTAAATCCACACTTACCTTATTTAACAATGTCAATGCAGTCATACATTAAAGGATACAAACATATGAGTTTAAGACGAAAAATAGCCCTTAACATTAGAAGAATGGAAGGGCTAATGAGGAGTGGGGTCATGTAGAATGTTTTGGGAGTGGACAAATGGAATGGACAATGACTTGGTATAACATAATAGAATGGGAAGATGCCCCAATTCTACACTTGAAGTATTCTCCTTTGAACAATAAGGAAGTGAAATGCTGAGAATATGGATATGATGGAATAGAGAGAAGTTTTACTTTTGGATTTAAACTCCTTTTGAAAGGAACAATGGATGCGGTTAAAAGAATTTGCTTTGAATCAAACTTTTTGCCCCAATTTCAATTATTCTGGTTTTTCTTTTAATCATTCTTTTCGAGAAAACCTGACCCATTATTTTTCAAACAAGCTAAACCTCAACAAGGACTTTTGATGCTTGTAGTGTGGCCTTGGTAAATAGGTTTATGAAATAAAAGATATCAGGCTCAAGAATTACAATACCCCCATCGAGTCTCCCATTAGTCTCCTTCTCCTTTTGCTTTAACAAAACTCTATACTTGGAATTCACTTAGTGAGAGAGGATGTCTCAGGGCTGTAATGGGGTCTAATAGGTAAGGATGTAGCTTAAGAAAGAAAAGGTGAAAATGCCCAAATATTCATGCGAATTTGCAATGAGAAATTTGCCTTGGTGATTATGCAATCTTGGCAATATCTATTAGTCTTGAGCTTTCCCCTTAAAGAATCCTTTTTTTTTCTTCAATTCTCTTTTTGCCTAATCCCCTTTAAAGGATTTTTCTCTTTTGACTTTCTCTACAATGTAAAACCTCCCCTTGAGAACTTTGTCCCTGGATTGCACGTTAAGGTGAAGTTCTTTTTTTGAAGGTTATTGCTTTTTTCAAGTTTTATTCTGTAAGAGATTGCTCTTTGAGCATTTTTCCTCTATAATTTTTTCTTTTCCTTCTCCAATTCATTTTCTATTTAAGTTTTTCTTTGAAGGGATCTATTATGGTGCCAAAATTGCTTCTTTTTAAGTGGAATTCTCATTGCTTCCTGGATTCGATTCATGTTTGGTAGTTGAAGCAATTTTTTTTAAGGCCTAAAGTAGTTAGCAACGGTTAAGAAGTGTTTGGATAATTGAAAGGAACTTGACCCTCTCTTGATATTTGGATTATCAACATAAAAATCTATTAAAGACTTCCCATCCCAAATGTTTCATGATTAGGGTGAAAGAAATGAACATCACTTCTAGCTCAATTGAGGTGGTTAGAGGTTACTCCTTTGTATTTGGAAAGACAAAGAATGCCTTATATTTTAGACATAGTTCGCTTGCAGGACATGCATCAGTATCTCTGATTTAGCCTCTTTTTTTTTGTAATTGAATTTGGGGTATATAATTGGTATTAGATTTAACCCTTATCTAGATCGGTTAAATCTTTTCATAAGGAGTTCTGGACATTATTATTTTTGGGTTTTTTGACCATTTAAGAAAGACATGCAAGGAAAGAGGTTGTGTCAACAAGACTAATGAAATGGGAGGATGCACAGAGGAAGAGAATGGGAACATATGACTATCGCATTGACAAAGTTAAATAAAATAGTGTCCAATGGAAAGAATCAACTTTTATTGGCTTTAGATTTTAGCTATACAGAAGGATATTGACCAAACAAGCATCAACTGATTGTGATATGACAAGAAATTTCTTTGAGAGCTCAATCACCAATAAATTCTCATGAAATCTTATTTCCCCTGTCCTTCTATACCTCGTCCATGAAGAGGTTGTAACTTTTCTTTCCCTTTTTTTTTAGTGTCCCATTGCCCAAGGTTTAAGTTCACAACTCTTTTTTTAGACAATGCCATTTTGGGTGTGGAGGTTAGAGATTGGTGAAGGAAGCATCATACTTTTGTTAAAGTTGCTAATGCAAAAGTTAGGCAAATGGCTCAGGTCATAATTGAAATAGTTTAAGGTACTTTGTGTGGTCAAGTCCGGTAAGTGCTGATGAGTTTGGAGATGGATGGTTCAACTTTCTTTGAAGTGGACAGGATGGTGGTGGGCAATAGTCATAGACTGAAGGATATGGTGATATGGAAGGCTTGGAAGTAATAAGCAACTCTATCAAGACCTTGACAACTTTCCTTTTGCCTAATCCATTAGCACCTCATCAATTCTTGCCCCTAAACTCAATTTCACATTTTAGCTATTCATGAGTACACCTTTCTTTCTTTCTTTTTCAGATTTTATTGAGTGGATCTTTCCACTGCAAAAGACCAAGAATCCTATATCTTAAAAATTTTTGGATCTTTAACATGGAATGCTTCATGACAATGCATGGATGTGATTTTATTATGTAGCTTGATCTAAAAACTAATGGGTGCTTTGCTTTTTGCATAAAAGTCCTTCAAGGCAAGGGATCCTAATTTCCTTTTGAGAACCTATTGCCCCTGTAAGGTAGATTAAGACTACCAATTGATTTAAAAGGAAGGCTGGACCCTTTCCGTTTACATTTATGGTGACAATTTTTTATCATTGAACCTTTATTTTTCTCAGATGCTTATTGCACACAGGAATAAATAAAATTGACGAATCACCCTAAGAAAACAAGCTAAATTTCATATGGATGATGTCTATGGCAAAGCCTAGCCAATTTGAATTTCTTTTGACAATTTGTAGAGTTGTTTTCAAATCCTCCACTTTCCTTTAGGACCTTATTGTTTCACCATGAGGGGCAGAGTTAACAACATTGACTTGCAAGGAATTTCAATTTTTGGCAAGCAATTCAAATTGAACTCTTAACTAGCTCGACTCATGTGTTAACTTGACCTTTATTTTTCTCAGATGCTTCATTGCATACAGGGATAAATAAAGTTGACAAATCATCATAAGAGAATATACCAAATTCTACATGGATGATGTTTAAGGAAAAGTCTAGACAATCTAGATTTCTTTTGACAACTCGTGGGGTCATTTTCAAATCCTCCACCTTGCTTTAGGATTTCATGGTTTCATGATAAGGAATGAGATTAACTTTCAAAGAGTTTCAATTCCTCTATAGGCAATTCAAGTTAGGCTCTCAACCAGCTTGACTCTGGCAATCAATTTGATTCTTATTTATTTTTTTAACACCAAACTAATGGCATTGTGTTGAAACTTACTATCTTTGTGGATATTATTTGAAATTATTTTTTTCTTTTTTTTTTATAATTAGTTAGTAGGTTATTAGTGTTAGTTGATATATATATATATTTTCATCCCGATGGGAGCCTACTGCTCTATAAAGAGTTGTGGCTTATCGCTCAACTTGAGAACGGGCGATTTCTACACAATTGGTGTTTAGAATTTTGGCTTTGATGGAAAAAAGAAAAAAAGAAAAAGCCAATTTAATGATTCACCAGTATATGATAGATTCAATATTGCATACCTCATTGAGAATAATGTCTTGGTATAAGTAGAGGATAAAACTTTGTACTTTTTCCCGAGAAACTTATGGCTTCATTGAAGAAAAAGTAGTTAGCAGTCAATTTGAGAGAAATATGCCTTTCTACACAATTGATGCCCTAAAAATGGTTCCAATCTTTACCTAAGACATGATATTCAATCGTTGATGCTTTAAAACTTATGGATATTGTGATCTCCTAAAATTTTGAAAGTACTCCTTTTCCATAAGAGACTTGCTATTTTGTAGGGAGGAAAGTTCTAAAAATATAATATTTTTTTTTATAAAATTGGATTGTGGATCCTTTTTTATTTTATCTTATCTTTTTTTTTATGTATGTGATAGACGTATGTTACAGGCTTCCTTGTCAAGAGATTATGATGAATGTGGTTGTGGTTTCTTCGAGGTTGGAAATCCACCAGGCAAAGGTTGGTTTGACTAATTCGGACTTTCATCATAGTTAATGCACGTTTAATTGTGCCATGACAGGCAATTAACTACTCCAATAAATATTGGTGATGTGTCACTTTCCTTATGGATACCATTGGATGCATGAATATGATGAATGAACAATTAAAAGTGCCCTCCTCTGTCCTAATATGGGTAGATCCTAGGTTGTGATCACTGGAGTTTGACTCTAACTATCTGGGAGGCATCCATGGCTTGACTATTAGTGCAAATTTACCAGGTAGATTTAGGACTCCTAAACATTGGCCTCTAAACTGCCCCCACCATGAGATGAAGATTTCACTATATAAATTTGACCTTGAGAGGAAAGAGATCCTACGCAGGTCAAACCCATATAACAATGTGCAATTTAGGTGAAGTCTTCATGATAGCCTCAGGAAGTACAAGACTTTCACAGAGAAATTAGTATAAACCTCTACTAACCTAGGGAGCACTCAGACCCAAGTATAGGGCTCATAATGTGTGTGGGGTGATTGTGTCTTAGTGAGGTGTGTAACAACCGGAAAAAGAAAAGGGAAAAGAAAAGGGAAAGAAAAGAAAAGCTGAAAATTTTCTAAGTCTGCTAGTTACAGCCTAGCTATAGCGAATGTACCTGTTCACTATAGCGAGAAATGGGTTAGCTATAGCGAGTGTGGGCATTCCATACAAAAAACTAGGGAGTTGCTAGCCGTAGCAACGCTATAGTGAAAGCGAAGGTCTAGGACTGACACGAGCTCACCGTAGCGAGGGGTATGGCTCGTTATAGTGAGGGTTAGTCCGAAAAAGCGTGAAAAGAGAGATTTTGACTTTTTAAAAGCTTCCAAACTTTCCTTTCTCTTAGAACCGACTTAAGCTTCGACCATGGAGAGAGAAAAGAGCTGTGGAGAGAGAGAGAGACCTAGAGAAGCAAGGAGATCAAGCAAAGAGGTGAGTAATCTTTAAATTTTCATAGCTTTTCTCCTTAGCATGTTGTTCTCCTCCTTTTGCCTTCTCTTTCTATGGTTTTGGAAGTTGAGTTGGGTTTGGTTTAGAAGAGGGAAGTGGAAAATTACTCTAGAAGAAGGGTAGAACTCATATATCTTCATTTTTTTTTCCTTGCTTTCTTCTTTGAGAGTTTGAGAGAGGAAGGAGAGTGAGTAGAGTTCTAGAGAGAGAATCCCTAGATCTTATAAGGGTAGTGAGGGGTTTTGTTTCGGTGAAGAGCCCCTTTAGTCTTATGAGTACTTACTTGAGTTATGAGAGAATGATTTGGTGCTCTTTGTTGTGCTTAGGCTCAAAGGAAGCAACTCCATCTAGTTGCGAGTGTGAAATCAAGACGGGAGAAGAGAAATTGAAAGGGAAAATTTGTATTAGCCGATAAGGTAGCTCTCTACTCTTTCTTGTTGCATTCTTGGATGTGTAATAGTCATTGTATGCATGTGTGTGTGCTTCGATGATGAGATATGCCATTGATGTTGCCTTGATGCATTGGTACCAATATGCTTATGATATGAATTATGGAAATTACTCGGGTGAGGTGGTGCCGAAAGTCCCTTGAGATGGGTGAGGTGGAGCCAAAAGTCCCTAAACCAAGGGTGAGGCCAATCCAAAAGTCCCAAAACTCGGGTGAGGTTAGACCGAAAGTCCCTAGAGCCTAATCTTGGCATTGATATGTTATTCATAGCATGAAACACATATATTGTATCATTGTGACTTGTTTGCATGCTTTGACTGATTTATATATCTTGATTGCTTCTTGAATGAGTATGAGCTATTAAGATTCCCTGAATCTCACCCCCTTCCCTCTCCCATCTTAACATCTTAGGTGGAGCTCAAGAAGAATCAAGTGCACACCAAGGAGTTTAGTTGATAATGTGTAAAGAATTGTATAGTTCTTTTAGTTCTTTTGTTGTAAAGAGGTGCCATAATGAAGATGCACCTATTATTTTTGAGTTGTAATTATGTGAGCACATGTAAATATATGTACAAGTGATGTATGAACTATGTAAAGAGCCAAAGTAATAGAAATGTGATATTTGACCCTTTAGTGGCTTATATGAAATGATGCATTTTGTCCCGTAGCATAGTGAGTTTGAGTCGTGCATGGATATGTACCACTTGAATATTTCCTATATGCTATCTTTGTACTTTCAAACTTGCCCAAAAGATACTAGAGCATGTAGGAGGCCATGTGGACCTATTTTGAACCATTTTGGGTGCCAAAACCGCCAATTTTGTGAGCTTTGCCAAAGTATGACTGGATGAGCTCTTCTTGATATGAAATTTAGCATGCCTCTAGAGTCTATTGAGAGCTTCTTGAGAAGCCAAAGTGGGTAATATTTGGAGGTCTAGGGAATATTTGGCGAATTGTTAAAATTTGGAAATTTGAATGGTTTGGTCATGGTACTGTGCAATAAGTCATTGAAAATGAATCAATATCATTCATGGACCAAATGGTGTCCAATTGTCATGAAATTTTATGAGCATAAACTAGATATCCACAGTGACCTATACCAGCTGGAAGCACCTTAATTGGAGGTCTGTAGAGAGAGAAACGACTTTCTGAAGTTCTGTATCAGCATCAGGGAAGTTTCTGACCTTTGTTACTGTTCCATCGGTTTTCGAGGTCTAAGAGCTCCTGAACTGAGCTGAACTTATTTTTCTCCTCTATTTAACATATTTAGCTTTCCAAATTGGTATAGATTTCCCAGATTGGATTTTTTTGGAATTAATTACGAATTTTCAAAGTTCATGATAGTAAACTGCACCAATATCAGGGACAGCCGGACCACTGTGTCTTTTTCGATGTCAAAGATGGTCCAAAAACTGAGATTGTGACTTAGATTTATTTTTAGTGTAAAGATAACATCCAAATCATTCTAGAGAGATATGATTTGCTTGATTTCCATTTTTCTAGAATTAGTTATGATTTTCCAAAGTTGGAGCCAAAAATCTGACTTATGGGCTCATTTGAGAAATTGCATTTTCTTGGTTTTTGGCTTCATATCCGTGGTTTATGAGTGTTTGAGACTATGTACAAGTTTTATAAATTGCATTTGAGTAGAATAAGTGAATGGTGGGTTCACAGAACCCACGGGGCAAAATATGACCAGTTAAACCCCGACTTAAAGTAGTAAAATACCATGATTTCGATCATTTTTCTGGGAAATCATATGGAATCAAGCCTAGAGGGAAATCAATTGGAGCTAAGTTATTATGGTGTTACAAGGTGTGTGAGGAGAGCATTTATCTTTTCATCTTATGGACCACCCAACCCTTATCTGCTAGGCAGATTGACAGAATAAAAGGCAGAGAAGCATATATACAGATATCAGTAAAACATGCACAGATATGGTCGTCTACCCTAAGGTTTTATTCCACATGTTGTCTATCATAACGTATATTATATACATAATCAATGAAATAAAACAAACAAAGCAAGCATATGAATGACATGTTATCTACACCTAATCATGTGGGATAAACAAGAAATAAGAGGATAATTGAAATAAAAGAAAGCCATAATATTCTGCACAGCTAACTTAATTTGGGCTGGACTCTCAAAATGTCCCTAGTGGAGTCGCCATACTGTCACACTGGAAAATGCGACCATGTGGCGCTTTTAAAAGAAATTTTTTGAAAAGAAATTTTGATTCAATTTCCAAAGAAAATGAAAACTGAAATCAAAATTAAAAATAAGTAGTAGAGTCGCCACCGAATTTTAATTTTTGAAAAGGCAAAAATTTGGAAAAAACCTTTTTAGTTTGAAAAATAAAAAAAAATAGTCTGCGAATCAGAAAATAGATTCGGGAGTCGATTGTGAGTAGGGAAGGTGTTAGGCACCCCACAACACCCGTTACTAAGAACGGTTACCCTAAGTTAGTTGTGTAAAATTACCATGGACTCTATTTTATTCTAACTCTCCCTAATGAATCACATGCGAAGCAAAAAGAAGAACTTAAGGAAATAAAATTAAAAGAAAGAAAATTAAGAATAAAACAGAAAGGAACTCAAAGAGTAAAAATAAGTAAAAAGAAAGGAATAAAACTAAAAGGTAAAATAAGATAGAAAGAAATTAAAGAAATAAAATTAAGAGAAAATATTTATTTACAAGGGGCGGACTTGACCTAGGATAAAAGCCTAGGGCCTACGTACCCTTTGAGAAGGATCAAAGTCCACGTAGTTCGAAGGTTGCAAACTATACTTTGGTTGAATTTTGTTTTTGTTTTTGTTTTATCATTTTTTAATTTTTTGTTTAATTTTTTTTTGTTTTGCTTAATTTATTGTTTTATTTTTGTTTTTGTTCTTTTTTTTGAAAAGGCAAAGAAAATAAAAATTATTTTTTCTTTTAACAAATAAAATGATTTTGAAATCGGTTGATGTGTTTTGATTTGTTAAAAGTAAATTTAATTTTACTTTCTTTTTTGCATTTTCAGTTTTTTTTTCTCCCTTTTTTAATCATCTTTTTTTCACTTTTCTCTTTCTATGTCTTTTTTGGTTTTGTTTTATTTGTTTTGATTTTGTTTTTTTATTTTTTTTTGTTTTTTGAAAAGATAAAGAAAATAAGAATTACTTTTCCCTCTAATAATAAAACGATTATCATCTTTTATTTTTTTCACTTTTCTCTTTCTATGTCTTTTTTGATTTTGTTTTGTTTGTTTTGATTTTATTTTTTTTGTTTTGCTTTTGTTTTTGAAAAGACAAAGAAAATAGGAATTACTTCTCCCTTTAATAATAAAACGATTTTGAAATTGACTGATGTATTTATTAAAACGATTTTAAAATTGACTGATATATTTTGATTGGCTAAAAGTAAACTTAATTTTACTTTCTTTTTGCATTTTCAATTCTTTCCTCTCTTTTTTTTCTTTAATAATCTTTTTTTCAATTTTCTCCTTCTATATCTTTGTGGTTTTGTTTTGTTTTGATTTTAATTTTTTCTTTGTTATTTTAGATCTTTTTTTGTTTTAGGAATTTTATTCTTAATAAAAAAATCAATTTGATGCGAACAATTAAGGTGTTCCAAATTTGCTAATTGCATCATTCGAACGATATAGGTGCCCACAGAGACTTATTGTCACACGTGGCCCCCACCAATATTTTAGGGCCGAGGAGATACAAGATCTCACACAGTTACTTTAGAAAGGGATAAAAAAACAAAAAAATGTTTACAAACATTCAACATGGTGTGTGCTTTTATGTTCGATTAATACTATTCAAAACATGTTCATATATTGATTTCTGTGTACAAATAGAAAAGGAAAACCATATGATGTCTCGTCCTCCTGTCTCCAAGGGTAGCCTCCCACTCCCTTGCTTTCATAAGGTCACAGGCCTCCTCCAGGTCATGAACTGCCAAGCCATGGGTCTCACATAAGGAAAGCAAAATGTGCATTAGTTTTTATGAAAAACTATTTGCACCTTAGGTGCATAATATCCATAAACTACATATAAGATTAGCAAGCCTATTTGACATTCTAGCAGATAAAATAAATAAATAAAACAATAGGATCTTCACGATGGGATTCCAACAAACATACCCACAAACTCCACTCCCATTAGAGGGTATTGAAGGAACATTTGTCCAATGATAAGGAAACACAAGTGCGCACAATCTTATAACAACAGGACCTATAACCGGTGCCCACACAAAGGGGCAAAAACCAAAACATAAGATGCCAAACAAGAATAAACTGCACAGGTCTTGTTCCTTATGTCAACTCATCCATTAGTAATGGTGTTCAAACCAGAACAGGGAAGACATGCAAAAGGAAAAACAAAACTGAGCAGCCCATGAATCCATACGAACTAAAAAGTGGATTAGAAAATATATCCCTATACTAGAGAAAATAAAAAAAAAAATTAAATGGCTCACAACAGCCTCTGAATCCCAGTCTCATATAACACAACAACAAGAAACACTAGCCCAATCCAAATAAGAATACCAAACTGCATGAAGTCCAAATCCCCTCTTCAGGAGCCAAAGCAACAAAGCATCAGAACATACATATAAATAATGGAACATTAACACCAATGAACCACATCCATTTTAACCTATTCTCATATCCAACCCCGCAACAAAAAATACTATAACAGATTTAGAATCACAATTAGGGTAACAACAAATGAAAAAAAAAATGAATGATTCTCCCAATAAAAGGGGTAGGACTTCATCAGGACAACATATGAATATGGAAGTTCTTGAGAAACTCCTTCAGGTAGACATATTTAGCACATTAATTTTCAATCCAGGCCAAACCAATAGAATTAAAACCCAAACCAATAGAGACCATAATAGGCATATGCATATCGAAGGATAACATAGAGACAGAATAGATTAAAGATATTCCTACGCTAGTAAAAAAAAATTACAGAATCCAGGGCATCAGAAATAAAAAGAATTCATGAACTCAGCACCCTTAATGTAATGCCGAAAAAATATATATATATTCAATCTATGATGAAGCTCATGGTAAAAACTATGCAAGAAAAGGAGTTCAAAATCTGAACATGATAAGCACAAATTACTGAGATTAGGTTTCCATTAGAGGCATATTCATCCATACACATAATCAGTGTTTGAATTATGGAGAGAAATTAGTACCTCTATTCTTGCGGCTTTCCTTTTTCATTCTTTTCTGTAGCTCAAAAATCACCCAGCAGAAAAGCCTCCCCACCATCTTTCTCCTTCTCTCTGTGTTTTCTTTTTTTCTCACCGAATCCATTTCTCTGCTCGACAAGATGCCATGCCAGGAAACCCCCTCTGTCTCTTACTCTTAGTCTCTTCACCTCTTACTCAGAAGCCCCTTCTCCATCTCAGAGGCCTATTCTCTCGCCCACTCTTTGGGAATCTCTTCTCTCCATCGATCTCTCGGTTCCTCTCTGCCTTCGATTTTTTTTTCTGTCCCCCCGTCACCCTCTATCTTTGAATCAGAAAATCCCTTCCTCCATTTTCTCCTTCTCTGAAAACCCCTTTTCTCCAGAACACCATTCCTCTCTCAACTTTCCATTCTCAAAATTCCCCCCGTCTCAATCTCTTTTCTCTCCTTCGTGTTCTCTCCCTCTGATCTCTGTTCGAATCCCCTTCTGTTTTTTCGAATCCGAAAATCTCTTCCTCCCTTCAATTTTTTTTCGGATTCTCTCCTTGATTTTTTTCAGATCCTCCTCTCTTCTCTGCCTCTCCTCTCGCTCTCGAATTCCAACCCCCCCGAATCTCTTCTGGTTGCTTCTCCTTTATTCGAAAATCCTCTCTGATCTGTTCCTTTCGACCCTCCAGATTTGTGCGCCTGCTGCTCTTCCTTTTCTTCTTTTCAGTGTTCTGTCCCTGTCTCCCTGCTCTCTTCTGTGTTTTCTTTTCTACCTCAGCCTCGTTCTTCGCTGATGGTAGTGATCAGAAGAGTCTAGGTCAAAACACAGGGTTACCTGCGTTTTGGCCCTTTTTTTTTTAAGTATTATATATTTATTATTTTTTTGATTTTGATTTTTTTTTTGCTTGGAGCTAATGGACCGGATTTAGGAGAGTTGGACTGTAGTTTTTTTTGAATTTGGGCCAAAGTATAGTTAAATAAACCTATGTTGAAAAAAAGATTTGGGCTTTCTTCTTTTTTTTATCTTTTTTTTAATCCTTGATTTTTTTTCTTTTCTTTTTTTTCTCCATACTTTTTTTTTATTTTTCCTTTTTGATCTTTTTTTGATTTTTTTTATCGCTTTGGTTTTTATTTATTTATTTATGTTTTCTAAAGCTCTTTTTTTTATTATTTTTTTTCATTTTTTCATTTTCTCCTAATTTTCTATTTTCTTTCTTTTGTTCTTCTTTTTTGTTTGTATTTTTGTTATTTTGATTTTGTAGGTTGTCTGGACAAAATGCGGTGTTCATAGAGGTAATGGTACCACTCTAGGATGCACTACTGTCTTTTCTTCATACTTTTCCACTTTAGACTTTCCTTCCTTGCCCTCTTCTTTTTCATTCAAACTAGCAGTCTTTTTCTCTTTTTTCTGTTGAAGTCCTTCACTTTTAATCTGAATAGAACTTGATGGACCTTTGGAATTCATCTTAGTTGGTTCCTTCACTTGAACTTGCACTTTAGGGAGCTCTTTACCACTTCTCAAAGTGATAACTTTACATTCTTCCTTACCATCTCTCCTTGGATTAGGAATTGTATCACTTGGCAAACCTCTTTGATGCAGTGCATTCACAGTAGACGCTAGCTGCCCCATCTGTACTTCTATATTCTTAAGGGAGGAATCCACCCTTGCATTAATACTAGCTTGCTCTTCATTATTCTTGATCTGAGTGGTCATGAACTTAGCCAACACATCCTCTAGATTCGTTTTGGGCTCTTGAATAGGCATATTTTGTCTTGTCACTTGAGAGAACCTAGGAGGTTGAGTTGGCCTTGCTCCAGAAGATGATAGTTAATTAAGTAATGGACCATTCTTCCAAGAGAAATTCAAATGATTACGCTATGCAGGGTTGTAGGTGTTTGAGTACGGGTTCTGATTCTTTGGAAAGTTCCCCACATAGTTAACTAATTTTGTAGATGCAAAAGGGCAATAATCTGTTGAGTGTAGATCCCTAAGTGTCAATTGAACCCTCTAGTAGGGTCAACAACTATTCCTTAGCCTTTCCTTATAGAGAGAGTGGGAACAGTATAAGTCTCAGAACATCCCTTGGTACTCCATTCTGCTTAAATGAATCACACACTCCTAAAAATGACAGAATGTGACGGTTGGGATCTTTATCGGACCTCTCACTAGTAAATTGTCCATTGAGCTGCAACATGGAGATCATCATAGGCTTTAGCTCAAAATTAGCAGCTTGAAAGTCTGGTACTACAATGCTAAGTTGAGTGGTTCTCATGGTTCTTCCCACAAAATCCTTGATAGTGCGATTTTGATTATCTTCGTTTGCTATATTTGTAGTAGGAACGATTATCTCACTTTCAGGTTGGATTAGTGTAGACCCTTTAGCCAAAATATCCATCAAACTTCTTGTCTTTCTAGGTGTTCTATTAGATCTGGATTTAGGTAGCATAAACTATGTACCTGTGAAAACAAAGGAGTGCAGATCAAAAGTCTCACTAAACCAAAGAAACCAAAAGGTAATTACTAAGGATGTATTAATAAATTACTATAACTAACAACTGAAAGCATAAATAACTAAGAAAGTAAATGAAAAGAAGCAAAGTGTTTAAGCTAAAACTACTCAAAGCCCTCTAATTCTCTTCACCAATTGCCTTGATTCCCCAGCAACGACGCCAAAAACTTGATACTCATTAGATATTGACACCGTAAGTGTACGAGTCATAAGAGTAGTACGTGATGAATATTTAAAATATGTGAGGAATTCATTTGCAAGAACAAAACCAGACACACGCACGACAAATGAATGAAATGTTATCACGAAGCAATGGAAAAAAAAGATATTTTAAATATTTATCATTAAATTCTCTAATAAAAGTTATATATATATATATATATATAGCTTTTTTTCCCAATTGTTTTTCTTAAAAAATTTATATATTAATTTTTCTAAAAGAACTTGATAAAAAATTTATTTTCACAATTTTATCTAAATTTGATCTTAAATGAAACAGATTAAAAAAATAATACCTTTATCCTAAACTTACTTGAACTGTACTATCCAGCTAACATAGCATCAAAAGCAGCAAAGTTCCAAGACCTTCATAATAATTTAAGCTCTTCCTTTTACTTCGTCTCTCCGACTAAATAATCAATATTCAACATTGACTTTGCAAAGACAATACACTCGAAGCAAAGCTGACAAGGGATGCCCATGTAACAACCCATCAATGAATATTCTTAATTAAGATACCATGACAAAAGTTCGAATCCATCCATATATCATATAGATTTTACAGTGCACGCGTTAACAAATTAAGGGCATAGAACAATAAGTAATGATTTTTTATGATGTTGGTAATAGATTAAAATTTGTTATAATATTTCACGAATGTGCTAGTGCCTTGAAAGTGCCATTAATAACAGGCTTTTTATGACGCTAATAATTGATTGTTCAAGATGCTAGTAACAACATAAGGAGTTGGTTATCAACACATTTTAACAATTGTTATTAATTACACATGTGCACTCAATTCGTTAATGTGCATCAGCGAACACACCTGTACATATCACAATGCCTTCAATATAAATTTATTTATTATTTCAAACAAATGATCTACCCGTTTATTGTTTTACGGAAAAAAACCTATTTGCAATTCTCTACATTTTTGCTATCAGATTTTTTAATTAAAATATAATAAATATATTATTTTTCAATAATAACACGATAGTTATATGATTTTTACAAACAAATATATGATTTTTACAACTTATTATTATATGATTAGATTTCTTTAAGAACTTTTTACTTATGTTTTTTTATTCTTATTTTTTTTTATTTTGTTACAAAGGAGTCACAATCCCTAAAGGGTAGGTAGAGAAGGAGATAGAGTAAAGATTGCTCTCACTAATTTTTTTTTTAACTGTCATGTAACATCTTTATTTTTTGTAATAGTTCAAAAGGTAAAATATTATATTTTCAAAATTCAAGTATTAAAATCGTAATTAATTAAATTATAGTTCAGATGTGTTATATGAAGTTTTTTATTCCTTTTTTTTTTCCAAAATACATCTCCCTAGTTAATTTTTTTTTTTAAGTTCTAACTTTGGTTTTTCTGATACATAAGATCTTTGTTTGTTTGTTTTTTTTTGATACACACATAAGATCTTTGTAGTAGTACATGTTTCATATATAGTTTGTCTATAAATTAATGAAGAAACATTCTAAGAATTGACCATTTCATTATTTTATTCGAAACGATAAACTTATTCTTATCCAAAGAAACTTCCACACTTATACTACTTCAACTTTTTTTGGTTATACATAAGTATTGCAATTCGACTTTTTCCAGCTTCGTTGTTGTTTGCAACTAGGTTCAACTGAATAAACTAAATTAAATAATATACTTTATAAGATACTCCTTCCGGTCCAAAATATAAGTCACTCTTAACAAATTCACACTTCTTAAAAAAAATTAATTATATTCTTAAATTTTTCAAATATTACCATATCTTTCCAGTCTTATCTCTGTAGTCAATACAGTTGTTGTTATTAAATGAGGGATTTTTAACACAGCTGTTACCATTAAATGAAAGATATTATGAAAATAATTATTATTATTATTGCTAAGTGACTTACATTTTGGACCAAAATTTTTTTTTAGTTGACTTACATTCTGGACCGGGGGAGTAACTAGTCTCTCTCTCTCTCTCCTTAAATGACTTAGTTTGAAAAACAGAACATATATTTTGATGAAGACCTAGCATTTGTAAGACTTGGGCAAAGCTCCAATCCAGAGGCTACACCAAATTGAATAAAATTCTCACGCGTAATGATGTTCATGCCAAAGGCTTGCGACCATATATATATATATATATATATATATATATATGCATGCAGGGCGAACATCTTCAGACACCAATTACTTAGAAACAATATATAAAGCCTTTCTTCAAGCACTGAACAGCACCATTAATCAACAAGCAGAGAGCAAATCTTTCTTCAAGCAACAAACGGGAACTTTACTAATCTGTGGAGATCAACTCTTTCAAGCCTTTCTTGGTTCAGAGCTGTCATGAAAATCTCAGTAATATTCATCTTACAAATATTAGGAGTTTTGTTCCTCAACAACCTCCTCATTTGTCACGCACTCAGGCATTATACTTTTAAGGTATGTTTATACGAAGCTAATAATAACTTTAACTGTATATGTTGAAGTAATTACTCATAAATATGAACATATATATATAACTACAATACTATAAAAAATAATACTGATCTCTTTTATTAAAAATATAACTTAATAAAAAATATTTTCTGAAATTACTGTTTTAAAGTTATCAATTTTATGTTGAAAACTGTTAATTTAATTTACTCTGAAACTTTATTAAAATTTTAGCGATGCATATTTATCATAAACATGTAATATAATTGTTATCCTTGAAATTATTATTAAGAACATTATATCTAAAGATTCAGACAAGTTAAAATTTATAACAAAGGACCTTAAAAATTAAAATTATTTTTAATACTACAATTATTATCAAATTTTAGAGAATTTATAATTGATTTTAAAATATTTATTACTGGGTATAAAAAATTTTAACACTTTTCTCTACTTAATAATAAATTTCTTAAAATTGATAGTAAATTTCTTCAAATCTTATAGTAATGATGGTCTTTGAAAATAATTTCGATTTTTAAGATCTTTTATTATAAATTTTATAAGATATGAGAGTCTTTAAATACAATTTATTATTATTATTTATAAATTAGCTAAATTTAAAATATCATTTTGTGAATATCTTCTTTATTTTTAATAATTTTTTATCAAATAATTTTACAATTTGTTAAATTTGAAAAATCAACTATTATATATTGATCAAATATATAGCTAACACTTAATATATTATACAATTAATAGATATAAATATATTTTGGCTATTTTGGTGAAAGTAAGGATAATTGTAATTTATTTTTTATTACCGAAAAGATAAATATTGTAGTATATCTTTTGATTCCAAGAAAAAAATATATTATCTTCAAAATAAAGAGAATGGCCACGTCATTGAAAGAAATTTAAGAAAAGAAGAGAGAAACCAATTTGCTCTTAACTTAATATATGATCTGATTAAAAAATTATTCTGGGATCAAAATAAAAAAGAACAAGTGAAAATGACAGGTAATATAAATCTGGTAAGTAGTATACACACACAAAAACGCACCCCTAAGTAAGCGAAGGATGAACAATTGTGCATGTTAATATTTGACTTTTCTGATGTTTTTTAATTTTATTATGGAACCAACTTTAAGCTTTGAAGTTTAAATCTTGCGAAATAATATTATAATATGGAAGTCAACCGAACCAATTTCCAATCCTTGCCCAGGATATAATTTTTAAAGGGCCTTTCTCTTTCTTTGTTGGTGTAAAAGAAACATGATTATTGTTCTTTCCTTGGAAACCATATTTAAAGAAACTTCTGCCTTAATCATAAGAAAACAAGACGTGAGCTAAGCTTAACCTTTCCAAACTCTTAATTTTTAAAAGAGCAATAATTTTCTAAAGCATTCTATAACATGCTTTCCTTAAAAGTTGACACAGAACGAGTATATATTCTAAACCATAACATACTGTAATTTGTAAGATCAAACTGTTAATTTTTTTTCCCTTGCACATTTGTTGCCCAAACAAAACTAGAAGTTATTTGGATGATTTGATTTGACATGAATCATATATATTTTGATTGACAACATGACACATGGTTAGCCACATCAACAAAATTTAATAATATACCAACAGTAGTTTAAAGATAAGAATTCAATTAAAAATATTTATATCAGGATAAGTACAAATTGTTAAATTATGGGGACTAAATAAAAAAATAAATGAAATTATAGAAAACCAAAAAAAATAATTTAACTGTTTTATTTCCCTTGGAAGGTACGTATATATTGAAAGATTCTTATCACTCATTCACTAATATTTTGGATACTATGGTGTTGGATATGAACGTAAAAGATACCTTAATCCATAGTATGTAAGATGTCATGTTTGGTATACCATTGAAAGTTGTCAAAGGAAGAAAACAAATGATATTTTACAAGAGTTACTTAAGCTAAGAGGAATGTGACGTGAGAATCGTGTAACGGGGAATTACATATTTGACTTCATGCAATGCAGAAACTTTCAAGCTTCTGGTAGACCATGGCAAAACCTATCCTCTTCGAATGATCAATGCCGTAACTGGCAACAATCTATTCTTCGCCATTGCAAAACTGAAGTTACACCAATTGAATAATATTCTCACGCGTAATGATGTTCATGTCAAAGCCTCCCAAAACTATATGTATACATGCATGGCGAACTTCTTCAAACAACAGTTACACAGAAACATCTTCAAGCACCAAACAGCACCATTAATCAGCAAGCAGAGAGCCACCCTTTTTTCAAGCAATAAACAGAACTCAACTAATCTGTAGAGATCAACTCTTTCTTCGAGTACTAAACAGAGAGATCAGCCCTTTCTTAGTTCAGAGAGTTATCATGAAAATCTCAGTAATATTCATCTTACAAATATTAGAAGTTTTGTTCCTCAACAACCTCTTCATTTCCCTCGCAATCAGGCATTATACTTTTGAGGTATGTTTTCATGAAACCAATAATATTAAGTTTAACCATATATGTTGAAGTAATTACTCAAATATGGCATTGTATATATATAATAACTGTTAATTTGCATCTTGACGCTTGCATTTAATTGAGTGCAGGTCAAAGACACTTCCTACACAAGACTTTGCAACACCAAGAACATATTGACAGTAAATGGGCAATTTCCTGGGCCAACCTTGTACGTTAACAAAGGCGAAACCATCATTGTTGATGTCCATAACCGAGCCAATGAGAGCATCACCATCCACTGGTAAAAACAATTAAATTAAACCAAGCCCACGTTTGTCTTCTCAATTAGTTTATTAAGCTTAAATATGATTTGTGAGAAAGTTAATTATAAACTTGAAACTGTAAATTTGCAGGCATGGAGTGAATCTACCAAGATATCCATGGTCAGATTGTAAGAGCCGACGTGAATTTGCGATGCAGGCAGGAGAAGAATAACGACGTGAAGAAGAATGCATGAAGTTGACTTCCCATGCAAAAATCGGACAGCTGCCATGCACCAATTGATCCTCTGCCATTTTACTGAAGTGCCCCTCCCCTCCTTTTCCTTCAGCTGGGTTTCTTCGGTCATTTCCATCCAAAGTCTCTGCAGTATATATCTATCCAGCGAAGCACAGAACCGCCATCTTCATCCCCTGTTTTCGCTGGTTGCTGGCTTCTCTGCTTCTTCAAGCTGCTGTACGCTGCTGTGGCTGTTTCTTCATGCTGTAAACCTGCTCCAGAACTGCTGCTTCATCAGTCTCATGGAGGCTCCTTGCTGGACGAATGGTATGGCTGCATAAACACTGAAATCTTCCTCCTCTGTTCAGCGTTTCTGCTGCCCTGTTCCAGCGCTGATTTTTGTTTAAATTCCAGCTGCAGCTTCTCCTTGAATTGGGTGAGGTTTTGCTGCTGTTTCGGGTGAGACCACGCCAGAAATTTTCATCATCTCCTTCCTCTATTTAGCACCTCCAGTATACACAGGTTGCAACGCTATTTTGGTCCGAAAGTTAAGCTGAAAGTTGCTCCCTGAGTTGCTAAATTCCAGCACTGGTTCTGTTGTGCGTAATGCTCCTGCTGGACCCTTTTTCAGCACCTCATCTCCCTTGGTGTTGCTGAACAGCGTCTCATCCCTACACCACTTCCACTTCATTTTCTGGTTTGCTTCTAGTTGCTATTTGCTTTCCTTCGTTTAAGCTAAATTTAGTGGCTGTATGGGACTAGTGTTAGGCGTGAAATTCCGTTGCATGTGTTGCTTCTTTGATTCCAAATTCTGGTGCTTCTCTTAGATTAACGCTTGTCCTGTGAAGTGGCAGTTTGAAGGGAAGTCCTATGCTGGAGAAAAAAATAAATAAATAATAATAATGCAAAAAAAAAAAAGACTTTAGTTGGGTTGAAATTGATTTTTCTCATACTAAATTGTATACCCTTTTTTTTTTTTATATACACTAAATTCCTTCAATTTCTGCATATACCTTCCTCAAAATTGATTGTTATACTTCTTCTTAATTCTTAAATTATAATTATGCAGAATAAACTTCTCGATTAAAAATGGTATACCTTTCTTTTAGTTTTGAATTGGGGTTTAGCTCCTAAGTGGAACCAAGGAAGAGAAGGTACAAAATATGTAGAAGAAACTTACTGTACGCGTATGGAAGGCGTGAAATTAGTAGAGGATTAAATATTAAATTTTGATAAGTCCGAGTCCTGTATGAAACTAATTGGAGTGATTCATTGTCTAAACTCTGGTGAACGGGTATTGTAGGAGATTCTGAGACTGCGATATAGCCGAGGAACGGGTCGGGGAATTTCTGTGATATCTTGGAAGGTGAGTAAGTATGCGGACCAAAGACTCAGAAATTTCTTGTTTCGATACTAAGTTTCCTTGTAGTGTTTCAACAATCTGATTATTTATTTATAGAAATATATATTTCAATGCTTGGTCATATGCATATTTCTCCAAAATCGGTTCGAACATGAATATGTTTAAAAATCGATAGATGTTGGAATTAATTGGAAATTTTATGATGAACTCGATCTGGAAGGTATTCTGTCTGGAAAACTAAATGATTTTAGGAAGTTATCTGCTCAGAACCCTGTAGCTAACAGCAGTAGATGTTAGCCTTGGTGCACCATGATCTGAACCTCAGCTAGCAGGGGTGGTGCTAGCCCCGTGTGCAGGCCACCACATGCGGAGTTATTGTATTTTCGCAAGCTGAAAGCTTTGCGTCTGTAGTGATTTTCCCCGCGAGCTGTGTGCTCTGCGTCTGTGTTCCGATTGGTTCTGTTTAGATGCGTTCGGGGTATTTTGAAAAAGAGTCGGTTTAAAATCTGTTTCATATGATCTATATCTGTATATATATATGTGTAAACCTATTTGACTTACATTTATTTTAAAAAGGGTCGGTGTGCTTATTCACTGAGTATTCGACTCATTTTTTTTGTATATATATACTTTTCAGAGAGCAGTAGGGACTCTAGTCTGCCCCCAGCCGCCTTCTAGTGGCTGACCTCGGGAGACGTTCTTTGGCGAGCCTGCGGAGCTCCTGTGGGTGTATTGTGATTGTATATATATTTTGTTTGAAAATTTGTAAACCCTTGTAAAGCTGGCTCCACTGAATCATTGTTAGGGTATCCCCACACCCCAGATGTTTTCTTTTGGTCTGATTGCGCCCTTTCGGGCTATATTGTACTGTCTGAGCGTTTGTAGAAATTTCGGGAGGTCTACGTTATAGAGGAGACTCTGCCGAAATTTCTACAAATGTCCTCTAAAGAAAAACTCATATGTTTCATATGATTCAAATGAATGCCATAAGTATTTCCTCTATATAATTCCGCTTCCGCGCATGTGTACTTAAAATTTGGGGTGTGACACAGATGGTCCTGAATTTGTCACTCAATGCCCAATACAACCTGGTGATAAGTTTAGCCAGAAGGTCATCTTTTCTGAAGAGGAAGGAACTCTTTGGTGGCATGCTCACAGCGACTACTCCCGAGCCACTGTTCATGGCGCTATTGTCATTAAACCCAAGCCAGGAACCACCTACCCTTTTCCCAAACCACATGCAGAATTTCCCGTTATATTAGGTATATAATCTATTAATTCAAGGACTGGACTTGATAAACTTTTTGAAATGCTTGTTCTTAAGTTTTCTGATAAAAAAAATTGACATATGATGAAAATATTTTGAAAGACCAAAATTTAACCATATATTGGTGAATGCAGGAGAGTAGTGGAAACAAGATATCGTTCAGGTTTACAATGATTTTCGTAAAAGCGGAGGAGATCCCATGTTGTCTGATGCTTTCACCATTAATGGCCAACCCGGTGATCTTTACCCATGCTCAAACTCTGGTAATTAATATATATGCTTTTTTTTTATTCCTCTATTTGTTTATTCTCTCTGTATAACATAATTCTGATGATTTTGTATTTATTGCAGAAACTTTCAAGCTGAAAGTTCGACATGGCAAAACCTATCTTCTCCGAATGATCAATGCCGCACTAGAAGACGTTCTGTTCTTTGCCATTGCGAACCATAAACTCACAGTGGTAGGAACAGATGGAAGCTACATAAAGCCAGTGAAAGTAGATCACATCACAATCTCACCTGGTCAAACTATGGATGTCTTACTAGAAGCAAACCAACCATTAGATCGCTATTACATGGCTGCTAAAGCTTATTCCAGTTCTCCTAATGTTGTTCCATTTAACCCCACAATTACCACCGCTATCCTTCAATACCAAGGAAATTACATCCCAACTTCAACTACCCCTTCCTTGCCTTTCCTTCCAGCCCCAAACGACACCGTTGCCTCCACCAACCTCATAAGCCAGTTTAGAAGCTTGGCAGACAAGAACCATCCCATTGATGTGCCCTTAGAAATAAGCACGAAGCTTTTCTACACAACCTCTGTTAACACATTACCATGTGCGAATGGCTCCATTTGTCCTGGCCCAAATCGGAATCGCTTCTCGGCTAGTATGAACAACATAAGCTTCCAATTTCCTCCTGGGGCTAACATTTTGCAGGCTTATTACAACAACATTAGTGGTGTTTATGGGAAGAAGTTTCCAGATGTGCCCCCATTGGCGTTTGATTTCACCGGTAATGATCTGCCTCCGTTCTTGTTGACTCCGACGGTGGGTACGAAGGTGAAGGTGCTTGAGTATGGATCCACGGTGGAGCTTGTCCTTCAGGGCACTAATGTGCTTGCTGGAACCGAGCACCCTATTCACCTGCATGGGCATAGTTTCTATGTGGTAGGTTGGGGATTTGGGAACTTTGACAAAGACAAGAACCCTTTGAAGTACAATCTTTGTCACACCCCAAATTTTAAGTACACATGCGCGGAAGCGGAATTTTATAGAGGAAATACTTATGGCATTCGTTTGAATCATATGAAACATATGAGTTTTTCTTTAGAGGACATTTGTAGAAATTTTGGCAGAGTCTCCTCTATAACGTAGACCTCCCAAAATTTCTACAAAGTCTCAGACAGTACAATATAGCCCAAAAGGGCGCAATCAGACCAAAAGAAAACATCTGGGGTGTGGGGATACCCTAACAATGATTCAGTGGAGCCAGCTTTACAAGGTTTTACAAAGTTTCAAACAAAATATATATACAATCACAATACACCCACAGGAGCTCCGCAGGCTCACCAAAGAACGTCTCCAGAGGTCAGCCACTAGAAGGCGGCTGGGGGCAGACTAGAGTCCCTACTGCTCTCTGAAAAATATATATATACAAAAAAAATGAGTCGAATACTCAGTGAATAAGCACACCGACCCTTATTAAAATAAATGTAAGTCAAATAGGTTTACACATATATATATACAGATATAAACCATATGAAACAGATTTTAAACCAACTCCTTTTTCAAAATACACCGAACGCATCTAAACAGAACCAATCGGAACACAGACGCAGAGCACACAGCTCGCGGGGAAAATCACTACAGACACAAAGCTTTCAGCTTGCGAAAATAAATAACTCCGCGTGTGGTGGCCTGCACACGGGGCTAGCACCACCCCTGCTAGCTGAGGTTCAGATCATGGTGTACCAGGGCTAACATCTACTGCTGTTAGCTACAGGGTTCTGAGCAGATAGCTCCATAAAATTTCCAAATAGCATTTCAGACAAAGTATGTTCAGATCAATTTCACAGTAGGATTTCCAATTAACTCGACATCCGTAAATTTGCAAAATTCCTAATTGAAATCGAATTTTGGTAATTATGCTTATGACTACATTTTGAAATATATATCCCCATAAATAGAGAATCAAATTCTTAAAACACTGCAAGGAAACTTAAGAACAGAAATAAGAATTTCCTGAGTCTTTGGTCCACGTTACTTACTCACCTTCCGAGATACCACATAAATTCCCCGACCCGTTCCTCGGCTATATCTCAGTCTCAGAATCTCCTACAATACCCGTTCACCAGAGTTTAGACAATGAATCACCCCAATTAGTTTCATACAGTACTTGGACTTATCAAATTTAAAATTTAATCCTCAACTAATTTTATGCCTTCCAACTCGTATGGTAAATTCCATATACATATTTTGTGCTTCTTTTCCTTGGTTCCACTTAGGAGTGAAACCCAATTTCAAAAATTAAAAGAAATGTCTACCATCTTTAATCGGAAAATGTATTCTAATTTAACAATTAAGAAAGGAGCACAGGGGGTTTTGGTCCTTAATTAAAATGGTATATATATATATGTAAAATTTTTGGGGGGATTACTGTACCGAAAAATGAGTGTATAGTTTAGCATGAAGGAATTTGAGATTACTCCAACCGAAATTAGCTTCCTTCAGCATTTTTTTTTCCTATGCTAAGCTTAACTAGCTGACCACACCCAACACATGCAAAACTCGTGCAAAACAGGGAAGAAAATGCTTGGAAAATTGACCAGAAAAGTCAATACATACTTCGAAAATTCCAGACTTAAATTTCTATGCAACGTTGCTCTCTTCCTTCACATACATGGTCCTGAAGCTCCGCTTGAATAGAGAGCAGAAGGCTGTATCGAAAAGAAAACACAGCAACTCATATGGCGTGAAAAAGGAGAAGGAAGATGAACCCAACCAAGAAAATCTGTGCAGCAGAATTTCGGACCTGGAAGGTGTCTTTTCTGGCGTGATTTCTCCAGTCTCCAGCAGCCAAAAATGGAGCAAATTCAAGGAGCAACTTTCAGCTTAAATTTCGGACCAAAACAGCGCTGAAACAGAGGAGGAAAATCTGCAGTAGAAAGTGAAAACTGGATTAGCCAACCATGGCGCTAAACAGAGGATAAGAGGTGGAATTTTCTGGCTTGCTCTCACCCAAAAACCAGCAGCAAAATGGAACTCATTCAAGGAGGAACATGCAGCTGAAATTGGAACAAGATTAGCGCTGAAACAGGGCAGCAGAAAAAGAGAATTTTCGGTCAGCTCCAGACTTCATCCAACAAGAGGAAATATGCGACTGAAAAGAAGCTATTCTACCCGATAAATACCAGAAGCAACTCATACAGCATGAAGAAATTAAGGGAGCAGCACACCGTGACAGTAACATGCTGAACAGGGGAGAAAATTATAGCTTTGTTTTAGCGCTTCGGTTCATCCAGTAGGGAGCTTCCACTGCGACTTGAAGGGAGCATCAGTTCTGGAGCACTCAACTGAAGCAACTCAAGGCGTGAAGAAGCAGCAGATTTACGCCAGTAGCTCGAAGAAGATGAAGGATCCAGCGTCCAGCGAAAACAGAGGATGAAGACTGCACAATTCTGGTGGTTCTGTGATGCTGCGCTGGAGGATAATTACTGCAGCAAGTCTGGATGGGAAATGACCGAAGAACCAGCTGAAGGAAGAAGGAGAGGAAGGTTACATCTGTAATTTCTGGAAGAGAAAATCTCCAACGTGGCAGCTGCATGTTTTGCGTTGAAAAGTCAATCCTTCATGCATGAATTCACGTAAGTATTTCTTCCCTTCCTGCATCACGTTGGTTTCTCACAATCTTGTTGATCCTCCTTATCAAAACACCGTGGCTATACCCAAAAACGGTTGGGTCACCATACGGTTCACGACCAAAAATCCAGGTATTTTATATTTATTGCACTTGTTTTGTTTTGGGTCTTAAATATTAGTTTAATTCAATATTTGTGGATTTTATATTTATTGCTCTTGTTTTGTTTTGGATCTTAGAAATTGTTTTTGTTTGGTTTTGTCACACCCCACAAATTTAAGTACGATGACGCAGAAGCGGAAAAATGAATAAATAATTATGGGTATCAATTTTGATTCATATAAAACATATAAGCTCTTCTTTAAAGGACATTTCTAGAAATTTCGGGAGAGTCTCCTCTATAACGTAGACCTCCCGATATTTCTACAAATTGTCAGTCAACACAATACATCCAAAAGGGATAACCCATATCCATTCAGACCAAAAGAAAAATCCGGGGAGTGGGGATGCACTAGCTATGATTCAGTGGAGCCAACTTTACAAGGTTCAGGACAAAATAGGTTACACCCATATAAACAAAATACACCCACATGAGCAACTATAGGCTCGCCAACAAAAGAAATCAAGAGATCAACCACTAGAAGGCTGCTGGGGGTAGAGTAGGGTCCGTACTGCTCTCTGAAAAAAATATTTTGAGAAAAATGAGTTTGATACTCAATGAATAAACAATGCCAACCTCTTTAAAATAAGCATAGGGTCAAATAAGTATATATATATATATAGATACCGTATGAAACATGCTTTATACAAATTCTTTCTCAAAATGCACTAAAAGCACTTAAACAGAACCAATTGGAACAGACGCAGAGCACACAGCTTGCGGGGAAAATCACTACAGACGCAAAGCCTTCAGCTTGCGAAAATAAAATGACTCCGCATGTGGTGGCCTGCACACGGGGCTAGCACCACCCCTGCTTACTGAGGTACAGATCATGGTGCATCAGGGCTAACATCCACTGCTGTTAGCTACAGGGTTCTGAACAGATAACTTCATAAAACAATGCATTTTTTTCCTTTTAACCTCTCAGACAGAATACCTTCCAGATCGAGTTCATCGTAAAATTTCCAAATAATTCAAACATCTATCAATTTGAAAAATTCATGTTCGAACCAATTTTTGGTAAATATGCATATGACAAAATATTGAAATGTGTATCTCTATAAATAGATAATCAAATTTTTAAAACACTGCAAGGAAACTTAGTAACAAAATAAGAATTTCCCATGTCTCACGGTCCACATTACTTACTCACCTTCCAAGATTTTTATAGAAATTTCCTGACCCTTTCTCAGCTATGCCTCAATCTCCTGAATTCCCTACAATACCCGTTCATCAGATTTTAGAGGGGGATTCATTCCAATGATCTCATACAGGACTTATCTGGTTTTAAAAATTATTCCTCTACTAATTTTTCGCCTTCCATACTTGTACAATATATACCATATACAAATATTGTGCTCTCTTTTCCCTAATTTCACTTAGGAGCTAAACCCAAAACCCAGAAATAAAGGAAACGCATACCGTCTTTAATCTGCAGCCACACGTTAAAGGGAAGCTTGTTCTGCATAATAGAATTTAGCAAGTAAGAGGGAGCACAACAAAATTGTGTCTTAATTTATGAAATGTATATGTAGAAATTGAAAGGAATTAGTGTGTAGAAAAGTGGGTATACAATTTAGCATAAAGAAAGTCAAACTTATTCCAACTAAAATCACTTCTTGCACCACCTTTTCTCCTGTGCAGGACCTCCCTTAGCTGGCCACTACAGAAAATGCATTACAAAGTTAAGAAAATAGAGGAGGGAGACGCATGAAGAGGAGACTAGAAAAACAACACATACATCAGAAATTTCCAGGCCCAAAAACACTATATAGCGTTGCTCTCCTGCCACACACACAGCCACGAAGCTCAGCTTAAGCGAAGAGGAGGAGGGCTGCAAGGAGAGCGAACCAGCAGAACAAAATGGCGTGAGCAGAGGGGAGAAGATGAACCCAGTAAAAGCAAATCATATGGGAAAAATTTCAGACCTGGGAAATTAATTTTCTGGCTTGGTTTCACCAGCAACCAGCAACAAAAGCTTAACAAAATTCAAGGAGCAAACACCAGCAGCAGTAACTCGAACAAGGATAGCAAGTAACGCTGAACAGAGGAGAAATAAATTGCAATTTTTTTTATCAACCCAGCCTTCATCCAGCAGAAGGAGTTATGCGACTTGAATGAAGCAACTTACTGGAGATGGAGTAGAGAGTAATTCATAGCTCGAAGAAGCAGAAGTGCAGCGTCCAGCGAAGGGATGAAGATGCAGAGTTTTCGAGTCTGTTCTGCAAGTGCTCTGCTAGAAGGATATGTGCTGCAGAAGTCTGAAAGATAAATGACCAAAAAGCCAACTTAAAGGAGGTAAAAGGAGGGATATATCCATAAAGTTGCAGAATGAAGAAAGCTGGTACGTGGCAACTGCAAGAATCAGCATTGAAAAGTCAACTCCACTCCCTTCCCATGCATCATGCACGTCGGGTTTTACAATCTCTCCCCCCAAAAAAATTCGGTCCCCGAATTTATATATATATACATATACATACCAACCTTAATTCTCAAATAAATAGGAGTATTTTGCACGCATTTCGCTTTCCATCTCCCATGTAGCCTCCTCTGGGGTATGGTGACGCCACAGGACTTTCACTGACATAATCTCCTTGGAACGTAACTTCTTCGTTTGTCTACCCAAAATTGCAACAGGAATTTCTTCATAAGCTAAACCTTCACTTAAAGAAACATCTTGGTTCTACAACACGTGAGAGGGATCCTGTACATATTTCCTTAACATTGAAACATGAAATACTGGGTGGATATTAGATAATTCCGGTGGCAACGCTAGATGATAGGCTACAGCCCCAACTTGCTCTAAGATCTCAAATGGTCCCACATATCTTAGGGTCAACTTTCCTTTCTTCCCAAATCTCATCACACCTTTCATAGGAGACACCCTGAGAAACACATAGCCCCCGATCATAAACTCCAAATCACGGCGTTGACAGTCCATATACGCTTTTTGCCTGCTCTGAGCTGCTACCAACCTTTCCTTGATTACTTTCACCTTTTCTAAGGCATCTTGCACTAACTCAGGTCCTAATGATTTAACTTCTCCAGTTTCAAACCATCCAATGGGAGACCTGCACTGTCTCCCATATAATGCCTCGAAGGGTGCCATCTGTATGCTAGCTTGATAACTATTATTATAAGCAAATTCCACCAATGATAAATAGTTATCCCAGCTACCACCAAAGTCCATAACACACAACCTTAGCATATATTCTATTATTTGTACAGTCCTCTCAGATTGCCCATCAGTCTGAAGATGAAAGGCGGTGCTAAGATCTAATCGGGTACCCATAGCCTCTTGAAAGGCTCTCCAGAACTTAGAAGTAAATTGGGGTCCTCGATCAGAAATTATAGACATTGGTATACCGTGAAGCTTCACTATCTCGTTCATGTAAAGCTGTGCATATTTTGCCACATTATACTTTGTTTTCACAGAGAGGAAATAAGTTGTTTTAGTGAGTCTGTCCACAATCACCCAGATAGCATCATAACCCCTTACTGTTTGAGGTAGTCCCGTTACAAAGTCCATGGTGATTCTTTCCTACTTCCACTCGGGTATTTCCAGCCGTTGATGTAATCCTACTGGTTTCTGATGTTCTGCCTTAACTTGCTGACATGCCAAACAATGAGAAGCAAAATGCACTATATCTCTCTTCATGCCTTCCCACCAGTATACTTGCTTTAAATCTTGATACATCTTTGTAGAACCTGGATGGATCGTATACCGAGAACAATGAGCTTCTTCCATAAGTTCTCTCTTCAACTCATCCACATTTGGCACACACAATCGAGTACCGAACCATAAAACGCCATTTGAATCTAAAATGAATTCATTTTTCCTTCCACTTTTGACGTCATCCACCAATTTACATATTTGTGCATCCCTGGCTTGAGCAGTTTTCAACCTTTCAAATAAAGATGAATGAAGCTGCACATGAGCCAAAAACATTCCTGGCTCTTTAATCTCAAATTGGATTCCTAAACACTCAATCTTATGAAGATCTAAAATTAGCGGTCTCCGTGTCTCCGCAATATGTCTCAAGCTCCCCATGGATTTCCTGCTCAGAGCATCTGCTACTACATTAGCCTTACCTGGATGGTATAAAATGGTATAATCATAATCTTTAAGTAACTCCATCCACTGCCTTTGCCTTAGATTCAGATCCAACTGTTGGAAGATATATTTAAGGCTTTTATGATCTGTATAGATTTCACATGTCTCCCCATATAAATAATGTCTCCAGATTTTGAGAGCAAAAACCACTGCAGCCATTTCTAAATCATGGGTTGGGTAATTCTGTTCATGCTTCTTAAGTTGTCTAGAGGCATAAGCAATCATGTGACCATGCTGCATCAATACACATCCCAGGCCAATCCTATAAGCATCACAGTACACAACATAACCTCCCAATCCCGAGGGTAATGCCAAAATTGGTGCAGAAGTCAAACAATCTTTCAATTTCTGAAACCCCTCTTCACACAGCTCAGACCACTGAAATTTCACATTTTTCTGGGTTAGTCTTGTTAGCGGCGCAGCTATTTTTGAAAAGTCTTTAACAAACCAACGATAATAACATGCCAAGCTCAAGAAACTGTGAATCTCTGTAACTATAGTAGGCCTTGGCCATTTTTGAACTGCTTCCACTTTACTAGGATCTACTTGCACCCCATCTTTCGAGATTACATGGCCCAAAAAGGCAATTCTTTCTAGCCAAAATTGGCATTTAGAAAGTTTAGCATATAGTTGGTGTTCTCGTAACACTTGTAGTGTCATTCTCAGATGTTGTTCATGCTCTTCATAGCCCTTAGAATAAATCAAAATATCATCAATGAACACAATAACAAATCGATCTAGGAATGGCTTAAACACTCGATTCATCAGGTCCATGAATGCAGCTGGGGCATTAGTTAACCCAAATGGCATCACTAGAAATTCATAATGACCATACCGAGTTCTAAAAGCAATTTTTGGGATGTCTTCCCTTCTGATTCGTAGTTGATGATAACCCGATCTTAAATCAATTTTTGAGAAGTATTGAGCTCCCTGTAATTGGTCAAATAGGTCATCTATACGAGGCAAAGGGTACTTATTCTTCACTGTCACTTTATTCAGCTGTCTGTAATCTACACATAAGCGAAGAGAACCATCCTTCTTCTTAACAAAAAGGACAGGTGCGCCCCAAGGAGACATACTAGGGCGAATAAAACCCTTGTCCAACAGGTCTTGCAATTGATTCTTTAGTTCACTAAGCTCCAGAGATGCCATTCGATAAGGAGGAACAGATATAGGCTGAGTGCCTGATAACACATCAATGCAAAATTCAATTTCCCTTTCAGGAGATAATCCTGGTAATTCCTCGGGTAAAATATCAAGGAATTCTTTTACTACAGGAACCTATTCCAATACTAGGACTTGTAATTCTATATCCCGAACCATAGCTAAATATCCTTGATATCCCTTTTTTAAGAGCCTCTGAGCTTCTATCACAGATATTAAATTGTTTGGTGCTTCACTTCGATCACCTTGAATAACAAAAGGTGATTTTCCCAGAAAATTACATCTCACCTGCTTAAGATGACAATCCACCACTGCATAGCAGGACACTAACCAATCCATTCCGAGTATTACATCAAACCCTACTATTGTAAGCACTATCAAGTCAACTAGTGTCTCGCAATCGGCCAGTGTAATATACACGCCTTATATACCCGTTCAACCATTACAAATTCCCCCACTGGGGTTGCCACAAGTAACGGGCACTCTAACTTTTCAGAGTCCTTACCAATCTTCTTTGCAAAGTAGGGAGATATATAAGAATGTGTAGAGCCAGGATCAAATAAGGAGTAAGCAGCATGTGAACAAACCGTAAGTATACCTATTACCACGGCGTTAGATGCTTGTGCGTCCTGTCTATTTAGTGCAAAAACCCAAGCCTGACCTAGTCCTGTAGTCACCTGTCCTCTGCCTACTACTGTCCCACTGCTGCTACCTCGACCACTCTAAACTGTAACTGTACTGGTAGATGGAGTCCCTGTTGAAAATTGCCTAGTGGGTCGAACTGATGCCTGACTAGAATCAGGGTAACGCTGAGGACAATCTCTCACCAAGTGTCCCACTTGCCCGCAATGAAAACATACTCCCGTCCCTCTGTGGCAAGTGCCTGAATGTATCTTTCCACAAATGGAACAGGGACCTCTAGATTGACGAGATGGAGCAGTAACTGGGGTAGACATTGTGCTAACCCCTCGGAATGATGCTCTGTGTCGGTCAGTACCGTTAGAAATTGAAGTCAGAGGCCCCGTAAAAGCTTGAGTAAATCTCTGATGACTCTGAGGTCTGAGACCATAAGAAGGTCCAGCTACAAAGGAACTATCTCCTTGTCTCCCATCACTGTCATGCTTCCTTTTTCTTTGAGAAATATCCTCCTCCTTATCTCTCATCTCTATCATAAGTACACAATCCACCGCAGCTGAATATGAAGGGAAGAGGTTCATCTGTGGAGCAATCACCCTATACAACATACGAGGTAGCCCATTCACAAATCGCTTAATCTTGTCCCTCTCAGTAGGGACTAAATGGGGGGTGTAGCGAGACAACTATGTGAACCGAATGTCATAATCAGAAACGCTCATGCCTGGAATTAATTTAAGACCCTCAAATTCTCTGGCCCTAGCATCCCGGACACTCTGTGGCAAAAAGTGATCCATAAAGAGTCCCTTAAATTCTTCCCATAACATTAGAGGAGCTCCAATAGGCCTGTCCCCCAGTAAGGTCTGATACCATATGTAAGCCGCATCTTGTAACTGAAACCCGGCAAACTCAGCGGATTTTGCACTTGAGCAACTCAAAGCTCTGCATATCTTCTCAATACCATCAATAAATAACTGGGGATCCTCCTGACTTTCTATCCTGGAATAAGTGGGAGGCTTCAATTTTAAGAACTGGAAGAGGGTTACCAGGAACTCCCTTTCCTCCCTCATCGCTTGGGGCCCTACCAATCTTGGATGAACTGGCGGTGCAATTTCCTCCACAGGCTGTGGAGGCTCTACCCTGTCCGCAGGTGAGGCCTACCTAGGGGGCCGAATAGTTCCTCGACCCCTACCCCGACCTCGACCACGGCCTCTGATACGTGGTCTAGTTTGTTGGGCTGATGCACTTGCAGAAGCCTGATCTACAACTGTTAATCTATTAACGGAATGAATTCTGGGAGGCATATCCACACTACAAAAAAAAATATGATCATCATTCAAATCATTCTCCAGATTGGAAGTAACATTTAACAAGACAACATACTTGAAGGAATATCTTGGGACACCTTATAAGGTTTTCAGTGACACCTTAAGTATAGTTATGCCCGGGTTCATAACCATAATTGAGATTTCACCGAAAACTCTTGCTCCACAGGACCACAGAAAGACCTAAGCTCTGATACCAAACTGTCACACCCCACAAATTTAAGTACGATGACGCAGAAGCAGAAAAATAAAAAAAATAATTATGGGTATCAATTTTGATTCATATAAAACATATAAGCTTTTCTTTAAAGGACATTTGTAGAAATTTTGGTAGAGTCTCCTCTATAACGTAGACCTCCCGATATTTCTACAAATTGTCAGTCAACACAATACATCTAAAAGGGATAACCCATATCCATTCAGACCAAAAGGAAAATTCGGGGAATGGGGATGCCCTAGCCATGATTCAGTGGAGCCAACTTTACAAGGTTCAGGATAAAATAGGTTACACCCATACAAAAAAAATACACCCACATGGGCAACTGCAGGCTCGCCAATAGAAGAAATCAAAAGATCAACCACTAGAAGGCTGCTGGGGGTAGAGTAGGGTCCGTACTGCTCTCTGAAAAAAAATATTTTAAGAAAAATGAGTTTGATACTCAATGAATAGGCAATGCCAACCTCTTTAAAATAAGCATAGGGTCAAATAGGTATATATATATATAGATACTGTATGAAACATGCTTTATACAAAATCTTTCTCAAAATGCACTGAAAGTACCTAAACAGAACCAATTGGAACAGACGCAGAGCACACAGCTCGCGGGAAAAATCACTACAGACGCAAAGCCTTCCGCTTGCGAAAATAAAATGACTTCGCGTGTGGTGGCCTGCACACGGGGCTAGCACCACCCTTGCTAGCTGAGGTACAGATCATGGTGCACCAGGGCTAACATCCACTTCTGTTAGCTACAGGGTTCTGAACAGATGACTTCATAAAACAATGCATTTTTTTCCTTTTAACCTCTCAAACAGAATACCTTCCAGATCGAGTTCATCGTAAAATTTTCAAATAATTCAAACATCTATCAATTTGAAAAATTCATGTTCGAACCAATTTTTGGTAAACATGCATATGACAAAATAGTGAAATGTGTATCTCTATAAATAGATAATCAAATTTTTAAAACACTGCAAGGAAATTTAGTAACAAAATAAGAATTTCCCATGTCTCACGGTTCGCATTACTTACTCACCTTCCAAGATTTTTATAGAAATTCCCTGACCCTTTCTCAGCTATGCCTCAATCTCCTGAATTCCCTACAATACCCATTCATTAGATTTTAGAGGGGGATTCATTCCAATGATCTCATACAGGACTTATCTGGTTTTAAAAATTATTTCTCTACTAATTTTTCACCTTCCATACTCGTACAATATATACCATATACATATATTGTGCTCTCTTTTCCCTAATTCCACTTAGGAGCTAAACCCAAAACCCAGAAATAAAGGAAACGCATACCATCTTTAATTTGCAACCACACGTTAAAGGGAAGCTTGTTCTGCATAATAGAATTTAGTAAGTAAGAAGGAGCACAACAAAATTGTGTCTTAATTTAAGAAATGTATATGCAGAAATTGAAAGGAATTAGTGTGTAGAAAAGTGGGTATACGATTTAGCATGAAGAAAGTCAAACTTATTCCAACTAAAATCACTTCCTGCACCACCTTTTCTCCTGCGCAGGACCTCCCTTAGCTGGCCACTACAGAAAACGCATCACAAAGTTAAGAAAACAGAGGAGGGAGACGCATGAAGAGGAGACCAGAAAAACATCACATACATCAAAAATTTCCAGGCCCAAAAACACTATATAGTGTTGCTCTCCTGCCACACACACAGCCACGAAGCTCAACTTAAACGAAGAGGAGGAGGGCTGCAAGGAGAGCGAACCAGCAGAACAAAATGGCGTGAGCAGAGGGAAGAAGATGAACCCAGCAAAAGCAATTCATATGGCAGAAATTTCAGACCTGGGAAATTAATTTTCTGGCTTGGTTTCACCAGCAACCAGCAGCAAAAGCTTAACAAAATTCAAGGAGCAAACATCAGCAGCAGCAACTTGAACAGGGACAGCAAGTAACGCTGAACAGAGGAGAAATAAATTGCAGTTTTTTTTTATCAACCCAGCCTTCATCCAGCAGAAGGAGTTATGTGACTTGAATGAAGCAACTTACTGGAGATGGAGTAGAGAGTAATTCACAGCTCGAAGAAGCAGAAGTGAAGCGTCCAGCGAAGGGATGAAGATGTAGAGTTTTCGAGTCTGTTCTGCAAGTGCTCTGCTGGAAGGATATGTGCTGCAGAAGTCTGAAAGTTAAATGACCAAAAAGCCAACTTAAAGGAGGTAAAAGGAGGGATATATCCGTAAAGTTGCAAAATTAAAGAAGCTGGTACGTGGCAGCTGCAAGAATCAACATTGAAGAGTTAACTCCACTCCCTTCCCATGCATCATGCACGTCGGGTTTTACAAGTTTGATTACGTAGGTGTATGGTTCATGCATTGCCATTTAGAACGTCACGTGACATGGGGGATGGCTATGACTTTCATTGTGAAGAATGGTAACAATCCAGAAGAGCAGATGCTGCCACCACCACTGGATATGCCTAAATGTTTATTTTAATTTTAAGGGAAAATGACCATGGAAATTTGCCTAACATATTTTTGTATTCTTTTATTATTATTTGTTTATTCATTATTTTATTCTTTGGGACGAGGGGAAGTAGAATTTGACAGAAGAAGGATATCAATAATTTGTAAAATTTGTTTGTACATGATTCACTTTGTTTGAACGCTTTGAAATAAAATCGTTGTTCAATATTATTTCATTGACAATGTCAACAGAATGAAATTTATATTATTTTAATTTATTTTAGCAAATTGTACAGAAAGCACCACACGAAATTATTACATATGTTTTTTACTTTCTCTGCGTTGGTATAGGTTCGCGCCTTTGATATTTTTCTTTCCTACGCTTTTGCCTTTGAATATTTCATGAAAGCTTTCCTTTCATTTACGTCAATATGAATTATATGATTCATTTTGTAAATTTTTTTTCTTAACCTTTGACGCAAATACTAGTACATAGGGTAATGGTGAAATTGTAACATTTTGAAGGTACTTAATGTGAAATAATACAATGTAATAACCCAAATGTGAATTTGGTAAGGCAATAAAATCGAGGTAAATTGAAAATAATTAAAAATAGAGATGTGGATGAACCTTCCATTTTTTTTAGCCGCCCAAGGGATATTATTCTGCTAAAGTTATTTCCTTTCCCATCAATATGTATCAGATCTAGGCTATAGAGGTATGGAACTTGTACTTATAATTTCCTTTAGGCCTTCTTCTTCACAAGAGCACGTGCCTCCCTCAAAAACTGAGACCAAAAGCTCCTTTCCTTCCCCCGTACATTGATGAATGTCCCTTTTCCTATGTGTTCAGTGTTTCTATTCGAAGCATCCTCCTAATGTCACCGTTTCCGTTCAATATCCAGCCCTCCCCTGTAAATCACGGGATGAGTGAGAGAGGATTGAGGGTGCCTTTTTTCTTTCTTTGTTCTGGTCCAACACACATCCTCCTTTGCATGCCGGTCATCACAGATGCTCCGCCATTTGAAGCCTTGCTCTCAAGCACCAGTTGTGCATCCTTTCCTTTCCAAGGCGGTAAAGGTTCCTTTTAGTTTCAATGTTTGCCTCTTACTGATATTTGAATAAATCATCCTTCTCTACCTAGGTGAAGCTTATTATTCCCTCTTCCATCACTTTGTATTTTCGGAGCTTAGTCAACTATCTCTGATCATTTGGAGAACCTGAATCCTTTTACTATGGTGTTACCTCTAGTTTGGTTGCTACACACCTCTCTGTTTTGCCTCTCTGACTTGTTATAAATTTGCCCACTCTCACTTATGCAGAATAGGCTTCTTTTCATTGTGTTCTGTTAATGGGATTGACAACCATGGTGTAGTGTGAGCCTTCCCCATTTCTTTTGGCTTTTGCTTCGAGCTTCTTTGTGGATTATGGGAGGTTTCATTTTTCTTTCTTTCTTTGAATGAATCTTAGCTTTTAGGTGTTGAACACATGGTAGTTCCTTAGAGTGGTTGCTCCATTTTCTACATGAATTTCCTACTTAAAAAAAAAAAAGTTCCAATGTGCTTCTTACTTGCCAATTTTCACTTGTGTAGAATAAGTGGTCCTTGGCTGGTGAAATTTCACTGCTAGATGGGGAAATTTCACCAGAAAACATGCATTTTTAATCTCCTTTCCGATTTCCATTTTTCCAAACAAGCTTTTCACTTATTTCCTTAGCTCCATTGATCTTATAAACAACACCCGCATTAATTGAGGAAAAGATGGTGGAGCTAGTTACTTGAAATTATATACATATCTATAGTAGCGAAATGAAGAAATGATGTTATGAGCGGCAACCATAACTATTCTCTTATTCTTAGGGAAGAAGAATCTTTAACCATATGAAGTGCATATATTATTCTTGCATGTTCTTATCCATGCTTTTACCTCATGAGATACGAAAATTTTCTTTTTTAGAAAACAAGATAAGTGCTGTATGAGATAAATGGTAGTTATCCACAGTCTAAAATCTGGTGAACGGGTATTATAAGGTATTCAGGAGATTCAGTCCTAACTGAGGAGTGAGCAAGGAATTTTTGTATCATCTTGGAAGGTGAGTAAGTAATGCGAACCCTGTGTAAATATTATCAACCATTCTGTTAATAAGTTTTCTTGTAGTGCTCTAAATTTGAAAATCTATTTATGGAGTTATGAATTTGAATGCTTCGTCATATGTATGTTTACTGAAAATTGATTTGAACATGAAATTTTGTAAATTTAAGACTGTTTGAGTTATCTGGAAACTCTGGTATTGAACTTATGTGAAAGATGCTCTGTCTGAAATGCTATTTGGAGAAAACGTATTGTTTTACGAGGTTATCTATTCAGAACCCTGTAGCTAATAGCAGTAGATGTTAGCCCTAGTGCACTATGGTTTGTACCCCAGCTGGCAAGGGTGTTGCTAGCCCCGTGTGGGCGGCCACCACATGAGGATCTGTTTTGTTCTCGCAAGCTAAATGCTTTGCGTCTGTAGTTATTTTCCCCGCGAGCTATGTGCTCTGCGTCTGTTTCAATTGGTTCTGCTTAGATGCTTTTAGTGAAATTTTAAGAAATGATTCACATAAGGCATGTTTCATGTGTTATATATATATATATATATCTATTTAACATGCCTTGTCCCTACTAATAAGGGTTGGCATTACTTATTCATTGAGTGTCAAACTCATCCTTTTTTTCTAAATTTTTTCCAAATAGCAGGTGCAGACCCTAGTCCACCCTTAGCAGCTTACTAGTAGTTGATATTCTGTTTATTTCTTTTGGTGAGCCCGTAGCTACTCATGTGGGTGCATTTTATTCATATGAATGTAACCTATTTTGTTTTGGAAAATTTTTTAGTGTAGTTTTACTGAATCATCGATAGGGTATCCCCAATCCCCAGAAGTTTATTTATTGGTCTGAATTAATGCTAGATGTTTCTTTTGCATGTATTGTTTTTGCTTACTGATTGTAGAAATATTGGGAGGTCTAAATTATAAAGGAAACTCTGCCAAAATTTTTACAAAAGTTACTAAAGGAATTTATGTGTTTCATTCAAAGATGATCCAAAAGTATTATACACGGTTTTATTATTTGAAATTAAAACCTAGTAATGTTCTCTAAATCGTGAGTAGAATGTCAATACAAATAGACTTGTGTAAGGGGAATGGTTTGTTTTATATGCCATCACACCTACTTTCGAGGGGTGTGACATACAAATTACATTAATTCATTAAAACTATGCCAGTGATATCAATCATAATCGTGAGAAAGTTACTAAAATTTCTTGAATCCAAAATATATTTATGCTAGAATGCAATTTCACCGATTGTTTGACTTGGGTTTGGTTTAGTGAAAATGCACATCTATTATTACAATAAATTAGATTTATTTATATTAAAATTTTGAGCATGTTGGAATCTAAATTCAATGAATAGGCAATTCATAAAAGAAATGGCCCACAAATTGTTCCAAACCTACAGACTAAAAACCCAAGTCATATAACATAGTCAACCTACAAACTAATCCAATTCAACCAATTTTTTTTAATTTTTTATATTACGTACAGGACAGCCAGTGGTAAAAAACAAAGAGACAAAATCAATACCCGACCACTTCTACTTTAAATATATATATATATATATACACACACACACACATACAAACTATTTAATTTCATTTTAAAGTAATAACAATTATCATTATTGGTTAACCTTATTGATTATAAATGTAATAAGACCCTATTATAATACCGTAATTGGTTAACCTTATTGATTATAAATGTCATAGGATCCTATTACATTTATAGTCAATAAGGTTAACCAATAACGATAATTGTTATTACTTTAAAATGAAATTAAATAGTATGTATATATATATATATATTTTTTTTTCCTATTACATTTATAATCAATAAGATTAACCAATAACGTTAGTTGTTATTACTTTAAAATGAAATTAAACAGTATGTATATATATATATTTTTTCCTACTACATTTATAATCAATAAAGTTAACCAATAACGATAATTGTTATTACTTTTCATAAAATCTCCGCTCCTCAATGTGCCTAAACTTCAGACACACTTAAGAGAAATTTTACTTCCGGACCCCCATCCAGATTATCTTCCTTGTATTTCTACACACATTATGCTTCATCATTTTATATACCTCACGTTAATGGAAGAAATTAAAAAATTCGTGCTTTTAGAGATGTCTTATTCTAGAACGATACATTTTGAAAGTATCGTGTCTTGTGGTTCAGTATTCTTCTTTGAGGCATTCTTTAGGCACCAGAAAACTACTTAGTATCCTGATACGCTCTGCAATGATTTCTGAAATATGCGATTAGTACATGATGGTATAAATTAAGATGGAACGAAAGGAACTGCTGCGCCAATGTTAATTAAGAAAGGAAGCTTGTTATGTACATGGTTTTAAATTGCGGTCCGCATCATGTGATGCGGCCGCAATATTGCTGTTGCGACGTCGACCGCATCCGCATTTTTTGACCGCAACGCCCGCAATCCTTCTTATACTATCCGCAACGCTCGCAACCGCAATCGCAACGTAACCGCAACCGCAACCGCAATTTAAAACCATGGTTATGTATATTGATATCGATTTACAGCAAGCTTCCTATCATGTAGTATCTTCCTGTGCATGATATTTCCATACAAACTTTCTCTCAAAAAATTTCCATACAAATACACCTTTAATCTTTAATAAGGATCACTATTGAATAGAGACTTCAGTAGCAATTTTTGTCACAATCAAAGTTATTTAGGTAGGACAATTGTATGTTGTCACTTGTTATTGAAAGAGAACTTGTAATGATAATTTTTTTTTTTGTGGGCTAAAAATTGGTTTTAGTTGTGACACTCAATTCTCAAAAGCTTGTCACATCTAAATAACATTCAATCCTTTAATAATTATGAACTGTTTCATGCTGAACAATGAATACAAAATAATAGCTCGGAGAATAACTTAATAAAACTATAAGGACCAGTCACCAGATGAGAAGAAAATACGATTAATGCAAAATTAATATAAGAAGACAATAACTAATGCAAATTTAAAATATTATTAATTTATCTTAACTAGTGAGTAACTTTTTTTAAAATAATAATTTATAATAATATTAATAAGGATCCAATTATAAACTTTTAAAGTATAGGAACCTATTTATAAATTATTGAAACTATGAGGACCAATTTGTGCATGTATGAGCTGATGTGGAAAATGACTATTTGCCACATCAACACTTTAGATGGTACCAAAACTATAATAAGAATTTAACTGAAAATTTACAGATCGTTTGATATACAGAATTGTTAGATATAAAAATAAAAAAAAAAAGATGTAAATGAAATAAATAAAAAATAATTTTTGTACTTTTATTTTAAAAAATATAATAAAAAAAGAACAAAATTAAGTAATAATAAGAAGGGCATAATAAACATTATAAAAAACATTACTTTTCAATTTCCATTATACAATCAAACAAGCCAGTATAGGGAGCTATTTAGAATTTTAGTAGAACTATAGCGATCTGCTGATTAATTTAGACTACATGATACTAAAGAGAGCAAAAACCCAGTTCAAGCCACATGCATGCTTTCGATTTAGAGCCACTTATAAGACCACCCTTAGCATCCAACTAATTAGTCTGAGGACCTGACCCTGTACTAAGTCCTGACCTTTGAGGACGACGACTGGTTAATGCACTTGTAATAATTTGCTGCAAAAAAACATATACGTAGCCATTAATTACTGATTAGAAATGGCATACAAATTACTTTTATGTCAATTTTCGGAAAAAAAATGTAAATTTATCCTGTCAATTTCGAGTCATTTATAAATACTTTCTCATCTATAAGAATCGGAAATTACCCTAATAAATTTTCATTCTTCAGCATTTAGATACCCATCTAAAAAACTGAGACATAAAATGACATTACATTGTAGTGTTATCTATATACCACCAAAAAATTATGCAAAAATTTCACGTCGACAAAATTTTATTTTCATTAATTTTTATAAAATACTAATTTCATCTTTTCTATTTTTTTAATTTCACACCAAATATAAAAATTTCACAACATGCTATATTTTGCTATCCTGTATATCCCATCAAATTTAAGTTCTAATATACCCAAAAAATGTGAGATAAATAAATATCTGTGTATGAAACTGCTGGTTAACGGAGTTTGGGATTTGTAGAAAGAGAAAGACAGAGAGAGATTCTTTAAGTAGACATTGGACTATACATACACACACCTGGTTTGGCGTGGTGGAAGGTGGATCTACAGCTTCTTCTACAGTTGTAGAAGGAACGTTGTCGTCTTGGTAACTTACTGTGTTGCTGCTTCCAGAGTTTTCTGCAACATCTGAAAGAGCATTGAGCCTTTTTGAATCCTCGTTGGCTCTTATCTCAGTAAAACCAAGACACCTGAAGAGAGCCCTGAAAAATTGTTCAAGGAAATAGCATGGATGGTAAACATAGAAAATAGCTTTCTTTCGCGTTCGGATTCTCTCCGGTAGACGTGCCAATATGATGGTTATTTTGCTCCAATCCTGACCGTTTGCTTCATCCGTCGACTCCTAGCGTGCCATGTAGCTTCTTCTATAATAACACAAACGCTGCGTTTGATATGCGTGGCAGCCCTCCCTCACGCAAAGCCAGAAGCAAGTTTTGAAGCAACCAAGTGTAATTTTCCAGTGCCATAAATACTACAAAAGAAATTGAAGCTCCATGGCTCTACTTTGCCATGGCAGATCGCGGAGCTTCATTTTTTTTTTTTTGTCATTCACCATTCACCATCTCCTCTATGAAGCTACATAGGAAAAAGGCAGAGAGAATTATGCGGCACTACTCTGCTATGGCATTATTATCAGAAAGCAAAATAGTTCCAGATATTATACCCATGGTTTTAAATTGCGGTCCGCATCATGTGATGCGGCCGCAATATTGCTGTTGCGGTGCCGGCCACATCCGCATTTTTTGATTGCAACGCTCGCAATCCTTTTTATACTATCCGCGACATCCGCAACCGCAACGTAACCGCAACTGCAACCGCAATTTAAAACCATGATTATACCCGTGCCTTGTATACAGAGCTCAACGCGATTGTATTGGTTTATTTACTTTTGCATTAAAAAGAAATACAAAATTGAAACCTTAGTAAACAGTGAAGACCAGGCTGATTCATTATGTCCCTCTCATTCCATGCTCTTAACAGAACAAAGAAGGCTAGTAAAGGGTGAAGAAATTGATGAAGAAATTATGATTACAACCTTCAACTCTAATAAACAGAGATAAACAAAAACTGATTTACGAAAAATAAAATTGAATAAAAAAAAATGCAGCCAAGCTGTTGGAGTTGGAGATAGAATTCCCAGTGATTTATGAAAAATAGAGACGTCATTGTCTTATTGCCCAGAGCTTTCTTCATCCAGGTTAGAAGACAACCAATCCCGGAAATAAATTTCAATTTCTTGGAGATAGAATTCTCACTGGTTCCATAAAATTGGAGATTCCATAATTGCTGATAAGGTTGCTAACTCACGAGAGCTTCTACTATCTGGAGAATCCATGTTTCTTTTAGTGACCACTTTCTCTAACCAATATTTGAAAGTTACCTTATCTCTCATTTTGGCAACCATGGCCCCATTATCGTCCTTCATGACTTTTTTGTCATTTTGTCCTCTTAAGAAAACTTGTTTCCCCTCACATAGATGAACAGTTCACAAAAGTCAAGCTTTATGCTAATGAACATAGAGCAATTTGCTTATATATACCACAAAAACAACGAAAGAAAGAATTTAGAAAAACATGCTTATATATTTTTTGTGAGAAAAAAGCAAGAGAAAAAAAAAAAGAGTACTAAGGGGCTTCATTAATGAAAATTCAATAACCAATTTAGTAATTTTTAGGCCAAAAATCAAGTCTCTGATGCGTTTTCTGATAGGTTCATTAAATTTCTCAACTTCAAATATTTCAGTTGGCCCTTATAATTAATACGCAAAAAAAAACTTATTTAAAATAATGCCATAGCATAGTAGTGCCATGGGGCTTCATTTTCTTTTGTCATTCACCATTCACTATCTCCTCTATGAAACTCCATGGGAAAAAGGCAACGAGAACTCAAAGAAGGAAATCGGTAATGGCAGGTCTCCTCCTGCCCTAGGTTTGGCTTCGAAATTTCCCTATATACGTAGTGTTAATGGTACTAGGAAATTACACTTGGTTGCTTCAAAACTTGCTTCTGCCGGTGCATGAGGGTGGGCTACTGATGACTCCCAATATTTTGTATTACTTATAGTTAATTGGATTTAATTTGGGAGTCATCCATTAGAGTTTTAGTTGGATTTATTCATTATTTATAAGTAATTTTTCAAATCAAAAGTGAAAGAGAGAAATGAAGTTAATTGTGAATAATTATGATTGAGTAGATGTTGCCTTAATAGAAAATATTTCTTGTTTCAGAATTTTATTCAATGATATGCTCCAGGCAAAGAAGCGGTCGCTTTATTTGAAGATGCGGCCACTAAATTCGGCGTCAAAACTCTGCGTTTTGATTAATGAGGATACAAAACACGAATTGAAGCTAGGTTTTGGGGCATTTTTGGGTGGTCTTTGGAGGTTCTTCAAGCTTGGAGGAGTGAAGGAAGAGGAAGAATCAAGGGGGAGCTCAACTTTCTGCATTTCTCTCATTCCTTTGCTTGCTTTTTCTGCTTCTCTTCATCTTCTCCATGTATTTTGACTGGGTTTCACTGTAGATTTAGCTATGTGTAGCTAAACTTCTCTTTACCTAGAGCACTATAAACTTGATGTGAACTAAATCTCTATTTTTCTTGTTGATTGTAATGATTGGAGCCTTGTGTATCTTTCTTTTGCTTAATGCTTTCTTAGGGATTGGCCACCTCTTGGATTTGATTTGGGTAATTGGAATTTACCTTGAAAAAGGAATTCTAATTGGACCTAAGAGTTAGATAGATTAAGTTTAAATTATTCTAATTTGTAATTGGGATAGAAATATACCTAATTGCCTTAATTGGTTTGTAGAGGGTTGTGGTATTTAATGCACTTTAATCTAATTCTAAGGACACTTAGAGTTTAGGGAAGAGTAGGGCTATAATTACATCGACGGACGATTATAGCTTATGAATCTCTTAACCCACAAGGTGAAAATTAATTGCAATTGAATAAGTAATTAAGTTCTAGTAAGCATCAAGGGAATAGTGACTCTAGGTAACGTCAAAGCCTTAGATTTTTGTCTAAATTTTCTTTGCCAACCAAGTTTTCTTTAAATTGTTTTTGGTTGAAAATTAGTTTTAAATCATGAATTGTTTAATTGGTAGCTTAACGTGGATGAAAGTGGGTTGTGCATTGCCTAATTATATTTAAGTCATTCCTCGTGGGAACGATACTCATACTTATCACTGAACTACTTGATCCGACCCGTGCACTTGCGGAAACACATTTAATTTTTTGTGGTCAGCTACTACACATCTTAAACGCAACGTTTGTGTTATTATGAGAAGAAGCTATGTGGCATGCTAGGAGTCGACGAATGAAGCAAACGATCAGGATTTGAGCAAAATGACCATCATGTTGGCACATCTATTGGAGAGAATCCGAACGCCTTTCTTTTCAGTAACCTCCACCTCTTCTTCTGTTGTAGCTGATGACCTCCCCATATTCATCTTCAACTTTCTTCTCCTTCTCTAAGACCGTGACTAGCTATATGTGCTTTAAATGCACTTCAGTGCTTTATTTCTTGTGGGCTGGGCTACCACACTTTTAAATGATTTATGTTTCATACCAGAGCATTTGTCAATAGTGCCCTTTGACCATATAAGCTAGCATGCGGCAAGACACCTTCACCGTGTCCTGCACCAAATTGATTGATAGTGCGATATGGCATAAGCTAGCTAGAGTAAGTTTTTTTTTTCTTTTTTTTGGAGTTATAAGTATCGTATAAGATCTTAGAAATTGGGAGTAGAAAAAAGAAAACAAATCGAATCTAAGTATGTTGGATCTTTGTACTTGCACTTATTTGCAAGCAGTCATGTTATACTTTAGAATCTGAATAAAAGACACACACTTGACCCTTCCCCAATCTCCCTCAAATTCCTATTTGCGAATCTTCAAATCTAAAACCCACGATTTCCACCCGGAAAAATAATCATGATTTGATTTTGTTTTGGAAACCATAATTATTCTGTTCATGATTTCGAACCGAAACACTTTTCTTCCTCAAATTTTCGTTCATGTTTTTAAAGTCGAATGGTGACAATTTAAATCAAGACAAGTACTATTTCAACTTTGCTCACCTTTTTTTTTCAAATTTCTGTTAACTTTTTAAAGAGAATAGGAGGATGGTTATTTACAAATGACTCAAAATACATGAGATATCCATATTTTTTATTAAAAAATATTTACCTGTTATATTTTTATTTAAAGAGTTTGATAATAAAATACTTAATAAATTTTTTTTGCTTTCCCAAGGATAAATTTACCTCCTAAACAGGTTGGGACAAAAACAGTATTTTGCCAAGGTTTTAACTTGTAACTACCCAGTGTTATCAATTTGAATTCTGTTGGCAAAACCAGAATCACAATTGGAAAGAAAAAAAAAGATAAAAAAAAGAGATTTATGTTTCTGTTAATGCTCCAACTTCCTTCTGGTTGAAGGGCAGGGGGTAAGGTCACCTTCTGAATGAAGCACAGGTGGGTGTTAGAAAACAAAGTCTCTGGTATTAAAAGCAAAAGCACAGGACAGATAGACATGAATTTATGTAGCTAATTGGGACTGCCATAGATAAAAAATTGGATAAATGAAAGCTAGGCTACCTACTCCAAAGAAGATGTCAGATAACAGACATTTAACTCATAGACGTTCTCTTTTTGTCATTTTATCACCGAATCTTTGTTTAATTACATTACCTACTTTAAAACTAAGATATTCTGAGATTAAGATTAAGATCAACTCGCGAATGGATGGATCCAAAATCCACGTGGTTTACCTTTCCACTCCATCTTTGGGTCAAGTTCATATGTATGAGTTTCTTTTTTGTGATTGCGTTTGTTTTTTTCCTTATCTCTTTTCCTTTTGGGTTTTCTTTCCGACTATTAGTTCAAATTAGCTGGAACACAGAAAGTAAGAAGAAAAATGGAAGAACCAGTGAATTTTACCAGAAAATCGAAATGCAGAAGGATCACTTAAGCAAAATAAGAAGACTCAACAACGAAAATAGCTAGAAAACTTCCTTCTTAAGCAAAGGTTAAGCTACTCTAACTTTTGTCACTGAAATTCATCTTCTTCCTCCTCAACAACATATATGTCTGAATAGCAAAATAAAATGTACAAAACGACAAAAGCCTAATAACAGATATACTAAAATGCTGCCACGATACCCTCATTCACAATGACTCAACATTCTATTCTTATCTTGTCTAAAAATCCATTAGCTAGCCGGTTGCTTTCTTCACTCTGCTACTACTAAAATTTATTAACACCAATTTGGGCCATGGGTTGAATGCATGGGCTTAAGATGCCTACCAATTGCCCACCCCTTGAAAACTACCTTGTTCGTAAGGTAGAGGTCCATTGTGATTCTTGCATGTGCATAAGTTGCAATTCCCTTTTTGAGAGAACCAAATACAACTGACGTGATGCCACCACCCGGATCAAAAACTAGGATAATAGTCTTGATCAACTTAACTCTTACTTATAAACCTTTTTGAACCAATTGCAAAACTGAGACCATGGCAGAGCAATTATGGAAACAATTTTCTGACTTAAAATACCTTGAGGTGTCTAAGTGCCCTAATGGATCAACAATCCATGATTGTTTGGAAAAGTCTATGGGATTGAAATCTACCTCGTCCTTAAGGTAGAAGGTTGGGGTTAATACTACACCTCCTTTGCAAGTCCAGTTTGTAGCCAAAAGTGTAGCAAAGATATCATCAACTTTTAGTAAACCAGTAGCAACAATTAAGTGTATTCCTGTTGGAAATTTAAAGTAGTAAGCTATTTAAATGAAATTAAAAAAATATATAGAGAAATTAATATTCTACTACTTCACTTTATTCCACAATTGAGGTTGCCTATTTATAGGCTTACAAATAACAAAAATGTAGAAATAAATGATAACTAAAAGTAGAAAATCATAGAAACTAACTACTACTTAATTTAATTTAAAATTAGATAAAGTTTTAAATTTTTAGCGAAGTAACTAACTAAAAAGATTAATTATAACAATTTTAAATCATATCTCCAACATTCCCCCTTGATTCAAAATTGCAAAATTTCAAATTTTATGGAGCACTTCTCTCCATATCTTTAAATTTGTGAAGCATTTCTCTTCACTTTGTGATACACTTCTCATCATCTTGTTGATGCACTTTCTCACCAACCTTCAATTGTTCGAGCACTTCTCACTAACTTTTGAAAAAGAGTCTCCTCTTCAACCACCTTCACTATATTTGATTGTTCTTCCTTATTAAATTTTCAATTCTTTTGTAGATGCCCAAATCTCTTGCACTTGAAACATTGAGGCTTTCCTTTATGCCAACAATCTTTCTCTTCATGACCATACTTCTTGCAATGATTGCATTAAGAAATTTTTCCTTTTTCCTTTGAAATTTTGGCTAGATAGGCTCCTTCAACTATCTCTTGTGTTCTTTCTTTTCTCATAACTCTTCTTTGCTCTTGAGCTTGCAAAACATTAATTAATTATGGCAAGGTTATTTCACTAATATCTCTTGAATCTTCAAGAGATGAAATTTTTGCCTCAAATCTTTTAGGCAAACTTATAAACATCTTCTCAACGACCCTACTATCAGGTAGCTCTTCTCCCATTAGTCGAATTTTGTTTACCACTGTCATCAGCTTGTTAGAATACTTTTATATCGTCTCCTTTTCTTTCATGCTCAAAATCTCAAAATCTCTTTTAAGATTGAAGACTTGCATCCTTCTTATTCTATCATTGCCTTGATATACTTCCTTTAGCATATTCCAAGCTTCCTTTGCTATTTCACAAGTCATAATTCTTGTGAAAACTGATTCTGAGACAGCAGAATGAATTAAAGATAAAGCTCTTAGAGCTTTTGTTTCTTCTTCTTTATGAGCCCTGATTTGATTAAAAGTTGGATTGCTTCCCAAAGGAGTTATTTCTCTTTCGTCTTGAACCTATTGCCATAAGTCAAGACCTCTTAGGTAAGCTTTCATCTTGACAGCCCATACTTGATAATTTTTTCTGTTAAAAATTGGAGGTGAGAGAGCCGATGTATTACTGGAAGCCATGAGAGTCAGTCACTCACAGGTCCTTTAAGATTTATGAGAACTCTAATACCATGTTGAAAATTTAAAGTAGTAGGCTATTTAAATGAAATTAGAAAAATATGTAGATAAATTAATATTTTACTACTTCATTTTATTCCACAATTGAGGCTCCCTATTTATAGGCTTACAAATAACAAAAATGTAGAAATAAACAATAACTAAAAGTAAAAAATCATGGAAACTAACTACTACTTAATTTAATTTAAAATTAGATAAAGTTTTAAATTTTTAGCTAACTAACTAACTAAAAAGATTAATTATAACAATTTTGAATCATATCTCCAACAATTCCATGGTTTCCAATCATGTTTTTCTTTTAGATCCATACATAATATCACAATCGACATATCCATATCTTGATAGCTGCTTGTGGTCCCTTACTGATGTTATGATTACTTGATGGTTTAACTGCTTGGCTGAACATGGATCCTTACTACTCTTTGAGATTATGCCTAGCTTATACATATCCAATTTACAAAAATCCAAATTAACAAATGGTGGACGGTTGGGCCTTGAAGAATATATCTAGACTGTTGATAAGAATGCAACGTTTCATGAAGAAACCCAAAAAGACACCCATATGATAAAGAAAAATTAAGAAGTTTACCTTTAGGGAAAACATGATGTTGCTGCCAAATAGGATTACTATAACTGGAGCTAGGATTATAGAATTACCGATTAGAGTTTGAAGTGAATGGTAATTATTCTCATAATAGAGAAAAGAACCATTAAAATGAAGAAAATGATTCTGTTCTTCCTCAAACTTGTCTCCCTTTAATGAATGCTCTGTTTTTGCTTTCATATTCTTTGCAACAGAAGGTTCAAGACCAGCAATTAATTCTTTTCCACACAAAGAGCATATATGAAGAGGACAAACAATTTTTTCCCAATAACAACTCTCTTGCTTATTTTCTTTTGTTCAATGTTAAAATCCATGGTCCGCAACTTTGTAACACAAACTGAATGGTAGCAATGGCCATAATTTGTAATAGTGCAAGGGAATATCTCTACTATTAAAGATTCATTAGCAGGACCAATTTCCTGCAAGTAGTGCAATGATGTTTCTTATACTCACAATTTACATAGAAAGACCTTGGAACAACATTGACTTGAGTATTGGAGTAGCCAAGAGATTCACAACAAGTATCTAAACCAATATCCATGGCTGTATGGTATGGATGTACATTGACCTCAGATGCCCAATGTGTTGATTTCTATAGGCCAAATCAAGTCACGTTGATTGATTGCCAAAATAATTATAAATAAGAAAAAAGACTATATCAAACCATAACATTAGGCTAGCCCTAAAGGCCATATCGACCTAACCTAATTCAAAATTAAAATTAAAAATTAAAAATTAAAAATTAATTTTTATAAAGACTTATATAAAAATTTTAATTTTTTTAGAGGTAAAATATAATTTTATAGGAACTTAAATAAAAACTTTTTTTTGGTCATTTAATAATTTTAACAATAAGTTTCCAAAAAAAAAAAGAAGGTTGTAAAAAATTAGGCTACCGAATACCAACACTGTCTAGTACTAAACCAAGCCAAGCTAAGTTAGCCCCAAACAATAGGCTTCAATTTTAAAAACTGTTTAAAATTGAGCCAAGTACCAAACTAAGCCAAAACCCAACTTGGTCTAACTCACATACACCCTTATTGCATGGAATGATTGCTTATATGTATCTCTAGCCAAAAAAATGATGGCTATCTAACTCCTCATAGCAAAACTCTAAAATTCTAATGATTAATTCACATGGCCAAGAAAAGCAATTCTACAAACATGTTAAATGCATTTCAAGCCTAACATCTCCACTAAGATTAAATGCCTTAAAGTTCAATCTATTATAAATCCAAATCTAAAGCCTCATTTGAAACAAGATCATTGGAAGTGAATAAGGGAACTACAAATTATCAATATCACCGCTTAATGGCACCTCACGTGGGACCTTAATATAATCTAAGTAATGCACAATAAAGCTACCACCCATGCACTTCCCAAAAGAATCATAAATCCTAGGATCAAAATGCAAAATATTGACATTAACAATATCAAAAGTTGCATTTAACAATGAAGAACAATGATCTTCTACCAACTCACCCAATTCGTCCTCAACTAATAAGGAAATTGGTTAAGTAGTAATTTGACAAACATATATAGTCAATCAAAAACACATTTAGGTTTTGTTTAAGATCAAACTATAGATCATGTGTAATTTTTCGTAAAGCCATTAATGGAGTAATTTTTCACTATAAAAAGAAATCCTAGTTGAGGTTATTTTTTGTCTTAGTTGCTACTTTAATAGTAATTAATAGACTTAGCCATTGTATCCAAAACTGTAATAGATTTGTTCATAGAAATAAATTTAGTTATGGTTTTTTGGAAACCGTAGTTATTTTATAATTTAACTACAATTTTAGAATTGTGGTTAAACCAAGGGTTTAGCCACAATTCTAAAACCATAACTAAATCATGTCTTAGCTATGATTTAACGCAACAACTAAAACTTAGTTCACCTATAATTTTGTTATAACTGCAACTACAACTTACTCCAGTGAAAATGAGAATGGGAAGGGAATAGGAATGGGAACATTAGAAAGTGATAGGAATAGAAAAAAAAAAAAGGAAAGGTCTCTTGATGATTCCCTAATTTAGGATGAAAAAAGAATACATTTGAGATTAAATTAGGGAAGCAAAGTACTTTTCTCTTAATTAATAGGGTTAAAAATGTATTCAATCAAACAAAATAAAGAAATTATTTCCATTGCAATATCTTTATCAATTTGAGCTTCATTCTATGATTGATTTTGATTTCAAGAAAAGTAAAAGAAGGAAGAAAGAATTGAGAAAAGAGAGGGAAGCTGAGAAGTGAAAGATACAAGTAGAACAAGACCTCTCGCTATAACTAGAACTCAATTTGCTGTAGCGAGGATGGTAATTCGCCATAGCAAAGTCGCGAGGCATACAAAATCCAGGGAGCAACTCGCCATAGCGAAGCAGTAGCGAGAACAGCAAAAATCTAGGAACCTATGAGCTCTCGCTATAGCAAGAGGCACTCCTCGCCATAGCAAGATCGGTCCCTAAAACGCACAACTTGGATTAGCGAGCTAAAATAGACGCAAGGAGGCTAGGGTTTCATTATTCAGCGAAGAGGGAACATTCTGCCGACTAGGAGAAGAGGAAAACGCATGAGAAGTGTTGGGGAAGCTTCAACTTGATCGGGAATTCATTAATCCTATCATTTATTCTACCGATTAGGTGATTCTACTCCATCTTTCCTTCTAGTTGATGATTGTTAATATGTTTGCTGAAATTGTTTGCGGATTTCAAGCCATGAGCGGCTAAATCTTGTAACCCTTAGGGATTTTATGAACCTTTAGTCTTGAAGATTATTTTCCTTTTTGATTATGCGGATTATTGAAGATTTTAGTGTTTAATCTAAATTATAGTTCATTCTATTAATTGGCCTCCTTTAGTTTGATTATGGATTAGGTAATTAACCTTTAAAAGAAGGGAATTACTTATAGACCATTAGTTAAACAACTTAGGATTAGATATAATCTAATTTGCAATTGAGATAGAAATATACTCAAGAGACCCTAGGTAGTCGAGATAAGGTTAGAGCTTAATTAAGTATTAACTACTTTTTTGAGATATCAAGAGTGAGTTGATATAAGGGTTTAAATAGATCAAAAGATATTTGCGCCCAATTAGACCTTGACTCTAAAATTTATATTAAGCCAATTAATTGAAAAGGGAATGATTAACATTGTGGATAAAGGGGATTAAAATTCCTAAGGTATTTTTAATTACAGACCTTCAACTACAACCATCTTTTATTATTGTCAATTGCATTTGAATTAATTTTCATAAAAACTCAATTACAATTTGATTGTTTAACTAAAATGAACATGAGAACTCTAATGCCTAATCACCAATCGTACTGATTCTCTGAGGGAATGACCTTGATTCATCACGTACTATTTCTACGACCCGTCCACAGCTCAATGGACAGCTTACTGGTGAGAGGTCTGATGAAGATCCCAACCATCACATTCTATCATTTTTTGGAGTGTGTGATTTGTTCAAGCATAATGGGGTACCAAGGGATGTTCTAAGACTTAGACTGTTCCCACTCTCTCTGCAAGGAAAGGCTAAGAAATGGTTGTTAACTCTACCGGAGGGTTCAATTGACACTTGGGATAAGTTAGAGGCAAGGTTCAGAGCTCGCTTCATTCGAAATAACAGAATAGCGGATGCCTATCGAGAGCTCATCAACTTTAAGCAAGCTTCAGATGAGCATTTATATGCTGCATGGCAGAGATACAAACATTTGCTCTGCCAATGCCCAAGTCATGGAATGGATAACTGTGCCATTGTTCAAAATATCTGCACACGCTTAACCCCATAAACTGATACAATGTTGGATGCCATTTTAAATGGGCATTAGGATGAAATTCCTGTAGATGATATTGTTCTGGCTTTGGACACATTATCTGAGAGCTATGTGCAAAGAAGGGGTGATAGAAGGGTGACTGCTAATGTTGCTAACACTCAAGAAGACTCCTCCATTCCACTTGCAACTATTCTCTCCACTCTGAACAAGAGATTTGATATGTTAGAATCTCAAGTGCAGCGAAGCCAGCATATGAATGTTTGTTCTACTCAAGTGATCCCAACTGCTTGTGAAAATTGTGGGGATTTACACTCAACAGAGTACTGCCCCTTTGCATCTACAGAATCAGTTAACTATGTGCGGAACTTTCCAAAGAATCAGAACCCATACTCAAACACCTATAACCCTGCATGGCGTAATCATCTAAATTTCTCTTGGAAGAATGGTCCATCACTTAATCAACCATCATCTTCTGGAGCAAGGCCAACTCAACCACCTGGGTCCTCTCAAGTGACAAGGCAAAATGTACCTGTTCAAGAGCCCAAATCGAATCTAAACGATGTGTTGGCTAAGTTCATGACCACTCAAATCAAAAATAATGAAGAGCAAGCCGATATTAATACAAGGGTGGATTCCTCCCTTAAGAACATAGAGGTACAGATGGGGTAACTAGCGTCTACTGTAAATGCACTGCATCAAATAGGTTTGCCAAGCGATACAATTCCTAACCCAAGGAGAGATAGTAAGGAAGAATGTAAAGCTATCACTTTGAGAGGTGGTAAAGAGCTCCTTAAAGTACAAGTTCAAGTGAAGGAACTAACTAAGGTGAATTCCAAGGGTCCATCAGGCACCATTCAGATTAAAGGTGAAGAACTTCAATAGAAAAGAGAGAAAAAGGCTACTAGTTTGAATGAAAAAGAAGAGGGCAAGGAAGGAAAGTCTAAAGTGGAAAAGTTTGAAGGAAAGACAATGGTGCATCCTAAAGTGGTGCCATTGCCCCCATTTCCACAGAGATTGCAAAAGAAAGTCCTTGATGAGCAGTATAAGAAGTTCTTGGACATGTTTAAGCAACTTCACATCAATATCCCCTTCTCTGAAGCTCTAGAGCAAATGCCTAAATATGCTAAGTTCCTGAAGGACATACTTAGCAAGAAGAAGCAGTTCACTGAATTTGTAATAATGGTTTTAACAAAGGAGACCACTAATATCCTCAAATCCAACCTTCCAACCAAGTGCAAAGACCTTGGTTCTTTTTCAATCCCTTGCATGATTGGGGATAAATGTGAGGGTAGAGCACTTTGTGATTTAGGATCTGCTGTGAACATCATGCCCCTATCTATTTTTTAAGAGCTGCAGATGGGTGAAGCCAACCCAACGACGATCACTTTGCAACTGGCTGATAGAAGTTTTTCTTGTCCACATGGAATCATTGAAGATGTGCTAGTGAAAGTTGGCCCATTCATCTATCCCACTGACTTTATTGTGCTCGATATTGAAGAGGATAGAGATATCCCATTAATAGTGGGGAGGCCGTTTCTAGCTACTGGTAAGGCACTAGTTGATGTAAAAAAAGGGGAAATTATAATGCAACTTGGAGATGAACTAGTCATCTTTAGTGTAGAGAAAGCTATGAAGCATCTGGGTAGTGTTGAAGAATGCTCATGGGTGTCTATTGTTGAGGAAGCAATTCAAGAAGAATTGAACTTTTATGCTTTCACTGATCCTCTTGAAGCAGTACTTGTTGGTAAACCAAGTATAAAAGAGGTAATGAGAATGGAAGTTGAGCACAAGCTTAATGCATTCAGACCTGTGGCTAAGCATAATGGACATTTTAAATCACTGGAACTGACTTCATGAAAAACCCATGCTCTCCCACCTTCCATCGAGTAGCCTCTAATGTTGGAGTTGAAACCTCTTCCACCTCATCTGAAATATGCTTATTTGGGGGAAAAAGAGACTTTACTAGTCATAGTCTCATCTGCATTAACACTTCCCCAAGAAAAGTAACTGTTAAAAGTGTTAAAAGAGCACAAGAGAGCCATCGGTTGGACCATAACTGATATAAAAGGGATTAGTCCAGCCATCTGCATGCACAAAATTCTCTTAGAAGATGACTATAAGAAATCAGTAGAAAATCAAAGGTGATTGAATCCTATAATGAAAGAAGTGGTCAAGAAAGAGATTATTAAGTGGCTTGATGCTGGTATTATTTATCCCATCTTGGATAGTGACTAAGTTTAGTGCAGTGTGTCCCTAAAAAGGGAGGCATGACAGTGGTGAACAATGAGAAGAATGAAATAATTGCCATAAGAACAGTTACAGGCTGGAGAGTTTGTATAGACTACAGGAAGTTGAACACAGCTACAAGAAATGATTATTTCCTGCTTCCATTCATCGATCAGATGTTAGATCAATTAGCAGGAAAGAATTTTTTTGTTTCTTGGATGGCTATTCTAGATACAATCAAATTACCATTGCCCCTGAGGATCAAGAAAAAACCACCTTCACATGTCCAGATGGTACTTTCGCATTCAGAAGCATGCCTTTTGGATTATGTAATGCTCCTGCCACATTTCAAAGATGTATGATGTTGATTTTCTCTGACATGATTGAGCATATCATGGAGGTCTTTATGGACGACTTCTCAGTATTTGGCATCACGTTTGAAAAATGTCTGGACAATTTGACACGGGTTTTGCAAAGGTGTGAGGATACCAATTTAGTCCTAAATTGAGAAAAGTGTCACTACATGGTTTGTGAAGGTATAGTACTTGGGCATAAAGTGTCAAAAAGAGGATTGGAAGTGGATCGGGCTAAGGTTTCAGTAATTGAGCAATTACCACCACCCACAAATGTGAAAGCTATTAGAAGTTTCTTGAAACATGCTGGGTTCTATCGGAGATTTATCAAAGATTTCTCAAAGATAGTGAAACCTCTATCTCAATTACTTGAAAAGGATACCCCTTTCAAGTTGGATGCAAATTGCTTGAAAGCTTTTGAAAAGCTTAAGCAAAGACTTATTACCGCATCAATTATAGTGGCCCCTGACTGGTCACTACCCTTTGAGGTTATGTGTGATGCGAGGGATTTTGCAGTTGGAGTTGTGCTTGGCCAGAGACATGGTAAGATTTTTCATCCTATTTACTATGCAAGTAAAACTTTAGCTGGAGCACAGGTAAATTACTCAACTACTGAAAAAGAAATGCTTGCTATTGTTTTTGCTTTTGAAAAATTCAGGTTGTATTTGATGGGCACTAAAGTTATAGTTCATGTTGATCATGCTGCTATCAGATATCTTTTATGTAAGAAAGAATCTAAACCTAGGCTGATTAGATGGGTTTTATTATTGCAAGAATTTGATGTGCAGATTGCTAATAGGAAAGGAACTGAAAACCAAGTTGCTGATCACTTATTTAGGCTTATGAATAGTTCTGAGTGTGTGAATAATTTATTGATTAATGAGAGTTTTCCTGACGAGTCTGTATTTGCTGTGAATTGTGTATCTGTGCCTTGGTATACTGATTATGCCAACTACTTAGTCAGTGGTATTATGCTTGATGAATTAAATTCTTATCAAAAGAAAAAGTTTTTGCATGATGTGAAATGGTTTGTATGGGATGAACCATTTTTGTATAAGAAATGTGCTGACCAAATTTTGCGAAAATGTGTGCCTCAAACTGAATAAAATGACATTCTTCATGCTTATCATTTTGCTCCTTATGGTGGTCATTTTAGTGACCAACGTACTGCTTACAAAGTGTTGCAATCTGGATTTTATTGGCCTTCACTATTTAAAGATGCTTACTTGTTTGTTTGTCAATGTGATGCATGTCAGAGAACAGGTAACATCTCAAAGAGGCATGAAATGTCCTAATCTGGTATTTTTGAGGTAGAATTATTTGATGTGTGGGGCATTGATTTTATGAGGCCTTTTATTTCATCTAAAACCCATCAATATATATTAGTTGCTATTGAATATGTGAGTAAGTAGGGTAAGGCTATAGCTTGCCATTCTAATGATGCCAATACAGTGGTGCGATTTTTGAAAAAGAATATTTTTACTCGATTTGGCACACCTAGGGCAATCATTAGTGATGGGAAAACTCATTTTAACAATAAATTGTTCAAAGGTTTGCCTAAAAAATATGGAGTTACCATAAAATGACATTGGCTTATCACCCTCAAACCAATGGGTTGTGTGAAGTGTCCAATAGAGAAATAAAAAGAATTTTGGAAAAGACTGTAAGTCCTACTAGAAAGGATTGGGCAGATAAGCTCGATGATGCTTTATGGGCATACAGGACTGCTTTTAATTATTCAATAGGTATGCCTCCATATCAATTAGTTTTTGACAAAGCTTGTCATCTGCCCATTGAGTTAGAGCATAAGGCCTTTTAGGCTATCAAGAAATTGAATTTTGATATGGCTAAAGTGGGTGAGAAAAGACTAATGCAACTCAATGAGTTAGATAAGTTTAGATTGCAATCTTTTAAGAATTCTAGAATTTACAAAGAAAGAATGAAAAGAGCTTATGATAGACACATCTTACCAAGGAAGTTTGAACCTAGAGACCTCGTGTTACTTTATAATTCTCGTTTGAAGTTGTTTCCAGGTAAGTTGAGATCAAGGTGTTCTGGTCCATTCAAGGTGCTCTCTATGACATATTATGGAGCTATTAAAGTTCAAGATGAGAAGTCAGGAGATCAGTTTAAAGTAAATGGTCAAAGGCTTAAGCATTATCTAGGTGGCGAGATAGACCGGCAGATAACAGTCCATAGCTTGGCTCAACTTCCTTGATTGGCAAACAAAGTCCGGCTGAGGACTATAAACTAAGCGCTCCTTGGGAGGCAACCCAAGTTTTCTTCTTGTTCTTATGTTTGAGTTTATCATTCTTATGTTTTTGTTTTGATCTGCCATTTTCTTTGTGTGTTTTGTAGGTTCAGTGTTGATACTGAAGTGCTAGATATTGGGAACTAAATGATTGGTAGGAAAAAGCAACTCCATACATGATTTTCAGGGAGTTTCTAACTTTGCTTTGAATTGTAAATCTTTACTCTAGTAATATTGATCATCTGCTATGTTGGTTAAGGTTTGAAGGTAATGGGTTGAGTTGATAGGAAGTATAAATAGGGTCAGAGAATACCTATTTCAATATTCAAGTATTAAAAAATATATATCGCTATAGCGAGAAGTCTACCTCACTATAGCAAGGCTGCTTGTTCTACATCAGGTACATTAACTAGAGAGTTCCTCGCTATGGCTAAGCTGTGGTGAGCTAAATAAGCAATGCTAAGTGTCATCGCTACAACGAGACAACCATTTCTCCATGGCGTGATCTCTGCGTCCAATCTGGTACAAAGTCCAGGGAGTATGTCATTATAGCCACGCTATAGCGAGTGACATGTGAAAAAAAAAAATTCAAAGTTTTCTCGCTATTGCAAGATGGTCAACTCGCTATAGCAAATTCAGCATACTCATAAACCACATACAAACACCAGAGCGTTTCTCGCTATAGCGGATTTTTCAGCACCCAAGAATTATACAAGTCTTCTCGCCATAGCGAAAGGAACTTTCATTGTTGCAAAGCCAATAGCTTTGCTTGTCATACTAATTCTAGATGAGCCCTCGCTATTGCTTGGTCGTGACCATATCCATCTCAGATAAAAAAAATTTTTTAATTTGTGGCTTAACAACCCCAGTCTCTCATTCTCGCTACCCTTCGCTATAACGCCTCTGAGCTTCCCCTCCCTTTCATCATTTTCTTCGGCCAAATTTCTTATGTTCAATGCTCCCATTCCCCTCACACCCCACCCTCCTTACATCAGGTCAGTTTATTGTCCCTTTTATTTCCTGAATCATTGTGCTTTGAGTCGCTTCTGTGGGCATTAGGGTTGAATCTTGTTTCGCATGAATCTATGTAATTAGGGGTCAATAAATTGATTTGTATGCTTGTGCTCTGTTGGCCGATTGTTTATGTGCAGGGAGCTTTAATTAATTTAGTATTTTAATGCATGAAATCAACTTTCCCGAAAACTAGTTCGTTCTTGCCATAGCGAGAATCAACTCGCTACAGCGAGTTCGAGCATTTTCCAAAAAATGCTCTTTCTTTTCTAGGCGCTTCCTCCTTTGTTTGCTTCCATCTTCTTCTTTTTTTTCCCCTATTCCCTTGTATGCTTTTCAAGGTTTATTTCCTTATTGTAAGCATGTCACATGTATTTAATTCATGATTTTTATCTTTTCCTCACATGTAGGCATTCATTTCCCTTTATTATTCTGTGGTTCTCTCTTATTGCTAACATTGATTTCTTTCCATTTCTTATTTGAATTTCATAGTCATGGCTCCCAAAAAGCAAACCAAGACGGCTGAAGCTTCCTCCTCGAAGCAAAAGAAGAAATCTCATGATAAGGATCAGTTTGCTTTAGCCAAAGAAGAATTATGCTTTGAGAGGCTCTTCTCTGACCGAGGTGTAGTGGAAGACATATACTATGAGCCTCATGGCTTGGATCTCACATACCCTGACTTCGAGTGGCATGGATTGCATGATTTCACCAAAAAGCCAGTGCATCGGATACCGCTCATGATCCAAGAACTTTATGCAAATTTTGAGGACACCGAGGAAGAGGAAGATGAATATTACTGCCGCTCTACTTGGGTACGCATCAATGAAAAAGTCTTTCAAGACTTCTATGAGTTACCCGACATTGAGGAATGTGCTTTCCAATCCTACTTAGAGAATCCGCAATCTATTCCATGGAAGGAGGTGGAAACCACCATTGCACAGGAAGGATGAGCCAGGTTGGTCAATAAAGTTTATCCAGTCAATCAATTGAACAAACCTGCTCGGTATTGGCTGCAATTCATCACCAACAACATTCTGATGAGTTCTCATGGGTCTGATATGATCCAAGAATGAGCTACGTTGACTTGGTGCTTCATGACCAAGCAGTGGGTAAATATCCCTTGGCTAATGTTTCTTAACTTCAAACAAGTGGCAAGGTTTGATAGGGCGAGCTTGGCATACCCCTACATGCTTACTGAGTTAGTCACTATAAGGGGAAGCCGAGTCTCCAAAAATGATGCGCAATTTAAACCGAAGGGCCCCTTTAAATATGATAATATGAAGGATGAGCCAGGGCGTCCTCGCAGACACCGGGCACCTACACAGGCACAGCCTGAGGCATCTCTACCTCCTCCTCCACAGCGATTGAGTACCCCTGAGCCGATGCAGCAGGATGCACCACCTCCCTCTAAGTATAAGGGCTGGGTGCGGGAGTCCATTGACAGGTTGGAAGGACATGTCCTGTCAATGAAGGACCAATTGCAGATGCTTATGGACTACCTGATGCTTGCACCTCCACCTCCACCTCCACCTTCAGAGGTTCTTCTACTATCAGTGATCGTTCTCCCACAGGACCTTGCATCGCAGGATAGGCCTGGGCCTTCTGATTCATAGGACCCTTCTATCCCTTAACTACTGCTTCTTTTTATTGTCTTACTTTAAATTTTGGGATAACTATATATGGATAATTGTATATCGCTATGTTTTTGAATCTTGCGCTGGCTAATCCCATGATTAATCTATTATTTCTAATGCCAACTTACTGTTTGCTACGTAATCTTCGTCTGTTTTAGTCTGTCAGTTGCAGGAGTTGTTCGAGCGCACCCCTCTCGTCCACATTCTTTTCTTCTCAGGGGAGTCTCGTCACTTTCTATCTCCCTCCATCCCTTCCCTCCACCCCAGTTTGCTTCTATTTTTCTACTTTTGTTCTTCTTTTTTACACATTGCGGACAATGTTCACTTTAAGTGTGGGGGAAAGTAAACATAGGCTAAGTGGATACACAAATTTAGTTAATAAGGAAAAATCTATTAATAATAAGCAGTCCACCATAATGTCTCCAATTTTAACCAGAATCAGCCCCTCTTGCTTTAGATGAATACTAATCAATGAATATGGAGGTGAAGCAAACTTGAAATGAACAAAGTAAGTAATGTAGTTGTAGTATGCACCCATAATAGGACCACTCCTCCACAATTAAAAAAAAAAACTCTACTCTAATGGTTGAAATCACCTAGTAACCGGGGGTTTATACCAAAAAGTGTGAATTTTCGTGTCAAACGGTGATAAAAATTAAGAGTATGCTAGTGAGCACTCTGAGGACTTCCTTAATCTGAGTAATCAGGTGGCTTCCTAACCAATATTGTCATTCACGCTAAAAGGATTAAGAGAATTGAGGAGAAACAAAAAAAAATAAAGAAAAAAAAATGATTATGTTGAGAGCAGTTCTTTGGTGAACAATAAAAGCCTCTCTTAATGAATTTTGATGATTGAAGTTAGAACGAATATTTGGATTGGTCTTGAAAAATGTAATGAGGGTTTGTTGAAGGTTACTTGATTGCTTCTTGAAAATCTATCCATGGAGCACACACACACTTTAGAAATCAGGGTGTTACTATGATTGTATTGTTTTCGAAATTCAATTTGAGTTTTGCTAAGCTTCTGCTTCAAACATTGGTTTCATTCTAAGTGTGGGGGGTCTGAAATTCTGATTGATTGGGTGTTTATTATGGAAAAGAAGTAAATAAATAATCACATTGTTTGATAGTTTCTAAGAATTGCTTAAAGACAAGCAAGGATTTAAGTGTGGGGGAGTTTGATGGCTCCCTAATTTAGGATAAAAAAGGAATACATTTGAGATTAAATTAGGGAAGCAAAGTACTTTTCTCTTAATTAATAGGGTTAAAAATATATTCAATCAAACAAAATAAAGAAAGTATTTCCATTACAATATCTTTATCAGTTTGAGCTTCATTCTATGATTGATTTCGATTTCAGGAAAAGTAAAAGAAGGAAGAAAGAATTGAGAAAAGAGAGGAAAGCTGAGAAGTGAAAGATACAAGTGGAACAATACCTCTTGCTACAGCTAGAACTCAATTCATTGTAGCGAGGATGGTAATTCACTATAGCAAAGTCGCGAGGCATACAAATTCTAGGGAGCAACTCGCCATAGCGAAGCAGTAGCGAGAACAGCAGAAATCTGGAAACCTATGAGCTCTCGCTATACCAAAAGGCACTCCTCGCCATAGCAAGATCAATCCCTGAAATGCACAGCTTGGATTAGCGAGCTAAAATAGATGTAAGGAGGCTAGGGTTTCATTATTCAATGAAGAGGGAACGTTCTGGCCGACTAGGAGAAGAGGAAAACGCATGAGAAGTGTTGGGAAAGCTTCAACTTGATCAAGAATTCATTGATTCTGTCATTTATTCTACCAATTAGGTGTTTCTACTCTATCTTCCCTTCTAGTTGATGATTGTTAATATGTTTGCTGAAATTGTTTGTGGATTTCAAGCCATGAGCAGCTAAATCTTGCAACCCTTAGGGATTTTATGAACCTTTAGTCTTTGGAGATTATTTTCCTTTTTGATTATGCGGATTATTGAAGATTTTAATATTTAATCTGAATTATAGTTCATTCTATTGATTGGCCTCCTTTAGTTTGATTATGGATTGGGTAATTAAACTTTGAAAGAAGGGACTTGCTTATAGACCATTGGTTAAACAACTTAGGATTAGATATAATCTAATTTGCACTTGAGATAGAAATATACTCAAGGGCCCTAGGTAGTCGAGATAAGGTCGGAGCTTAATTAAGTATTAACTACTTCTTTGAGATATCAAGAGTAAGTTGATATAGGGGTTTAAATGGATCAAAAGATATTTGCGCCCAATTAGACCTTGACTTTAAAATTTATATTAAGCCAATTAATTGAAAGGGGAATGATTGATATTGTGGATAAAGGGGATAAAAATTCCTAGGATGTTTTTAATTACAGACCTTCAACTACAACCATTTATTATTGTCAATTGCATTTAAGTTAATTTTTATAAAAACTCAATTACAATTTGATTGTTTAACTAAAATGAACTTGAGAACTCTAATGCCTAATCACCAATCATACTGATTCTCTGAGGGAACGACCTTGATACATCATGTACTATTTCTACGACCCGTACACTTGTGGTGTCATTATTTAGTGAGCATCATCTCTCTTACTCTTGCCTCTGTTAAAGGTATGATGGGTCTATTTACTTGCTTGTTACTCCTTAAAGTTATTGTACTAACATTGTCTCTTGGGTTGGTCATGGGCTGTGAAAGTAATTAGCCAGAACCTTAACTTCTCAACTCATTGATATTTGTTGTAAGTTCACCAATCTAGGTCTCCAAACTTTGGATAATCGTCTCTGTTTGCTATTGGAATTGAATTGTATTTATTGCCAAATGCTTCACTAAACCTTTTAGATTTGGTTTTGATTTGTTCATCTATTGTATGGGTTGTCTCATAGGCTGTTGGTTGCTTAGGCTAGGAGCATTAAATTTCTGTTGCTGTTGTTGTTGGTTAGACCCATTGCCATATCTCAAATTCAGACAATCTCTCCATTCAGGATTATATGATATTGTATAAGGGTTCTATCTATTCAGTTGCTACTATAAAGGTTTACCAAGGAAGATGCCAACACATGATTTTGTTTTATCTTGCAACTGGGGATACTGATATGTGACATATGTGGTTAATGAACAAATACCACACAAAGGTGCAAGGAGTTGTTGAGGTTGTCTTTGCTTGAGTGTAGCTGTCTAACCATGGAAGCCAATTCTTCAAGTTTATTTTCTATTCTTTATTGATCCATATAAGTGGTATAGATTTCTTTTACACCTCTATTGGCGTACTTATTCTGGTGACAAATTATTGTGTATTTTATGCCATATTCGTAATGAGGTCTTTAGCAGCAACTAGGGTTTTACAAACCAATACTCCACCTGTAGCTACATTAATCATACTTCTATCCACAGGTAACATGTCACACCCCATAGATTTAAGTGCATTGGCACAGAAGACAGACAATCCCCCCTAACACAAGTCTATTTGTATTGACATCCTACTCAGAATTTAAAGAATATACCCAAGTCGTAACTTCATATAATAAAACAGTGAATATCACTTCTGAATCATCTTTATACAAAACATATAAGTTTTTACATGACTTTTTGTAGAAATTTCGGCAAAGTCTCCTCTGTAATTTAGACCTCCCGATATTTCTACAATCAGCCAGCTAAAACAATATATCAAAAGGGAACATCCTGTATTAATTTAGACTAATAAATAAACTTCTGGGGATTGGGAATACCCTATCTATGATTCAATGAAGCCACACTCTACACTATTCGGAACAAAATAGGTTATAAATATATTAACAAAATGCACCCACATGAGCAACTGTGGGCTCGCCAAAAGAAATGAATAGAATATTAACTACTAGTAAGCTACTAAGGGTGGACTAGGGTTTGCACCGCTATCTGGAAAATAAAAATAAAAAATAAAAGAGGTGAGCTTGACACTCAATGAATAAGTAATGTCATCCCTCAATAGAAGGGACAAGGCATGTTGCAGAAAAATATAATGCATAAAGTATGTCTTATGTAAATTATTTCTTAAAATACACCAGAAGCATCTAAGTAGAACCAATTTAAATAGACGCAGAGCACACAGCTTACGGGAAATATATCCATAAATGCAAAGCATTCTGCTTGCAAAAATAAAACAAATCCACGTGTAGTGGCCACCCACACGGGGCTATCTGGAAAAAAAATTTAAAAAAAAAGAGGTGACCTTGACACTCAATGAATAAGTAATGCCATCCTTTAATAGAAGGGACAAGGCATGTTGCAGAAAAATATAATGCATAAAGCATGTCTTATGTAAATTATTTCCTAAAATACACCGAAAGCATCTAAGTAGAACTAATTTAAATAGACGCAGAGCACACAACTCACAGGGAAAATCTCCACAAATGCAAAGCATTCTACTTGCAAAAATAAAACAAATCCGCATGTAGTGGCCACCCACATGGGGCTAGCAACACCCCTACTAGTTGGGGTGCAGATCATGGTGCACCATGGCTAACAACTACTGCTGTTAGCTACAGGGTTCTGAGTAGATAACCTGTTAAAGTAATACGTTTCTCAAATTAGCATTTCAGACAGAGCACCCTCCACATAAGTTCCATATCGAAGTTTTTAGATAACTCAAATAGACTTAAATTTGTAAAATTATATATTCAAATCAATTTTCAGTAAACATACATATGACAAAACATTTAAATACGTATCTCCATAAATAGATTATCAAAATTTAGAACACTGCAAGGAAACTTAGTAACAAAATAATAAATACTAGTTACTCACGGTCTGTATTACTTACTCACCTTCCAAGATGATACAGAAATTCCTTGCTTACTCTTCAGCTATGATTCAATCTCCTGAATATCTTATAATACCCGTTCACTAGATTTTAAAGTTTGGGTAACTAAAATTTATCTCATAAAGAACTTATCTTGTTAAAAAAAATGTTTCCATATCTTGCGAGGTAGAAGAATGGATAAGAACGAGCAAGAATAATAAAATTAAAAACTATGATTCCATTAAATTCCATTGGCATCTTATCCTTCATTACCTCCTAGCACACTATATATATATATATATATTTCCAAATGGCTAGTTCCACCTTTCTCCTCCTCAATTTCACACCTTCTGTAGCCCACATAACATACACATACATATATATATATATATAGCAGAAAGGTTTAGGGTTTCCTTAATCACATTTTTCAAACCACCTAAGGAACTACCATGAGTTCTATGCCTAAAAGCTAAAAGCTAAGACTCATTCGAGGGAAGAAAGAAAAATGAAACCACATCAGTCTTGAACCCTTACCTCCTCTAATCCTCAGAGAAGCTCAACGCAAAAGCCAACAGAAATGGGGAAGGTTCACACTACACCATGGCTATCAATCCTATTAGCAGAGGACGATGAAGAGAAGCCTATTCTGCATAAGTGAAAGTGAGCAAGTAAGAAGCATAAGGGAACTTAGTTTTGTAGCAAAAGATTCATGCAGAAACTGAGAGTAATAACGCTGAGGGAGGATAAAAAGTAAACTCCAATATAATAGAAACCATGATTACTCTAACTAAGAATCATAATCTTATATGGAATTTTTCTTGGTCTGCACCACACTTCCACCAGCTCGCTTCTTACAGGAAAGACACACAGCAGCGCCGAAATCAGAGAATGGGGGAAAGTATCAAAACAGAACTCAAATAAGGAAGCATCACGCAGCTGGTCTAAGGAATGAGTTTACATGACTTAATACAGCTGAAATGGAGCAACAAAAACAAAAATGGTAGCAAGGAATGACTCGAATAGCAACGAAGAACCAGGAGGAAGCAACCTACGGTGAATAGGAAAGGAGATGCAGATGCCTCTGGTGTGCTTTTGCTACTTTCTCTGATTGAAAAGATAGAGGTAGGTAAGGCTTCTGTGCTGTAGAAGTTGGGTGGCAAAATGACGTAAAAACCTAGGCTTAAAGTAGATACAAGAGGGTATATATGGGATAACAGAAAATTGCAAAAGAAAGGAAAGAAGTGTTACGTGGCAGCTTTAGGATTTGAACACTGGGTATGGAAAAAGTCAAACTCCATATATATATATATTTTTTTTTTTTTTTATGCACGTCTGGTCTTTACAATCTCCCCCCCTCCCTAAAAAAAAATTCGGTCCCCAAATTTGTATATATGTGTACTAACCTTAGTTCTCAAATAGATAGGGGTATTTTGCATGCATTTCACTTTCTATCTCCCATATAGCCTCCTCTGGTGTATGGTGACGCAATAAGACCTTCACTGACATAATCTCCTTGGAACGTAACTTCTTCGTTTGTCTATCCAAGATTGCCACAGGAGTTTCTTCATAAGCTAAACCTTCACCTAAAGAAACATCTTGATTCTACAACATGTGAGAGGGATCAGGTAGATACTTCCTTAACATTGAAACATGAAATACTAGGTGAATATTGGATAACTCAGGTGGCAACGCTAGCTGATAGGCTACAACCCCAACTTGCTCTAAGATCTTAAATGGTCTTATATATCTCGAGGTCAACTTTCCTTTCTTCCCAAATCTCATCACACCCTTCATAGGAGACACCCTGAGAAACACATAGTCCCAAATCATAAACTCCAAATCACAGCATCAGTGGTCCACGTACGCTTTCTGCCTGCTCTGAGCTGCTATCAATCTCTCCTTGATTACTTTTACCTTTTCCAAGGCATCTTGCGCTAACTCAGACCCTAGTGATTTAACTTCTCTAGTTTCAAACCATCTAATGGGAGATCTACACCGTCTCCTATACAATGCCTCGAAGGATGCCATCTGTATACTAGCTTGATAACTATTATTATAAGCGAATTCCACTAATGATAAATAGTTATCCCAGCTACCACCAAAGTCCATAACACACAACCTTAACATATTTTCTATTGTTCGTATAGTCCTCTTTGATTACCCATCAGTTTGAGGATGAAAGGCCGTGCTAAGATCTAATCGAGTACCCATAGCCTCTTGAAAGGCTCTCCAAAACTTAGAAGTAAATTGAGGTCCATGATTAAAAATTATAAACATTGGAACACCATGAAGTTTCACTATCTCATTTATGTAAAGCTGTGCATATTTTGCAACATTGTACGTTATTTTTACAGGGAGAAAATGAGTTGTTTTAATGAGTCTATCCACAATCACCTAGATAGAATCATAACACCTTATTGTTTGGGGTAGTCCTGTTACAAAGTCTATAGCAACTCTTTCCCACTTCCACTTAGGTATCTCCAGCCGTTGATGTAGTCCTGTAGGTTTCTGGTGTTCTTCTTTAACTTGTTGACACGCCAAACAATGAGAAACAAAATTCGCTATATCTTTCTTCATGCCTTCCTACCAGTACACTTGCTTTAAGTCTTGATACATCTTTGTAGAACCTGGATGGATGGTATATCGGGAACAATGAGTTTCTTTCATAAGTTCTCTCTTCAAATCTTCCACATTTGGCACACATAATCAAGTACCGAACCATAAAACTCCATTTGAATCTAAAACAAATTCATTTTTCTTTCCACTTTTAACATCATCCACCAATTTACATATCTATGCATCCTTGACCTGGGCAGTTTTCAACCTCTCAAATAAGGATGAACAAAGCTGTACATGAGCTAAAAATATTCCTGATTCTTTAATTTCAAATTGGACTCCTAAACCCTTAATCTTATAAAGATCTACAATTAGTGGCCTCCTTGCCTCCGCAATATGGCTCAAACTTCCCATGGATTTCCTGCTCAAAGTATCTGTTACCATATTAGCCTTACCTGGATGATACAAAATTATACAATCATAGTCTTTGAGCAACTCCATCCACCGCCTTTGCCTTAGATTCAGATCTCGCTGTTGGAAGATATATTTAAGGCTTTTATGATCTGTGTAGATTTCACATGTCTCACTATATAAATAATGCCTCCAAATTTTGAGAGCAAAGACCACTGCCGCCATCTCTAAATCATGCGTTGGATAATTCTGCACATACTTCTTAAGTTGTCTAGAGGCATAAGCAATTACATGACCATGCTGCAACAATACACATCCCAAACCTACCTTAGAAGCATCACAGTACACAACATAACCTCCAGACCCCGAGGGTAATGTCAAAATAGTACAGAAGTCAGACAATTTTTCAATTTCTGAAAACCCTTTTCATACGCCTTAGACTACTAAAATTTTACATTCTTCTGGGTTAATCTTGCTAACGGCGCTGCTATTTTAGAAAAACCTTTAACAAATCGATGATAATAGCCTGCTAAGCCCAAGAAATTACGGATCTCTATAACTGTAGTAAGTCTCGGCCATTTTTGAACCGCTTCCACTTTACTTGGATCTACTTGCACCCTATCTTTCGAGATTACAAGGCCTAAGAAGGCAATTTTTTCTAGCCAAAACTGATATTTAGAAAATTTAGCATATAATTGGTGTTCCCTTAGCACTTGTAACGCCACTCTCAGGTACTGCTTATGCTATTCATAGCTCTTAGAATAAATCAAAATATCATCCATGAAGATGATAATAAATCAGAGTAGAAATGGCTTGAACATTTGATTCATCAAGTCCATAAATATAGCTGGGGCATTAGTTAACCCAAACAACATCACTAAAAATTCATAATGACTATACCAGGTTCTAAAAGCAATTTTAGGGATGTCTCACCCCTTATTCATAGCTAATGATAACCCGATCTTAAGTCAATTTTTGAAAAACATTAAGCTCCCTGTAACTGGTCAAATAGATCATCTATACAAGGCAAAGGATACTTATTCTTCACTGTCACTTTATTCAGCTGTCTATAATCTACAAATAAGCGGAGAGAACCATCCTTCTTCTTAACAAAAAGTACAGGAGTGCCCCAAGGGGATGTACTAGGGCGAATAAAACCCTTATCCAACAAGTCCTGCAATTGATTCTTTAATTCACTAAGCTCCAGAGGCGCCATTCTATAAGGAGGAATAGATATAGGCTGAGTACCTGGTAGTATATTAACACAAAATTCAATTTCCCGTTCAGGAGGTAACCCTGGTAATTCTTCGGGGAAAATATCAGGGAATTCTTTTACCACTGGAACCTATTCCAATATTGGGACTTGTACTTCCATATCTTGAACCATCGCTAAATATCCTTGACACCCCATTTTCAAGAGCCTTTGAGCTTCTATAATAGATATTAAATTGTTTGGTACTTTACTTCAATCACCTTGAATGAAAAAGGGAGGTTTACTGGGAAAGTTACATTTCACTACTTAAGATGACAATCCACTACTGAATAGTAGGACGCTAACTAATCCATTTCGAGTATTACATCGAACTCTGCTATTGCAAGTACTATCAAATCAACTAATGTCTCACAATCAGCCAATGTAACCACACAAGCCTTATACACCCATTCAACCATCAGAGATTCCCTACTAGAGTTGCAACAATTAGCAGGCACTCTAATTTTTCAAAGTCCTTACCAATCTTTTTTGCAAAATTGGGAGATATATAGGAATGTGTAGAGCCAAGATCAAATAATGAGTAAGCATCATACAAACAGACTGTAAGTGTACCTGTTACCATGATATTGGATGCTTGTGCATCCTGTCTATTTAGTGCAAAAACTCGAGCTTGACCCCGTCCTGCAGTCGCCTGACCTCTACCTACTACTACCCCACTACTACTACATTGACCACTCTGAACTGTAACTGTACCAGTAGATGGAGTCCCTGTTGAGAATTGCCTAGTGGGTTAAACTGATCCCTGACTAGAATCATGGTAACACTAAGGGCAATCTCTCACTAAATGTCTAACTTGCCCACAACAAAAACATGCTCCCGTCTCTCTATGGCAAGCGACTGAATGTATCTTCCCACAAATGGAATAGGGACCTCTAGATTGACGAGATGGAGTATAAATTAGGGTAGACATTGTGCTAACACCTCGGAATGATGCTCTGTGCCTGTCAATACCAGTAGAAAATGAAGTCGGAGATCCTGTGAAGGCTTGAGTAGGTCTCTGGTGACTCTGAGGCCTAAGACCATGAGAAGATCCAACTACAAAGGAACTACCTCCCTGTCTTCCTTCACTATCACGCTTCCTCTTTCTCTGAGAAGTGTCATCATCCTTATCTCTCATCTCTATCATACGTACACAATCCACCGCGGCTGAATATGAGGGAAAGAGGTTCATCTACAAAGCCATCATCCTATACAACATACGAGGTAGCCCATTCACAAATTGCTTGATCCTGTCCCTCTTAGTAGGGATTAAATATGGGGCGTAGCGAGACAATTGTGTGAAACGGATATCATAATCAGAAACACTCATACCTGGAACTAATTTCAAACCCTAGAATTCTCTGGCCCTAGCATCCCGGACACTCTGTGGCAAAAAGTAATCCATAAAGAGTCCCCTAAATTCTTCCCATTGCATTAGGGGGGATCCAATCGGCCTCTCCCCTAACAAAGTCTGATACCATATATAAGTCGCATCTTGTAACTGAAACCTAGCAAACTCAGTTGATTTTGCACTTGAGCAACTCAAAGCTCTGCATATCTTCTCAATACCATCAATAAATTGCTAGGATCATCCTAACTTTCTGTTCCAGAATAAGTGGGAGGCTTTAATTTTAAAAATTGGAAAAAGGTTACTGGAACCTCTCTCTCCTCCCTCATCACCTGAGGCCCTATCGGTCTTGGCTGAACTGGCGGTGCAACTTCCTCCATAGCTTGTGGAGGCTCTACCCTATCCGCAGGTGAGGCCTGCCTAGGGGGTCAAATAGTCCCTCGACCCCTACCCCAACCTCGACCACAACCTCTAATAGGTAGGGTAGTATGTTGGGCTGATGCACTTGCAGAAGCTTCATCTACAGCAGCTAATCTATTAACTAAATGAATTCTAGGAGGCATATCCACACTACAACAAAATAACAAACGTTTAGACTATTCTCCAAATTTTAGGAAAGACAACCCATCATCACATTTGAGAAAATAATGTACTTGAAGGAATAAATCAGAACACCTTATAAGGTCTTCGGTGACACCTCAAGTATAGTTATGCCTGGGTTCATAACCATAATCGAGATCCCTTCGAAAACACTTGCTCCACAGGACCACAGAAAGACCTAAGCTCTGATACCAACTGTCACACCTCATAGATTTAAGTGCGTTAACACAGAAGACAAACAATCTCCCTTAACACAAGTCTATTTGTATTGACATCCTACCCAGAATTTAAAGAATATACCCAAGTCATAACTTCATATAATAAAACCATGAATATCACTTCCGAATCATCTTTATACAAAACATATAAGTTTTTAGATGACTTTTTGTAGAAATTTTGGCAGAGTCTCCTCTGTAATTTAGACCTCCTGATATTTCTACAATCAGCTACCTAAAATAATACATCAAAAGGCAATATCCTGTATTAATTCAGACCAATAAATAAACTTCTGGGAATTGGAAATACCCTATCTATGATTCAGTGGAGCCACACTCTACACTGTTCAGAACAAAATAGGTTACAAGTATATTAACAAAATGCACCCACATGAGCAACTGCGGGCTCGCCAAAAGAAATGAATAGAATATTAACTACTAGTAAGCTGCTGAGGGTAGACTAGGGTTTGCACTGCTATCTGGAAAAAAAATTAAAAAAAAAAGGTGAGCTTGACACTCAATGAATAAGTAATGTCATCCCTTAATAGAAGGGACAAGGCATGTTGCAGAAAAATATAATGCATAAAGCATGTCTTATATAAATTATTTCTTAAAATACACCAGAAGCATCTAAGCAGAACCAATTTAAACAGACGCAGAGCACACAGCTCGCGGGGAAAATATCCACAAATGCAAAGCATTCTACTTGCAAAAATAAAACAAATTCACGTGTAGTGGCTACCCATACGAGGCTAGCAACACCCCTACTAGCTAGGATACAGATCATGGTGCACCATGGCTAACAACTACTGCTATTAGCTACAGGGTTCTAAGTAGATAACCTCTTAAAGTAATATGTTTCTCAAATTAGCATTTCAGACAGAGCACCCTCCACATAAGTTCCATATCGAAGTTTTCAGATAACTCAAACAGACTTAAATTTGCAAAATTCTATATTCAAATCAATTTTCGGTAAACATACATATGACAACACATTTAAATATGTATCTCCATAAATAGATTATCAAAATTTACAACATTGCAAGGAAACTTAGTAACAAAATAATAAATACTAGTTACTCACGGTCCGCATTACTTACTCACCTTCCAAGATGATACAGAAATTCCCTGCTCACTCCTCAGCTATGATTCAATCTCCTGAATACCCTATAATACCCGTTCATTAGATTTTAGAGTTTGGGTAACTAAAGTTTATCTCATAAAGAACTTATCTTGTTAAAAAAAAAATATTTCCATATCTTGTGAGGTAGAAGCATGGATAAGAACGAGCAAGAATAATAAAATTTAAAACTATGATTCCATTAAATTCCATTGGCATCTTATCCTTTATTACCTCCTAGCACACTATATATATATATATATATATATATCCAAATGGCTAGTTTCACCTTTCTCCTCCTCAATTTCACACCTTCTGTAGCCCACATAACATACACATACATACATATATATAGCAGCAGGGTTTAAGGTTTCCTTAATCACATTTTTCAAACCACCTAAGAAACTACCATGAGTTCTACGCCTAAAAGCTAAAAGCTAAGACTCATTCAAGGGAAGAAAGAAAAATGAAACCACATCAGTCTTGAACCCTTACCTCCCCTAATCCTCAGAGAAGCTTGACGCAAAAGCCAATAGAAATGGGGAAGGCTCACACTACACCATGGCTATCAATCCTATTAGTAGAGGACAATGAAGAGAAGCCTATTCTACATAAGTGAAAGTGAGCAAGTAAGAAGCACAAGGGAACTTAGTTTTATAGCAAAAGATTCATGCAGAAACTGAGAGCAATAATGCTGAGGGAGGATAAAAAATAAACTCCTATATAATAGAAACCATGATTGCTCTAACTAGGAATCATAATCTTACATGGAATTTTTCTTGGTCTGCACCACACTTCCACTAGCTCGCTTCTTACAGGAAAGACACACAGCAGCGCCAAAATCAGAGAATGGGGGAAAGTATCAAAACAGAACTCAAATAAGGAAGCATCACTGTCACACCCCAAATTTTTAGTACACATGCGCGGAAGCGGAATTCTAGAGGAAACACTTATGGCATTCATTCAAATCATATGAAACATATGAGTTTTTCTTTAGAGGACATTTGTAGAAATTTCGGCAGAGTCTCCTCTATAACGTAGACCTCCCGAAATTTCTACAAACTCTCAGACAGTACAATATAGCCCGAAAGGGCGCAATCAGACCAAAAGAAAACATCTGGGGTGTGGGGATACCCTAACAATGATTCAGTGGAGCCAGCTTTACACGGGTTTACAAATTTTCAAACAAAATATATATATACAATCACAATACACCCACAGGAGCTCCGCAGGCTCGCCAAAGAACGTCTCCCAAGGTCAGCCACTAGAAGGCGGCTGGGGGCAGACTAGAGTCCCTACTGCTCTCTGAAAAATATATATATACAAAAAAATGAGTCGAATACTCAGTGAATAAGCACACCGACCCTTTTTAAAATAAAGTAAGTCAAATAAGTTTACACATATATATATATACAGATATAGACCATATGAAACTGATTTTAAACCAACTCTTTTTCAAATACACCGAACGCATCTAAACAGAACCAATCGGAACACAGACGCAGAGCACACAGCTCACGGGGAAAATCACTACAGACGCAAAGCTTTCAGCTTGCGAAAATACAATAACTCCGCGTGTGGTGGCCTGCACACGGGGCTAGCACCACCCCTGCTAGCTGAGGTTCAGATCATGGTGCACCAAGGCTAACATCTACTGCTGTTAGCTACAGGGTTCTGAGCAGATAACTCCATAAAATTTCCAAATAGCATTTCAGACAAAGTATGTTCAGATCCGTTTCACAGTAGGATTTCCAATTTATTCAACATCCGTAAACTTGCAAAATTCCCGATTGAAATCAAATTTTGGTAAATATGCTTATGACTACATTTTTGAAATATACATTTCCATAAATAGAGAATCAAATTCTTAAAACACTGCAAGGAAACTTAAGAACAGAAATAAGGATTTCCTGAGTCTTTGGTCTGCGTTACTTACTCACCTTCCAAGATACCACAGAAATTCCCCGACCCGTTCCTCGGCTATATCTCAGTCTCAGAATCTCCTACAATACCCGTTCACCAGAGTTTAGACAATGAATCACCCCAATTAGTGTCATATAGGACTCAGACTTATCAAATTAAAATTTAATCCTCAACTAATTTTACGCCTTCCAACTCGTACGGTAAATTCCATATACATATTTGGTGCTTCCTTTTCCCTGGCTCCACTTAGGAGTTAAACCCAACTTCAAATTCCCAAAAGAATTATATACTATTTTTTTTTTTAAATCAAGAAATTTATTCTGCATACATAGATTTTAACAAGTAAGAAAGGAGCACAATTAGGTATATATATATATACCTATATACAGGATTTTTGGGGGAATTAATGTATAGGAAAATGGGTGTATGGTTTAGCATAATTGAAATCAGAATATTTCTTCAACCAAATCATTCCCTTTGCCACATTTTTTTTTTACCAGATTTCCCTTAGCTGGCCATACAGAACGCGTTACAGCCTTAAGATACAGGGAAGAGGAGCGCCAGAATTTGGAAATCAAAGAAGCAACACATGCAACCAAAATTTTTCCCCAACCTAATGGGCCCTAAATGGCGTTACTTCAAGCCATACACACAGCCACTAACTCAGCTCAAATGAGGAGCAAACAAGGAACGAGAATCAAACCAGAAAAATGAAGTGGAGGTGGTATGAGGGAGATGAGACGCTGTTCAGCAACACCAAGGGAGATGAGGCGCTGAAAAAGGGTCCAGCAGGAGCATTACACATAACAGAACCAGCGCTGGAATTTGGCAACTCAGGGAGCAACTTTCTGCAGCAAAAAGTAATGTAAACAGAGGAAAAAAAAACGGACCCAGCGACAGCCATTCAGTCAGCAGAAAGTTCAGACCTGAGAATTAATTGTTTTCTGGCTTGGTTTCACCAGAAATCAGTAGCAAGGCTTAGCAACTTCAAGGAGCAACTTGCAGTTAAATTTTCAGACCAAAACAGCGCTGAAACATGTGTCTACTGGAGGCGCTGAACAGAGAAGGAGATGATGAAAATTTCTGGCGTGGTTTCTACCCAAAACAGCAGCAAAACCTCACCCAAAACAGCAGCAAAACTCAACCAGATTCGAAGAGAAGCTGCAGCTGGAATTCAAACAACATCAACGCTGAAACAGAGCAAAAGAAACGCTGAACAGAGGCAATACAGCGCTGAACAGAGAGCAAGAATTTACAGCTTGTTTCAGTGCTTTGGTTCGTCCAGTTGGGAGCTTCCTCTGCGACTTGGATGGAGCATCAATTCTGGAGCACTTTACAGCATAAAGACACAGCCACAGCAGCTCGAAAAACCCAAGAAGCCAGCGTCCACAAACAGAGGATGAAGATGGCGGTTCTGTGATGCTGCGCTGGAGGATATGAGCTGCAGAAATTAGAGGAGGAAATGACCAAAACAAACCAGCTGAAGTGATTAAAATGGAGGGTAAATATGTAAGTTGCAGAAAGACAAAACTCCATACGTGGCAGCTGCTAAATTAACATGGAAAAGTCAACTTCATGCATCACGTAGCTTCCTTTTTCTGCATGCAGCACGTCATTCTTTTTTTTTTCTTCCCTTCCTGCATTCGCGTCGGGGTCTCACAATCACGCAACTGGTTTGAGGAATGAGTTTACACGACTTAATACGGCTAAAATGGAGCAACAAAAATAGACATGGCAGCAAGGAGTGACTTGAACAGCAATGAAGAACCAGGAGGAAGCAACTTACAGTGAATAGGAAAGGAGATACAGACGCCTCTTATGTGCTTTTGCTACTTTCTCTTATTGAAAGGATGGAGGTAGGTTAGGCTTCTGTGCTGCAGAAGTTGGGTGGCAAAATGACGTAAAAACCCAGGCTTAAAGTAGATACAAGAGGATAACAGAAAATTGCAAAAGAAAGGAAAGAAGTGTTACGTGGTAGCTTCAAGATTCGAACACTGGGTATGGAAAAAGTCAAACTGCATATATATATATATATATATTTTTTCATGCACGTCTGGTCTTTACATAACAAGCCTTCATAAAAATATTAAATTAAAAGTCGGTCACTAATCTGATGGTGAGGATAGGTTACACATAATTTCTTAAACCTCTTTCAGTACTCATACAATGTTTCTCCATTCATCTATATAATACCACTAATCTGTTTTTAGACTCCAAGCATAGATACAAAGGTGAAGGTGCTTGAGTATAACTCTACAGTGGAAATTGTTCTTCAAGGGACTAACTTGCGTGCTAGGATAGAGTACCCCTTACATCTACATCGCCAAAGTTTCTATGTGGTGCGATGGGGATTTGGGAACTTCAACAAAGACAACAGGATCCTTTGAATTATAATCTTGTTGATCCTCCTTATCAAAATACTATAGCTATACCCAAAAATGGTTGGGTCACAATAAGATTCAGGGCCAAAAACCCAGGTATTTGCATTATTATAACTTAAAGTGAACTATCTTTTAAATTCTTGAATGATACATGTTCAATGACAAAAACTCCTCAATATAATCTTATCAAATTCACTATTAACTTAGTATGCAACAGGACTATATTGATGGGTTTTTTTGAAATATTGATGCTCCATCCAAGTCGCAGAGGAAGCTCCCAACTGGATGAACCAAAGCACTGAAACAAGCTGTAAGTTTCCTCCTCTGTTCAGCGTTTCTGTTGCCCTGTTTCAGCGCTGATTTTTGTTTAAATTCCAGCTGCAGCTTCTCCTTGAATTGGGTTCGGTTTTGCTGCTGTTTTGGGTGAGGTTTTGCTGCTGTTTTGGTCTGAAATTAAGCTGCAACTCTCTCCTTGAATTGATGCTGTTCTGCTGCTGATTTTTGGGTGAGAGCACGCCAGAAAATTCTGATTCTCCTCCTCTGTCCAGCGCCTCCCATATTCACTTGTTTCAGCGCCTTTTTACTGTCTCTGTATAGTGCTGATTTGGGTTGATTTCCGCTGCAGAAATCCTCCCCCTGGATTGCCAGATTGCAGCGCTGGTTGTTGGGAAGCTCACGCCAGAAAATTCTGCTTCTTTTCCTCGGTTCAGCGTTTCCCATATAAAAACTGTTTCAGCGCTGGTCTAGGTCCGAAATTCTGCTGCACAAATTGGTTTTGTTGGACCTAACTTCCTTCTCCATTTTTCACGCCATAGGACTCACTGTGTTTCTTTTTTTCGATGCAGCCTTCCTACTCTTTCTTCAAGCGAAGCTCCAGGACTATGTGTGTGGAGTAAGAGAGCAACGTTGCTTAGTAATTGTAAGCTTGGAATTTTCAAAATATGTCTTGCCTTTTTCTGGTCAATTTTCCCAGTGTTTTCTCCCCTGTTTTGTACGAGTTTGGCATGTGTTTTGGGGGTGGTCAACTAGCTAAGTGTTGCACAGAAAAAAAAATGTGGCAAAAGGATGATTTGGTTGGATAAAATTCTGATTTTAATTATGTTAAATTATACGCCCAATTTCCTATACATTAATCCCCCAAAATTTTGCATATAGGTATATATATATATGCCTATTTAATTAAGGACCAAACCCCCCATTGTACTCCTTTCTGAATGGTTCAATTATATGTATGCAGAATAATTGTTCTGATTAAAATGGTATAGCTTCCTTTTAGTTTTTGAATTGGGGTTAACTCCTAAGTTGAACCAAGAAAAAAAAAGCATAAAGAAATGGGAATATGGAATATACTGTACTAGTTGAAAAAAAAGTCCGAGTCCTGTATGAAACTAAATGGGAGTGATTCATTGTCTAAACTCTGGTGAACGGGTATTGTAGGAGATTCTGAGACTGCGATATAGCCGAGGAACGGGTCGGGGAATTTCTGTGGTATCTTGGAAGGTGAGTAAGTAACGCGGACCAAAGACTCAGAAAATTCTTATTTCCGTTCTTAAGTTTCCTTGCAGTGTTTTAAGAATTTGATTCTCTATTTATAGAGATATATTTCAAAAATGTAGTCATAAGCATATTTACCAAAATTTGATTTAAATCGGGAATTTTGCAAGTTTACGGATGTTGAGTTAGTTGAAAATCCTACTGTGAACTGATCTGAACATACTTTGTCTGAAATGCTATTTGGTAATTTTATGGAGTTATCTGCTCAGAACCCTGTAGCTAACAGCAGTAGATGTTAGCCCTGGTGCACCATGATCTGAACCTCAGCTAGCAAGGGGGGTGCTAGCCCCGTGTGCAGGCCACCACACGCGGAGTTAATTTATTTTCGTAAGCTGAAAGCTTTGCGTCTGTAGTGATTTTCCCCGCGAGCTGTGTGCTCTGCGTCTGTGTTCCGATTGGTTCTGTTTAGATGCGTTCGGTGTATTTTGAAAAAGAGTCGGTTTAAAATCTGTTTCATAGGATCTATATCTGTATATATATATATGTGTAAACCTATTTGACTTACATTTATTTAAAAAAAAAAAAAAGGGGTCGGTGTGCTTGTTCACTGAGTATTAGACTCATTTTTTGTATATATATATTTTTCAGAGAGCAGTAGGGACTCTAGTCTGCCCCCAGCCGCCTTCTAGTGGCTGACTTCTGGAGACGTTCTTTGGCGAGCCTGCGGAGCTCCTGTGGGTGTTTTGTGATTGCATCTATATTTTGTTTGAAACTTTGTAAAACCTTGTATAGCTGGCTCCACTGAATCATTGTTAGGGTATCCCCACACCCCAAATGTTTTCTTTTGGTCTGATTGCGCCCTTTTGGGCTATATTGTACTGTCTGAGCGTTTGTAGAAATTTCGGGAGGTCTACGTTATAGAGGAGACTCTGCCGAAATTTCTACAAATGTCCTCTAAAGAAAAACTCATATGTTTCATATGATTCAAACGAATGCCATAAGTTTTTCCTCTATAAAATTCCGCTTTCGCGCATGTGTACTTAAAATTTGGGGTGTGACAGATATCAATAATTGTAAAATTTGCTTAATCATATATGATTCTCTTTTTTAGAACGCTTTGAAATAAAATCAATTTTCAATATTCTTACATTGAGGATGTGAATAGAATGAAATTTTGTTGTTATTTTTCTTTTGGTAGACTATATAAAGTACTACAGGAGAGGGGAGGGAGGGGAGAAGGAAAAAGAGCAAAACTTTATATTTGTGTGTGTGTGTGTGAATTTCTTGATGTTGGTATAGGTCTGTGTCTTTGACAGTTTTCTTTCCTACGCTTTTGCCTTCCATGAAAGCTTCCTTTCACTTATGTCAAAATGTATTACATGATTCAATTTGTAACATTTTTTTACCTTTGGCGCAAATACTAGTACTTAGGGTGAAGATGAGATATTGGAACATTTTAAAGGTGATTAATATGAAATAATACAAAATTCAAATTGATTAAAACAACCCTGGTGACCCCAATTATAGTTGTGAGAAAGTTACTAGAATTTCTTGAATGCAAAATATATTTTCTGCCAAAATGTAAATTCACTGATTGTTTGCGTTGGGTTTGGTTTATTGAAAATTAATACCCATCTATTATTACATTAAATTATATTAATTTATGTTAAAATATTAAGCATGAGTCTAAATTGAATGAATAGACTCTTTTTATGAAAGAAAGTGGCTCACAAAAAGTTTCCAAACCAACAAACTAAAAGCCCAAGTCATATACCACACTCAATACAAACCTAATCCATTCAACCAATTTTTTTTTAATTTCTTTTATAATATTACAGAATAGCCACACAGAGAGAGAGAGAGAGAGATAATCAATACCCAATCACTTATATTTTCTTTTAAAAAAATTATATTGTATGATTTCATTTTAAAGTAATAATAATTATCACCCATAGCGTATTAATAATTATTATTCACTATGAAGAAATTTTTAGTGCTTATTTTCTACAGCACCCAAAATAAGTCATTATTAAAAGTACACTTTTAATGACAAAATTTATAAATCACTACAAAAAAAATTATCATTGAAACTATAATTTTTTTTTTAACTTTCAGTGGGAACTATTAAAAAGTTGCCACTAGAACTCTTTTATAACAATAAATACGTCATCACAAAATGCCTTTTGCAGCAACCTTCCTTGAGTGGCGACTAAAACCTTTAATAGAAATGCCTTCGTAATAACTGATTATATTCTTAAAGCAGATGCCATGACAAGGGTCCTAATCCGTCTATCATAAAGTTTTCATTAAATTTATTTTTTATTCTAAAAAAATCGGCCAAGTTATTTTTTTTTAAATTCTAAAAGTGGGTTTTTTCTGATGTAGCTTTCCATATTAGACGTTCCTCTTTAGTTTTTTTAAAATAAAAAAGCTGTTTGATCTGAAAGAAAAATTTTCAAACGTTGTTTTGTATGTTTCTTAAAAGCTCTAGTATATTTTGTATTTATTATTGAAAACAAAAAGGTTAGAACAAAAGAATCCAATTTATAACGCAATCTGAATTGTTTGGATTTGAGTTACATAGTTTATATTTAATCCTGATTTGATTTTTCCTTTTTTATTTTTTATTTAGTCTTAATCAATGTTTTTAATGACAATGAAAAGATTGTTTTTATTTTGTATTTCACATCTTTCAAAATAAAAAAAATATCAAAATAAAAAATAAAATCTGAACAGTTTAGGATAACATCTCTTAGGATATGTAAGGAATCCATTTGCAAGAACAAAACCAGACACGCACGACACTTGGTTGTAGTACAGTTGAGAACAAATGAATGAAATGTTATCATGAAACAATTAAAAAAATGATATTTTAAATATTTATCATTAAATTCTCTAATAAAAGTATTTCATATATATAGCTTTTTTTCCCAATTGTTTTTCTTAAAAAATTTATATATTAATTTTTCTAAAAGAACTTGATAAAAAATTTATTTTCACAATTTTATCTAAATTTGATCTTAAATGAAACAGATTAAAAAACTAATACCTTTATCCTAAACTTACTTGAACTGTACATAGCATCAAAAGCAGCAAAGTTCCAAGACCTTCATAATAATTTAAGCTCTTCCTTTTACTTCGTCTCTCCGACTAAATAATCAATATTCAACATTGACTTTGCAAAGACAATACACTCGCAACAAAGCTGACAAGGGATGCCCATGTAACAACCCATCAATGAATATTCTTAATTAAGATACCATGACAAAAGTTCGAATCCATCCATATATCATATAGATTTTACAGTGCACGCGTTAACAAATTAAGGGCATAGAACAATAAGTAATGATTTTTTATGATGTTGGTAATAGATTTAAAATTTGTTATAATATTTCACGATTGTGCTAGTAACCAGTCGTATGGGTAATAATATATCGTGACCAGTACCTTGAAAGTGCCATTAAGTTTTTTTTTTTAACTATTATGTAACATTTTTATTTTTTTGTTATAGTTCAAAAGGTAAAATAGCATATTTTCAAAATTCAAGCATTAAAATCGCAATTAATTATGGTATAGTTCAGATGTGTTATATGAAGTTTTTCATTCTTTTTTTTCCCCAAATACATCTCCCGAGTTATTTTTTTTTTTTTTTAGTTCTAACTTTGGTTTTTCTAATATATATGATCTTTGTAGTTGTACAAGTTTCATATATAGTTTGTCTAGAAAGTACAAACCATCAAGTAATTAAATTCAGTTGGCTTCACACGATAAATTAATGAAGAAACATTCTAAGAATTTACCCTTTCAGTATTTTATTCGAAACCCTAAACTTATTCTTATCCAAAGAAACTCCCACACTCATACTACTTCAACTTCTTTTGGTTATACATAAGTATAGCAATTCGACTTTTTCCAGCTTCATTGTTGCTTGCAATTGGGTTCAATTGAATAAACTAAGTTAACATAATATATTTTAGAAGACAACTAGTTTCTAAAGCCCCTTTCTCTCTCTTCTTCAATGACTTAGTTTGACAAACAGAACACGTATTTTGATGAAGACCTAGCATTTGCAGGACTTGGGCAAAGCTCCAATCCAGAAGGCTACACCAAATTGATTAAAATTCTCACGCATAATAATGTTCATGTCAAAGACTCGCAACCATATAAATACATGCATGGCGAACTTCTTCAAATACCAATTACACAGAGACAATATATCAAGCCGTTCTTCAAGCACTGAACAGCACCATTAATTAGCAAGCAGAGAGCAAGCCTTCCTTCAAGCAACAAGCAGGAACTTTACTAATCTGTGGAGACCAACTCTTTCAAGCCTTTCTTGGTTCAGAGCTGACATGAAAATCTCAGTAATATTCATCTTACAAATATTAGGAGTGTTGTTCCTCAACAACCTCCTCATTTCCCACGCACTCAGGCATTATACTTTTGAGGTACGTTTATATGAAGCTAATAATAAGTTTAGCTATATATGTTGAAGTGATTACACATCAATATGAAGAGATATATATATATATATATATATAACTTAAATACTATAAAAAATAATTTATATTTATTTTATTAAACATATAACTTAATAAAATATATTTTCTAAAATTTCTATTTTGAAGTTATCGATTTTCTGTTGAAAAATGTTAATTTATTTTACTCTGAAATTTTATTAAAATTTTGTCAATGCATATTTATTATATTTAAATCTAAAATAACATTTTGTGAATATATTCTTTGTTTTTAATAATCTTTTATCGAATCATTTTACAATTTATTAAATTTAAAAAATTGACTATTATATATTGATCAAATATACCGTTAACACTTGTTATATTATAAAACTAATAGATATAAATGTATTTCCGTGAAAATAAGTATAATTGTAAGTTATTTTTCATTACAAGAAAATACGTACTATAATACATTTTTTAATTTCAAGAGAAAAAAAATATTATTTTCAAAATAAAGCGAATGGCCATGTAATTGAGATATCTTTAAGAAAAGATGAGAGAAACCAATTTACTCTCAACTTATTGCAAACCGACATGTTCAATTAATATCGTTTAACGGTTGATTTGCTATATTATTACTCTTTCATTGAATTGCAGGTTAAAAACGCATCCTACACAAGACTTTGCAGCTCGAAGAACATATTGACTGTAAATGGCCAATTTCCTGGGCCTACCTTGTACGTTACCAAAGGAGAAACAATCGTTGTAGATGTCTATAACCGAGCCAACTACAACATCACCATTCACTGGTAAAAGCTCTCTTCCTGTTAATCTTTGTCTAGGCTTAGCTTTGATAGTTTGGTAATGTTGTTACAGTATAGTAAATAGGCAACCTAGCAATTTTACTTGTATATTGGACGAGGTCGAACATTTGAAAATAAGTCCATTTGAATGCCGGTCGACTTGTTTAATCTGTGGCCCGAGTGGTTTAGGCCACCCATGAAAAATGAAATAGTTGAAAAACAAATATAAATAAATAAGTTCAAACAAGTTGGCTTGCACGGTGACTAATATATGTGACTTGTTGAACTCAAAAATTAAAATATTATTTTTATGCTTTATGATATTATTTTGTTAAACAATACACATATATATTAGTGTTTAATCTTTTTTTTTATCAAGAATCAATTTAACATTATTTAGCTCAAAAATATCTTTTTAATAAAAATTTTAAAAATATATAAAATGGCCAAAAGTGGGCTTGCTCATTTGGTCCATTTGGACATGCAAGCTAAAAGAGGTGTGGTATGAACTTAATTAATTTTTTTGCTTGTTTAAAAAATTGGTTATCCTTTCCAAACCGGTTTAGAATTAGCCTGTGACGACGAACCTATCCAACTCATTTCACTGAACTAACTTTATTAGTATATATCAAACGTTTCATAGATAATATAAAAAAAATTAGTTTTCTTATAAATCTCTTGCTACGTATAAATTTTTAAGTACATTGCAAATTAGGATATCCATGTATAGCTTAATGCTTTGTATGGCAATAAACTTGAAACTATATGCAGGCATGGAGTGGACCAACCAAGATATCCATGGTCAGATGGTCCTGAGTACATCACACAGTGCCCTATTCGAGCGGGTGAAAAGTTTAGGCAAAAGGTTATTTTTTCTGATGAGGAAGGCACTCTATGGTGGCATGCTCATAGTGACTATTCTCGAGCCACCGTTCACGGGGCTATTGTCGTTAAACCCAAGCCAGGAACTCCCTACCCTTTTCCAAAACCACATGCAGAGGTCCCCATTATATTAGGTACATATATATAGTATAATTCAATAGGTAATTTAAATAAGAAAATTGCTTAGATGGGATGCTGAGTGCTAATTGAGACTTGTAAATGCAGGAGAGTGGTGGAAGAGTGATATTGCTGAGGTTTACAATGAATTTCTAAGAAGTGGAAAAGACCCCAATATTTCAGATGCTTATACTATTAATGGCCAACCTGGGCATCTCTATCCATGCTCAAAGTCTGGTAAGAAAAAAAAAAACATGTTTGATATTTGGTTAACTATTCTTCTCGTTCTTATAGTTCTTCTCATTTTTAAATTTAGTTTTTATAATTTAAAAATTTATAATTGAGTTCTTATAACTTTAAAATTTTTAAATTCAATTACTCTGCCATCTTGAGACTCAAAACATGTATTATTTATGCCAATAAAAATGATAAAATTAGATAATGAATTAAAATTATCTCACATGTATAGTATATAATGCAAATTATATTATGTAACTTGGATAATCTGACACAAATCATGTATATTTAGATTGACAGCATGACATATGGTTAATAATATCAACAAAATTTAATAACATACTGACAGTAGTTTAAAGATAAGAACTCAATTAAAAATGTTTATATCGGGATTCAAGTACAAATTTTTAAATTATAGGGACTAAATTAAAAATTTAATGAAAATATAAAAAGAAAAAGTAATTTCACTGTTTTATTTCCCTTAGAAGGTACGTATATATTGAAAGATTCTTATTCCTCATTCAATAATATTTTGGATACTATGGTGTTGGATATGAACGTACAAGATACCTTAATCCATAGTATGTAAGATGTCACGTTCGGTATACAATTGAAACTTGTCAAAGGAAGAAAACAAATGATATTTTATAAGAGTTACTTAAGCTAAGAGGAATGTGACGCGAGAATCGTGTAACGGGGAATTACATATTTGAATTCATTCAATGCAGAAACTTTCAAGCTTCTGGTAGACCATGGCAAAACCTATCTTCTTCGAATGGTCAATGCCGCAACTGACAACAATCTATTCTTTGCCATTGCCAAACATAAACTCACCGTGGTAGGAACAGATGGAAGCTACACAAAGCCAGTGAAAGTAGATTACATCACAATTTATCCTGGACAAACTATGGACGTCTTACTAGAAGCAAACCAAGCAATAGACCGCTATTACATGGCTGCCACAGCTTATTCCAGTGCAGCTGGTGTTACAGTTGGTTCCACCACTTCTACTGCTATTGTTCAATACAAAGGAAAGTACATCCCAACTTCTACTACACCTTCCTTACCTTTCCTTCCGGGCTTCAATAACACTAATGCCTCCATCAACCTCATAAGCAAACTTAGAAGCTTAGCAGATAAGAACCACCCAATTGATGTGCCATTAGAGATAAGCACGCACCTGTTCTTCACAGAATCTGTTAATTCATTGCCATGTTCGACTTGTGAAAACACAACTCGCCTCTCAGCGAGCATGAACAACATAAGCTTCAGATTGCCTTCAAGCAATAACATTTTGCAGGCTTACTATAACAATATTACTGGTGTTTATTGGGAAAATTTCCCTGATGTGCCTCCTTTGTTTTTTGATTTTACTGCTGAAACTCTGCCTGCATTCTTAGAGACTCCAAGCGTAGATACAGAGGTGAAGGTGCTTGAGTATAACTCTACAGTGGAAATTGTTCTTCAAGGGACTAACTTGCGTGCTGGGACAGAGCACCCCATACATCTACATGGGCAAAGTTTCTATGTGGTGGGATGGGGATTTGGGAACTTTGACAAAGACAAGGATCCTTTGAACTATAATCTTGTTGATCCTCCTTATCAAAATACTATAGCTATACCCAAAAATGGTTGGGTCACAATAAGATTCAGGGCCAAAAACCCAGGTATATTGCATTATTATAATAAGGTGAATTATCTTTTAAATTCTTGAATGATACATGTTCTATCAATTTAGTCATGAAAGATTCAAAGACAAAAAACTCATCGATATGATCTTATCAAATTCACTATTAACTTAGTGTTCGACAAGACTATATTGATGGGTTTTTTGAAATATTTAGAAGTAAATAATGATAATTATCTTCAAAGGAAAATGCATTTTTCGTAGGCCAAATGGGGGTTTACTTTCTAGTTATTCAATCTCTTGTTGATTTTTCTGGTTATGTGTTTTTCTACCCTAAATGCTGATTTTCTTTTGATAAAATTTTTATAGGTGTATGGTACATGCACTGTCATTTAGAGCGTCATGTGACATGGGGGATGGCTATGACTTTCATTGTGAAAAATGGTAACAACTCAGAGGAACAGATGTTACCACCACCACCAGACATGCCACGATGCTATTAAATTAAGCACCAGCAAATTTGTTTCAATATTTAAGTTACTACATCAGCTTGAATTTATTCTTACCTAAAGTTTGCATTTTTTTTTCAATTTGTATTTGTTAATTGCATTTAATTTGCTTTTTAGGATAAAGATTATTTAATTTTAGGAATGATTGAAAAGAATCTTGATTGAATGTTATCTTTGAAATGTCAATAAAAACAATTATTTTTTTTCTTTGGGGGATCAGTGGAACGTATTACAATTCAAATTGGCTTTCTTGTATGTATTTGGTTTTGACCTTTTGCATTTGTGTGTTTTAGATTTTAATCATTTGTGCTTTGTTTGATAGCTACGTTTCTTGATTATCATTATTGGCTTCGATCAGTAAAAATTATTAAACTGGGTGGGAATCACATCTTGTTTTCAGTATTCATAAGAAGGTGAGAAGGATTTAAGGAAGGAATCGGAGTGGAAGACATGTATCAAAAGTATTTGTTATTAAATTTTTTAATGAAAGTATAAAATATAAATATATTTTACACGTTAACAGCACACTATTAATTTTTTAATATGAAAAGTTTCTCTGATCATATTTGTATGAAAATATCTTATAATAGATATCTAAAGACTGCATTTAACTTAATATATTTCTTTTTCACTTTTACTTTGTCATCCCAAATAAACTCACACATGACGAAAACAACGCTGACTTTGCAAAGGTAACACGCCCCGCGTGTCAACAGAGATGCCTTTGTAATAAGTGATTATTTTCTTAAATAAGATACCACGACAAAAGTCCTAATCTATCTATCATAATTCATAAAGTCTTCAATAAATTTATTTTTTTATTCCAAAAAAATTGACCAAGTTATTATTATTATTACTAGTTCTAAACTTGGCTTTTTCTGATACTGAAAATTACAAGTTGCTCTTCAATTTTTTACTTTTAAATGTTTGATCTGAAAGAAAAAATTTCAAAACGTTATTTTATATGATTCTTAAAATTTGTTTTGGTATATTTTGTATTTACTATTGAAAACAAAAAGGTGAGAACAAAACCAGACACACGCCCAACCCCTCGTTGTAGTACAGGGGAGAACAAAAGCATAAAATGCTATCATAAAACAATAAGATATTTTAAGTATTTATTATTAACTTCTATAATAAAAGTATAATATATAACTTTTTTATTACATTACTGTTTTTTTAAAATTATATATTAATTTTTTTCTGAAAAACTTGATAAACAAAATTATTTACAAAGTTTTATCTAAATTTAATCTTAAATGAAACTGATTAAATAATTAATATATACCTTCAACCTAAAATGGACTTGATCAAAAGAATATTGGAATCATGAACAGTGTTATCCAGCTAGCATAGCATTAATTAAGAGCAGCAAAGTTCAAGACCTTCAAACTAATAGAGGCTCTCTTTCACTTTGTCCTTTCCAACTAAACTTATTTGCGGCGGAATCAACATTCAACGTTGACTTTGCAAAGGTAACACGCTCTGCAACGACGTTGACATTGGATGGCCATGTAACAACTCATCAATAAATATTCTTAATACCATATGACGAAAATTTGAATCCATCTGCGATGCATAGTAATGAATTAAACGTACTGAAGAATTAGTATACAAGTTATTATAAGTAATTAACAATTCATAATTACCTGCATGTTGAGAATGATGTTAGTAACAAAGTTTTCATGGTGTTTATACGTAATTAGTCGTTCAAGTTACAAGTTATCAATACATTAGTTAGACATTACTAAAACATTTCAACAGCCAATACTTGCGTAATCAAAAGCTACTACTAATTGTATCAATGCACTTATTTCGCTAATTTGCATTAGAGAAGGCACCTATATCATAATGTTAGCATAAATTTACTTTTTATTCCAAACAAATCTACCTAGTTATTTTTTTGGTTCTTATGGTTTTTTTCCCCATTTATTATTATTATTATTATTATTATTATTATTTTACAAGAGGAGTTGGACTTTGTCCTTTCCCCCAATTTCCAATTCAATTGAAAATTAGGCTTCTGCGGTTCCGCCCCTCCTCTCCCTGTCCAATTAAAAATTTTCTCCTTCCGCCTTTGAGATGCGGTAGGGATTGACCCACATTAATTTTAATTATTATATAATATTTTAAATTTTTTATAATAGTTCAAGATAAAATATTACATTTCAAAATTCAAGTATCAAAATTATAATTAATTCAACTATAATTTTAAAGTGTTATATGTAGCTTTTACTTTATTTTTTAATACCAAATACATCTCCTAGCTTAGAAACCAGAAGGAAAGAGAGAAAACACTCTCAATTTGATTAGAAAAGAACTCATACTTCCTTGTTTCAAACACAATACAAAGGGTCCTATCTATACTACTCCCAAAGGGTTATAGAGGTTACAAATAGCTCATTACTGGGAAGTTATAGGAGTTACAAAAATTCAAGGGTTATGGGAGTTTTGCTACAATGATTGACAGTCGTGTTGCACAACTTTAAAATAAAACTAGGATAAGTAAAGATTTGCAATACAGGGTGCAACCTAGATTATCTCCCTCAAAAATAGATGTCAATATTCAATTAGATTTTCTAAGTTTAAAAAAAGTCTCAAAACTATCTAACAAAAGGGGGTTTTGATTGAATTTAACTAGTTAAAATTAGATGGAATTAAAATCCTAACTACTACTTAAATGCATGAACTAATAAGCAACTAATGGACTTGTGATTAGCCTTGGATTTGTCCCTTGGTATCCACTATCCTTATCCTTGTCACACCCCACAAATTTAAGTACGTTGACGCAGAAGCGGAAAAATAAAGAGAATAATTATGGGTATCATTTTTGAATCATATAAACATATAAGTTTTTCTTTTAAAGGACATTTGTAGAAATTTTGACAGAGTCTCCTCTAAAACTTAGACCTCCCGATATTTCTACAAATTGTCAGCTAACACAATACATCCAAAAGGGATAACCCATATCCATTCAGACCAAAAGAAATATCCGAGGAGTGGGGATGCCCTAGCTATGATTCAGTGGAGCCAACTTTACAAGGTTTAGGACAAAATAGGTTACACCTATACAAACAAAATACACCCACATGAGTAACTGTAGACTCACCAATAGAAGTAATCAAGAGATCGACAACTAATAGGCTGCTGAAGGTAGATTAGGGTCCGTACTGTTCTCTGAAAAAAAAATGAGTTTGATACTCAATGAATAAGCAACGCTAACCTTTTTAAAATAAAGATAGGATCACAAATATATATACATATTTATAGATATACCGCATCAAATATTATGCAACTTCTTTCTTAAAATGTACTGAAAGCATCTAAGTAGAACTAATTGAAACAGACGCAGAGCACACAACTCGCGGGGAAAAATCACTACAGACGCAAAGCATTCAGCTTGCGAAAATAATATGACTCCATGTGTGGTGGCCTACACACGGGGCTAGCACCACCCCTGCTAGCTGAGATACAGATCATGGTGTACTAGGGCTAACATCCACTGTTGTTAGCTACAAGGTTCTGAGCAGATAACTTCATAAAACAATGCATTTTTCCCATTTAACATCTCAGACAGAATACCTTCCAGATCGATTTCATAGTAAAATTTTCAAATAACTCAAATATCTGTCAATTTGAAAAATTCATGTTCGAACCGATTTTTGGTAAACATGCATATGACAAAACATTTAAATATGTATCTCCATAATTAGATCACCGAATTTTTTGAACACTGCAAGGAAACTTAGTAATAAAAATAAAAATTTCTCGTTACTCACGGTCCGCATTACTTACTCACCTTCCAAGATTTTATAGAAATTCCCTGCCCCTTTCTCAGCTATGCCTCAATCTCCTGAATACCCTACAATACCCGTTCATCAGATTTTAGAGGATGAATCATTCCAATGATCTCATATAGAACTTATCTTGTTTTAAAAATTATTCCTCTACTAAATTTCACGCCTTCCATACAATATATACAATATACATATATTGTGCCATCTTCTCCCTAATTCCCCTTAGGAGCTAGACTCAAAACCCAGAAATAAAGGAAACGCATATCATCTTCAATCTGCAGCCACACGTTAAAGGGAAGCTTGTTTTGCATAAATAGAATTTGACAAGTAAGAAGAAGTACAATGGAATTGTGTCTTAAATTAGGAAATATATGCAGAAATTGGGAGGAATCAGTGTGTAGGAAAGTGGGCATACAATTTAGCACAAAGGGAGTTGAGATTACTCCAACCAACATCATCTTCCTACACCACATTTTTCTTCTGCGCAGCACCTCCCTTAGCTGGCCACACACTAGAAAATGCATCACAAAATTAAGAAAACAGAGGAGGGAGACGCTATGAAGAGGGGACTAGAAGGAGCAATACATACATCAGGAACTCTAGCCACAAACAGCCACGGAACTCAGCCTTAAACGAAGAAGAAGCGAGCTGCAAGAAGGGCGAACCAGCAGAAGTAAAATGGCATGAGCATAGGGGAGAAGATGAACCCAGCAGAAACAATTCATATGACAGAAATTTCAAACCTGGGAGATTAATTTTCTGGCGTGATTTCACCAGTAACCAGCAGTAAAAACTTAGCAAAATTCAAGGAGCAAGCACCAGCAGCAGCAACTCGAACAGGCACAGCAAAGTAGCGCTGAATAGAGGAGAAATAAATTGCAATTTTTTTATCAGCACCAGCCTCGTCCAACATGAAGGTTTTATGCGACTGGAATGAAGCAACTTAACTGGAGATGCAGCAGAGAATAACTCACAGCTCGAAGAAGCAGAAGGGGCAGCGTCCAGCGAACAGGGATGAAGATGCAGAGCCTCTGGTCTGCTTCTGCGATTTCTCTGCTGGAAAGGATGTGTGCTGCAGAAGTTTGGATGATAATGACCGAAAAACCAAGCTGAAAGTAATTATAAGGGGGCATATATGGAATATCAGAAAAATGGCAAAAAGAGAAGAAGGCAGTGCTATATGGCAGTTTCACAATATTAATTTGAAAAGTCAAACTTCCCTCCCTACACATATATATTCATGCACGTAAGTTCTTACAATCCTAATTCAATTGTCAATGTTTTGGTTTAAGAGTTCCTATTTGTGTTCATGCAAATTATCTTGAATTATCACACAAGATTTAAGAGATTAACAAATTAATGTTAAATTAAAACCTCAATCTTACATTGAATTATTAACTCTTGTCATTAAGATCAATGAACACTTAAATTTAAGTGATTAATCGATCAATTAGCTTCTGAATTAACACCCTAGGATGTTTAATTAACCAATTAAACTCCAAAGAATCTTTAAATCAAACAATTAAGCACTCAATTCCTATCATGCATTTCATCAAACACCTTAACTGCATACATGAAAAATTAAAAGGGAATGAAAATTTAGCACTTAATTCAATCAATTAGACATTCAAATACTCTCTTAATCAATGTCTAACTAGTTACTAATTATAAACTACACCAATCTTAGTCAATTACAAGTTTAACCAAGCAAGTTCAAGAACATAAGTTAATGTAGAAAGAGAGAAAATAAGATGGAAATCTTAACCTAAAATCCCTTGCTAAACTCCATGAATTCAAGCTTCAATCCAAGTTTTTCATCCAAGCTAGCCATAAGATGGAGTTAGTGCTTCATGGAGGTGGAAGGAGATGGAGGAAGGATGGAAGGCGAGCTACCGCTGAAGGTGACGGAGAATGGAACGTGGAATGGAATGAGATTCACGGATGATGTCTCCTGGAGCTTGCCCCCATCACTTTTTTACTGCCCTCACGTGCTTCTTTATTTTCTTTTTAACAATCATGTGTTCTGGATGGATAATGGATGTGATGGACAAATGAATTGTGAAAGGATGATGCCTGAAACCTTAATGATCATGTGTCCTCCTTCATGCTTCTCATATGCTTCATTTAATCATTTTTTTATATTCCTCACGTGCTTTCCAGACGCTTAAACCTGTGCCAATCATCTTGTGTAGCTCCCTCATTAGCTCATGTATTAAAACCCACGGCTCTTCCTCTATTATGCTCATGTGACTTCCAACGTGCAACTACTGTAAATGGGTGAGAGTTGAGTCATGCTTTTTTTTTATTTGTTCTATAGCTGCTTCTCTCGATAACCCATAGCTTTGTGTATGTTTCTTGCTCACCAAACCCATGCTTATCTCTTCTTTTCACATGTTCTACTACATGGATGGAGTGTGTGAATGAAGCCAACATGTATCAATGTGAGAGAGCTAGTGTCTTTGTGACATGTTTGTATAACTACGTGGAAGTGTATGGATGTTGGACTTGTAGCCTGGACTCCCAACTTGTATACAATTAATGTATATGGCTGCTGCTGGAAGTGACTCATGAGAATGGAGCCCGTGGTGTGTTACTGTGTGAAAATGGATGTGGAGCTACGTGGAGTGGATGAATAAGATGAATGATGATGATTGTGTTGCCTCTTTTTCATTCTCCTCATCACATGTTAGTGTGTGAATCAACATGAACTGGAGCGACGTGCAAGAGAGTGTAAATGAAAATGGAATGGCAGAGAATGTGGAGAACCCATGCCTTGGAATGTGTGAATCAACATGAGCTTGAGGGATGTGCAAGGGAGTGTAAATGAAAATGGAATGGCAGAGAGTGTGGAGAACCTATGCCTTGGAATGTGTAATATGAAGCTAATGCATAAGGGCTGGACATGTAACCATTTATGTAAGTGTATGAGTGTGTGAAAGAATGGCTAAACTCATGTTGGTGTTGCGCCTTCCTTCTCTTGTTCCCATGTTAATTTAAGCCTTCCATTCTCCAATTTTTAGCTCCATTTAAACTTCAATTGCCCATTGAAAAGTCTACACAAAAACAATGGAGACAATTAAGTAGGAACAATTTACAAAATTATTTAAAAAGGAATTTATACTTTAAAATCAATAATTTGCAATTTAATTCCTAAAGTGTAGAAAATAGCCAATCAAATCATTTATCATCTAATAAAATGCAATAAGCCATATTCAATCATCAAAGTGCCTAAATTAGAAGGATTAATATATATATATAAATAGCATTCATCAATGATGAATTCGTTTCATCCTCCCTAGGTTAGACAAGACTCACCCTCGAGTCAAGCTCGGCATCGTTGTCAAAGTACGGAGATAGGTCGGCAATATTGACAGTGGCAAAGACCCCATAGGCACCAAGTAACTCTACTTTGTAAATATTGCTATTGATCTTCTGCACAACCAAGAATGGACCATCAGCTCTAGGTGACAACTTGGCATTTGGTTGATTTGAAAATCGTTCTTTCTGCATATGCATGTATCCAAACCAAGTCTCCCACTTTAAAAGTATGTTGTTTCCAATGTTTGTCGCGTTGGGCTTTATATCTCAAATTCTGCTTCTGAATTTGCTCTTGAACTTGCTAATGCAACTTCTTGATTTCCTTTGCCCTTTGGTTTGCATCTGCACTATATTGTCAATTGTCAATTGAAGAGGTCAAGTCCAAGGGGCTAAGTGGACGAACACCATAAACCACCTCAAATAGGTACTTCCCAGTAGCTTGATTAGTTGAGTTGTTATAGGCGAACTCAACCTGTGCAAGGATAAGGTCCCATTATTTTAAATTCTTCTCGACAAAGCTCTAAAGTAGGTTTCCCAAAATCTTGTTAATTGTTTCTGTCTGTCTGTCTATCTGGGAATGACTAGCACTACTAAATTGAAGCTTAGTTTCTATTTTTTTCTATGAGGTCCTCCAAAAGTGGCTTAAGAACTTGACATCCTAGTTAAAAGTGATAGTTTTCGAAATGCTATGGAGACAAACAATCTCCTTGAAATATAAGTCTATAACTTGGATAGCATCATTCATCTTTTGGCATGGGATAACATGTGCCATTTTCAAAAATCTACCCATAACTACCATTATGGAGTCTTTTTGTCTATGAGTCCAAGGTAATCTCAGGACAAAATCCATAATCATGTCTTCCCTCGGTGCTTCTAAAATGAAAAGAGGCATGTATAATTTTGTGTTTTGGCTTTTGGATTTAGCCAAGTGACAAGTTGTGTATCTTTGGATATATCTATTGACATCTCATTCAAACTTTGGCTAGTAAAAATTTTCTTTAAATAAGGTTGTAGTTTTATCTCATCTAAAGTGGCTTGCTAATCCTCCATTGTGAGCTTTCCAAATGATTGCTTCCCATAAAGAACATTGAGGAATGCAAAGAACTTTTCCTCAAAATAAGAAATCTTCATGTCAGTGGTATTGCTAGAAGAGTTGTGCTTATGTGGAACTTCATGCTTCACGGAAGTCAGGATCATCCTGGTATAGTTCTTTGATAGTCTCAAATCTGACAACTTTTGCTTGGAAAGTAGTTGGTAAAGAATGATGTTGGCTAAGCACATCAGCTACAGAGTTTAAACTTCCAACCTTATGCTTAAGTAGGAATGGATAAAACTGCAATTTCCCACTCCAAGTGGCATTCTATGACTGATCTTCTGCTGAGAATTCAGGTACTTAAGGACATCATGAATAGTAAAGGATAAACTCTTTATTCAGTAGGTAATGGCTCCAATGCTATATAGCATAGATAATGGCATGGAACTTTTTGTCATAAGTTGAATATTTGAGTTTGCCCTTGTTGAGTTTTTCACTGAAAAAGGCAATTAGATGTCCTTCCTGGCTTAGAATGGCACCAATTCTAGTGTTGGAAGCATCATAGCTAACTTTGAACACTTGATCAAAATTTAGATGGGCTATCATAGGTGCTTCTTTCAAATGCCTTTTCAACTCCTTAAAACTTTGTTGTGCTTGCTCTGTCCATTGAAACTTATCTCCTTTAATGCAGTCCATTCGTAAAGCAGCAATAAAGCTAAAGTTTCTAATGAACCTCCTGTAGAAGAAAGATAATCCATGGAAGCTTCTAACATCATGGACGAACATTAGAGTTAGCCAGCTGTTGATGGCTTCTATCTTGCTTGGGTCAACTCGAATATCTTCCACGATAATAATATATCCTAGAAAAATGACTTCTTTGGTAAAAAAAAAAGCATTTCTTTAAGTTGGCATAGAGTTTTTGCTCATGAAAAGCCTATAATACTTGTCATAGGTGCTCTAAATGCTCCTCTTGATTCTTACTATAAGTAAGAATATCGTCAAAGTAAATAACAACAAATTTACCAAAAAAAAGGTCGAAGTCCTGATTCATTAGGCATATAAATGTACTAGGGGTATTTAACAACCTAAAAAGCATTACTACCCATTTTTACAGGCAATCTTTTGTCTTAAATGCAATCTTCCATTCATCTCTAGGCTAAATCCTGATTTGATGGTATCTGCTACGAAGGTCAATCTTAGAAAAGGTAGTGGCACTATGCAACTAGTTCAACATGTTATCAAGTTGAGGAATCAGAAACTGATACTTGATGGTGATTTTGTTGACCGCTCAACTATCAATACACATCCTTCAACTCTTATCTTTCTTAGGTACCGAAAGTACAGGCACAACACAAAGGCTGACCCTCTCTCAGATCATACCTTTCTTTAACAATTCTTCAACTTGTCATTGAATTTCGGCATGTTCCTGTGGGCTCATCCTATAAGCAAGCTTATTAGGAATTATTGCTTTTGGGATCAAGTCAATTGCATGTTAGATGTCTTGCATAGGCAACAATCCTGGTGGAATCTCATCTGGTATCACATCTGGAAACTCAGCTAACAACTATTTCACTTTTAGCGAAAGTGGATCCGTTGTTTGCCTCTAGCAATAGAATAAAACCCATGGCTTGGGCTTCAAATTTTGTCACCTTGAACACCTCCTCATCAATCAAAGTCACAAATGGCTTAAGTTCCTTCTGGCCTTGGTTGTACTCACTAAGCGGCAATGATACTAGCTTGATCTTTACACCATCTTTCACAAATGAATAGGTGTTGGCATGTTCATTGTATAAAGCACTACATTGCCAGGGTTTTCCAAGAAGGAGATGATAGGCATCCATGGGAACAACATCACACCAAACATTGTCTTGATACTTCAGGCCAATTGAAAAAGCAACAAGGCAATGTTTGAAAACTTTTACCTCACTTCCCTTGTTAAGCCATTATAACTTATAAGGGTGTGGATGGTTTTGAGTCAGCAATTTTAACTTCTTCACCATGTAGTTGGATACTACATTTTCATAACTTCCGTTGTCAATGATGATGTCACAGACCTTACCTTGAGTACTGCATTAGATATAAAAGATGTTGTGATGTAACCAAGGTTCCTCTTTTGCTTGCGCTGTATGTAAGCTCCATCTAATCACTAGCGTTTCACCATGATCTGTAGGCATGATTTTTTCATCATACATTAGCCCCTTTTCTTCAGAAGCAACCTCTCCATTGTCAAACACGTGGTCATCCTTTTCTTCACATACCTCATCGGCTTCCTCTTCAATAATGGTGACAACCTTACAATTTGGGCATTCTGACACAAGACTAAACCCTAGGTATTTAAAGCACTTTAGTGCTATAGAGCTAGACTCCTTGGCCACTTTTGGCGGAGGTTTGCTTGAAGAACTTGATTGTTGGACTTGCATCTTGCGACCAATGGAAGGATTTCTGGTAGAGGAAGAAAGCTGATATAAGGACCTTCTAGTTAACTGCTTCTCAACATAGATGGCTAGACTGATGACTTCATCTAAAGTCCAATATTGTTAAAGGTAGACAAGATGGGGAATGTCAGTGTTCAACCTAGCGGGATATCGTTTTCTCCTCCTTTTTCTGGATGTCACACTTCATCATAAGCTTTTCAAATTCCTAGTATACTCCTCTACGGACAGGGACTTTTGGCAAAGATTCTATAATTGGATGAAGCTATCTTGATAGTAATGCTCTGGTAGGAACTTTCGAGTGAACTCACATCGCATCTTCTCCCATATTTAAATCTTGCTTTTCCCTTCACGCTCACGCTTCTTCTTAAGATTTTTCCACCATATGGAAGTATGCTTCTTAAGCTTGATAGCAACAATCTTGACTTTCTAGTCCTCTAGCACCTCTTTATATTCGAACACTACCTCAACTATTTAAAGCCAATCCACAAATTCGTCCGATTGAAGCTTTCTTTCAAAATCTAGAATCTCCACTTTGATATCACTCTTTCAGAATGTTGGTTTTCATGGACAACAATTACAAACTGTTGAAGAATTGCTATTATCAGAATCATTTTCTCTTGCTTCTCTTCGTTCCTCCAATTGAGCTTGTTAAACATTTACCATCTCTTGTAATAGTTGAACTCGGCATCTTAATTCTTCTATCTCAACTTCATGCATCGATCTTCATCTTGGAAGCATTTTATGGGCTAAATGTAGGACAAGTGTGAAATTTTAAGGTGGAACTTGATTTTAGAAAGGCTAAGGGGTGAAAATGTAATTTCAAAAAGGTTTGGATTAGAAATGTAATTACAAAAAGTTTGAGATGAAAATATAATTTTAAAAAGGTTAGGGATAGACATGTAATTACAAAAAAATTGAGGTCAAAATTAATTTTATAAAGGTTTGGGGTAGAAATATAATTACAAAAAGTTTTAGGGTCAAAATATAATTATGAAAAAAGTTAATTGACTAGGTGATGACATGGCAACAATAACATTTGGCAATTAGTGGTTGAGACGTGTCACTGACTTGACACCTCAGTGGCTAGCACTGATGTGGCTATAAGGACACATGGCTGATGTACATCTCAATGCTAATGTGATTGTCTTCAACCTCAAGCAAGCAATACATGGAGGAGGGTGTGACATTCGACAGCAGCAAAACTTTCTAGTCCAAGGTTTTTGGACCTCTTGGGCACGTTGGCAACATTTGTTTGGCAGAAAAATGATTGGAACTAGGAGTTTTCTAGAATATTTTTTCAAATTACACCATTCTCATTTTTATTTTTATTCTTTATAAAATCTATTTCCAAATGAAATTTTTTAAAAGTTATATTATGTTCTCATATACATTATTAAAAACTGTCTGGCTATTTTACCGGATGAAAACGAAAAGGTGAGATTAAAAGCAGACACGCAGAAGATCTTTGTTGCAGTACCTGTCTTATATGGTTTCTCTAGAAAGTACAAACCATGATTAAATTCAGGTGGCGTCACACGCTCGATGAATGAAGAAACGTTTCAAGATTTGACCTTCATTATTCTATTGGAAACCATGAACTTATTCTTATCCAAAGAAACTTATACACGGATACTTCTTCAACTTCGTTTGGCTATACATAAGTATTGCAATATAATACAACGGCCAAGTCATATATATATAGTTAGACTTTTTCCAGCTTCATTGTTGTTTGCATCTGAGTTCAAATTGAGGAGACTAAGTTGATACTATATTATAAGATATCTAGTTTTCAATGCCTGTCTCTGTCTTCTTAAACGACTTGGTTTGATGAACAGAATATTTTGGTGAAGACCTAGCAATTGCAGGACTTGGCCAAAGCTGCAAAACAGAAGTTACACCAATTGAATAATATTCTCATCCGTAATGATGTTCATGTCAAAGCCTCCCAAAACTATATATATACATGCATGGCGAACTTCTTCAAACACCAATTACACAGAAACATCTTCAAGCACCAAACAGCATCATTAATCAGCAAGCAGAGAGCAAGCCTTTCTTCAAGCAACAAACAGGAACTCTACTAATCTGTAGAGATCAACTCTTTCTTCGAGCACTGAACAGAGAGATCAAGCCTTCCTTGGTTCAGAGAGTTTGTCATGAAAATCTCAGTAATATTCTTCTTACAAATATTAGGAGTTTTGTTCCTCAACAACCTCTTCATTTCTCACGCAATCAGGCATTATACTTTTGAGGTATGTTTTTATGAAACTAATAATTAAGTTTTACTATATATGTTGAAGTAATTATCCTCACAAATATGAAATTATATAGATATATATATATATATATATAATAGTTGTTAATTTGCATCTTGACGCTTGCATTTAATTAAGTGCAGGTCAAAGATACCTCCTACACAAGACTTTGCAGCACCAAGAACATATTGACAGTGAATGGGCAATTTCCTGGGCCAATCTTGTATGTTACCAAAGGTGAAACCATCATTGTTGATGTCTATAACCGAGCCAATGAGAGCATCACCATCCACTGGTAAAAACAACTTAATTAAACCAAGCCCACATTTGTCTTCCCAATTAGTTTGTTAAGTTTAAATATGATTTATGAGAAACTTAATTATAAACTTGAAACCGCAAATTTGCAGGCATGGAGTGAATCAACCAAGATATCCGTGGTCAGATGGCCCTGAATTTATCACTCAATGCCCAATACAACCTGGTAATAAGTTTAGCCAGAAGGTCATCTTTTCTGAAGAGGAGGGCACTCTTTGGTGGCATGCTCACAGCGACTACTCCCGAGCCACTGTTCATGGCGCTATTGTCATTAAACCCAAGCCAGGAACCACCTACCCTTTTCCCAAACCACATGCAGAATTTCCCATTATATTAGGTATATAATCTATTAATTCAAGGACTGGACTTGATAAACTTTTTGAAATGCTTGTTCTTAAGTTTTCCAATAAAAATATTGACATAAGATGAAAATATTTTGAAAGACCAAAAATTAACCATATATTGGTGAATGCAGGAGAGTGGTGGAAACAAGATATCGTTCAGGTTTACAATGATTTTCGTAAAAGCGGAGGAGATCCCATGTTGTCTGATGCTTTCACCATTAATGGCCAACCCGGTGATCTTTACCCATGCTCAAACTCTGGTAATTAATATATGTGCTTTTTTTTTTTGTTCCCCTATTTGTTTATTCTCTCTGCATAACATAATTCTGATGATTTTGTATTTGTTGCAGAAACTTTCAAGCTGAAAGTTCGACATGGCAAAACCTATCTTCTCCGAATGATCAATGCCGCGCTAGAAGACGTTCTGTTCTTTGCCATTGCGAACCATAAACTCACAGTGGTAGGAACAGATGGAAGCTACATAAAGCCAGTGAAAGTAGGTCACATCACAATCTCACCCGGTCAAACTATGGATGTCTTACTAGAGGCAAACCAACCATTAGATCGCTATTACATGGCTGCTAAAGCTTATTCCAGTTCTGCTAATGTTGTTCCATTTAACCCCACAGTCACCACTGCTATCCTTCAATACAAAAGAAATTACATCCCAACTTCAACTACCCCTTCCTTGCCTTTCCTTCCAGCCCCAAATGACACCGTTGCCTCCACCAACCTCTTAAGCCAATTTAGAAGCTTGGCAGACAAGGACCACCCCATTGATGTGCCGTTAGAGATAAGCACGAAGCTTTTCTATACGATATCTGTTAACACATTACCATGTGAGAATGGTTCGACTTGTGTTGGCCCAAATCAGAATCGCCTCTCGGCTAGTATGAACAACATAAGCTTCCAGTTGCCTCCTGGGGCTAACATTTTGCAGGCTTATTACAACAACGTTAGTGGTGTTTATGGGGAGAAGTTTCCAGATGTACCACCATTGGTGTTTGATTTCACCGGTAATGATCTGCCTCCGTTCTTGTTGACCCCGACGGTGGGTACGGAGGTGAAGGTGCTTGAGTATGGATCCACGGTGGAGCTTGTCCTTCAGGGCACTAATGTGCTTGCTGGAACCGAGCACCCTATTCACCTGCATGGCCATAGTTTCTATGTGGTGGGTTGGGGATTTGGGAACTTTGACAAAGACAAGGACCCTTTGAAGTACAATCTTGTTGATCCTCCTTATCAAAACACCGTGGCTATACCCAAAAACGGTTGGGTCACCATACGGTTCAGGACCAAAAATCCAGGTATTTTATATTTGTTGCACTTGTTTTGTTTTGGATCTTAAATATTAGTTTAATTCAATATTTGTGGATTTTATATTTATTGCTCTTGTTCTGTTTTGGATCTTAAATATTAATTTTGTTTGGTTTGAATAGGTGTATGGTTCATGCATTGCCATTTAGAACGTCACGTGACATGGGGGATGGCTATGACTTTCATTGTGAAGAATGGTAACAATCCAGAGGAGCAGATGCTGCCACCACCACGGGACATGCCCAAATGTTGATTTTAATTTTAATGGAGAAAGACCAGGGAAATTTGTCTAACAATTGTTGTATTCTTTTATTATTCCTTATATATTCATTCTTTTATTCTTTGAGATAAGGGGAAGTAGAATTTGACAGAAGAAGGATATCAATAATTGTAAAATTTGCAGAGTCATATATGATTCTCTTTTTTAGAACGCTTTGAAATAAAATCATTGTCCAATATTCTTACATCGAAAACGTCAATAGAATGAAATTTTTATTATTTTTCCTGTGGTAGAATACATAAAGTACTACACGAGAAGGAGAGAAGGAAAAGAAAAGGGGGGGGGGGGGACAAAACAAAACTTTATGTGCGTGTTTGTGTGAATTTCCTTGTGTTGGTATAGGTCTGTGCCTTTGACATTTTTCTTTCCTACGCTTTTGCCCTCTATGAAAGCTTCCTTTCGCTTATGTTAAAATGAATTATATGATTTAATTTGTAACATTTTTTTACCTTTGGCGCAAATACTAGTACTTAGGGTGAAGGTGAGATATTGGAACATTTTAAAGGAGATTAATATGAAATAATGCAAAATTCAAATTGATTAAAACAACCCTGGTGACTCCAATTATAGTTGTGAGAAAGTTACTAGAATTTCTTGAATGCAAAATATATTTTCTGCCAAATTGTAACTTCACTGATTGTTTGCGTTGGGTTTGGTCTAGTGAAAATTAATACCCATGTATTATTACATTAAATTATATTAATTTATATTAAAATATTGAGCATGAGTCTAAATTGAATGAATAGGCGCTTTATAAAAGAAAATGGCCCACAGAAAGTTTCCAAACCAACAAACTAAAAACCCAAGTCATATACGACACTCAATCCAAACCTAATCCATTCAACCAAGTTTTTTTTATTTCTTTTATAATAGTACAGGATAGCCGGAGACCCAAAAAATATGAGTGAGAGAGAGAGAGAGTCAAGACCCAATCACTTATATTTTCTTTAAAAAAAATTATATTGTATGATTTCATTTTAAAGTAATAATAATTATCACCCATAGCGTATTAATAATTATTATTGACTACAAAGAAATTATTTTTAATGCTTTTTTTTTTCGCGGCACCCCCAAAATAAGTTATTATTAACAGTACACTTTTAATAGCAACAATTATAAGTCACAGCACAAAGTTATCGCTAAAATCATAATTTTTTGTTAAAAGACCCTTTCAATGGCAAATAATAAAAAATTGTAACTAAAACTCTTTTATATGAATAATTATGTTATCACAAAATGTCTTTTGTAACAACCTTCCTCGAGTGGCCACTAAAACTTCTAATAGAAATGCCTTCGCAATAACTCATTATATTCTTAAATCAGATGCCATGACAAAGGTCCTAATCCGTCTATCATAAAGTCCTCATTAAATTTATTTTTTATTCTAAAAAAATTGACCAAGTTATTACTTTAGTTTCTAAAATTGGGTTTTTCTGATACAACTTTCCATATTACACTTTCCTCTTTAATTTTTTTTTTAAATTGAAAAACAGTTTGATGTGGAAGAAAATTTTCAAACGTTATTTTGTGTGTTTCTTAAAAGCTCTTATGGTATTTTGTGTATTTATTATTGCAAACAATAAGGTGAGAACAAAGGAATCCCATTTCTCTACACTTTGTGGGATGTATACTGCTTGCACATTTCCAAAATACAATTTCGATCATCTAAATTTAATTTAAATAGTTCAAATTTGAACCTTATTTATTTTATTTATTTTTTTAGTATCAATCAATTTTTTTATATGATAGGTAAAAGATTGTTTTTATTTTTTATTCTATTTATTTTAAAATTAAAAATGTCAAAATAAAAAAAAAATCAAATCTGAACCGTTGAAATTTGGGATAGCACCTATTAGGATATATGTAAGGAATCCATTTGCAAGAGCAAAACCAGACACGCACGACACCTAGTTGTAGTATAGGTAAGAACAAATGAATAAAATGTTATCATGAAGCAATAAAATATAAGATATTTTAAATATTTATTATTAAATTATCTAATAAAAGTATTATATATATATATATATAATTTTTTCCACAATCGTTTTTCTTTAAAAAAACTATATATTAATTTTTCAAAAAGAACTTGATAAAAAAATTATTTTCCAAGTTTTATCTAAATTTAATCTTAAATGAAACTGATTAAAAAAAACTAATACCTTTAACCTAAATTATTTGAACTGTGTTATCCAGCTAACATAGGATTAAGAGCAGCAAAGTTCCAAGACCTTCATACTAGTTTAGGCTCTCCCTTTTAGTATTCAACACTGACTTTGCAAAGACAATACACTTGCAACAAAGTTGACAAGGGATGCCAATGTAACAACTCATCAAAAGTGTAGAGAAAAGTTCGAATTAGTAATGATTTTACAATGCACGTTAACAAATTAAGCGTATAGAACAATTAGTAATGATTTTTTTATGATGTTGGTAATAGATTTAAAATATGTCGATAATATTTCACGAATGTGCTAGTACCTTGAAAGTGCCATTAATAACAGGCTTTTTATGACGCTAATAATTGATTGTTCAAGATGCTAGTAACAGCATAAGTAGTTGGTTATCAACACATTTTAACAATTGTTATTAATTACACATGTGCACTCAATTCGTTAATGTGCATCAGCGAACACACCTGTACATATATCATAATGCCTTCAATATAAATTTATTTATTATTTCAAACAAATGATCTACCCGTTTATTTTTTTAAGGAAAAAAAAAACTATTTGCAATTCTCTACATTTTTACTATCAGATTTTTTAATTAAAATATAATAAACATATAATTTTTTAATAATAACACGATAGTTATATGATTTTTGCAAATAAATGTATGATTTTTACAATTCATCATTATATGATTAGATTTTTGTAAAGAGCTTTTTACATATGTTTCTTTATTCTTTTTTATTATTATTATTTTGTTACAACGGAGTCACAATCCCTAAAGGGTAAGTAGAGAAGGAGATAGAGTAAAGATTGCTCTCACTAATTTTTTTTTTTAACTGTCATGTAACATCTTTATTTTTTGTAATAGTTCAAAAGGTAAAATATTATATTTTCAAAATTCAAGTATTAAAATCGTAATTAATTAAATTATAGTTCAGATGTGTTATATGAAGTTTTTTATTCCTTTCTTTTTCCAAAATACATCTCCCTAGTTAATTTTTTTTTTAATCACTATCTTTGGTTTTTCTGATACATAAGATCTTTGTAGTAGTACATGTTTCATATATAGTTTGTCTATAAATTAATGAAGAAACATTCTAAGAATTAACCATTTCATTATTTTATTCGAAACCATAAACTTATTCTTATCCAAAGAAACTTCCACACTTATACTACTTCAACTTTTGGTTATACATAAGTATTGCAATTCGACTTTTTCCAGCTTCGTTGTTGTTTGCAACTGGGTTTAATTGAATAAACTAAGTTAAGATAATATATTTTATAAGATAATAGTTTCTAAAGCCCCTCTCTCTCTTCTTAAATGACTTAGTTTGAAAAACAGAACATATATTTTGATAAAGACCTAGCATTTGTGCGACTTGGGCAAAGCTCCAATCCAGAGGCTACACCAAATTGAATAAAATTTTCACGCGTAATAATGTTCATGCCAAAGGCTCGCGACCATATATATATATATATATATATATATATATGTATGTATATGCATGAATGGCGAACTTCTTCAGACACCAATTACGTAGAAACAATATATAAAGCCTTTCTTCAAGCACTCAACAGCACCATTAATCAAAAAGCAGAGAGCAAACCTTTCTTCAAGCAACAAACGGGAACTTTACTAATCTGTGGAGATCAACTCTTTCAAGCCTTTCTTGGTTCAGAGCTGTCATGAAAATCTCAGTAATATTCATCTTACAAATATTAGGAGTTTTGTTCCTCAACAACCTCCTCATTTGTCACGCTCTCAGGCATTATACTTTTGAGGTATGTTTATACGAAGCTAATAATAAGTTTAGCTGTATATGTTGAATTAACTACTCATAAATATGAACATATATATATATAACTAATACTGATCTCTTTTATTAAAAATATACCTTGATAAAAAATATTTTCTAAAATTTCTATTTTAAAGTTATCGATTTTATGTTGAAAACTGTTAATTTAATTTACTCTGAAACTTTATTAAAATTTTAGCGATGCATATTTATCAGACATGTAATATAATTGTTATCCTTGAAATTATTATTAGGAAAATTATATCTAAAGACTCAGACATGTTAAAATTTATAATAAAAGACCTTAAAAATTAAAATTATTTTTAAATACCACAATTACTATCTGATTTTAAGGGATTTACAATTAATTTTAGAAGATTTACTACTGAGTACACAAAAGTTTAACACTTTTTTATACCTGATAATAAATTTCCTAAAACTAGTAATAAATCCCTTAAAATTTTATAGTAATGATAATTTTTAAAAATAATTTTGATTTTTAAGACTTTTTATTATAAATTTTATAAGATATGGGTCTTTGAATGTAATTTTTTTATTATTATTCATAAATTAGCTAAATTTAAAATATTATTTTGTGAATATATTCTTTATTTTTAATAATTTTTTATCAAATAATTTTAAAATTTTTTAAATTTGAAAAATCAACTATTATATATTGATCAAATATATAGCTAACACTTAATATATTATACAATTAATAGAGATAAATATATTTTGGCTATGTTGGTGAAAGTAAGGATAATTGTAATTTATTTTTTATTACCGAAAAGATAAATATTGTAGTATATCTTTTGATTCCAAGAAAAAAATATATTATCTTCAAAATAAAGAGAATGGCCATGTCATTGAAATAAATTTAAGAAAAGAAGAGAGAAACCAATTTGCTCTTAACTTAATATATGATCTGATTAAAACATTATTCTGGGATCAAAATAAAAAAGAACAAGTGAAAATTACAGGTAATATAAATCTGGTAAGTAGTACACACACACAAACGCACCCCTAAGTAAGCGAAAGATGAACAATTGTGCATGTTAATATTTGACTTTTCTGATGTTTTTTAATTTTATTATGGAACCAACTCTAAGCTTTGAAGTTTAAATCTTGCGAAATAATATTATAATATGGAAGTCAACCGAACCAATTTCCAATCCTTGCCCAGGATATAATTTTCTCTTTCTTTGTTGGTGTAAAAGAAACATGATTATTGTTCTTTCCTTGGAAACCATATTTAAAGAAACTTCTGCCTTAATTATAAGAAAACAAGACGTGAGCTAAGCTTAACCTTTCCAAACTCTTAATTTTTAAAAGAGCAATAATTTTCTAAAGCATTCCATAACATGCTTTCCTTAAAAGTTGACACAGAACGAGTATATATTCTAAACCATAACATACTGTAATTTGTAAGATCAAACTGTTAATTTTTTTCCCTTGCACATTTGTTGCCCAAAGAAAACTAGAAGTTATTTGGATTATTTGGATGATTTGATTTTACATGAATCATATATATTTTGATTGACAACATGACACATGGTTAGCCACATCAACAAAATTTAATAATATACCAACAGTAGTTTAAAGATAAGAATTCAATTAAAAATATTTATATCAGGATAAGTACAATTTGTTAAATTATGGGGACTAAATAAAAAAATAAATGAAATTATAGAAACCAAAAAAAAATTTTAACTGTTTTATTTCCCTTGGAAGGTACGTATATATTGAAAGATTCTTATCACTCATTCACTAATATTTTGGATAGTATGGTGTTGGATATGAACGTACAAGATACCTTAATCCATAGTATGTAAGATGTCATGTTTGGTATACCATTGAAAGTTGTCAAAGGAAGAAAACAAATGATATTTCAAACGAGTTACTTAAGCTAAGAGGAATGTGACGTGAGAATCGTGTAACGGGGAATTACATATTTGACTTCATTCAATGCAGAAACTTTCAAGCTTCTGGTAGACCATGGCGAAACCTATCCTCTTCGAATGATCAATGCCGTAACTGACAACAATCTATTCTTTGCCATTGCAAAACATAAACTCACCGTGGTAGGAACAGATGGAAGCTACACAAAGCCAGTGAAAGTAGATTACATCACAATTTATCCTGGACAAACTATGGATGTCTTACTAGAAGCAAACCAAGCAATAGACCACTATTACATGGCTGCCACAGCTTATTCCAGTGCAGCTGGTGTTACATTTGATTCCACCACTTCTACTGCTATTGTTCAATACAAAGGAAAGTACATGCCAACTTCAACTACACCTCCCTTACCTTTTCTTCCAGGCTCACATAACACCAATGCCTCCATCAACCTCATAAGCAAACTTAGAAGCTTAGCAGATAAGAACCACCCAAATGATGTGCCACTAGAGATAAACACGCACCTGTTCTTCACAGAATCTGTTAATTCATTGCCATGTTCGACTTGTGAAAACACAACACGCCTCTCAGCGAGCATGAACATCATAAGCTTCAGATTGCCTTCTTTTGCAGGCTTACTATAACAATATTACTGGTGTTTATGGGGAAAATTTCCCTGATGTGCCTCCTTTGTTTTTTGATTTTACTGCCGAAACTCTGCCTGCGTTCTTAGAGACTCCAAGCGTAGATACAAAGGTGAAGGTGCTTGAGTATAACTCTACAGCGGAAATTGTTCTTCAAGGGACTAACTTGCGTGCTGGGACAGAGCACCCTATACATCTACATGGGCAAAGTTTCTATGGGGTGGGATGTTGATTTGGGAACTTTGACAAAGACAAGGATCCTTTGAATTATAATCTTGTTGATCCTCCTTATCAAAATACTATAGCTATACCCAAAAATGGTTGGGTCACAATAAGATTCAGGACCAAAAACCCAGGTATATTGCATTATTATAACTTAAAGTGAACTATCTTTTAAATTCTTGAATGATACATGTTCAATGACAAAAACTCATCAATATAATCTTATCAAATTCACTATTAACTTAGTGTGCAACAGGACTATATTGATGGGTTTTTTGAAATATTTAGAAGTAAATAATGATAATTATCTTCAAAGAAAAATGCTTCTTTCGTAGGCCAAATGTCGGTTTACTTTCTAGTTTATTCAATCTCTTGTTGATTTTTCTGGTTATGAGGTTTTTTACCCTAAATGCTGATTTTCTTTTGATACAATTTTTATAGGTGTATGGTACATGCACTGTCATTTAGAGCGTCACGTGACATGGGGGATGGCTATAACTTTCATTGTGAAAAATGGTAACAATTCAGAGGAACAGATGTTACCACCACCGCCAGACCTGCCACAATGCTATTAAAGCACCAGCAAATTTATTTCAATATTTAAAGTTATTACATCAGCTTGAATTTATTCTCACCTAAAGTTTGCATTTTTTTTTTCAATTTGTATTTGTTAATTGCATTTATTTTGCTTTTCAGGATAAAGATTATTTAATTTTAGGAATGATTGAAAATAATATTGATTGAATGTCATCTTTGAAATGTCAATAAAAACAATTAAATTGTTTTTTATTTTTTGGGGATCATTGGAACGTATCACAATTCAAATTGGCGTTCTTGTATTTATTAGGCTTTGACCTTTTACATTTGTTTTAGATTTTCACCATTTATGCTTTGTTCGATAGCTACGTTTCTTGATTATTATTATTATTATTGGCTTCGATCAGAAAAAATTATTAAATTGGGTGGGAATCACATCTCGTATTAAGTATTCATAAGGTGAGAAGGATTTAAGGAGGGAATCCGAATGAAAGACATGTATTAGTTACCAATTTTTTTAATAAAAGTATAAAATATAAATATTTCTTACACATTAACGCTACACTATTAAATTTTTAATATGAAAAGTCTCTGATCATATTTGTATGAAAATATCTTATAATAGATATCTAAGTACTGCATTTAGCTTAATATATTTCTTTTTCACGTTTACTTTGTCATCCCAAATAAACTCACACAAGACGAAAACTACACTGTCTTTGTGATTACTCCTTAATTTGGGATGAAAAAGGGATATATTTGAGATTAAATTAGGGAGATAAAGTACTTTTTCTCTTAATTAATATGATTAAATGTGTATTCAATCAAATAAAATAAAGAAAGTATTCCAATTGCAATATCTTTATCAGTTTGAGCCTGTCACACCTGAAAATGCGACTATGCGGCGCCAGATTAAAATCAAAATTAAAATAAATAGTAGAAAAATAGAGTCGCCACCAAATTTTTATTTTTTGAAAAGGCAAAATTTTGAAAAAATCTTTTTAATTTGGAATATCAAAAAATGTGGTTTGCGAATCAGAAAATAGATTCGAGGGTCGATTGTGAGTGGGGAAGGTGTTAGGCACCCCACAACACCCGTTGCTACGAACGGTTACCCTGAGTTAGTCGTGCAAAATCAATATAGTCTCTATTCTATTTTAATTCTCCTTAACAAATCACATGCAAAACAAGGAATAGGAATGAAAGAAATGAAATTAAAAAAAGGAAGAAAGAAATTGAAGAAACGAAATTAGAAAATAAAATAAAATAAAAGAAATTAAAAAACAAGTGAAAATTGAACAAAAATTTTATTTACAATGGCAGACTTGACATAGGATGAAAGCCTAGGGCCTACGTACCCTCTGAAAAAGATCAAAGTCCATGTAGTTCGACCGTTATATTGGTTTGTTTTGTTTTTTTCTTTTTTTGTTTTTGTTTTTGTTTTTTTGTTTTTTTTTTAGGTTTTGTTATTATTATTATTTTTGTTTAGGTTTTATGATTTTTGTTTTTTTTTATGATTTTTGTTTTTGTTTGTTTAGGTTTCGTAATTTTTTTTGTTTGTTTTTTTTTCTTTTGCTTAGGTTTTGTGATTTTTTTTTTGTTTTTTTTTTTTTTAGGTTTTATGATTTTTTTTTTTTTGTATTTTTTTTCTTTATGATTTTTGTTTTTGTTTGTTTAGATTCTGTGATTTTTTGTTTGTTTTTTTTTTCATTGAATCTTTTTCATTTGTTACTTTTGCATGAAAAAGAGAAAAAAAAATAAGTAAAAATTAGCTTCATTTTAACAAATAAAGCGAACTAGAAATATGATTACATGTTCTAATTTGCATAAGTGAAATTAATTTTACTACTTTTGCTCTTTTCTTATTAACAATTCTTTTTTTTTTGTGTGGTATCATTATTTTTTTCATTTTTTGTTTGTTTTTGTTTCTCTTTCATTTTTGACTTTCATGTTTTTTTATGCAATTGAAATTCATTTTTTTTTCTTTTGAATTTTGATTTTTTTATTGTATTTGACCTTTAACTATTTTTAGTTTTTTTTTATCTTTATTGTCTTGACCCCTTTTTGCTTCTTGTTGTTTTATTCTTTTTGGTTTAGCATGTGATTCTCTCCTTGTTTTTTTTTATATATGTTTTAACAATTATTATTGTTATTTATTGTTTTGATCTGTTTTTGTTTGCTTATTTATTTTTTTGTCATCGTGTTTATCTTTGTTTTTGTTGTTTATCAATTCTATTATTTTGGGAAAGAACTAAAAATTTTTTAGACTTTTACAAACGAATAACTTTTAAAGGTTTTTGTTTTGGGAGCACCAGATTCTCTAATTTTTTTTTATATGGGCCATACAAATGAAAAACCTATTAACAAAACTTTTCACAATCCCACAAAATGGCTGAAGAGACTTATTGTCACATACATCCCTTTTGGTTACCTTCTACACCCTTGAAGTGTTAGAATGCCCCATATTGGCCTTTTTAAAAAAACGAAAATAAAAATAATAATAATAATAATAATAATAATAATAATAAAAGGATAAAAATCGAAATAATAATAAAACTGTTATAAGCATAAAAACATCAGTGCTAGCAGGTTTCTTTATGTTCAAATAACACATCCATATGGTTTTGAACGTTATTTGTAAATTATCCCTCGAGGAGATTCAAAAAAACCTATCCACGTCTATGATTTTTGGTTTTGGAACAAGACTCTTCCTAAATTAAAAAAAAAAAATTATCTGACTGTTGTCTTTATTTTTATTTTATCATATTTCCCTTACTTTTCATCATTTTTTTTTATATAATATCAAACTTTCATATTTCAAATGACTTTTCCTATCTTCATTTGTGTTTTCATCTCCTTTTTTCTTTTCAATCTTTTTTTTTTTTTTACTTTTTGTTTGTTCTTCTCTTTTTTTTTACGATTAAAAAAATTTATTTAAAGGATCCCTTTTTTTTAAAATGACCATATGATTGGGGAGACTTATTGTCACACGCAATCCCGAATAACTCTATACGCTCAAGGAGATACCGGATCTCACATGGCAACCTCAAAATAAAAAGTGCAAGAATTGAAAGAGAAAGAAAGGAAGAAAAAAAAATAAAATAAAATAATGATAGCAAATCGAAACTGAATCTATACAAGTTTGCAGCATTTTTTCACTATTCAAATTTACTTATATACAACATGAGAATTGGGTCTTTGTCTAGCCTTGCGCATCATCTCATTGAAATCTAAGGCTCTAATATGAATGATGATCTCTGGCATTTTCCCTCGAACGTAGTTGTAATGGCTAACAGTAAGTTTAAAACAAGTTTAAGATCTAGCAGAAGCTAAACTTTTGCATAACCTCATATTAACAAAAATCAAAGTCAAAACCATTTCCAAAGTAAAGGTAACAGCAACCATAAGAAATCATATTGAAACAGGGATCCATGATGGTTGTTTTAATGATGGAACTGCACCCAGACCCAACCAACAATAATACCTCCAACAAATCAAAACTCCTCATGGGTCATCGAAGTGGACAGAGAATCGTAAGAAATTTATTAACGAAAGCATAGGCCAAATCCACTAAAACGAGGCTATCTGGATCTCATTCAAAACCAAGACATTCCCAGTAATACTACGGTTCCCATTAATTCAGAACATACATCAAGAATCCTTGCCCAGACATCGAAACTAAATTCAGCCTCTATGAGGCATTTCGTCGAATGCCTGCCAGGCATTCCTCATGCGTCTGGAGCATGGCTTCCTAAATGTTATCCATGGCTACCCAATACAAAATACTACTCAATCATCTATTCCTATCCGATACAAACAGCAATCACAGAGGAATTTTATTGATAAAAGAGTAAACTGAGATCGTCGCTTACCTACAAGGATTTCAATGTCTTCTTTCGTGCTTCCTTTCGGCTTCAACCTCTACCTTCACCCTTGTTTCTTGCCGTGCTCTCTTCCAATTTTTTTTTTTTTTGGCCCTTCGTATTCTGGTTTCTCGCCCTCTCTATCGAACCTCATTTTTTTTGGATTCCTTCCCTTTTCTCTCTGGACCCAATCAGAAAAACCTCTCCCCTTGCGCTTGATTTTTTTCGGTCTCTGTCCTCCCCCTTCAAAAATCCTCTTCCTCCTTTTTAATCCTCTCTGCCTCGATTTTTTTCTTCTTGATTTTCGCCCTTGTCTCTTCCCTCTCATCCCTGCTCCTAGTTTCTGACAGTGAGAGGGACCTGACCCCGAGCCAGTCACTGTCCTCTGTCGGCCTGCCACTTTCCATTCTGCTGTATGGTCTGTACCTTCAAGCTACTTCTCATCGAGGGCAGGTTCCGAATGGGTGATACCTGCATTTTGCTCCTTGCAGTGGCTGAATCAAAGAAGGCTATTGGATTCCTGCGTTTTGACTTCAAAGCCTTTGTTTTGAACGTGGGCTTTTGTTTTTAGTTAGAGAGGCTGAAGGAAAATGGGGCTTACCGGAGAAAGGGATTGGGCTTTAGTTTGGGCCACTCCCTTTTGCTCTTTTTTTTTTTTTTGATTTGTTTCTTTGCTTCTGTTTTTTTTTTTATAATTTTGAGTTTTTTTTAATAATTTTTTTGGTTTTTTGGTGTTTTTGGGTTTTTGTTTTTTTTCTTATTTTTTTTCAAAAAAAAACTTTTTCTTATTTATTTATTTTTGTTATTTTAGCTTTAGGAATTTAAGAGAAAAGAAGGCTAATACTTTTTTGTAATGGCTTTTCTTTTTTTTGTTTTCCAAGTTTTTTGCTAATTAAATTTTATTAGTCTATGCAGGGCTTTTATTTTCCATTTTTTGTTTGCTAATTAAATTTTATTATTATTTTTTTAAGTTGTCTGGACAAAATACGGTGTTCACAGAGCCTCATTTTATGATTGATTTCCATTTCAGGAAAAAGTAAAAGATTGTAGAAATAATTGAGAAAAGAGAGGGAAGCTGAGAAGTGAAAAATACAAGTGGAACAAGTCCTCTCGCTACAGCTAGAACACAATTCGCTGTAGCGAGAATGCGCTTTCGCTGTAGCAAGGAAGATGCATACAAATTCCAGGGAGCAACTCGCTATAGTGCAGCAGTAGCGAGAACAGCAAAAATCTGGAAACCTATGAGCTCTCGCTATAGCGATGGTCACTCCTCGCCATAGTGAGATCAGCCTCTGAAACGCACAGCTTTGATTAGTGAGCTAAAACAAAAGAGAGGAGACCAGGGCTTCATTATTCAACAAGGGAGGAGTGTTTTGGCCGACTAAGAGAAAAGGAAAATGCACAAGAGGTGTTAGGGAAGCTTCATATTGATCGAAAAATCATTGATTCTGTCATTTATTCTTCCGATTAGGTATTTCTACTCCATCTTTCTTTCTAGTTGATGATTGTTGATATGTTTGCTGAGATTATTTGTGGGTTAATGCCATGAGTGGCTAAATCTTGTAACCCTTAAGGATTCTATGAACATTTAATCTTTGGAGATTATTTCCCTTTGATTATGTTGGATTATTGAAGATTTTAGTGTTTAATCTGAATTATGGTTTCATTATATTGATTGGCCTCCTTTAGTTTGATTATAGGCTTGGTAATTAACCTTTGAAAGAACGAAATTGCTTATAGACCATTGATTAAGCAACTTAGGATTAGACATAGTTTAATTTGCACCTAAGGTAGAAATATACCCAGGGACCCTAGGTAGCTTAGATAAGGTCTGAACGAAATTGAATATTAACTACTCATTTGAGACATCAAAGAGTGGAGTTGATATAGAGGTTAAATGGATCGAAAGACATTTGTACCCAATTAGACCTTTGACTCTAAAATTGACATTACGCCAACTAATAAAAAAGGGGGATGATTGACATTGTGTAAAAAGGGGATTAGAATTCCTAGAGTGTCTTTAATAGCTTATTTTCGATTAATACCATCTTTCATTATTGTTAATTGCATTTGAATTAATTTTCATAAAAACTCAATTACAATTTAATTTGTTTAACTAAAATGAACATGAGAACTCTAATGCCTAATCACCAATCATACTAATTCTCTGAGGGAACGACATTGATTCATCGCGTGTTACACTCACGACCCGTATATTTGCGGTGTCATTATTCTAGTAAGCATCACTTTGCAAAGGTATCACTACCTACGCGTCAATAGAAATGTCTTCGTAATAAGTGATTATTTTCTTAAATAAGATACCATGACAAAAGTCCTAATCTATCTATCATAATTCATAAAATCTCCAATAAATTTATTTTTTATTCCAAAAAAAAATGGACCGATTTTTTTTTTTTTAGGTTCCAAACTTGGCTTTTCCTGATACCGAAAAATATACGTTGCTCTTTAATTTTCTTTAAATGTTTGATCTGGAAGAAAAATTTTCAAAATGTTATTTTATATGATTCTTAAAATCTGTTTTGGTATATTTTGTATTTATTGTTGAAAACAAAATGGTGAGAACAAAACCAGACAAACGGACAACCCCTCGTTGTAGTACCGGGGAGAACAAAAGCACAAAATGTTATCATAAAACAATAAGATATTTTAAAAATGTATTATTAACTTCTATAATAAAAGTATAATATATAATTGTTTTATTACATCATTTTTTAAAAAAAGTTACATATTAAATTTTTTTTAAAAAAACTTGATAAAGAAAATTATTTACAAAGTTTTATCTAAATTTAATCTTAAATGAAACTGATTAAAAAAATTAATATATACCTTTAATCTGGACTCGATCCAAAAGAATATTGGAATCATGAACAGTGTTATCCAGCTAACATAACATTAATTAAGAGCAGCAAAGTTCAGGACCTTCAGAGTTACGGGATGTTTGGTAAAGAGGAAAAAAGAGAAAAGGAAACTAAAAATTTGGTGAAATTTTAATTTATTTTATAATTATTATTTAAGATTATCTATTAATTATTATTTAATTATTAAAAATAAAAAATTATAAATATTTTTTATTTATAAAATTATTTTTTATTTTTTATTTTTATTTTTATTCTGTTCTCTTTTACTTTGTCCTTCCTGACAAAACTTATTCACGGCGGAATCAACATTCAACATTGACTTTGCAAAAGGTAACACGCTCTGCAACAACGTTGACATTGAATACCCATATGACAACTCATCAATAAATATTCTTAATACCATATGACGAAAATATTAGTTATTATATAATATTTTCACTTTTAAATAGTAGTTCACGATAAAATATTACATTTCAAAACTCGGGTATCAAAATTATAATTACTTCAATTATAATTTAAGGTGTTTTTTTTTTGTAATTATTCCAAACGCATCTCCCCTCCACTTAATTTATTTAGTTCTAAATTTGGTTTTTCTAGAATATTTTTTCAAATTACGCTCTTCTCATTTTTTATTTGTATTATTTATAAAATCCATTTCTAAATGAAATTTTTCAAACGTTTTATTATGTTCTCATATATATTCTTGAAAACCGTGGGGGTATTTTACTTAGTGAAAACGAAAAGGTGAGATTAAAAGCAGACACGCAGAAGATCTTTGTAGTCGTACATGTTTTATATGGTTTCTCTAGAAAGTACAAACCATGAACTAATTAAATTCCGGAGGCGTCGCACGATCGATGAATGAGGTGACATTTCAAGAAGTGACCTCTATTATTTTATTTGAAACCACGACCATATTCTTATCCAAAGAAACTTAAACACGGATACTTCTTCAACTTCGTTTGGTTATACATAAGTATCGCAATATAATACAGCGGCCAAGTCATATACATTGTTAGACTTTTTCCAGCTTCATTGTTGTTCACACCTTAGTTCAAATTGAGGAAACTGAGTTAATACTATAAGATACCTAAATGACTTGGTTTGATGAGCAGAATATTTTGATGAATACCTGGCAATTGCAGGACTTGGGCAAAGCTGCAAAACTGAAGTTACACCAATTGAATAATATTCTCACGCGTAATGATGTTCATGTCAAAGCCTCCCAAAACTATATATATACATGCATGGCGAACTTCTTCAAACAACAGTTACACAGAAACATCTTTAAGCACCAAACAGCACCACTAATCAGCAAGCAGAGAGCCACCCTTTTCTCAAGCAATAAACAGGAACTCTACTAATCTGTGGAGATCAACTCTTTCTTCGAGTACTAAACAGAGAGACCAAGCCTTTCTTGGTTCAGAGAGTTATCATGAAAATCTCAGTAATATTCATCTTACAAATATTAGGAGTTTTCTTCCTCAACAACCTCTTCATTTCCCTCGCAATCAGGCATTATACTTTTGAGGTATGTTTTCATGAAACTAATAATTAAGTTTAACCATATATGTTGACGTAATTACTCAAATATGACATTGTATATATATAATAACTGTTAATTTGCATCTTGACGCTTGCATTTAATTGAGTGCAGGTCAAAGACACTTCCTACTCAAGACTTTGCAACACCAAGAACATATTGACAGTAAATGGGCAATTTCCTGGGCCAACCTTGTACGTTAACAAAGGCGAAACCATCATTGTTGATGTCTATAACCGAGCCAATGAGAGTATCACCATCCACTGGTAAAAACAATTAAATTAAACCAAGCCCACGTTTGTCTTCTCAATTAATTTATTAAGCTTAAATATGATTTGTGAGAAACTTAATTATAAACTTGAAACTGTAAATTTGCAGGCATGGAGTGAATCTACCAAAATATCCATGGTCAGATGGTCCTGAATTTGTCACTCAATGCCCAATACAACCTGGTGATAAGTTTAGCCAGAAGGTCATCTTTTCTGAAGAGGAAGGCACTCTTTGGTGGCATGCTCACAGCGACTACTCCCGAGCCACTGTTCATGGCGCTATTGTCATTAAACCCAAGCCAGGAACCACCTACCCTTTTCCCAAACCACATGCAGAATTTCCCATTATATTAGGTATATAATCTATTAATTCAAGGACTGGACTTGATAAACTTTTTGAAATGCTTGTTCTTAAGTTTTCCGATAAAAAAATTGACATATGATGAAAATATTTTGAAAGACCAAAAATTAACCATATATTGGTGAATGCAGGAGAGTGGTGGAAACAAGATATCGTTCAGGTTTACAATGATTTTCGTAAAAGCGGAGGAGATCCCATGTTGTCTGATGCTTTCACCATTAATGGCCAACCCGGTGATCTTTACCCATGCTCAAACTCTGGTAATTAATATATGTGCTTTTTTTTTTGTTCCCCTATTTGTTTATTCTCTCTGCATAACATAATTCTGATGATTTTGTATTTATTGCAGAAACTTTCAAGCTGAAAGTTCGACATGGCAAAACCTATCTTCTCCGAATGATCAATGCCGCGCTAGAAGACGTTCTGTTCTTTGCCATTGCGAACCATAAACTCACAGTGGTAGGAACAGATGGAAGCTACATAAAGCCAGTGAAAGTAGATCACATCACAATCTCACCCGGTCAAACTATGGATGTCTTACTAGAGGCAAACCAACCATTAGATCGCTATTACATGGCTGCTAAAGCTTATTCCAGTTCTGCTAATGTTGTTCCATTTAACCCCACAGTCACCACTGCTATCCTTCAATACAAAGGAAATTACATCCCAACTTCAACTACCCCTTCCTTGCCTTTCCTTCCAGCCCCAAATGACACCGTTGCCTCCACCAACCTCTTAAGCCAATTTAGAAGCTTGGCAGACAAGGACCACCCCATTGATGTGCCGTTAGAGATAAGCACGAAGCTTTTCTATACGATATCTGTTAACACATTACCATGTGAGAATGGTTCGACTTGTGTTGGCCCAAATCAGAATCGCCTCTCGGCTAGTATGAACAACATAAGCTTCCAATTTCCTCCTGGGGCTAACATTTTGCAGGCTTATTACAACAACGTTAGCGGTGTTTATGGGGAGAAGTTTCCAGATGTGCCACCATTGGCGTTTGATTTCACCGGTAATGATCTGCCTCCGTTCTTGTTGACTCCGACGGTGGGTACGGAGGTGAAGGTGCTTGAGTATGGATCCACGGTGGAGCTTGTCCTTCAGGGCACTAATGTGCTTGCTGGAACCGAGCACCCTATTCACCTGCATGGCCATAGTTTCTATGTGGTAGGTTGGGGATTTGGGAACTTTGACAAAGACAAGGACCCTTTGAAGTACAATCTTGTTGATCCTCCTTATCAAAACACCGTGGCTATACCCAAAAACGGTTGGGTCACCATACGGTTCAGGACCAAAAATCCAGGTATTTTATATTTATTGCACTTGTTTTGTTTTGGGTCTTAAATATTAGTTTAATTCAATATTTGTGGATTTTATATTTATTGCTCTTGTTCTGTTTTGGATCTTAGAAATTAATTTTGTTTGGTTTGAATACGTAGGTGTATGGTTCATGCATTGCCATTTAGAACGTCACGTGACATGGGGGATGGCTATGACTTTCATTGTGAAGAATGGTAACAATCCAGAAGAGCAGATGCTGCCACCACCACGGGATATGCCCAAATGTTGATTTTCATTTTAAGGGAAAATGACCATGGAAATTTGCCTAACATATTTTTGTATTCTTTTATTATTATTTGTTTATTCATTCTTTTATTCTTTGGGACGAGGGGAAGTAGAATTTGACAGAAGAAGGATATCAATAATTTGTAAAATTTGTTCGTACACGATTCACTTTGTTAGAACGCTTTGAAATAAAATCGTTGTTCAATATTATTTCATTGACAATGTCAACAGAATGAAATTTATATTATTTTAATTTATTTTGGTAGATTGTACAGAAAGCACCACACAAAAGAAATTATTACATATGTTTTTAACTTTTTCTGCGTTGGTATAGGTTCGCGCCTTCGACATTTTTCTTTCCTACGCTTTTGCCTTTGAATTTCATGGGAGCTTTCCTTTCACTTACGTCAATATGAATTATATGATTCATTTTGTAATTTTTTTTTTTTAACCCTTGGGGCAAATACTAGTACATAGGGTGACAGTGAAATTGTAACATTTTGAAGCACTTAATAAGAAATAATACAAATTACATTAATTCATTAAAATTAACCAAGTCAATAAAAATCAAAATAAATAGAATAAAAAAATTAAAATCAATTTTATACATTATAAAACTGATTAGTTTAGTTCGACTTTCCATTTTGTCAAGTTTGGTTCGATTTTTAACCTAACCAATAATTTTTTTTTTACACTTCTATTAACTAAGTCTAAATTATACATAAGTCATTTATCAATTAAAAAAATAGAATATTTTTTTTACTTTACTTACATTTAGATGAATTTATTAAATAAGTTATTTTTAAAATATTATTATTTTATTATTTTTACATATGATATTTAATTACAATTATAGAATAACTAGCAATAATCCCTGCAGATCCAGGAATTTAAAAAAAAAAGTGGGTCGCATAAGAAAGAAAAAAATTAAAAAAAAAAAACTAAAAAAATATATGAACAAAAGTTACAATGCAACGTTGTAAACAGTAATTTATGAACAGTGTCAGATGAATAGTGACAAACCACGACTTTTAATATATAAGAAAGATTGAACATAATTATAAGTAATACTTTTTTATAAAAAAAATAATATCTAATAATTAATTATTTTAACATTATTATTAATTAAAATATTAAGAGATACATTATATTAGAAGTCAAATTTTATATATTACAATAAACAAAATCTTTAAAAAAAATTAAATCACTTTTAGATAAAAAAAAATATGAACCAAACCAAGCCAAATCGAATCAAACTAAATAAAAACCAATAAAGTTTTAAAAAATAATAAACCAATAACTCAGTTCAATTTAGTTTTAGTCTAAAATTGAATCAAACCAAACCTATATACATCCCTAATTAAAACTATCCCGGTGATATCAATCATAATCGTGAAAAAGTTACTAAAATTTCCTGAACCCAAAATATATTTATGCTAAAATGCAATTTCACCGATTGTTTGCCTTGGGTTTGGTTTAGTGAAAATGCACATCTATTATTACATTAAATTAGATTTATTTATATTAAAATTTTGAGCATGTTGGAATCTAAATTCAATGAATAGGCAATTCATAAAAGAAATGGCCCACAAATTGTTCCAAACCTACAGACTAAAACCCAAGTCATATAACATAGTCGACCAACAAACTAATCCAATTCAACCAATTTTTTTTTTATTTTTTTATATTACGTACATAACAGCCAGTGGTCAAAAACAAAGAGACAAAATCAATACCCAACCACTTCTACTTTAATATATATATATATATATATACACATACGGTTAAATTTCATTTTAAAGTAATAACAATTATCGTTATTGGTTAACCTTATTATTGATTATAAATGTAGTAGGAAATATATATAAAATTGGTTAACCTTATTATTGATTATAAATGTAGTAGGAAATATATATAAATATATATATAACGATAATTGTTATTACTTTTCGTAAAATCTCCGCTCCTCCATGTGCCTAAACTTCAGACACACTTTAGAGAAATTTTACTTCCGGACCCCCATCCAGATTATCTTCCTTGTATTTCTACCCACATTATGCTTCATCATTTTATATACCTCAGGTTAATGGAAGAAATTAAAAAATTCGTGCTTTTAGAGATGTCTTATTCTAGAACGATACATTTTGAAAGTATCGTGTCTTGTGGTTCAGTATTCTTCTTTGAGGCATTCTTTAGGCACCAGAAAACTAGTTAGTATCCTGATACGCTTTGCAACGATTTCTGAAATATGCGATTAGTACATGATGCTATAGATTAAGATGGAACGAAAGGAACTGCTGCGCCTATGCTAATTAAGAAAGGAAGCTTGTTATGTATATTGATATGGATTTACAGCAAGCTTCCAATCATGTAGTATCTTCCTGTGCATGATATTTCCATACAAACTTTCTCTCAAAAAAAAATAACACAAAAGAAAAAGTAAAGCTTAAAGGAAAATTAATTTAGACTACATGATACTAAAGAGAGCAAAAACCCAGTTCAACCCACATGCATGCTTTCGATTTAGAGCCACTTATAAGACCACCCTTAGCATCCAACTAATTAGTCTGAGGACCTGACCCTGTACTAAGTCCTGACCTTCGAGGACGACGACTAGTTAATGCACTTGTAATAATTTGCTGCAAAAAAACATATATATAGCCATTAATTACTGATTAGAAACGACATACAAATTAATTTTATGTCAATTTTCGGAAAAAAAAAATGTAAATTTATCCTGCCAATTTCCACTCATTGATAAATACTTTCTCATCTATAAAAATCAGAAATGACCCTATAAATTTTCATTCTTCAGCATTTAGATACCTATCTAAAAAACTGAGACATAAAATGACATTACATTGTAGTGTTATCTATATACCAAAAAACTCATGTAAAAATTTCACATCTTCAAAATTTTATTTTCATTAATTTTTATAAAATAATAATTTCATATTTTCTATTTTTTTTTAATTTCACACCAAATATAAAAATTTCACAACATGCTATATTTTGCTATCCTGTATATCCCATCAAATTTAAGTTCTAATATACCAAAAAAATGTGAGATAAATAAATATCTGTGTATGAAACTGCTGGTTAACAGAGTTTGGGATTTGTAGAAAGAGAAAGATAGAGAGATATTCTTTAAGTAGACATTGGACTATAGATCTACATGCCTGGTTTGGCGTGGTGGAAGGTGGATCTGCAGCTTCTTCTGCAGTAGTAGAAGGAACGTCGTCGTCTTGGTAACTTACTGTGTTGTTGCTTCCAGAGTTTTCTGCAACATCTGAAAGAGCATTGAGCCTCTTTGAATCCTCGTTGGCTCTTATCTCAGTAAAACCAAGACACCTGAAGAGAGCCCTGAAAAATTGTTCAAGGAAATAGCATGGATGGTAAACATAGAAAATGGCTTTCTTCTCAGTAACCTCCACCTCTTCTTCTGTTGCAGCTGATGACCTCTCCATATTCTTCTTCAGCTTTCTTCTCCTTCTCTAAGACCGTGACTAGCTATTTGTGCTTTAAATGCACTTCAGCGCTTTATTTCTTGTGGGCTGCCACACTTTTAAATGATTTATGTTTCACACCAGAGCATTTGTCAATAGTACCCTTTGACCATATAAGCTAGCATGCGGCAAGACACCTTCACCGTGTTTTACACCGAATTAATTGATAGTGCAATATGGCATAAGCTAGCTAGAGTAAGTGTTTTTTTTGGGCGGGGGGGGGGGGGGGTTATAAGTATGGTATAAGGTCTTAGAAATTGGGAGTAGGAAAAAGACAAGGAATCGAATCTAAGTATACTGGATCTTTGTACTTTCACTTATTTGCATACAGTCATGTTATACTTTAAAATCTGAATAAGAGACACACGCTTAGGGTAGACATTTCCTCACTCTCCCAAAAATTCCTGTTTGCGAATCTTCAAATCTAAACCCACGATTTTCACCCGGCAAATAGTCATGATTTGATTTTGTTTTGGAAACCATAATTATTCTGTTCATGATTTCGAACCGAAACACCTTTTTTCCTCAAATTTTCATTCACGATTTCAAAGCCCAACAGTGAGAATTTTAATCTAGACAAGTACTATTTTAACTTTATTCACCATTTCAAAATGAAGCCTATATATATATATATATTATGATTTCAAACCTAGAAACCTTCTTTTTTTTCAAATTTCTGTTAACTTTTTAAAGAGAATAGGAGGATGGTTATTTACAAATGACTCAAAATACATGAGATATCCATATTTTTTATTAAAAAAATATTTACCTATTATATGTTTATTTAAAGAGTTTGATAATAAAATACTTAATAAATTTTTTTTGTTTTCCCATGGATAAATTTACCTCCAAAACAGGTTGGGACAAAAACAGTATTTTGCCAAGGTTTTAACTTGTAACTACCCAGTGTTATCAATTTGAATTCTGTTGGCAAAACCAGAATCACAATTGGAAAAAAAAAAAAAAGAATCAGAAAAAAGAGATTTATATTTTCGTCAATGTTCCCACTTCCTTCTGGTTGAAGGGCGTGGGGTAAGGTCGTCTTTTGAATGAAGCACAGGTGGGTGTTAGAAACAAAGTCTGTGGTATTAAAAGCAAAAGCACAGGACAGATAGACATGAATTTATGTAGCTAATTGGGACTGCCATAGATAAAAAATTGAAGAGATAAATGAAAGCTAGGCTACCTACTCCAAAGAAGATGTCAGATAACAGGCATTTAACTCATAGACGTTCTCTTTTTGTCGTTTTATCACCGAATCTTTTGTTTAATTACATTAACTACTTCAAAACTAAGATATTCTGAGATTAAGATTAAGATCAACTCGTGAAAGGATGGATCCAAAATCCACGTGGTTTACCTTTCCACTCCATCTTTGGGTCAAGTTCATGTGTATGAGTTTTTTCTTTTTTTTGTGATCGCGTTTTTTTTTTTCCTTATCTCTTTTCCTTTTTGGTTTTCTTTCCGACTATTAGTTCCAATTAGCTGGAATACAGAAAGTAAGAAGAAAAATGGAAGAACCAGTGAATTTTACCAGAGAATCGAAATGCAGAAGGATCGCTTAAGCAAAATAAGAAGACTCAACAATCAAAATAGCTAGAAAACTTCCTTCTTGAGCAAAGGATAAGCTGCTCTAACTCTTGTCACTGAATTCATCTTCTTCCTCCTCAACAACATATATATCTGAATAGCAAAATAAAATGTACAAAACGACAAAAGCCTAATAACAGATATACTAAAATGCTGCCACGATACCCTCCTTCACAATGACTCAACATCCTATTCTTATCTTGTCTAAAAATCCATTAGCTAGCCGGTTGCTTTCTTCACTCAGCTACTACCAAACTTTATTAACACCAATTTGGGCCATGGGTTGATTGCATGGGCTTAGGATGTTACCAATTGCCCACCCCTTGAAAACTATCTTGTCCATAAGGTAGAGGTCCATTGTGATTCTTGCATGTCCATAAGTTGCAATTCCCTTTTTGAGAGAAACAAACACAACTGACGTGATGCCACCACCCGGATCAAAAACTAGGATAATAGTCTTGATCAACTTAACTCTTGCTTATAAATCTTTTTGAACCAATTGCAAAACTGAGACCATGACAGAGCAATTATGGAAACAATTTTCTAACATCAATTTATATCTCTCTAGCTTAAAATACCTTGAGGGGTCTAAGTGCCCCAGTGGATCAACAATCGATAATTGTTTGGAGAAGTCTATGAGGTTGAAATCTACCTTGTCCTTGAGGTAGAAGGTTGGCGTCAACACTGCACCTCCTTTGCAAGTCCAATTGGTGGCCAGAAGTGTAGCAGAGACATCATCAACTCTTAGTAAACAGTAGCAGCAATTAAGGACATCCCATGGTTCCCAATCATATTTTCCTTTTGGATCCATCCATTTAATATCACCATCGACATATCCATATCTTGATAGCCGCTCATGGTCCCTTGCTCATGTTATAATTACTTGTTGATGATTTAACTGCTTGGCTGAACATGGATCCTTACTACTCTTTGAGATTATGGCTATCTTATACATATCCACTTTACGAAAATCCAAATTAACAAATGGTGGACCGTTGGCCTTCTTTGGGCCTTGAGGAATGCAACGTTTCATGAAGAAACCCAGAAAGACACCCATGTGACGAAGAAAAATTGAGAAGCTTATTTTCAGGGAAAACGTTATGTTGCTGCCAAATAGGATTACTATAAATGGAGTTGGGATTATAGAATTACCAATTAGAGTTTGAAGTGAGCGGTAATTATTGTCAGAATAGAGAAAAGAAACATTAAAATGAAGAAAATGATTCTGTTCTTCCTTAAACTTGTCTCCCTCTGACCAATGCTCTGTTTCTGCTTTCATATTCTTTGCAACAGAAGGTTCAAGACCAGAAATTGATTCTTTTCCACACAAGAAGCATATATGAAGAGGACAAACAAACGTTTTCCCAATAACAACTCTCTTGCTTATTTTCCTTTGTTCGATGTTAAAACCCATGGTCTGCAACTTTGTAACACAAATTGAATGGTAGTAATGGCCACAATTTGTAATAGTGCAACGGAATATCTCTACTATAAAAGATTCATTAGTAGGACCAATTTCCCGCAAGTAGTGCAATGATGTTGCTTATACTCACAATTTACATAGAAAGACCTTGGAACGACATTGACTTGAGTATTGGAGTAGCCAAGAGATTCACAACAAGTATCTAAACCAACATCCACGGCTGTATGGTATGGGTGTACATTGACCTATGAGGCCCAATGTGTCGAGTTCAAATTAGGTCATGTTGGATTGGTTGCAAAAATAATTATTAAAAAAAAAGACCAGATCAAACTATAAGATTAGGTTAGCCCTAAGGGCCATATTGACACAGCCTAGGCCAAAATTAAAATAAAAATTAAATATATTTTTTATAAAGATTTATATAAAAATTTTAACTTTTTCAAAGATAAAATATAATTTTATAGATATTTAAAAAAAATATTTTTGTCATTTAATAATTTTAACAATAAGTTTCTAAAAAAAAAGAAGAGTAAAAAAAATTAGGCTACCTAGTACTAATCTAATCCTATCTGGTACTAAACCAAACCAAGTCGAATCAACCTTGAACAATGGGCTTCACTTTTGAAACCGTTTAAAATTGAGCCAAGTACCAAACTAAGCCAAAAACCCAACCTAGTCCAGTCCACATACACCCTTATTGCATGGAATATTTGCTTATATGTATCTCTAGCCTAAAAAACAAATGGCTATCTTATAGGGGTGTACATCAGCCCGGTTGGCCCTAGGGTCCCGCCCTAGCCCGGTCTAATCGGGCTGGGCCGGGTCGGGCTAAAAGTATAAATGGGCATAACTTTAAACAAGACTGCTCCGGGTCGGGCGGGGCTACGGGCGAAGGTATGTTCCGCCCAACTCGCCCTAATAGTTACTTCTTCTTTTTTAGTTATTAATATCTTGTCATCTTATTTTTTTTATTTCATTTAATTATCTCTGTATACTACAATTTTTATTATTTATTCAAATATTCTTTACTTCTTAATTATTTTTATCATTGATGTGAATCCTTACTGATATTTTTTTTGTTAAATAATGAAAAAATATATATTTACCTAAGACTAATTATGTTAGTATATCTTATATTTTATTTGATAATACTAGATTATTTTTTTATCACTGATACAAATATAAGAGTTCTAAAAGTCCATTGTTTTGAAATATATGCCTATAAGGTTGTGTAAAAATATTTTTATATTACAAGTATCAATTCATTAAAAAAAATTAATTTGGGTGGCCCTAACCCGCCATATCCCAACATAAATCAGACTTATTAGAGTTGAATAAGGCCACAGGTATAAAAACAAGTTTCATGTCTTAATCGGGTCAGGTATCGGATATACTAGATGTTTAGTTTGGTTTTATCCATGTACAGCCCTACTTATTCGAGCCGTCCCGGGCCGCCCCGGGCCCCCCTAAAATCGGGCTTCTCCGGGCCGGGCAGGGCCACAGGCATAAAAATACGCCCAAGACCCTAATCGGGCCGGGCTCCAGGCCAAGCATCACCCTGACCCGGCCCTGCCCATGTACACCCCTACTATCTTATTCCTCATAGCAAAACTCTAAAATTCTAATGATTAACTCACATGGCCAAGAAAAGCATTTCTACAAACATGTTAAAGGCATTTCAAGCCTCACATTTCCATTAGGATTAAATGCCCTAAAGTTCAATCTATTATAAATCCAAATCTAAAGCCTCATTTGAAACAAGATCACTAGAAGTGAATAAGGGAGCTACAAATTATCAATATCACCACTTGATGGCACCTCATGTGGGACTTTACTATAATCTAAGTAATCCACAATAAAGCCACCACCCATGCACTTCCCAAGAGAATCATAAATCCTAGAATCAAAAAGCAAAATATTGACATTAACAATAAAGAACAATAATCTTCTACCAACTCACACAATCTGTCTTCAACTAGTGAGGAAATTGGTTGAGTAGAAATTTGATGAACATATATAGTTAGTCAAAAACACATTTAGGTTTTGTTTAAGATCAACCTATAGATCATGTGTAATTTTTGTTAAAGCCACTATGGAGAAATCTTTTACTATAAAAAGAAATCCTAGTTAAGGTTATTTTTTGTCTTAGTTGTTGTTTTAATAGTAATTAATGGGCTTAGCCACTGTATCCAAAACTATAATAAATTTGTTCATAATAATAAATTTAGTTATAGTTTTTTGGAAACCGTAGTTATCTTATAATTTAACTACAGTTTTAGAATTGTAGTTGAACCAAGGGTTTAACCATAATTCTAAAATCATAACTAAATCATGTCTTAGCTATGATTTAACATGACAGCTAAAACTTAGTTCATCTATAATTTTCTTATAATCGCAAAACTAAATTTTTAGCTTTTAATTTTTTTTTTAAATCTAGCAACTTATACAAATCGCCTTCATTTCAACACCAAAAAGTAAGATAAACAAAAGTTTAAATCAAGGACAATCACACTCCAAAAAATATTTCGTAACCTATTATTTATATTCTCAACCTTGGTTGAGTAGTGACATTAGCAAGAATATTTTGTATAACTTGATTGTCAAGTCAATTGTAATAACAATTAAAGAAGGCAAGAAGAAAAAATAAGTGAAAACATTTATTCTAATGTTTTATCTCTCCCTCCAAATTTCTCAAGTTATATATGAATTGAGAAACCAAAGTCAATAAGGGCCAAGTTCATAAAATGTTAGCTCAGCTGATCCATTCCTATTAAGCCATCTAAAAATGAGTTTATGGCTTGAAAATCTAGCCCTCTTTTCTGTCCAAGTGCTCCCCCTTTAAGTGAGGAAACATCCAACACAATCTTAATCATCTAAATCTAAAAGTTAGAATAGAATTTCACCCTTGGTGGCTAAATAAGATAAGTAGTGTTTTCATAAAGTTACACGTTCTTTAATTTCTTGTCTAGTCCTGAAAAGATGTATTTTATGATAATTTTGTCATCAATTTTTGACACAAAAGGATTCATTAGTAGATTAATCTCTCTAGGCCCTAGACTGATAGATTAAAAATAATAATCAATCCTTATGACAATAAAAAAATTGTAAAACTAAGATCATAATGAGCACGTTAAGTGTTTTTCTTACCTAACTTATGTTGAGGAGTGACATTATCATTGAGTCCCAATAGTTTCATATATTCTCCCACACTCTTGGTTTAACAAGGATACCACTAACATTGTGCCATATAACATTTTGACTACACAAAAATGATAATTAATTGACATTTAAGAATTATGAATTCATGACTTAGTTGAAACATAATATATAATGATTATATACACTATCTCTGGAACAATGTATCTTTTTTCTAGTATTTGTTTTGAAGTTGATTTCAATTTATGAATATATGAAAAATATAAAAATGCATTCAATTAAATTAGAGATAAATTGGTCAACTCAAACTATTAAAGAATTGGAGAGTATAGAAACTTAACTATAAAATTTTAAAACAAATAATTGTAAAGAATTAAAGCATTAAGATTTAATCTAAAAGTTGACATGTTTGAAATACAAATATATCTTACTTTTTGTCCTAGCTAGTTGTGGTAATGATACTAAAGCCATTTTAGTTTAGTCATCCATCTTGGAGGCTAATTTTTGTGGATGACCATGTATATGTGCAAAAATTCAAGAGGAAGTGTTGACCCATTATTTTGGTTTGGTCAAATGAGCTTAAATCAGTGTTTTTAAACTCTGGGGAACTTAGGTAAGTTGGCACTTTATGACTTATAATATGTTTGGTTTATGGGATTAAGTTTCCTTTTATATTGATGATTATATGTTTGTTGGTCATGATTGTCTTAGGTTTGTATTACCTCTTGAGACATGTTGGTAGCTAATAAGAGAGTAATTAAACTTCATTTGAGGTGACTTTTATAGCCATATGTTTGTTTGTACATATGTTTTTTTTTTCAACTAATAATGGATTTGACTAAAATAATTGTATATTACCTTGAACTATGATCATGTCCTTGTATTTGGAGCTATGACCATACTTCTATATTTGGATATGGGTCATGACCATCCATAGTTATTTATGCATTTGAGTCATGACCATGCTCATGAGGGAGTAAGTGCCATGATTGTGCCCTTCATCATGCTGTCGGCCAATAACTTGTATATTTATATGATTGTTAGTGTAAGATAGTAATCATTTGTAGTTAAACTTGCTCATTAAAATTATGCATGCATTGCTCTTTTACTTACCTCTTCGTGTATGATATTATGTTAGTTAATTTATATCATATGGTTGGAATTTACACTCTTGGTTATTAAGATTTAATATTTCACCCTAGTTGTGAGTTAACCTTTCATGTAAAGGATCCTCTTGTGATGGTAAAGAAAAGTCATCGGATGTCCTCCCCTAGATTGCAGCATTGTATAGGCTTAACACTTGACTTTATTTATGTTCTAGTTGTAAATGATGAGAATTTTGTGGGCAAGACTAATTTTTTTGTATAGCATCTTGTTGCATCATGACTTACTTAGTATAGGATCTTTCTAGCATGTAAATTGGGTTTAAACTCCCCTTTTAGACAACTTTGAAATATATTTACCCTTATGTAGCATTTGTGTACATGGTTACTTATTTATGAAATTGAATATATGGATACTTTACTTTCTAATTATTTAGTTTATTTATCTTGAATATCATGGTTGTAATTTGAGGTATGAAATTTGGATGTATGGCATGATATTAATAGATGGATGGTAGTTAATGTTAGATTCTTGGTTATGGTAGTTTTGTTGGTAGATGGTCTATTTTGGTATAGTTGATGAATGATGATGGATTATATGCCTTGTGACTCTTTTAGCTTAGATAATAATTATGGATCTTGAGTATTATGCATTTGGACAATTAGAATTGCCTTAGAGTTGATTTGATCTTGTTTTGAGGAGTTTTTGGCAAGCTAGTTAATGGTTGTGTGGTGTTGGCTCAAGGAAGTCACATAGTCAAATTTTGAATTTCTAGATATTTTGTTATCTTAAGGGTTAAAAACATCATCATTGGGCATTTAAAAATTGAGAGGAATGGTTTAGAGTCAAATGGTTATGTGTAGGTAATTTTGGGTGTGTAAGTTGTTAATTCAGTGTGCATTTTGCAATTATGGAAATCCATAGCTTCCATAGTTCCAATTTTTTTCCTTAATTTTCACCCTCAATTTATCAATTATGGGTGTTGTGAATGTTAGATTATTGTTTCTTGAGTTGCCACATCATTAAGGAGTGTTTTTGGGTCCCTATAAGTGTCCTGAATCTATATATTTGACATGGGAAGTTGTGGTCGAGGTATCCCTTTGTGTTATAGTAGAATTTTCTAGTTTTTACTCTCTATCTAAGGGATGTTGCGACTCACTTCTTTAGCATCATGACACTATAAGGGTTTTTCCTCTGGTAGATGTTGCTTAGGGTGCAACGTAGCAACATGGCATTTGGGACACTGTGGCATCAATCAAACAAAGGAGGTGACATTATGGTGCCACATAATGGAATCATGGCATGGCTCTATGACCTTGTAGCATTGTTCATGCATAGCTGAATAGTGAGTATTTTGCAACGATTTTTGTAAGGTTTAGGGAAGAGTATCATTCTAAAGTCTTAGGTAAGTGTCTTAAAGCATTATTTAGGTGTATTAGATGTTAATTCTCTTTCCTATAACTTATATTATTAAGTGTATCCTTGTAATAAACAATCTATGTAATCACTTATTAATAGTAAAAATTTTAATTGGCATACGTTTTTTGTGAATTAAGGATGTTCTTTTAATCAAATTAAACAAATATTCATATTTAATTCTATAAGTTAAACATTAATTAAAACTAAGTATTACACTTATCACATTAATTATGGAAAAGTCTAATTTGGCAACTAAGTTAACATCATTAAGGAAAAAGTGGACAAAATTATTTCCCATCATGTGAAAGTTGATGGGCTTTATTTTTTTAAAAAGCTTAAAGACTATTTATAAATAACTCAAAATTTAAGAAGTTTTTTTTTTTCATTTTTTTCTAATTTATTTTAGGAAACTTCCTACTTTAATTATTGAAGTAATTATAATTGTATGCACAACTTACCTAGTATTTGGTATCAAACTGTCATAATAGTGATTCTAACATATGCTCACTAATTAAAGCTCCAACAAATATAGGAACCTATGCAAAATAGAACAAATATATCAAAGTCAAATGCGTCAATCACCAACTTAGTGAGAATTATTAATTAAAAAGCATACATGATTTTCAGTCAAAATCAATCCATGGTGACCTCAAATTCAATTTAGGTGGATGCTATAGGGTCATAATCTATTTCAATCAAAACCTTTGAAACTTTAAGATTTATTGAAAATCAATGAGAGCATTTCATTTGACCTGTACCTAACCTGCCAGCTACTCTTCCAATCTTCTGGGTCTCCCAGCCTCTTGCAGAAGAGCAGAGCTGTATATTGTAGATGGCCTTTTTTGGGCCCGCAAATATGATATTTGGGCCTTCAGCCTTTTCTATATTCTATGATTTGTTGACCAAAACATTTATGGCTTTTTGATACTTAAAAATCCATTACCAAAAAAATATTCAAAAATAAAAATATATGAACAAGAATTATGTGATAAGGATCGAAATTGAAAAAAAAAGATCAAATGCAGAAAGGATTAAGTTGTTAGTGTAATGTGATATATTAGTATTTTTCTATTGTAATTTCTAAGCATTTAGATGACTCCACTTAACTAGTGAAATTCACATAATTAATTAGTTCTTTCCAATTATGTTAATTATGTCTTTTTATTTTGCTAAGGAAAAAGTGCATTATCCTTTGGTATCACCAAACCAGATACTCCAAATCCTAGTTCAATGACATGGCCACTAGACTACGTGATCACCTTCAATAATAAAATTATGGAATTTTGTTTTTCTATCATCTTGTATAATCATAATTCAATATCAAAATCAAATATTTTTTAATAATTCAAATAAAACTATGCCTGAAGTTGCATATAATTGGAAGTTGATCCCTAATATAAATAAGACTATTACAAAATGAAAATAATGTTAAAGTCACAGTAATATATGGCAGAATTTAAACCATATAAATGGATTTCTAAGCTATTTAAAGGACATTTAAGTCTTTAAAATTATATATTTTTTATAAATAAAAAAGAGTAAATTAGATTAATCTTTCTTAAATCATTAAAATTATACAGATCTTCTGGAAACAAAAAATTATTTTATTTTTTAGTTTAACTTTAATTTTGTTATTAAAATACTCTCTATTAATTTAAAATACATATTTTTTGAATTAAAAAAATTTAAATAAAAGGTTTCTTCCAATTATATTACTGTATCGACCCGTGGGATGTGAACAGGGGTTTTAGAGACAAAATTAACCCCTTGTTTGGTTTGAGGGGAGGGGAGGGGAGGGGAGGGATTTTCCTCCCCTCCCCTTGTTTGGTTTGCATAATTGGAGGGGAGGGGAGGGGAAATTTCATTAAACTTTCCCTCCCCTCCCCCTCTCCCCCTCCCCTCCAATTTGAGGGGATTGGGAGGGAAAGCTATATTTTGGACTAAAATGTCCCTATATTTATTTATTTAGTTTTATTTATTTATAAATTTTTTTAAATAATTATAATTATAAATAATTTTTAATATTTATTTAATTTGGTAATAAAAATATTAAATTTTTAAAAATAAAAAAATAATTAATTATATTATTATTACTTTTAAAATATACAAGGGTAAAATAGTCTACATATTATTATTTTCCCTCCCTTCCCCTCCTGAACCAAACAATATATCTTTAAAATCCCTCCCCTCCCTTTCATTAAAATCCCTCCCTTCCTTCCCCTCCCCTCCATTAAAATCCCTCCCCTCCCCTCCCCTCAGTTGAACCAAACATAGCCTAAGTGGACCCCCTCCAACAATGCTTGATGATTGTGACGCTTTGTATTTTTTTCATAATAAATAAATAAATAATATTTTCAGGACGATCATTAAATTAGAAAAATAAAAACGCACACGTGGGAGAGTGGTACCCTACCAAACCAACGAAATTAAAAAAGTCCAAACTGAGTTGGGGTTTGGATTGAAAGTTTGTATATTTGGTGGTGTTAGGCAAATGATGGTACAACTTAATAAGTGTCTCTTTCTTTGTACAATACATTATTTAATCTTTGTGTCCTCAAGGTTGGAAGCATGAGATATTTGGAATATCACTATCTTTTGCTATCCACTCCTTTATTTATTTAAAGAAAAAAAATAGTGACTTTTTAAGTTTGAATTATTAAAAAGGGTCATAATTTGTTTTTAATGTTTTGTATAACTTCTATTTCAGCAGTGGTCTCTTTCAAAGAAAAAGGAATTGTTTTCCTTCAACATAAAATTTTATTAAGTCTCAATAATATTTTAAAATACGCATATATCACTTAGTAGAAATTTTATTTTTTAAAAAGAAAAATATTACAAATTTGTTACTAAATTTTTCATCACCAAACATTTTAATTTTAAAGTTTCAATGTCAAAATTTTGAGTTCTATCAAACACCACTTAAGTACAGGTCTTACATATAATTTTTTTTAAGTAGAAATTTAAAATTGTTTCAAAATATATTTTATCACAGTTTAATTATTTGATATTTTATCATCCCATTTTAATTGTCTGAAAAGAATTTTTTTAAAAATTTTATCTTCACATTAAGCCCCATTAAGAAATAATTTAAAGTGGTTAGTGACACAAAATGTGAAATTAATGTAATTATTAAATACTCATCTAATTTTAAAACGTGAGAAAAAACAACTCAAAATAATATATTTTGCAATTACTTAATTATTTAAAGTCACATTTTAGGGCTATATAAACAATAAATGGCCACTCAACTTTATGATAGGTTGTATCACTTATTTTTGTTACTTATTTATTATAGAGTTTAATATGCAGACAAAATTGGAAAAAAATACTTAAAAGATGACACCAAAACTTTATATAGAAGGGATTAAATTAAGACAAATTATATTATTGGAAGACAAAAATAGTAATTTATTATTTTGTATATAATTTAATTATAACTTTATTAATAAAATTAATTTAACTAACAATATTAAACTATGCTAATATATATAGTAAATTACACAAATTTATCTTAAACTATGTGTTTTTCCCCTGCAAATGCAAGGACTCAGAAATTTCTCCATGGATCCCACATTTAAAAAAAAAAAAGAAAATAGGTGAACAATGTTTGTACGGACATAAATAGTATATAAAATATTACTAACACGCAGCCTAATGGAGAGCCACACAGAAACTAGCTTAGCTATAATGCCGCTGCACCACAATTTATATATATATCTATATATATATATATATATATATATAGATTTCGCTAAAAATATATAGACCTCCTTTATATTTTTAAAATATATACAAATATTTATTAAAACAAATAATTATCCTACACTTAGTTCATTTTTTTAACTAAAATACTCTTTATTAACTTAAATGCATGTTTTTTAAAACTAAAATAAAATTTCAAATATAAAATATTTTGATCAAAAATTTAAAATAAGACTTAAGTGTAATATAACGTTTTGTTTTAAGGGAAATTTCTATAAATTTTAAAAGTAAAAAATATATATATGTAATTTTAATAAAATTTAAAAAAAAATTGTGTAGTTTAATCTAATATTTATTAATAATATATGTATCTTAAATTGATATCATAGTTCACAGAATCATATTAGACCACATAATTTGATCGAAAAATCCACGCATCGGCCCTTAATTTGATTCAATTAATCTAAAGAGTCAATCAAAGGTTAGCCCCAAATTGTTCAAAAAGTGGATGAACTAGTCATTAAAAATTTTAAAATTTTTTTATAAAACAATACAGTTTGTTTTATAAATATAAAAAACTTAAAATAAAAGACAAGTAGAAAAAAAGAAAGGAGTTGAAATATAAAGAAAAAATATTTAAAAACTAAATCATCTATTTAATTATTTTTTGTGCTCGATCTTCACTATATTTTATCTCCTAATAATATTTCTCTTAGATATTAGGTATTTGATTAAAATTACTCCTCCTTACATTTTTTTTTAATTTTTAATGATAAGTAAAATTAATTTGAGAATTTTTAAAATTTAATATTAAATACTCTTAAATTTTAATCATATGTAATTTATATTTTTCAATTAAAAATAACTTCTCAAATATTATTACAGTTTAAAATTTATTAGTATTTCTATGTTATATCATAATTTAAATATATAAAATTTTTTTAAAAAATATATTTAATTATCACTAATTCAACCATAAATTTATACCTTTAACAATTTAATAATTGGTCTAATTTTAAAAATAATGGTTAAAATAAACAATTTTTGCATTTTGTTTTGACGTTATATATATAACTTTTATGGAGTGAAATGATTAAAGATTAAGAACATGCGTTTGACTTGTCCCAACCTCGCGAAATTAAGACCAAAAGATTCTGGAGAGCACGCATGAGCCTTTTGGAAGTGAGCTTTATACCTGTCCTCCAGTAATTCCAATAATCTCTATCATTGCCGTTGTTGACATGATTCCACGGTGCCCATTTATAATTTCTCTTTTCTTTTCTTTTCTTTTCCTTTCTTTTCTTTTCCTTTCATGTTTTCAAATTGTTATTGAAGAATATCCACAACTTGGGAATATCCTAGAAGTACAAAGGACTAACAATTCCCTATGAAGGAGAGCACAAATAACATGCAACTGTTTCCTTTCTTGAGGAATAATAACAAATTACTTCCTATTAATATAGTCAATTTATATGCAATATGTGTTTTTTAAAAAAATAAAATTATTTAATTGTATTTATTAGTGTATTAAAAATAATATATTGTGAAAAAAATTAATATTATTGACCAAAAATCAATAACAGAAGAATTTCTGTAATATATATTGCAAATCATGATAATTAAATTATATTTTTTAAATAAGAGAGATATTAAGATGATTTAGCCAAATTTAAAAAGAAAAATTAGTATAATTTATTCTTAAATTAAAAATACACTAATTTCCGAATCAATATCACTACCACCAAATATTGGTTCTCTACAGTGACAGACAAATTTATCCCATTTCCATTTTCTACAAAGATACTGAAGACTCACCTGAGTAAAAACATTTAATTTTGAATTTAACTATTTTTAAAGTAAATATACATTAAACTACATTAATATAAAATTTAAACATAGAATCATCTATAACAAGAAAATGTTATTATAATTTATACAAGATTATATTTTAATTTCTGCCTTCATAAAAAGTAATTTCTGTGAATTTTTTCTAAATAATTATTTGTATTGAAAAACTAGTTGAAAGAAAAAAGAGAGGGGCCAAAGAATCTATAAAAGAATTGGGAAAAGGGAATGCATAACAGTGCAAGCTTGGTCATGCTCAATAATTAGTGGGAGTGCACCCACTTTGAGTCATACTACTACCTCTTTATCCCAAAAAATTTTAAAAAGGCTTTAAGGTCAACTCTTTGGAAAGGGCGCATCTCCACTAAATCGTAGTCAATATTTCAAAGGATAAGGTGAAAAATGGAGCCACTGTTATTTCTAACTAAACTCTTCAATGTTCCTTTTGGAAGATAACATATTAAATTTTAAGTTAAAAATATTTATATTAAAAAAATTTAATTTTAAAATTAGTCAAAAGAACTTTAGGATTAAAAATTTTAATTTAAACTCTTAAATTATAATTTTTCTACGTACTTTAAATTTTTCATTCTAAGATTATGTAAAATAATTTCATAATTTAAAATTCTTTATTATAAATATTTTTAATTTAGGATTCTAAACTATAATATTTCCTTCTTTAGATTAAGGTATCTTCAAATCAGTTTTTGTATTAAATTAAATTATTAATTGACCCAGTTCCTTCTATATGATTTTAGAGACAATCTTTTTTGAATAATTTTAAAGGGACGTCTATATACATTGAAATGGTGTTAGTTTCAAAGTTTAAAACCAATTAATCAAAATAGGAGGCATATTTCCTTAACTATTTAGTCAAATTTAAAAGATAAAAAAAGATCCTAAACTTTAACTGATTACAAAATTGAAGTTTCATATATTCAACAGAAACTGCTAGACGAAAAGAGAATGTATGACAAAATATTTGAAAGCTTTTATAGTATAATATTTTTAATGATGTTAGATATATATATTTTTTAGGGTCAAAGATATTTAAAATTTATCATAGTTAAATCTTGTGCATAATTTTAAGAGTATATTCTTCTATATTATTTAAGTGCTATTCAAATTTAATTTAATTAATTATCAAATAATAATATTTAAATTCATCTAATAATTTATAAGAATATCAATTAGATATGATACAAGTACATTTTGAATATCAAAAAATTATTCAATATATAAATATGATGATCCTAACAAGAAAATATTCATATAATAATATCAAATTATTATTTTTATATCATAGTGCAAAATAGTTTCCATCCATCGCTTTTACAACCACATGGGACAACCCAATTCGATTTTCATATGAAGATATTCCAGTGCTCTCACTTTTCGATTATAAAGGAAACCTTGGCTATTGAGAGTTAATTAGTGGAAAAAATAAAAAGGAGCATGATAGAAATTAAAATTTTGACACTAAATTTACCTCGATTCAGAAGATAAATTAAGTTGATATAATGGGAATTATTAGTTTATTGACAACAAAATTTTTATAATTTAAAAACTGCTAATATTTTATTGAGTTATTGCTCACAACTTCACTAGTAAAACTCTGGGCAAGGACAAGTGGGCAATCCCATTAATTTAATTATTCTTAAATTTATGTTATTATGTCATGGAATTTTTTTTTTTTATGATGCACGGTCAAACATTTGTTGTACCAGCGTGATGTTGATTTGTTTGTTTGGTTTGAATTTGACCGTTGAAATAGATTTAAATTTGTCATGAAAGAAGTTTCAGTAATATTAAATGCATTCAATTACATAAATTAAAATTATCTATCAGATTGATAGTTAATTCAATATCCAGATTAAATATCAAAGGTTTGGGGAAAAAACAGCTTAGACAATGACCATAGAGACTATTGAGTAACGGGTGAATTAAATTAATCAATTGGCGAACATATTTCACAATATTAAAAAGGCTGAAGGTAAAATGCATGTAAAATAATATATTGCACAATCAAAGAATAATAAAATATAAATTAATTGAATTTATCAACATTCAACTGCTTCAAGACTAATGCATTTTAATATTAGAGACTAAATAGAGTTTTGTAATATACATTTGTAATTAAAATAATCATGCATGTACTTTTGTTTAAGTTTGATCAAATTTTAATTATTCTAAGCATTAAATTTAAGTATAAATTAGAAAATCATATGTTTATTTAAAAAAATCATAATTATTAAAAATATAATTATTATGATTTAATTAAAAATTTTAATAACAAAAATATAAAAAAATTACATAGAATTTTTTTCCCTTGCTTTGGGGGGTAATCATAACAAAAGTTAGGCTAATTGTTGAATCAAGTTTTAAAATATTGATTCAAATCAATTTAATATTGTACTCATACAAAATTAAACTTTGATAGCTGCAAACCGTCATTTTAAAATAGAATTTCCCTTATGAATAAAATATAAAGTAAATTATACTAAGTTTTTTAGAAGTTAGCTGAATTGCACATAATATTCCTCTTATTTCAAAAATTACATTTAGCTTTCTTGATATTTTATATATTTAAAAAAAAATCCCTTCCAATTTACTTTATGTCAAAGAAATTAAATTTTTGTACAAATATATTTTCTTCTTGAAAATGAAATTAGTTGATATTATTGTCATATTAAGAATAAAATTATAATTTTATACTAGAACTTGATATTAACTTAATTATTTTTGCTTTTATATTAATAAAATTACAATTTTATGTTGCATATAAAGTTTTTCATTGACTATGCTGTTGGGAACCTTTTTTTTTCATTTTAAGTGTTCTATTGAAAAGATTTTTCACTCTTCTCATTTTTGAATGAAACCTTGTTAGTTTTCAAAAATAAAATAGTCAAATCCACTTAAATTGAACAAAACCTCATTTGATTACAAAACTAAGGTGCCCCCATGCTTTGCATGAAATTCCAAAAAAAAAGTGTAAAATAAAAAAACTAGATTAAAAAAAAATGAACCAGTGCAAATTTGCACCGGATTCAACAAAGAAAGGGATAGAATTAAAATAAAATAAAATAAAAAAGGACATGCAGCCTAACACAAAACTATTTTTTAAGGGTATGTTTGAGAAAATGTTTCTTTGGTCATTTTATAGTTGGAGAGTTTGGAACTCCTGAATTTGTAAATTCAAGCTTTGATAACATAAATTCATTCATTCATCTAAAGACTAAAAAACACGACAAGAAAGAAACGTGGTAAGATAGTGTGGGTCCATAATAATTCTAACTCCACAAGTTTACAATTACATGGACCCATTGTTTCTCAATCAATATTCCCAATTTACAACACCATATTTTGCTACCTTTTAGAGTCTGATTTACCTAAAAATTGAGAGAGGAACCAAACAAGTTGATCGCTTTTAACAATTAAAAATTTTGGTAAGTTTGTAAGGAAGTGTTCAAAAAACGCCTGATAGCCTTGCATGGTTGGGACTAATTGGAGCAAATTGCATTAATATTTATTTTCTCTAGAAATCACAATCTCCATCTTTACGCATTAAACAATTTTGGGCCCATCTGACGTGGCAACCAAAAATGGGAATGTGGGACCCACCAGACTCCCACTCCAGCTTTGACCCTAACGGGGTTTTGCCCCCTGCCTTCTTTGGGTCACGTCACTTTCCACGATATAGCGGGAGGGCGTTTTGACTGCGTTCGGGCAGCGGTCAGCACCCTTCGGGCAGTCTCTCTCTCTCTCTCTCTCTTACATTCACTCTTCTCTGTCTGCACGCCTCCCTCAAACACATAACGATCTTACACTGACTGGTTGAGAGAAAGAGAGAGAGAGAGAGAGTTGTTCTGCGAAGGGAGAAAAGTGAAAAGTGAAAAATGAAAATGTTATGAATTTCTTCTCATTTTTGATTTTTTTTTTCAGAAGGATTTTTTCAGTTTGGCTTTCTGGGTTAGTCCAGAAGGTGTATTTGGATGAGATCGGCTTTTGAGTGTGAAGCTTTGGGTGTGTGTATGGGCGGTAATGGTGGAGATTTGGGGGACTTACAAGTAAGATTTCGGGAGTTAGGGTTTTGAGTTGCATATGTTGGTTGGAGTGTGGAGGAGAGTGGTTTTGTGATGGTGTATTGGGGGGTGAGATATCATTTGGATCTGCAATTTTTGGCTACTTAGTCAGATGGAGACAAAGGTCTGGGCTTCAGCTATCCTCTGGTTGGCCTTGGTAGTTCATCCAGTATGGCTGATTTCTGCTAACATGGAAGGTTTGTATGAATTTTTTTTAGCTTATGTGCCCATTCATTCATAACTTTTTTTTTCTTTTTCAACAAAAAGTACGATCTTCAAACTTGTTTGAGATTTTGCTGGTTGCTTCGTTGATTGTATTGAGTTGGGTTGATTGGGTTTCTTTTCCCTTCGGCATCTGGTTCCTTCGGAATGTTCTATGCAGCTCAGGAGTGATATCATTTGTTCAGACAGCCTTAGTGCCTTTTTGGGTGTTTAATTATGACCTTTATATCTCTTTTTCCTCTGGTTTTGGAAAAAAAATTGGTAGAAGTGATCAGATGGAGTATCTTTTAGTGTAAGAAGTCCTGGCAGATATTCCACCCGTCTCATGTATTTTGGTTTTCATCGCAATAGTATTATGGGATTGGATTCTCAGGGAGTGCGTCTGAAGACAATGTCTTGCGGCTGGACACCCTATCAGATGCTCTTAATATGGGTTATGATGCTTTGCGCAATGTAAACCAAATAATTATGCCACATGGAATGTGAACAGTGTTAATCATGTCGTTGCTTCTACCGGACTCTCCGTATTCAATTTTAATCTGTCCAGAGCTCACTGAATCCTTAGTGCCAAGATACTTAATGCAATAGATTGTTTTCATTTCTTCACACGTAGATCTAGTAGATTAGCTAATATTAGTTCTCGTGTACTGATTCACGTACTTCAACTACTGGGAAGCTTATTCTTGTGCTTGAAATGTATTGCTTAAATCAATCTAGTGCAGTATGTTTCTTAGTTTGCAATGTCTAACAGGTGTAGCTTGTGAACCAACCTGATTGTTTGTTCTTGTATTTTGAAACAGGCGATGCTTTACATAGCCTGAGGACAAATTTGCAGGATCCTAACAATGTTTTGCAGAGTTGGGATCCTACTCTTGTCAATCCATGCACATGGTTTCATGTAACATGCAACAATGACAATAGCGTAATAAGAGTGTAAGTTTTCTGTGCCTAGATATCTATCACTTATATGCTTATTCTGTATCTGAAGTCTGGTGCAAATTATTATCACGGGGGATGCCTTTTCTAACATTTCCTTATGTTTTCCCTCTTTTTTTTTTCCTGATGCCAGTGATCTAGGAAATGCTGCTTTATCTGGTCAACTTGTTCCACAGCTAGGCCTGCTCAAGAATTTGCAGTATTTGTATGTTTTGTCTGGCTTTTGATCCTTTGATGTTTTCATCTTCTTTTTCTTTATTCTTCTATCGTTTAATTAATGTACAGGCTTGGTAATGAAGTCATCCATATTGCATCATTTATTTTAGGGGTCTTAAAAGTCCTTATTTCTTCCTTTTCTTTTTTTGCCCTTTTCAATTGGTTTTTGACACTTGAATATTCTACTATGATAGAACTATATGTTTTGAGCATGAAAATGTTAAAATTATGGAAAACAGAACACCCCACTTTTGGATTGTTTTCATTTGAGTATTTTTCAAAATAATGATGTAGAGATCCAATATTTCGACAATGTTTAATTTATATTTTTCATAACAGGGAACTTTACAGCAATAACATCACTGGCCCAATTCCAAGCGACCTGGGTAATCTTACTAGCTTGGTGAGCTTGGATCTGTACTTAAACAGCTTCACTGGTCCTATCCCAGCTTCATTGGGCAAATTGTCAAAATTGCGTTTCCTGTGAGTATGCTTATTGTTTGCATTATTTGTTTGAAATCTATGTTGTGGTGGCCATTCTGAAGAAATTATTTCTTGTGTCAAATTCCATTCTGTTTGCCCAGGACACATTGTTATTTTTGTTTTTATCATTGGTGTGTGTTAGGATAAATATGTAAATTGGCATCCTGTTGGTGTGAAATTGTGCAATGTTGAAGAGAAATTCCTTGACTACAACAGATTTAATGATTAGAAGTCAACTGGTAGACAATTACATCCAACAGAATAAGGGTGTTGCATTAAAGCCAGTTATTTGTATTATGTTGAATTCTAAAGGAAACAGAAATCTTGATATCAAATGATTTATATTTGGGAGTTTGAACCAATCTAAAGAAACACAATTTTTTATTTCCAACAGTCCTGAGAGAAATGTAACTGTTGGTCAAAACAAAGGTGTTATATTGGTTCTAAATGCCTATTGAGACTTTGGGTTAGATTATTTCCTAATAGAAGATTAAATATGACGGTCATTGAAGCATTTGCATTTGACTTGCTTTTGATATCATTAATTAACTCAAGGATTTGCTGTGATAACAATAATGGGAGCAAATGATGATTAAAATATCCTGTATTATTGAATTGCCTTCCTGACACCTTAATAAAATAATTTAACTGATCACAAAAAACTAAATAGAAGAGGAGGACAAAAATCCAGTGAGAGGTGAAGGTTGAGTTAGGCCACAACAGAAGGAGTAACTGCTAATTTCCACACATAAAATAGCTTACTATTTCTTTGAAGGATCAGGGGCTTTTGCATTATAGTTTTGTTTTCTTGAGAAAACAGAAAGAAGGAAGTATTTTGTCTAAGTTGGTGTTCCTGATTACTGAATTGTCAAATCTCTGAGCTACATACAGTTTATTTATGCCTGAAAGCTATTTTTTTTTCTTTTTAATGTGCCATCCATATTTACATATTCTTCTTAAAATTCAAAGGGCAAACGATTGTTCTGTTGCATTGCATTTCTGTCTATGATTTTTTTTTTCCTTTTTTGTATTAGTATCGATCTTAATACTGTTGGTATGTCTGTCTAAGGATAGCCGGCTTAACAATAACAGCCTGACGGGTCCGATTCCTATGTCATTGACTAATATTTCATCTCTCCAAGTGCTGTGAGTGCCATTTTACCTTTACAAATGCTGTTTCTTCCCCTCTTTAATCTGTGTAAGAAATGCTGATTTTTTGTTCTCATTTTATATATCAAAATGTAGGGATTTATCAAATAACCGTCTCTCTGGTGTGGTTCCTGATAATGGCTCCTTCTCATTATTCACTCCAATCAGGTTTTCTATTGATCTTTGACCTCTAATTTATTTCACTAATTTTAATTTGTAAAAATTTGCTTAACCAACTGCCTTTCTTCTTGCAGTTTTGCTAATAATATGGATTTATGTGGGCCAGTCACTGGGCATCCTTGTCCAGGCTCTCCTCCATTTTCTCCTCCTCCCCCTTTTGTCCCACCACCCCCAATTTCTGCCCCAGGTAAACATACTATTGTTGTTGACTCAAAGTTTAGAGTTTAGATGACAATGTTGTTTATACATTTGGCATGTCTTATGTTTTGGTTGCTTCTAGTTATGAAGAATTCTACTTGGCCTGGATTTTTAACATAAAGCTCTCACTATGCCTTGGGTGGTTGCTATTTGAATTTTTATCTAAAAAAGCGCCTGAGTCATGTGGTTGTCACCAAAATGTTAGGAGCTGAATTACAGTCCTTTGCTAGACAGTCTTCATAATTTTATGTAGGTGTGTTGCTGGTTATTCTGTATTGCTGCTAATTGCCTTCTTAAGTTGTGAAGCTATAACATGCACATTTAGAAAGGGAAGGCATTAACCAGTTATGTCTTTTAATGGGCTAACTTTAGGATGATCAAAATCTGATTCTACAATCCATATTTTTATGCATGTTGTGGTGAACATTAATAGATGAAGAAGCACTTATGTTCTGATTTTCCTGTGCATGGAAATTTCAGGAGGTGGTAGTGTCACGGGCGCAATTGCTGGGGGAGTTGCTGCAGGTGCTGCTCTGTTATTTGCTGCACCTGCAATTGCATTTGCATGGTGGCGTCGAAGGAAGCCGCAAGAGTTTTTCTTTGATGTGCCTGGTGAGTGATCATGGCTTAATGAATACAAGATTGGTTGAACTCATTAATTGGATTATGTTTTTTTGGTCAATATTAATTGGATGATTTTGACTTCTTTATGCCTGTTTGCAGCTGAAGAGGATCCTGAAGTCCATCTGGGACAGCTTAAGAGGTTCTCACTACGAGAACTGCAAGTTGCTACAGATAGTTTCAGCAATAAGAATATTCTTGGAAGGGGCGGATTTGGTAAGGTATACAAAGGACGCCTAGCAGATGGTTCATTGGTTGCTGTGAAAAGACTGAAAGAGGAGCGCACACCTGGTGGGGAGCTTCAGTTTCAGACTGAAGTAGAAATGATCAGCATGGCTGTGCATCGAAATCTTCTCCGTTTACGTGGGTTCTGTATGACACCTACTGAAAGGCTACTTGTTTATCCCTACATGGCTAACGGAAGTGTTGCATCATGCTTAAGAGGTAGATCTTTTCCATTTTTTTCCTTCTTAGCCTATGCGAAGCCAATAGGCATGTAAGCTATAGAAGTGCTTCTTTTGATTCCTTGGTACAGAGTGACTCTGACTAGAGGTTTTAAGGAGATTTGATTGAGTTGTGTGTTTAATTATTTATTTTTCCTTTTGTTTTTTTCAGCGGTTGATCACTTTTGTATTGTTGCTATTTCTCTCATCTTTTGATATATACCTCTGCCTTCTGTTCCTGTACCGCTTTTCTTTTTATTTGTAAATGTGTTTAAATAATGTTAACTGTATGAATTAAGGGGTAGCCTTTTTCTTACCTCAACATTCAGCTTGCTTTCTCTATATGATTTTTTGAATTGAAAACTCTAAATTTTTGCTACTAGGTATTAAAAGAGCAAAGTATAGTTTTAAGTTGCTCCAGCTCTGGCTTGTTCAGACAATAACTAGGAATGAGAGAAATTATGTTTTACAGTTGTATGCCTGCGGTTTCAACTTTATAGAGACTTTTAGTTCCCAACAATTTTTCCTTAAAAAAGATGCACAAAATCAGGTAGATTATTGCTAATACCTTCCCAGCTTTAGCTCTCTTAACATAAACCTTGAATTTTGTTGCCATGCTTCAAATAAGGGAATTCTGGCAACCTTTGATTATTATTATTTTTTATTTTTTCAATCAAGTGTCAACTTTTACTGCTAAATAAATTTCATGTTCATGTTTTATGGAAGAATGTAAACATATATAAAATAAAGCTAATTTATCCAAATTGTATTAGCTTTAACAGCATTGGCCCAATTAAAGTAAAATGTATTAGCTTAGGCGGCATTTGATTTTACTTAAAGATTAGTATGGACCAGTTATATCCTTCATATGTCAAAAAAGAACATGAGTGATTTATGTGATTTTATATTCTAATATTTCCTTGTGACTTTGTATTTATATTATTTTAGAGCGGCCAGCACATCAACAACCTCTAGATTGGCCAACAAGGAAGCGAATTGCTTTGGGATCTGCCAGGGGTCTTTCATATTTGCATGATCATTGTGACCCAAAGATTATACACCGCGATGTAAAAGCTGCAAACATATTGTTGGATGAAGAGTTTGAGGCTGTTGTTGGGGACTTTGGGTTGGCAAAGCTTATGGACTACAAGGATACCCATGTCACAACTGCTGTACGGGGCACAATTGGGCACATAGCTCCAGAGTACCTGTCAACTGGGAAATCTTCGGAGAAAACTGATGTTTTTGGGTATGGTATCATGCTTCTGGAGCTCATAACTGGACAAAGAGCTTTTGACCTTGCTCGGCTTGCAAATGATGACGATGTTATGTTGCTTGATTGGGTATGTTTACTGTAGAGTATATCCTTCCGTTTTAATTAAATATATTTTGCCCTGGCTGTGGACTTAATGCTAATAATTAGTGGGGTCTATTTTGCTTTTGTACTTGCTATAGTTCTGGCTTGGCATGGTGTTAGTGCACGTAAATGGTAGAAGAAGGATGGAGGAAATTTTTCATTTTATGTTATTGATTGCTTCAAGGCTGCAACCCCTAGAATATTAAGTTTGATTTTCATGTATTGTTTTGGCAAATCAAATGACATATGCTGGGGATAGCACGGGTTTATAAGTTCATTCACCTTATAGTAATGTCATCAGCAGCTGTTATTGATAGATCTGGACAAGATCCAGTTATCTGGATTTGACAAGCAAGATTATTCTGTGTCTTCCAGTTCGGAAGAGAGATGAGCGTGGTTTAGAAAATTGACATTTCCATTCTCGTGCACATTCAAACTCTGCCATGACATATGCTGGGGATAGCACGGGTTTATAAGTTCATTCACCTTATAGTAATGTCATCAGCAGCTGTTATTGATAGATCTGGACAAGATCCAGTTATCTGGATTTGACAAGCAAGATTATTCTGTGTCTTCCGGTTCGGAAGAGAGATGAGCGTGGTTTAGAAAATTGACATTTCCATTCTGGTGCACATTCAGACTCTGCCATGAAAGCATCAGAACTATTATTTATTATTGTTGACATCAATAATTGTTGGACATTAATAGCCTAAATCTCTGGATGTGTATTTCTGAAACCTTTTTGCCCTTCATTTTTAAAGTTGCCCTTTTCAGTGATGACATATCCAAAACTGATACTGCTGAACATGTTCTTAGGTAAAAGGACTTCTCAAAGAGAAAAAGCTAGAAATGCTGGTTGATCCTGATCTGCATAACATCTACGTAGAAGCTGAAGTAGAACAGCTTATCCAGGTTGCACTTCTCTGCACACAAGGCTCCCCTATGGACCGGCCCAAGATGTCAGAAGTGGTGAGAATGCTCGAAGGTGATGGCTTGGCGGAGAGATGGGATGAGTGGCAAAAGGTTGAAGTGCTTCGCCAGGAAGTGGAGCTGGCCCCACATCCCAATTCCGATTGGATTGTTGACTCAACTGAAAATTTACATGCAGTTGAGTTATCTGGTCCAAGGTGACCTTGGCACAGTAGAAAGTAACAAAGAAAAAGAATTATTATGACTTATTTTTTAACCACAAAGTTCTCTTTTACTTCTTTCTTGTTCCCCCTCTTTTTGCTTCCTTCAAGTACCATCATCTGATTACCTCTCCTGTAAGTCCAATGCATTATATTCATTTACATTTGTGCATAGGGGCTGCTTTGTCGAGTTGCAATTTGTATCATCTTCTGCAGTTTGACGAAGTGGTGTTTACTTAATGAAACAATGGTAGCTTAATCATTTTGTACGCCAAGTTTCATATCTTGTTCAATCTACCATTTATATCTATTCTTGTTCTTCTGAGTGGGATTTGTTAAGATGTGTGGGGAATATTCAAAAGTAGGTTTGGCGTTCAGGACTCGTCCAAATGGAAATGTAGCTTCTTCAAAGTTGCGTTGGCGTTGCCCCCTCCGCTGTGTCTTTGCTACTAGGGTTTTCTTTTTCATGTTTTACCTAAGCTTCCTAGTGGTCTACTCATCCTTTAAAGCAAAATGGATTCTTTATAGCTCCTCTTCCACTTATCTAAACGATACAGATTTTTTTTTATTTTTTATTTTTATTTTGGTTTGAAGAAAGGAAAATGTAAGATTGGAAAATTGTCTTTATTATTTGTTGTTTCTTTCAAAATAAAAAATTCAAATAATAAAAAATAAAAATTTACGATTAAAAGTATTAACAAAATATGAAATTCGATTCATCCAAAGCAAATCTCATGGTCCAAATTGGTTAAAAAGGATGGGTCGAGAGTACGGATTCAAATAATAAATACATAATGTTCAGTTGTACAAATAGTTCAAATCAATGGGCATAGATTGTTTTTCCTGTTGTTTAAATAGTTTGTGTCAAAAGAGCTGGCAGTGAACATTATATATTTTATAAATAAATAATTTTTTATCAGAAAAATGGCCTATTAATTTATAGTAAATTTGGCAATTTTTTAAAAGATATTTTTGTTCACGTAATTATATTTTTATTACATTTGATTTGTTAAAATCGAATTTTATTTTTGAATAAGAAATTATAAATAGAACATGATAAAACAGAATATGAAAGAAAATAAATTACAAAAAGTGATAAACTTTGCTGATGAGATGACTTACCTGTTTGGCCAAGCTTTTTAAGATGGAAAAGCTGTTTATTTTACAAAAATATTACTTATTTTGATTTTTTGAGGTGTTAGGCCTTTTTTATTTTTTAAGTTGCTTTCAAGAGGTAACAGAGGCAACTCTTTAATTGACTCAAAATCATTAATTACTATGTTACTTATTAGCTTTTTCTCATGTCCTCTTTTTTCATTTTTCATGTATTCTTACCCTGATATATTTATTTTGATTTTTTAATATATTTATTTGAACTTTATATATTATATGTATTTATCTTGATTAAAATTTTTTATATATTTATTGTGATTTTATTTTATATATTTTAACTAAACAAAAATTATAAGTTTAATTAAAATTTACCATAATAAATATTTGAAATTATTTATTCATTCAAATAATATCAATTGTAAAATCAGATCTATACATTCTATTCTTAGTAATTTAACAAGAAAAAGTAATTTATTTAAAGGAAAATTTGCAAATACAACAATATAAATAAAAACTCTAATAAAATAATTTTATTAAACACACATTGTTTCTCTTGTAGTGTTTAAAAATTCATTTAAAAAAATTATCTCAAAGTTTTAAAAAAATCACAACGATACAAAGAGGCTCAGTCCAATAGCATCAATTTTATTTTAAACCATTGATTTAAATATTTGACCCCAACCTAAACCTACTAGTCAGCCTTATACGTATAAGCCGACTTGGCCCACTAATCGTTAAGGTGATTTGATTTGTTATGCGTCACTGGGAGCTGAAGTAAAATATATTGTTAATAAACTCACAAAAAAAGAAAGAAACAAAACAAATATAAATTCATCTAATGTCCCACCTTATCATCAATGTGCATTATCTGCCAATTACAATGGATGCTTGCATTTTGTACATTCAGTGACATGGTGCATGCATAATATCTAGAGTAAACTACACTTTCTAAAAAAAAATTGTTAAAATTATATGATTTTTTTATTTTTAAAATAGATTATTTTAGTTTAATTTTCATTTTTTAACTAAAATATATTCTATGAATTTAAATACATATTAGGTGTTTGTTTTTTCACAGGAATTAGAGATCGTATTGTTTAATAACTTAAATGTTTTTATATTTATTACTAATTTTCGTTAAATTATATCCAAATATATATGAATAAAAAAGTAATCAATTTTATTTTTAATTAAATTTAACAAAATTTTAAATTAATTATCAATTATCAACTAACAGTTAGTGTGACATACCTTTTCACACATAAATATGATAATTTGAGTTCTTTCATTTTTTTACTTTTATGCAAATTGACCAATTGATAATTAATTATTACAAATCCATATTTTTAACTCTAGCATAACTTGTTGATATATTTGTTTAAACTTGATCTATCATTGAACCAAGTTCATAAGATTAGTTTTAAATATAATTTTGACTTTAAATAATAACTTTTTTTTATGACCAAATCTACTCTCTTAAATTGCTAAATCTAAAAAAAGGTATAAAAAATTATAAATATTTAAGTTAATGAAAATAGTTTAATAAACAAATTTAAAATTAAATTAAAGTATAAAACAATTTTTAATTTTAAAAGAGGAAAATATATTTTTAAATAAATAAGAATCTGTATAATTTTAACAAAATTTAGAGAAAGTACATATAATATATTTTGATAATAAATTAGATGATAGTACTCTAATATCAAATGGACCTATTTCAACAGCAACATCAATAGCTAGCTCATACATTTTAATTAAAGATTATAAATCCAGTAAACATGATAACATTCCCCACTGTAATCCGCTACCAAATTAGACATTCGAGGTGTAAACAAATAACAAGTCTAAACAGAAGCAACACCGAGGTTGAAAACCTTTTATTCCCGACACTAGGAATTTTACATTCATTGTAGCCTCAATCACCATCAACAAATTCAGCATTAGTATGTCGGATGTATAATATATAAAAGCCAGAAACTGCAAATAAAACAAAAACTAAACTACAATTCTACAACAGAGTGGAAACCCATTCACAAGCAAGACCTCAGCCATATGAAGGCGTGGACTAGAATAACCTGTCACAGATCATGACCGGAGCCGGTGTTGTCTGAATGAGCATGAGATCCAGCATTTGAATTTTGTGAGGTAAATAAGTTGGGGTAAGAGAAATACGCGTCATCATCCATTGAAGGTAATCTCTTAGGCTGGTGGCCAGACGTTTTGTCTTCTGGTACATTATGACTGGGTAGAGAAGAATTCAAATCTGCCTTTAGTGTGTCAAACGAAGGAAAGCTCGATAAATCAGATCCTGGGGTGGCATTGTGATGATGGTGGGGTTCGAAATGGTTTATGCCATGACCGTCATAGTCACCTGCAGTATTTTGCTCAGTGAAATGCCCTGTTTCTGTTGTTGGAAACTGGTTAATGCTACCTGTATAGAATGGGTTCTCAGAGCTACTGCCCGGTACATGTTCACTACTCTTCTTGGTAAGCTCATTAATTCGAATTTGTGCAAGAGTAGCTGCTGAGCGAGCTGCAGCTGCTGCACGTTCAGCAGTTTCAGCAGCAACATGAGCAGCATCCAACACATCCTGCAAGTCTACATCAGCCTCAGTTTTGGTCCTTGAAAGGGAGGGAGGTGAGTCACTATGCCTCGCAGAAAATGATCCAGATGATACTGATGGAGGGGAGATGAAAGGAACAAATTGCTTATTTTCCACACTGCCAGACAAATCATGGGGTTCATCTTTATCAGCCATTGATTTTTCTTCTATCCGCTCTGCCTTTACATCTGCAGAAGCTCCAGAACTGCTTGATGAGTTAAGATCAACTTCAGGGGGTGGAATACCTGGAGAGGATGTGACTGTTTCTGGAGCTGTGGCAACATTAGCACTTGACCTCACCGATACTTTAGGAACTTCAGGAAATTCTAACGTGTCAGAGCCAGAATCAGAATCAGGTTCTTCTTTGTTGGGTTGAGCAGGGGCAGAATACAATGCTTCATTGTGTTTTTCTTCCGGAAGGGGTACTTTAGATCCACTAAAAAATTGTGTCGGGCCAGTCTGACAGAGAGCACATATAAGATTATAACACGTTGAAAAGAGAAATCAACACGGGCTTGTTAGTCACTACTGCCTAATACTTACCAGTAAGTCATCATGTTTCTTCAAGAACTCAGTTTCTGAAGCAGCAGGATCCCAGTCCAAGTCATGCTCAACAGCAATTTCTTTCAGCAGTGTCAGTTTCTTTTCCGGTGAAGGAGCACGAACTGATAGCAGCTCTATTAACTGCAATTGCAAATCACATAGATAATGTCATTAAAACAATAGCATTTATCATTGCCAATGAGTTTGTATAGGATATAAATTCATGGAACCTGGCGATTAACACCACAATCTGGCATGAGCTCAGTTGCTGCTGATACAAATTCCTTCCCATATTTGGAAGCAAATAACATTTGAACCTGCAACAACTCTGGCAGATCGGCGCATCTTGGTGCGGCAAAACATATACTAGATATTGCTTCCTTCAAATCTAGAGGGCATTCCCTAAACAACATTGACGGTTAGGATATATAATTAAAGAATTCTGATAGGTTCTTCATAAAATAAGTAGACAGATATTTTCAACATTAGTATTTGACCCAGACTTTGTAAACTATTTAAATACTAAATTAGCAAAAGAAGGTTTAATTGTTGCAGCAAAACAAGTTTTCTTCCAGTGTTAGCTGATGGTTTTCTTGTCATTACCCTCAGCACAACATTTAAGCTGTGACAGTTACAACAAGGAGGGAAAAGTACACACACTTAAAAGTAAATGATGACCAGAGGTATCTTACTCCATCAAGACCCTCCTTTTTTTTTTTTTCCCTCTGACACTTCATGTGCTCATGTGCTCCCATACATAAAATTGACCAAAAGTCCAAAACTACTATTACTAGAAAGCACAAACTCTATGAAAAGTAAACTAACATCTTTACAATTCAGGAGTTAAACTGTTCCACCTAATATTACTTGACCAATATGAAGATGTAGTAGTCTAAGCCAAGCTTCTCACATTCTGCAGCACCCTAGGAACAGATATCAACATTCATTCTAGTTTCACATTGGTAGAATTAAATCAATATTATATCCAAATGAACAAATATTTCTATCTCAGATAATAGTTATATGAGAAGACATTAAGCTCCTGCTCGACATTACAAGCAGAACCATGAGCAACCTGCTTTAGGTAACATTAAGTATTCCGATAATGATATAAATAATATTCATTCAATATTAGTATATACATGTTTCCTCATATATTATATCTCCTTTCCTTGTATACTTCTGCACATCAGTTCTCCATTTTGTTGACACAGATGTGGGGAAAGCAAGGGTGCTAGATTTTAAATATTGTAGTCTCTTAGGGTGACAACAAAATAACTGATCATCTAAAGGAAAAAGAGAGAAAAAAGGGGGGAGGGGGGGGAGAGGGGAAGAGCATTGGGAAAATAACTAAAGAACAATTTTTTTCTCCTGTAAGTTCATCTTTTCACCAACCAAACCATATCTTGAGAATTCAATAACAAGAACACATAGGGAAATGGAAATTGAATAGTGAAATAAATTTCATCAGATTTTCTGAGTTGTCATGCCTAAATAAAATTATAAAAATGTCCAATGATACTGACAGAGAATTAAGCCAGACTGAAATAAATACGCTGAAGTGAAAATATTCATTTTCAGCACTTTTTAGAATATGAAACACTTTCTGAACCACAGTACCATTTTAATGTGTCAACTTTCAGTCCTGTTACAGAATAAGTCAATTCTCCTCTAGTTCGTCAGTTCTGCAGGTCATGCTAACAGCCTAAAACTGATTGGTCAATTCAGATGGAAAAAAATGCCTTCACCTTTATTGGGTGCACATTGAAAACATTACTAACTTAGAATGTAAATAAATTAAAATAAAAATCCAACATGAACAAAATTGTCACACAAATAACAAATTCAAAGCAGAAGTTAATCTAGTCAGTCAGATTTCTCTTCTCTTGTGTAGATTACCTCTGTGATTCAATTATTGGAAGGCGGACGGCAATAAGCTCACAAAACAGTTCAATGATCTCTTGAGCAGCCATCATATTTTCCTCTCGGATAATATGCTCCACCTGCACAAGTTATCACATCACAAATAGCACTACAAACCACATCTAATGAAAGGGGAAAAGAAAAAGTGGTAAAAAAGAAAACACTTTAGGGTGAAGGGCCATGGGTTCAAAATTCTGAAAAACAGGGAAAAACAAAAAGACTAGACAATTTTTTTGGCAAATCAGGTTTACCCTAATGCGAGCAGTAGCTTCTTGACCAGTCTCAAGTAGTTTAGCAATGTCACGGCGCATCTGCTTTAACTGAATCTCTCTTCTGTTTCTTAGCAACTTTATACGAGGAATCGTCAATTTCAGAAGGGTTTTACTGAAAGTATAACATCGGAAAAATCAAATCACTTAGGAAGAAAATTAGACACGAAAATAAAATAACAGAGCTCGTCCAGATAATATTGCAAAACACAAATGGCACGGACCAACTAAAATTCAAAAACACATAGTGTCCTCATATATAAACAATTGAACCAAGAAAAGGGGCCATCTGAAAGAAAAGATGCAGTGCAAATCTAGAGAACAATACAAGCTCCGCGATATCCAGCGAAAATATTAACAAAAACGGGATATTAGAATCATTCAAGTTGAATTACCTTACATAGTTCATTAAGTCTAACTAAAGTGAACTATTTGCTACTTTTATCAATCCTGCAGGATACTTTCAAGACTTTATTTTCAGAAAACTCATCAGCCATCACAAGCCTTCCATTCCAAACAACCAAAAAAAAAAAAAAAGAAGAACACAAACGTAGATCAGCTAACACCAGGACAAACATACAAATTATCACTGAACAAAGTTATCAATGAATTATTACCATTTGGAACCTTTGAAACCCTTGCTGAAGAAGGAATCGAGCGTGGCCATGGTGTTGGTCTCGATCAGAATCAATCCCTAAGCAACACAGAAACAAACCCAGAAGCTAGGATCGAAAATTACAAGGAGTTTACGATATTGAAGATAGTTTGCGAATTTCAAGTTCCGATTTTTTTGGCCAAATTGAATGAAAAAAGGCGAAGAAAAACTGAGAAAGGTCGCTAGTGATATCAATGATGACTAAGAGAGAGAGAGAGAGAGAGAAATATAATTGTTACCTGTTACCTTCTAGTCTCCGTGTGAATGTTCCTTAACAAGCAAGGATTCTGAAGGATCTGTGAAACCCAGATCGTAGATTTTTTTTTTTTTATAAATTCTTCGTTTAAACTCGGTTTAATACTCGTCGGTGCTACGTAGTGATAAACGCGGGGATCACGAGTAGGAAAGAAATTTGATTGTTGAGAAAATTTAGGTATAATATAAATATTTAATATAATTCAGGATTTAATCATTAGGTATTTTAAATAAGGTGCATAATTTTATAAATTTTGAATTATAAGTAAATAATTTTTAACTTACAAAATTTAATAACAAATCATTTTAAAATTTTTAAACTTGTGGATATAACATGTGTCATTAGTTATCTATTATTTTATTAATAAAGCATCATACATAATAATTTTGTGCTCCATTGTTGTTAACGTATTATTTTTATATAACTTATATAATATTTATTATATTTTTATATGCAAAACAGTTATTTTTCATTTCACTCTTCTCTACCTACTTATTTTTTACATTCATTTTATTTTTATATCTTCTAACCAAATACACCATAAGAAATTATTTATATATAATGCAAAGTTAAGAGAATTATATTACAAAAAAATAAATTTTATGGTTATTATCATTAATATGTTACACTTTGTTTTCATTAATAAAATAATAAATTAATTAATAGTAAGAGGTCATTTGTATAAATTTACAAATTTAAATAGATTTATTCTTAAATTTAAAAATTATAAATTATTTATACATGATCCAAAAATTTAAAGAAATTTATACCATATAACTTTTAAAATTTAAATAATTTGTTCTACATGCATATTATATTTTTATGAATAAGCTATAGTTTATCTCCTTATGAATGGGCAACGGACCACTTGGTATGTTGCTTTTTTTATTTCTCAATACTTGAAATTAGTGTTTGTAATATAAAAAAATTATTAAAATTATTGTAAGGGTTTGAACATTGCATTTGAATATTTAAATCTAATAATAACAGTTGAATCTGTACAAATTTTGCTGAATTAAAAAAAGGTTTTACTAATTCTCTATATTATATTTTTGTGATAAAAAATTATTTAATGTTATTACAACAAAATTATTACATTTACTTATCAAATCTGACAGCTTCTATAGCCATATGAGATTACTGAAACAAATAAAAAAATTATAAATACCAATATTTTTAAAATTGGATTAGTCATTGAATTAATGAAATATTAGTTAACAATTTATTTATTCAACTATAGTCAAATTAGTAATAATTAAATATATATTTTAAAATTTTATATATTAAAATTTTAATATAATAAATAAACATTAGTAAATTTTAAATATCTAATTATTAATTCAATATTTTTAAAATATTTAAGAAACAATTTTTTAATTTAAAATAAAAAAAATACTTATGATTAAAAATTGAGAGTATTTATTATTAAACTTTTAGAATTCTCAAATTATATTAAAATTTCATGTACCATTAGAAAATTAAAACAAATAACAAATAACAATTTTGGCTAAACACTTTGATATTTGACAAAAATACTATTAGGAGATAAGGCATAATAGAGATCAAACATTGAAAATAACTAAATAAGTGTCTTTTATTTCTCTTATATTATCTATTTTTTTTATTTCTCTATATTTCAATATCTCTTTTTTCTAATGTCTTTTATTTTTAATTTGTTAAATTTATTTAAGATAAAATATTTTATTATATAAAAAAAGCTTTATTGATTAATTCAAAATGTTTTTTGACCAATCCAGTTTCATCAGTTCAGCTTATTTTTTATTTATTTGATTAATTTTTTATCAATTCTTCATCTCATTGATTTTTTAAGTTAAATAAACCAAATCAATGACCTATTCTCGATCCAACCGATTGGGCTGATTTGATTTTTATAACCTTGATAAAAACTATGATTAAATGAAAGAAAAATCAACTAACATGAAATTGAAAAACCTTTCAATATATCAAGAAAGGTAGGTGGAAGGATTGCAAACCTTTCAAATCTATCAAGAAATAAAAGAAAAATCTAAAGAAATTTATTTCCTGAAAAAAAAAAAAAAGCTAAAAGAGTAACAAGAGAGGAGAATTGTACTAATTTTACGAAAAAAAAAAGAAGCTTACCGCTATGTGAATAAAAGAGCAAAAGAAAAACCCTGATGTTAGTTTTTGATTGTGTAATTTTAAATCTATGAAATTTCAAATACAAGGAGTCCTTGCATTTAAAAATTCTTTGCTTGAATAATCTTAATTTTTGTAAAACTACACACACACAAAAGCTAGTCAAGTGTGTCAATATATATTCATATATGCAAAATGCATCATGTGTAGTTGTGTTAGAAATGATATAACTTCGTGAAATTTTAAATTTTTTAAAATTACTTAATTAATTTACCTTGCTAATTAAAAAATATATTTCATGCTAATCCAAACAAAATTTTTTAAAGAATTAATTCAAATACTTGCAAAAATTATTTTCCCCCCTCAAATTATCTAATTCAAACACACCCCCAAGAGATATTAGTGTTAATTATAAGAGAGTTTGGTGTTTATCAATTTTTAAAAGTTTAATCTTGTATATAATATAATTATTTTTTACCCCAAACTGACTTGTATAATATAAAGTTTAATCCCAAATAATGGCTCTAATAGTTATGGATGTGTATTTCCTTATCTTGATTTCTTAGATTCAAATTTTAGAACTAACATTTAAGATTTTTTTTTATATATATGTAGAAGGCTGTCGTAGGGTATGTCTTTAAAATTGTTTGGAGAGAAATTAGTCTGACCATGAAACCAAAAACAAAATATAATATAAAGTTTGAACCACAATTTTGGATAATTATTTTCTAATAAGTTTATTATGTTGATTTTAGGTTAATCCTTCTGTTAATTGTTATTCATTAGATAATTCTTCAATCTTAAATTGAGAATTAATTTGATCAATTGTAATTGTGCTTAAAATTAACTCTTGAGAAGGAAAAATTAAATTAAAATCACTTGAATTTAACATCCGAATTTGTTACTTTAGATAATTCATTCTTGTAAAATCATGTAATTAATGTATATATAAAATATTACAAATATATGAAACACCGTATATGCTACTTCTTTGTCTTCTTTAAAAAGATTTACTCATAAAGAAGCCATAATTAGAGATCAAACTTTCTGTGAGCAAAAAGTCTCTTTTCAACATCCAAGTTGTTGTGCTTCTTCTCCTTGGATTTGTTCATCAACCACTCCCTCCCACAGATTATTTGTCCTTTCAAAAATATATAAGAAAAATTAGAGTTTACAATTTTAAATTAAAAATATTTATATGTTTTAAATTTTAAAATTATTTGAAAGAATTTTAAGATAAAAATTTTAAATTGTATTAAAAAATTATAATTCAAAACCTCAAATTAATTTTTTTTAATTTTAAGATCCTTAAAACTAATTTTAAAATTTCAAACCCTTTCATATAAGTATTTTTAACTTAGAATGCCAAATTATAATTTTTCCAAAACAAAAGCCCTACACCATTTTGAAGGATTTTGGAAAAAGTGAGCTATAATATAGTGAAATAAAATAAATCACAATTATATTAGGCTAAAGAGTACAAGCAACATTTGAATACAAGATATAAATACTTTAGAATTTAAACAATCCTACCTCTTGTATACAAAGAGTTGGGGTTCGATCCCCCATTCCCCCTTTCTAGTAGGTTTCCCACTCCTTTGTAAACAGAAAAAAAAAAAAATCCTAACTTTGTATAACCACACATGATGTCAAAAAAATATCAAATTGTAACAAAATTGATATTGTAAATCAATTTATAGTTTAATGGCCAAAAAAAAAAAATCAATTTATCATTGACATGGTAAATTGGTAATGTATTCCTTCCTATTCTCCTTCCTTAAACCTCTTACTTGTTTGGTAAACAATAAAAAGAGTATATTTTTTGTACACAATGCATTCTATTTAAGAGTTTACACAAGTTATCAAAATATTTATCTATTAAATTATATTTAGTTTCAATTTGTTATGTAGGAAAATGAAATTATTATTTTTAATTCTATAGTAAATTTTTTTGTTTTTTTTATTTCTTTTGTTTGAATTAGATTGAAAAAGAAAGTGACAAGTAATAGGTAATGATGTGGCAAGGAGGTGATTAGTGATAGAATACCAGTAGTGATGAAATTAAGCACAAGTGATAATGGTAATAGCAAGTAGATTTAATCGTAGGTTAGAAAATTATGCTTTATTTTTTATCTTTTAGTTTTAAGTGTTAAAATTTAGACCAAAACTTACTCAATTGGAATTCATATATTTTGGACATGAACTTGGAATTAGATTCATGACTTTTCAAAATGCTGTTTAAGTATGATTAGAAAAGTCAATATTGGGCATAATCTCATCTTACTTCAAGAATCTATATATATATATATATTATAAATTTGTAAGAAGTCGATACTATTCATTAACTTTGGAATAATATTGGCTTGCCTTTGCCTTGGGCGTTGTGCCAATCTTTTTTTTTTTTCATTTCTATGATTTATAAAAAAACTATGATACCCTATCGTTGGCCTCATTAAGCTACTTTAGTTCTTATTTAAACCAAGATAAAATTATTTGGATCTTAGCCTAGTATTGAGCAAACTCATTTTGAGTCAAAGTGCAATTGATTGTGGCTTTTCATGACACTTATTGTTGCATAAAATTTGCAAGCACACAAATCACACAAGTAGTATAAAAATGAGTAAGAGATCATTCTAGGAGGAAAATAAGTAAAATACCAATTTTCTAAAATTAATCATATTATCTAAAAGATCATAAAAAGTGAATGAGCTAAAGGCTTAAAGTAAACTATGCAAAATAAAATGATCAAATTTTCTAATAGTAAAGAGGCTCTGGGGGCTAGATTTCAATGCCACTTCCTAAGACTAGTTAAGTTCAACTTATGCAATTCATTTTCTTTTCAATTAATGATTGAGTTCCTAAACTATGTGAAATTTTTTCTTAAGATAAATTACATGTATTTATATTAGGCTTACATCTACTCTTATGATTATGTGCTCTAATATAAACTTATTAAATTTTATGGATCTCAGTGTACCCTTAGCACATGCAAGTTACAAACCCACCTAAATTATATTATTACATTTAGGAAATATATCCCTAAGTTTATTACTCAAACGATCCCTTATACTAAATTGCCTTTTGGTCCTTTTCACTATAGATTTAACATTTATAAAAAAGTGGCCACTAGATTGTAAAAGAAAATATAATTTGAATAATAAATTAATTACAGTGAAAAATCATTACATGAGCATTCTCAATTTAGTCAAAATCCATAAACATATCCATCTAAACCCTAGAATAAAGGATTTAGCTACTCATACTAGAAGAATTAAACAAAAATTCTAAATAATAGTAATTCATGTTAAATAAACAAGAGGGATAGAAAAATACAAAATTAATAGAGATGACACAGTAATCCTCAGTAAAAATTTTAAATTCTTTAAGCATCAATCAAATTCTTTAAAGCTCTTCAAGACTATTGCATCCTCGCTCAAATATTTTCTTGGGTTCTTCTGTATTGCCCTAGGATTTCCTTGAAAACTTCCAAAATTGTTGTAAAACTTTCCAAAGCAATGATCCTAATGCCAAACATGGCCTGCTCTTATTAAGATTATCATAAAATATGGCCTATCTATGCTCACTTCTATTTGGCCATTTCGATACTAGGGTCTTCAACATGAGTGTCTTGACCAACAGGGTTGGCCTATGTTTGGCTTTGTTTGGCTCATCTTAGCTTTAATTATAGCCTATATGCTCTACCACTAGTTTAAGTATGGTATTTGTTGTATTTAGATCCTAAATTATCCAAATTCTCACAATTACTTAGCTCTATCCAAACCTGATCAAATCATAAAGAATTTGCATGAACATTGAATCTATAGATCAAATTAAACAAGTTTAGAGTAGGTAAAATATGCATAAATTAGATTCATTAAACTCTCATAAACTTGAATCCTTGTTTGTCCTTAAGCAAACAAGAAAATTAGCTTAGTTTACATAAATCTAACTCAAAATACTAACATAGATACATAGACTTCCACACATAAATGTAATACAACCACACTAACCATAGCTAAAAATGAAGCAATGTTAGGCAAACATAAGGCCAAGCATACATGGTTCTGTTCATGTCTACCTGCAAGCATTCTTGGTCAATCACATGATCATAGGAGCATGCAGAATGAGTTCATGCAAGATTTACTCCTTAACTATTCCTCTTTCATCTCAACTTTCTTTTTTAATTAAAATTTTGGAAATGAGTGTGCCTTAGGCTCTATCTCTTCTCAAATTTTCTACTAGTGAGTGAGTGTGTTATATGCTACATTTCAATTCACCATATGTGTTTACAAGTACTTGCATCTTACGCTTTATCTCATTTGCCACTTGTGAAGCTGAAGTAATTGATATTTTATTGTCTTTGCCAATATTTCTTGATAATCCATATTTAATATCTAACTTAAGAGAAAAGGTCAAAGGGTTCATCCAAATTTTCATTTAGCCTTTCTATTAAGTCTTGCAATTTAACAAGAAATACTAGCTTTAATCTAGTACCAAGATTCAAGCATGCTTAAACCCATGTTATACCCACATTGTGCCTTTCTTTTAACCAAGTGGTGTGTACATAGCAATACAAAACAAATCTTATACATCAGTAAGATATTTCAAGCAAAACATTAGCAGATCAATGTGTGACAACAACACTCCCTTAAACTTACATGATGTAGTGTCCTCAATGTAATAAGATATGAAACTAAATAATGATAAAAATAGAGTACACAAAAAAAAGTTAAGGGTAGCAAATTCCCCTGATGGCACTATAGTTCCATCAAGATAAAGGGGTAAAGTGCGCGAGCATAGGATTGAAAAGGAACACTTAACTCATAGCAACCACCATACTAGCACATGTATATCACTAAAGCATTAAAAACAACATATAAGAAAGTGCAATACTTAATACAATAGAATAAGAGCAAAAAAGGACACCAATTATGCTATGAAAGACATAGAAAGGCAAGGTGATCAGTTATTTAAGGGAGGGGGAAAGTGTGGTAAAGGGTAGAGGTTTACAATCTGAGCATGGAGGGAAGTAAATTGCTCATCATTAATGGTGAGATGCTAGTATATTTGAGTGAAGCTATCCTAGGTCTTAGTATTGAAATGCTCTAGTCATGATAAAACCTTTTTTAACATAAACATATAGGCATTAAAAATCAAGGCAAAAATTTGAATGGTATGCTAAGCAGGCTATGGGGCAGGTGGTAGTGGTGGGAGGCATGCTTAAGTTCGAGGCCTTAGGCCCCATGCTTAGCAAACTAAGCTGCCTCTTTATCTAATGGAATTGGGCGATTCTCATGATCAAGAAAGATGAGCACCCCATTTTGAAGGGTGCAAAACTTTATGGCCATCAACATGGTGACATTTATTTGCTCGTTCTCTTCGATGTGGTTAGCTGCAGGTCAGTAAAGTTAAGGTGACCTTGGTATCTTGTAATGTGCATAATGAAACCAACCACAACAATTAGGCTAGTAGAGGCTATAGTGACATGCCTTTGGTGCTTTAAAAGCCATACCTTGGTATTCACCCTTAACCTATATGTAGGCAATGCAAAATGAAAAGCTTACTTTAATTTACCACACCAATATTGTCACTACGACCAAGAAGGGAGTAGGCCATAAGATAGTGGAGGTAACGAAAAATGTGGTGGCATAGCCTCGTGGACTTATATTGACTCATAAAGTAGATAGGTTCATATGATTGGGCACTTCAGAGTTAGCTATAGATAGTGCTGGACGATATATAGTGAACCCTGTCCTGGGGCAAACCTGAAAATGGTATTAATCTCTGTCAATGTGAATTGGTGCTTCTAACAACCAAGGCAAAAACGAATGAGGCCTTCATCCTCAAGGTTCACTAATGTAAGCTCAAGGGAGAAAAAGTTGAGAGACTCTAATGTTAGTTCTTGATAGGTTAGCGGATGAATCTTAAAGAACAAGTTCTACCTAATAGCACAAGTAAGTTGCTAGAGCTCTTATAAAAGGCCCGCTTAGGCCAGGGTGGGCTCGTTAACATAGCGATAGACTTGAATGGACCAATTGGCCAACTAGGTGTACTAGGCCTCCTAAGTTGAATCACTAAAGATAATATTGTTTGGGTTAGTTGAAGTAGAGGAAGGAGAAGAAGATGGGTGAGATCACTTCTTTAGGGCAACCAATAGTTTCTAAGAAGAAAAATAATGATACAAATTAGAATTAAAGGAAGGCAAGGACAAACCACAAGTAAAGTAGTCCAGTAGCAAGTAGAATCCATAAAAACAATTGTGCATTAACCCATTCATCACAAATAGTGCTCAGTAAAAGGCATAGGCCTAAATAGATAATATGTCAATTAAGGACCAATAGGGTGGTGGGTTTAAAACTAGTAAAACAATAATGGTAATGCAATATAGCAAAATGACAACCTAGTAGTAGCACATATATGAAAACTAACATTAAACAAAAGAGAATATTGAAAAAAAATAAGCAGACACATATAAGAGGGGACCAAATGGAGGACCTATTAATAGCAATGAAAATCAGAAATAGGATAAACAGAGAGACACAAAAACCAAAAACAATCAATAAAATTATTACATATGAGAGCAACAGATAAGAAAAGAAAATGAATGCCTAAAAATAAAGGGGGGAAATAGAATAGATGAAAATGAAGCCTACATTGACTTCTTACCAAATACAAAAGGAAAAAGGGAAAACAAAAGAAGAAAAACCATAAGAGTGGTGGCACCAATAGGTAAAGAGGTACGCAGAAGGTCAAAGATGAAGGGGCTGTAAATGGGGTAAGAGGGATAGGGAAGAGACACAGGGAATAAAGGAATGATGGCGTGAAGGGTGACAAAGGGAGGCTGACAGGAGGAAGGGTGATGAAGGGTGCAACAGTGAGAGGGAAGAGACGTAGGGCCGAATGACAGGTGTGGGTTGAATATAAGGTTAAGGTTAAAAATGTTGAAGACGGAAAGGGGTGAGGAAGTGGGTTAGAGTATGGGTGTTACTATTGGGATTTTTTTTTTTCTTAGACAAAGCTGAGCATAGGCGTGGCCATAGGCATAAGGTGCCTATGGTTGCCTTAGGTTGCTTGGGAAACCTATGCTATCACAAACATGGGCATGGCTAGAGAACACGACCAACTTATGTTCCTCTCGAGTTAAAAATATTGAAGATAGGAAAATCTTAACATGCTCATGGTAATGAACACAACTTGGCTATGTTAGGCATAGCTAAGTAAACTATTAATTGATAGAAATGCCTAAAAGACTAGAATACCCGTAAGACTCAACCAACATGTAAGATACAAAAAATTAAAGATGGAGATAGAAAGCTTCCTTAAGATTGACATACTTCAATGTAATTCTCAGTGCTCCCTTTAACTATTAAAGCCAGTTGACAATGCTCAATAAAATTGCAACTTTCTTCTTATGAGACACACTAGCGAATAATACCATCAAAATAGTGCTTTTACAATAATGACTTCTCCCAAAGTAGAATTTGACATCAAAAGGGAATTTCTTCTGCTATTGAGAATTCAAGTCATGTGGGATGATGCCACTTACCAGATAATTTACTAAGTTCACATACCAAGGTATGGTCAAGGCCACGAGAAAGTTACTTGTATAAGAAGTCCTCAATGGTAGGCAACTCAGTAGTATCATCTAGAATCAAGGCTTCCATCCAAGACAAATGGTCAACTACCACATTTTCATATCTTTTCTTGTTCTTGCTCTCCAAGTCAAACTCTTATGGCAACAATACCCATTTGATTAATTGTAGCTTAGAATCTTTCTTGAACAATAAGTACTTAATAGTTGAGTGGTTAGTGTAGATGATAGTCTTAGACCTAATTAGGTAAAAGTAGAACTTGTCAAATGCAAACACAATAGCAAGCATCTCCTTTTTTGTAATAGTATAATTAAGCTGAGCATCATTCAATATCTTCTGGCATAGGCAATGACATTGAGACACTTATTTTTCTTTTGGCCTAATATTACTCCTAATGTAGTATCACTAACATCACACATAAACTTAAATGGTAAGGAGCAATCTAGGGTTGCCATAATTAGGGCTGAGGTAAGCTCTTTCTTTAACTTGTTAAATATAGACAAACACTCATTAGTAAACTCAAAAGTTACATATTTATTAAGAAAATTGCTAAGAGGGGTAGAAATTTTAGATAAATGTTTAATAAAATGGTAGCATAAGCTAACATGGCCCAAAAAGCTCCACACACCCCTGATTGAAGTCAATGGTAGCATCTACTTAATGGCTGCTATCTTGCCTTCACCCATGTCAATTTCACATTCATAGATTTTATAAGACTATGCCCTTTATCATCATGAAATGACATTTCTCCTAATTCAAAATTAAATTGGTCTCCTGATAACATTGGAAAATAAGAGAAAGGTGAGTGATACAAGTATCAAAAAGGAACCAAATATAAAAAAATCATCCATAAATATTTTTATTATTTTCTTAATGTAATAAGAAAAAATTATCATTATGAGCATTGAAATGTGGCAAGGGCATTAGCAACCCAAAGGGCATCTTATAGAAGGCAAAAGTACCATATGAGCAGGTAAAAGTAATCTTCTCTTGGTCCTCTAAGGTTATAGGAACCTAATTATACTCAGAGTAGCCATCAAGGAAGTAGTAGTACATGTGACTTGCAAGCCTTTCCAACATTTGGTCGATAAAGACAATAGAAAATGGTCTTTACAAGTGCTATTTTCTAGCTTTCTCTAGTTAATGCATATCCACCACCTTGTCACAATCCCATGGTTATCAACTCATCTTTCTCGTTTTTGATCACTGTCATTTTGCCTTTGTTCGAGCCCACATGTACTAGACTTACCCATAAGCTAATTAAGATAACATAAATTATGCCTACATATAATAGTTTAAGAACTTCTACTCAAACAACTTCTTTTATATTGGGATTAAGTCTCCATTAATACTCAATGGATGGCTTGTGATTATCTTCCATTAGAATTCGATTCATACACAATGACAAGCTAAATCCGCTTCCTCTCTTTTTCAACACTCTTAGTGTCTCTTTAATTGGGTGTTAATGAGATGAGCAAATATTATAATAGGAAATGTCTCATTCTCTCTTAGATATGCATACTTCAAATGAAAAGGTAAGGGTTTCAACTTAAGGTTCGATGCCTTTTCAGCTGAAAGAGGTAGAAGTAAATTGCCCTTTCCAAGTCTTTAAATTTTTGTCATTTTTGGAATAGGACAAAAGGGTTTGCTTCTAAGGAGTGAGTTGTGGCTAGAACATTGTTAACATCATTGGTCAAGGCAACTAGGGATAGACATGCTTCTAAGGGATCATTTGCGACCATTTATCTAAACATATCACTTATCACCTCATCAACCACATTTACCTAACAACACTAAACTTCATTTGATGGATTCTTCATGGTCTTAAATAGATTGAATTCAACTGTTTCATCTCTTATATTCAAAGTTAACTTGTCATTTTTCCCATTAATGATGGCCCTTGCTGTGGCTAAAAAGGGCCTTCCCAAAATTAAAGGTATAGTAAATCTTCTTTTATTTCCAACATGATAAAATCCATTGGAATAAAAAAGTTCCTAACCTTAGCCAAGTTGTTCTCTAGAACACCAATGGGATATTTAACTAAGTGGTTTGCTAGCTATAAAGTAACTATAGCAGGTTCCAATTCTCCTAAGCTAAGTCATTACACAAAAAAAGAGGCATTCAACTCACTTTGACAACCAAATCACATGGTACATAATTAAAAAAAAAGTTACCAATAAAGTAAGGAATAAAGAAACTCCTTGAATCAGCAAGCTTTGGTGGAAGCTTGTTTTGAATGATTGCACTGCACTTCTCAATCAATTTAATGGTGGCATGCTCCTTGATTTTTCACTTACTAGATAAAATTTTCTTAAAAAACTTCACATAGGAAGGCCTTTGTGTAAGTACATTTGTGAATAGGATGTTTATGTGAAACTACTTAAATATATTAAAAAAAAATTTTCAAATTGTTATCTAGCTTCTGCTATCGTAGTCTCTTGGGGAAAGGCACTAACAGGACATAAGGCTTGATTGGTGCCAATGCTAGTGGCCACTCCATCTCAAGTATAACTTATTCAATTTGACTTAAGGGCTGACATGCTCTTCATTATTGATCTTATCTTATTCCTTAAGCATGTCAATCCTAACAAGTATACTTTGCAACTGTTTCCCACTCCTCAATGTAATCTTCTTGCAGTGTTATTTTGGGTTAATATTTGTTTAACTAGGCAAGTTTCCTTGTGGCCTAGAAACTATCCCAACTATATATCTAAACTTTGATTATGGCTAGCCATTTGGTCCATTTTTTATTCCAACTTCTCAAATGATTTGTAGCAACATTGTAAAATTTCTCAAATGTAGTTTTCTAAAATAATTTGCCCCCTATGACTTTCCTTATTACCTTGGTCATCATGATTACCCTAAGTTAAATTAGGATGGTTTTTCCAACCAGGATTATAAGTTGTTAAATAGGGGTTATCTTGCTGCCTTGAGTTGTTTGACACATACTACACTTACTTTGAATCACATAACTCTTGAGAATTGTTCATTTACCATTCACTATATGCATGCCCACTGCCATAGCTTATAATTAGGGTAAGATGGAAAACTAGACATTGCATTTACACTAATCTAATCAAACTTTTTCATTGATATGTCAAATTAAACATCAATCTTCAAGTTTAGTGTGTGAATGTTATCTTTCTATGGCATTAATAGCTTTTCTCCTTTCATAGGGCCAGTTGTAATGATTGGCAGCCATTGCTTCTATGATGTCAAACACCTCATTTGCATCTTTTGCCAATAGGGATTTGTAGCTACAAAAGCTAAGTTGACTCGAAGTTGCTACCCTAACCCATTATAGAATATCTGGCATAATATCTAATCTTGAATGCCATTGCCTTTGTAAGCCCTTAAATCACTCTTAGGCCTCATATAGGGACTCACCATCCTTCTAATAGGAACTTTTGAATGTTGCTTTTCAATCTAGCAATCTTGCCTAGTTGGATGTACTTAGTTAGAAAAGCTTATGAGAAGGATTAAGATGGCATCAAATCCAACCTTCATGTAACTTTATCTTATAATGAAAAGGGAAAGTGCGAAGCCAGATTGCAAATGTTGAAACCTTATTCATTTTTATGGTATCATAGATTCGTAGGAAATAAGCCAAATGTTCATTTAGGTCTTTAAGAATTACCCCCCACCAAATTTATTTTGTTACACCATTTAAATTATGTTGGACTTGATCTTAAAGTTGTTGGTCATAATTGTTGGGCTAACTATGTTGTTGTTTAAGCCATTGGCATTAAGCATGGCAAAATCTCATATAAATTGGTGTTAGTTAAGAGTAGCCATTCCTTCTTGCTGTATATTGGCTGCCTTAATTTCTTGGTTAGTGTTTACTTGCCTTTGTCTAGAATGACGTGTACGCTCTAGTTCTATGTCAGGCTCTTGAAATGCAACACCTGATGATCTAGTTATAGAACCAAATTACCTAAAAAGAAAAAAAATTAAAATATTAACTAAAAAAAAGACAAAAAAAAAATAACACAGGTAACTTGGGTTCAAGATCGACAATGATGCCAAAAACATGTTGCATAAAATCTATGAGGGCAGATTGTTTAAATAATATAAAAATGGGTTAAAGATTGTCCCATAAGGGAGATAAGTCAAATATTAATTTTCTAAAATCAATCTTATTATCTAAGAGATCATAGAAAATGAATGAGCTAAAGGCTTAAAGTAAACTATGTAGAACGAAAAAGTTGAATTTTCTAATAGTAAAGAGGCTTTGAGATCTGGATTTCAATGTCACTTCCTAAGGTTGGCTAAGATCAATTCGTGCAATTCATTTTTTTTTTCTATTAATGGCCAAGTCCTTAAACTATGTGAAATCCTCTTTTAAAATAAATCATGTATATTTATGCTAAATCCATGTTTACTCTTGTGATCTGTACTTTAACATAAATCCATTAATTTATGTAGATCTCATTGTATCCTTTCATGTAGTGGGTTGGCATGTATGCAAATTACAAACCCGCCCAAACTAGATTGCTATCTCTTGAAAATTTATACCTAAGTTTATTAGTTAGGTGATCCCTTATATTGATTCACCTTTCGACCTTCTCACTACAAATTTAACATTTACAAAAAGTGGCTACCATATTGTAAGATAAAATAAAATCCGAATAACAAATTAATTGCAGTGAAAAATCATTGCATGAGTATTCTTAATTCAATCAAAATCCATAGACACATCTATCCAAACTCCAGAATGAGGGATTTAACTACTTATACTAGAAAAATTAGACAAAAATTCTAAATAATAGGAATTTATGCTAAACAAACAAGAAGTAGAAAAATAAAAAAATTAATAAAGGTGGCATATCAACCCTCAACAAAAACTCTAAAATCTTTGGGCATTAATCAAATTCTTTAGAACTTTCTAAGATTGTTGTGTCCTCACTTAAATGTTTTTTGAGGTTCTTTTATATGGACAATTACTTAGCTTTGTCCAAACTTGATCAAATCATAAATAATCTGCATAAACATTAAATCACAGAGATCAAATCCAACAACTTTATGATAGGTAAAATAGACATAAATTGGACTCATCACCTACGCCTTGCTTAGCTACAAAAAGAAAAAGAAAATAAAAGTGAGAAATTTGATGCAATGTCCATTATACTTTTGTAATCATTATTCAATAAAATTTATTTGTTCTTATAATCTTTTTAAAGTAAGGACACGAGTTATCTTTTATCTATAAAATCATATATTTTCTTTTATTTTCATTTTTATTCATTACTTTCTGTATATCAAATGAGATATTATTTTGAATAACAATAACTGCAATAAGTGAAGGTTAAATAAAAAATAAAAATTATTTCAAAAAATAAACAAAGTATTATAAGGCTTCATTTTACTTTCTCTATTTTACCAAAGAGGGCAATTTAATCAATCTTGTCTCAATTGAAGTGCGTATTATATATCTATTGGAGCAATTTTGTCTATTTAGTGTCAACTAAAGTAATATAATTTATTTAATTATTAATTAAGACAATTTCAATAATAACCGGATATGACAATAACTTAAATTTGTTATGACACAAAAAATCAGATTAAAATTTATTTTCAATCATTGTGTGTTTAAATAATTAATTAGAGGTGAAAGATTGATTTAATTGAAATAAGAGACTAAATTGCCCTGAAGAAAAAACAGGGATAAAATTACTCTAGAATAGGGGGACAAAAATGCTTCATTGAGTTAAATAGAAGGATTAAAAGTGTAATAAAGTCTGACAATAATTAAAATACTTAAGATTTAATTTAAATTATTAAATTAAGGCATTTAAAATGATAATTAAAAAGGGCAATAATTTAAATTTGTTGAATCACAAAAGTAAAATTTTAATTTATTTTTATTTTAAATAATTAAAGGTGAAAGATAGATTTAATAGAATTGAGGGGCCAGCTTGCCTTATTTAAAGAGTAGAGGGACGACAGTGGTCTAAGATTAGAGGAAGCAAATTGTTTCATTGAATAAAATTAGAAGAATTAAAAGTGTAATTAAACTTAATTATAATCAAAATACTTGAGGATCATGAATGTCCTGGTGACTAATTTATCTTAGTGAACGATAATTTAGATTAAAATGGTTCTAAGACCGATGAAATTAAACGTAGACATATGTTTGTCAAGTTGATCTTTCTATGTCCACTTGGTGATTTATATTATCTATTTCATGTTATTTGCATTAATCTTGTTGATATTGGTAATTTTTACTGACGAGCATTCAAAATCACAATTCCCCACTAATTTTCTTCTTCCAACAATTTTTTTTGTAGAAAATTATAGTTTATGATCCCAAATTAAAAATATTTATACAAAAAGACTTCAAAATTTGAAATTATTTTAAACAACTCTAGGACCAAAAATTTTAATCTAGAATCTTAAATTATAATTTTTTCATAATTTAAATTTTTTATTTTAAGCTATTTTAAAATAATTTTAACATTTTAAAATTTTTAATATAATTATTTTTAATTTGAGATCATAAATTATATTTTTTTCATATTTTTGGGTATAGAAAACATCTTTTACTATTAAATTTGCTTTAAATTATGCTCCCATCAACATTTCTTAGGCTTCAAGTGCTGAATCATAATTTGAGCCCATTAGTACACTTTATCAATCACTTAGTACTTGTTGCCCCAAAAAAACAAAAACTGGGGACTTGAACTCTCACGATGATCATGCTTGAATCCCATCATATCATATTCATGCTTTTCAACCTTTAAGGGAGAGGGAATTTTTTTATTATTAATTTTATATAATATTTGTTATTAATTTTATATAACATTTATTATATTATTATAGTAATCATTCAATAATATTTTATTATTTGTTATTATTTTTTAAAAATAGAGATACAAAAATTATTTTTATTATTTCCTCCTTTAATTTTTTTTTTTCATTCTCTATAATGAAATGAACCATTAAATTCCCACGCTCGGCAGTTGCGCTATGCACTGACACGGAATCCTCGGTAATTGATTGGCTATCAATAGTTGGCTCCACACATATTATGGAACTGCCCTTCGGGGCTCTGCCTATATAAAGACATCTTTTTATCATTTAGGTGAGGTTTTCCGATATCTTGCTATTACTCTGCTAAAATTTTATTGATACTTAATGTAAATATCATATTTTGTTCAATTTTTTTTAAAATATAAAAAATACATAAAATTATGGGACTTTTATTTAACTTTTAGGTCATTTTCATTTTTAGAATTTTTGAGCTATTTGAGTTATAATTAATTGGAAGCTAATTTTAATTTAATTTGCATGGCAAACTTTTTTTTTTGAGACAAAAAGAAAAAAAAAGGGAAGCCCAAGTCCGAAAATAAAATGGTTCAAAATTTTATGTAGTTTTCAAAACCCAACTATGTGAGAAATTATGTACAGCTCACTATGCTTAGTGCGCTGAAAAAGATAAGTCTTAATCTAAGAAAAGTAAAAAAAGGGGAAAAAAGGAATTTAATTATAAAAGACACAATAAAATTAAAAAAATACTTAGTTGTTTTTTAGATAAGACTTTAATTTTTTTAAATTATTTTAGGGTTAAATCTTGTTAATTAAGTTGGTTTTTTGGATCTATTTTATAACCTAAAGCTTTATAAAATAGAAAAAGGAAAACAAAAAAAACAAAAAAGAGTGTAGCAAACCTATGCATAGTCTCCCTCTTCATCAGTGAAGGATAAGTGTTCAACTTTTCTGTAGCTGTGGCACAAAATTAACCAAATCCTTTGCAAATCTTGGGCCTTTGAGCGATCCAACGGCTCTAGTAGCCCCCTTTACTCAAAATGATGCGGTAGGACTACTGGAGCTGTTGGATCGCAGGAAGGGCTAGGATTTGTTAGTTGGGATTTGGTCATTTTCACTTCATAACTTGCAGACAAGTTGAACATGCTAAACGTACGCGTGCGATTGGAGCAAGCAGAGAGAAGCAAGGCATAATACCGACTTCTAGGTACAAAAGGTAAGAAGAATAGAAATTGAGTAGGAGAGACCAAAAATTGAGAGGAGAGCTAAGAGAAACACAGTAAAGAGGAAGGGAGAAGTAGATTTGGACTCATGGTTTGGAGTTTGGATGGTGACTTCATGAACTAAGCAATTGGAATTTTCTCAAGGTAACGTTTCTTGCTCTTCCCTTGAATCCCAATCCTTCTAGATAATATGTTCCCATGTCCTTGTGACACAATTCCATCACGTGAAGGAAGATTCAAATGAAATCTAGGTAATCTTCGCTTAATGGGGTTTGGACTTGCGTGATGAGTCCTGAATTTATTTTCGACCATTTACCCTTTATTTTTTGATTTGATGCTGCATGAGAAATTTCAAATAAATTTGAGGTGCAAGTGAGTCTAAGTACTGATTGAACACCTATCGAGATTTATCCTATAATGTTTTGTAAAGGTAATTTTTTTCTTTTTTTGATTAAAAAATTATAATATAATTTTTTAACAATCAAAATTTTTATCTTTAAAATTATAATTTTTACCTTTCAAATTAAAAAAATTATAAAAACGTTTTACAAGACATTGCTGGACGAATAGGGGTCCATGCGCTATACTAATTAATTTGAATCACCTTTTACTGGGCATATTGTTTTGTTGGAAAGAGATAAAAAGAGAATGACGCAAAGGAATGAAATTGTGTGTGGTGTTCACTTGTTTTTGTTTTTTTGTTTTTTCACGCATTCCATTTTTTTTATCTATCTCTTTCTAATAAAATGACATCCTACTCATATTCAGTTGCAGAGGATCCTAACTCTTTGATTGCCAATTTTAATTTTCTTCCTCTTGCTTCTCTTATAATTAGGTTTTTTGACTTCCATACTTAAAAATTTAAAACTATTGCCTAAGGCGCTCCGACGCAAAAATCATTGTCCTAGATACTTAAATATTTCTTTTGTAATTAATGGTGATGCCGTGACCTATATACGGCATTTTAATTTTTTAATATAAAGGGTTGCGGCTTTATAAATGTTGCGACCCATGTGCAAAAGAAAAAATATATTTTTATATTCAAGTGATGCTTGATTTCAAAATATTATATAAATGATCACATCTTTTTGTACTAGATTTAAACTTCACTTCTCATTGCCTGTAATAGTAGAACTATAAAATGGTAATAAAACAAACAATCGTATAGTAAGATTGAATATTTAATTTAATATTTTTGTCTAGATTATGTAATAAATATTTTTAGAAAATAGATAAAAAAAGCTAAAAAATAAGAATAATTCTCACTATATTAAAAAAATTAAATTATTTATATATTCAAAGATTAAAATTATTTAATAATTAAGATTTATTTTATTATATAAATTAATTTTTAACCATTCATCATACTTAGTGTATTTTGAATCAAATATATATAAACAAATTTTAAAGAATAGAATTGTTCGAATAAGAGGGAGAGGCTATGTGTTGGTTTAAATAATATAACGCATTTAAATAACTTATTCTTATATTATTTAAACTAACACAAAAACATGTTATATTAATTAAATTAATGAAATCTAAACGCCATTTTTACTTATCCAAAATCCTTCAAATATCTAATACACAACTTTTAAAAAACAAGATGTTGCGTATCAAATATCTATAAGAATAAGTTATACATGATAAAATTTATATATCATTTTTTTCTTTTTTATAAAATTTTTCAATTAAAATATGTTAATAATATAATTTTTTATTACTACTTAATAAATATATAATTTTTAAAAATAATTATATAAATTTTAATTAAACTATATACTTATAATAATTTAATTAAAAATTTTAATAATTAAGTTCATATACGTCTAATTTTTTTAATTTTGTGAAAATTATATTTATTTCTTACTTTAAAATTATATACAATTTTCAAATAAAAATTTAGTTTTACTTTTTTTCCTTCAAATATTTTTTAACTTATTTAAATATATATTTTTAAATACAATATTATTTTACATATTTATACGAAAAGTATTTGGTCAAAAAATTTAAATTTAGATTAAATTATATATTTCAAATATGTAAAATATCTATGTAATTTTAATATAACTTAAAAAATGTGTAATTTATTATTTATATAAATTAAAGATAACATTTTATGTAAAAAAGATATTTTTGAATAGAGTATATGTTCCAATATACACAAAATATCATGAAATATATATAATTTATCGATACGGAATATATATATATATCATGAAATATATATAATTTATATAATTTATATTTACGAATCATGAAAGCAAAGCCCACACGCGTTTATTGGCAAGCTCAACTGCCACCTGTCACATAGCCTCTCTCTCTCTCATTCAAACAACTCTATTCTTTAAAATTTGTTTATATATATTTGATACAAAATACACTAAGTATGATGAATGGTTAAAAATTAATTTATATAATAAAATAAATCTTAATTATTAAATAATTTTAATATTTGAATATATAAATAATTTAATTTTTTTAATATAGTGAGAATTACTCTTATTTTTTAGCTTCTTTTTATCTATTTTCTAAAAATATTTATTACATAAGTTGGACAAAAATATTAAATTAAATATTCAATCTTACTATATGCTTGGTTGTTTTATTACTATTTTATAGTTCAACCATTCCAGCATAGGAAGACGTGACCATTTATGTAATATTTTGAAATCAAGCATCACTTAAATATAAGAATATATTCTTTTTTTTTGCATATGGGTTGTGGCATCTATAAGATCACGACTTTTCATATTAAAAAATTAAAATGCCATATATGGGTCATGGTATCTGTAATGCCGCGATCCATTAATTACAAAAAAAATATTTTAATGTTTGGGACAATAATTTTTGCGACGGAGCGTCTTAGGCAATAGTTTTAAATTTTTAAGTATGGAAGTCAAAAAGCCCTTATAATCATGTGATGCTGTTGGCATTTTCTTTATCTAGTTTATATCAAGTTAGATACTGTAAAAGGGAAGAGAATGTGAAAATTGATTAGGTAGAATATGAAATAATTTTTGTGTTCTCTATTTTTGAAAAATGTGACTCAGTAATTAAAATTATAATTTGATATATAGAGTAATTATAATAAAAATATAATAGATATTACGTAAATTATATAAAGAAATTATCTTCATTTTGTTACCAACCAAACATAACCTTAGTTATTCTATCACATTGGATTTTGGCCTAATATTTGATTGATGTTGCTTTTGAAAATAGTAACTATTGATATAATATATAATTTTCTTAAAAATTAAGAATAATTTATTAATGCTAAATAAATTATTTTAAATACAAAAAAATAATTAATTAATTTTAATTAAATTTTAAAAATTTAAAATTATGTTATAGAGTCATACCTATTTTATATTTAATAAAACTTTTTTATATCTCAAAATCTCTAGATAAATAATTCTCATTAAACCCAAATATTAATGAGACTCTTATTTCATTTCTTGGGTTAAAAAAAAATTGGCAACTTAAAGCAAAACACATTAACCAATCTTCTAGCTTGTTTTATTAGTGAAATCAACTTAATTTTTTATCTTCTTACTTTTTCACAAAAAAAAAAGAAAGAAAAGTAGAAAAAACCAATTAAGTGACATGATTTTCTGCTGTTTGAACTATATAGACTTTGGTTTTTATCTTAGGATATATAAGCTTTAAGCTGTCATATTAGGTTAAATCTATACTTATAAAATTTTAAATTTTATCCTTTATTTTCTTTTTGTTAGATTCTTTTTTTTTTCTTCCTTCTTTCATTTTGTATATGTTTTGATTAGGGTAATTAAAATAAGATTAAAGTTATATTAATTTTATACAATTAATTTATGATAATTGTATTTAAGAATGGATATTGTGAGATACCTAATATCTTTCCCACAACACAATTAACTTTTCAACTTATTTTTAATTTATAGACCATATTTTTGCTTTTCCATTTTAAGAAATAAGCTTTCCAAAATTTGTTGTTTTAAAAATTTCGAAGGTAACTTTAATAAATTGATTTTTAAAATTATATTTTAAAATTAAGTTTTTTCCCTTCGACGGATTATTGGGATTTAAAGTTTGGAATTATTAGGCGCGAGACTTAACTGACTGGATTATTGGAGGCACAAATTACAGCAACGCCCCCCTTTTGTTGCTTTCGCCATTTGGCACCGTGGAGGATCACGAGAGAGTTGAGTATCAACAAGAAACTGGATCAAAATCAATATTCAATTATATTTTAGATAGATATCATTGCAGTAATTGAACTTATGTTGTCTAAATAAATTTTCTATTATGTATTTGTACTGGCAATCCTCATTTGAATAATACAAACCGTGCTTAATGATGCATGGTTAAAAAAAAAATTCTTATCACTTGACTAAAGTATATATTTGATTTTTTTTATTGTTTATTAACTATTCAAATTCTTATCTACGTATACTACTAGGCTATGCCAAATTGAATATGAGTGGTCATCCCATGTTGATTCTGCATACCAAATATAAAATTCAACCTAAAAATTAATTCATAACATAACCTAATTTATGGAAACATGTAATAAACAATGCGTTTAAACTTAGTGAGATTTTCTTATACGAGGATATTACTTGCAATTATTATGTTCGGTGCATCTCATTATTTATTTTCAATTAAAAATCAAATAATGATATCATATTATATGACAGATAAAATCACATATGTACCTGCACTGCCATGGAAATGTCAACCAATGTACAAATGGGCTTGCTAATAAAAGCCCAGCCCAGCCCATTTTGATAAGAGGAGAGCCCAAGTAGCGTTTTCCACAGCGGCAGCAAAGCCTCAGAATCTCCTTCCTTGCTGCGTTGTGCAGCACCTCCTTTGAACCAGCTCTGCAAAAACTTTTTCATCTCACCCAAACCATCTGCTACAAGCGGACAAGTTCTTCACCTTTGTTCAGCAGCAAGCCTGCAAGGTAACGCTCTTTCCATTCTTCTCTTTTCTCTCTCCTACCTCGAAGTGGCTCATCTGAGCTTCCTTATTTGTTTTCCCTTTCTACCAGCAGCCGTGCAGATTTGTGCTGCTGATTGCTATGGAGAAATATTCAATTTTCAATTTTTGTTTTTCTTTGTTTTGTGGATTTCATATTGTTGTGCTTTGATTATTGCACAGCACATGTCTTTCCTATTTTGCTGACTGCTGCTTTATGCTTAATTTGTTCTTTTCTCCGTCTTGTGATCAATTGTGATTATTTGAAATTTTTTTAGGGGTCGGATTTTCACTTTTATAATGTTATGGTCATGTTCTGTATTAACTTTACTTTTATCATGCAATGTATATCTATCCATTTTACTAACTTTTTTTAAATGATATTAATATTAGTATTTAGTACAGTTACGCAGCGCCGTTGAGTTTTTCATTTATTATGTGAAGCATGTCGTCCATGATTGTTTTTCAGATTTGTAAAATGTACCGTATGTTTGTAGCTTACATTCTTTAACTTTTTTTTTTTTTTCCGGGTAAACAATTGTGAATTATTTATTTATTTTTTCTGTTTTATTATAATCATCCATTTGTAATTGTTTACTAGGTTTTGATTACCACACTTTATCCTAGTTTTCATTATTATGTCATGCAGTTAGGAGATAGTTTTGGCTGTGTTTCACACACTACAATCCAACACATTGGTTAAATAATAGCTTGAAGTTGGAAAGTAAAAGAAAATTTTGTCACAGAATGGAAAAAGAAATTGGATGCTAAAGCTATACAATAAATCCCCCTTTTATCTTTGTACACAGATTCAGAGAGAGTTCTAATTACATTAAGAATTGGGACAAAAAGATGAATGCCTCTACTGGTCCATCTGTTCATGATGATGAAGACAATAATGATGAAGTTTTTCTGGATGAGTCTGACATTATCCATGAAGTTGCCTTGGACAATGAAGATCTTCCTGATGCAGATGAAGAATCTGACATGGAACAAGTTGGTAGGACATTGCCGCTAATCTGTCTGGATAGCTATGCAGTCGTTTAAATTTCTTGGTCTTGTAAATGTTTTTCTCTAAACTGTCAACTGTTATTCTGTGGTTTGTACTTCTATTAATGTTAGAATCAAGATGCATTACTTTTTATTGTCCTAGTGTTTTTGTTAATCATTTTTTATCTAATGATTTCAGAGGAGCCTGATGATTCTGTGCACATATTCACTGGTCATACTGGTGAGATTTCTATCCTTTAATTTGTGTTTTGGCTTCAGCCTGACTCTTACTGAACTTTTAATTATATTGAACTCAAAATCCAGCCCTTTAAATAGTTAGATATTGTTGAATGTTTTAGTTCTATATTTTAGCATTCTAGGGGAGCAGGGAGATATCTACTTTTTTAGAAAGGTCTTTCTTAACATGAAATTATAAGGTCTTTTGCTTCAAGATATTTCTGTTGTGTATAAGTTTATTGCTGTCGATGATTTTATTGACTGGCTGATAATGTTATTTTTTTTTTTTTTTTGAGGTCATGTGTCACATGTTTGTACAAGGTGTTGTTGCTTCAACAAGATATTTATGATATTTCCATGCTTCCTTGGATTTTTTTTATAGGGGAATTATACGCAGTTGCCTGCAGCCCAACAGATGCAACATTGGTGGCTACAGGGGGAGGCGACGATAAAGGTTTTCTTTGGAAGATTGGTCAAGGAGATTGGGCATCTGAACTTCAAGGTTTTGACATGACACAAAATCTACTGATGGGTGCATAGTAACTATCGAGTTTCAGGCCACCTGACACTAGTTATGTTTTGCCAAGTGAGTTTTTGTTGCTCTGTGCAGGTCACAAAGATTCCATATCTAGCATAGCTTTTAGCTTTGATGGACAGCTGCTTGCATCAGGAAGCTTAGATGGAATTGTTCAAGTTTGGGACGTATTAGGAAATCACAAAAGTGCACTGGAAGGTCCTGGAGGGGGCATTGAGGTAATATTGTTAATTTTGTGGTTGCCCTGCTCTGTCTTTAGCAGTAATTAATTTGGTCACATGTGTGACCTTTCAGTGGCTGAGGTGGCATCCAAGAGGACATCTACTCTTAGCTGGTTCTGAGGATTCTAGTGTTTGGATGTGGAATGCTGATAGAGGTGCCTTTCTTAGTACATTTGCTGGTCATGGTGGTAGTGTAACCTGTGGTGATTTCACTCCTGATGGTAGTAGCTGCTCTTCCTCTTGATGCACTTTCTTTTCTTTCTAGTTGTTATTGTTCACTTTGATTTTTCCATTTGCTTGTCTTTTATGTGGTGCTGAAGGGAAAATAATATGCACTGGTTCTGATGATGCTACTTTGAGAATATGGAATCCAAAAAGTGGAGAAAACCTTCATGTTGTGCGGGGTATGTGAAAATCACTTTTTAGGTATCTTTGTTGTTTATCAGTCACAAGTTACTGCAATTGTTATACCAGACTATGAAATTAAGTAAACAGGAACATTAAAGCCTGTATCCACCTCCCACTGAACCCACCAGAAAGTTTGTGATATACTTTGTCCAATATCTTTGTTTGTCTCTCATGCAGGATATCCATCATAGATACATTTAGAAGTTAGTTTGTGGTAGGAGCTTCAATTAAAATTATGCATACATATCTGTGTAAAGCATTATGCCATTTGTGGTAGGAGCTTCAATTAAAATTATGCACGCATATCTGTGTAAAGCATTATGCCAATTGTGCATAGTTCCAATTCAAATTGCCTTAAGTTTGAGAATGCTTTGAGGCTGAGTGGAAGGCTGTAATTCTTCAAAATGTTCATGAAATAATCCCTCATTAATGCTGATATTACGAATATAATAAAGATAATATTTTATACAATATGCATGTAATTTAAATAGCTTATGAGAACTTTGGACAAGTATTATATAGTTAATGAATAACTGTGAGTATAGTTAGGATTTTTTTTTTTGGGAACAATACATCATTAATTTCTGTGCTCTATATATGTGTGTGTGTATATATATATATATTCTTTTTGTTGATGAAGGGGATTCTAGGTCTGACTGTATAAATTTTCTTCTTGCCACACTTGATTGTATTTTGCATGAATCAGTTGGTTGGTTTCATTTTTTCTCCGGAGGCTTTGGATTCCACCCTAGTTATGAAATTTATTAGTCTAGATTATGTTGCTATCCTCTGATATTTGTTTTTCAAAATTATAGAAACTGAGGTCAAGTCTAGTCTTTAAAATTTCAGAAAAATCTCTCTTTAGTAGTTGCTTTATCAAACAATTGATTGAATCATTTAATAACATTACCACTTGAAGGATTAGAAGTGTCCTTCATCTCTTTCCAATATCATGCATGGTCAACAATCTTGAGGTGAAACTAAATAAATATCTGTTCATCTCATCATAGCTTCACTTGTTTCTATGTTTTCTGCAGATATTTTTTTTCCAGGTCTCTTTTTATTTATTTGTTATATATAATAAGCTTAACTGTGCTTTCTAGGTCATCCATATCATACTGAGGGATTGACATGCATGGCAATAAGTTCAAGTTCAACTCTTGCTGTTACTGGTTCCAAGGATGGCTCTGTCCACGTTGTGAATATTACTACAGGGAGAGTATGTACTTCTGTTGCTTCTACGTGATTGTTAAAACCTCTTGGCTGTACATTGAACAATATTTCAATGCTTTAGCTTGTATGATTGCATTGGTACAAGTGGTGAAATTCTACTATTGTAATTGCTCCTAGTTATGTAAGATAAGAACTTATGATTCTGCGTTTGATATCAAATATCTCCTATAACATTTAATGCTAATGCAAAGTCAAGGACATTCCTGACAGCTTATTCTAAGAAAGAGAGAGATAACTATCAATTGCCTAAATTTTTCAATGGTGACCACTGGGATCGATAAGAGCATTCTGGATTAATAGTAGTTGGCCCATGCATGATCAATGAATATTTAGGATCACAACCTTCACACTATTCAGTTCCTTTCTTGGAATTTTATTTTTACAATATTCCGCAATTAAATCTTGAATTCCTGTCATACTCAAACAATGCTAAATTAAATATCCATTAGAAGTCTGTTGCTAGGTTGTCTCCATATGGTTCAAGATTGGCATTTTATGTTATTCAAAATAGATTGAGATATGGGTTATTTGGTTGATTTGTGTATGGAATTTGATTAATTAGAAACTTTGCTCGGTGCTTCTGTGACCAAGCAAAGCTATGCCCTTGAGTTCAAGGTCATCCGCTTAACTGTTTGGGTTTTATGAAATATATAATTCTCTAAATTATGGCGTCATGATGTATCATGTGTATGTATATTTGTTGAAAGCAAAAAATCAGATGATCTCTTGAATTTGGTGGTATTTTACTCTACATGCCTCTTGGAGTAATGCACTGATAAGTTCATCTGTAGTGGTTAGTTTCAAAAGGGGAATTAAGGTGATTTCTGCCATTCTGGAGGTTAGAATATGGGATTACAAATGGGATTTGAAGGTAAAAATGTGCTGTTAATCTATGAAAGTACCTGGAGCAAGGTGAAATACGTATATACCCTTGATGGGGCAGTTTTTAGGAAGTAGTCTTGGTTGTAAATTGGGTTGATTCATTGAGTTTTCTTTATATTATGGTATGATGCAATGTTGCTGAATGCAACTTTGTTATTTTGACATTTAGATTTCATTTACATATGTGTTTATTTGCTTGTGTATATTATGGCTGCTTCTGTGTTTAATCTTTTGGGAAAATGGCTATGAAAATGTGGCTTATTTCTGGCATCAATGACTATTTCATTGTTTGAGATGTTTTTATTGTCTTGTAATACTTGATTCACAAAATGAAAAGCTTTCTCTTGCCATGTTCTGTTGAAGATTTAGTGTAGCCTCCTATATTATTTTAATATGATTGAAAGATATGCAGCCATCAGATTTTGTTCATCTGTTGATTAGGGCTCTGAGAGTAATCTTGGGATTAACTTCCTGCTGTTGGAGAAGTTTTCAATATGTTTTGGTAATTGCTATGAGGACTATCATATAGTTATGATATCATATGCAAGGGTTTAGATTGAAAAGCCATTTGTGCCTGCTATATACTTAATTGGGTATAAAGGGTAAAGACAGAGGTTAAAAGAATATGAAGAATCAGTACAGGAGTCTCTGGCGGCTAGATAGAGATAAAAAGGTTTTAGTGTCTATTATAGATATTAATGTTTAGAGAAGTAGGGCTTGAAGTTTCACATGCTGCAGTGATGAAAGGTGAACAGGCTATTCAATGTTTATCTGAAGAAAACAAAGTAGAAAATATTTTCGGTGTTATTGCTTATAATATGATTTGTTCATTGAAAACGAGCAATTCAACTTCAATTTTTGGCTTATATTTAGGACCTAAATATGATATTTTGGGCTCGCCCCTGCAGAATGTATAAGCTATCTTTAATTGAGCATGTCATACATGGCAGACATCAAGCACCTGAGAATGAAAAGTATTTTGAACATGTTCATGTGATTGAACACTTTATTGTGCTGCATTTCTCATATGGATTGAGTTTTTGCTTTCTCACTTATCTCCCTCTTATTCATTATAATTTATCAAAAATTCTTTATTGTGTTGATTGTTCAATTTGTGTCTATAAGCTTGTAAATTTGTTTGTCACTAAGGTGTTTCGACTTCAGTATTGGCTAGGACTCTGAAGAACATTACTATTGTGGCTGACAGGTTGTTAATTCGTTGGCTTCTCATACAGATTCCGTTGAATGTGTTGGGTTCGCATCAAGGTATGCATCAAGATTATCAGACTTGTCTCAGCCTATATCTATGTCTACGTGTGCTTGTACACAAGTGCTGCCCAGTTTATATATGTGCATGATGGAGGTCTTATTGGCAAAGTTATTGGAATATATAGTTTTTCTGGTACATGACTTTGTCCCTGTCTTCGTCATATCCTATCAGGTGGTGGACTCATTTCTTGCGGACAAGATTGACTTTATAATATTTGGAAAAGAGTTCATATTGAAGAAACTGTGTCTTGTTACTGTCATTATGAACTTATTTACCTTTTCAAGGGTTGCAGTTCTTTAAAAGGGCGTCATGTCCCTGTTCTAGTATAATGTTCATAAAGTATATATAAATCTAGATGAACAATTTGTTATGTTCAAAATAAATTCAGCTTCTGGTAATAGAGTATGGACCGAGTAAGTGTATTTTATTATTAGATTTACTGGACCTTATCCCCAATTGACAAAGAGTTCAAAACTAGTTCTGGCCTTATTGCCAACGAACTGCGGAAAGACCTTGCAGAATTATGAATTGTTTATCCTTAAGGAATTGTCAACATCTTTGCATCATCCTTTATTGCTTCTTTCATCTGCAGCATCTCAATATTCAAGGATTACATGGTTTGTTTGATCTGTTCTGATGACTTGGACCTTATAATCTTTAATTTAGATGTGAGACACTAATAACACTTTTGTGCCTTAAAATTGTACACAATAGTGACTCTTGGGTTGCAATTGGAGGCATGGATCAGAGACTTGTGATCTGGGATATAGAGCATTCATTATCCCGAAGTACATGTGACCATGAGGTTTGTTGAAATATTGCTTTGCACAAATTTCACATTTTTGTATATTTTAACCAGGTAAAAACTAATTTTCCTTTGGCTCCAATTCTACTTGGGCTTTGGGTTGTAAAATAAAGATGTTTTGGCATTTGCACAGGATGGAGTGACCTGTTTGTCATGGCTTGGTGCATTCTATGTGGTTACTGGCTGTGTGGACGGAATTGTCAGACTATGGGATAGCCGGTCTGGTGAATGTGTAAGAACATTCAAGGGGCACTCCGATGCCATTCAATCTCTTTCAGTATCTGCTGATAGAGATTACATTGTCTCTGTTTCACTTGATGGCACTGCTCGTGTTTTTGAAGTTGCAGGGCTTCGATAAGCAGAGTTTCATGTATAATTTATCCATACGGTTTTCACTTTTGTATAATTATGGATCAGGCTGTGAATCTTCTAAAGTAATTTCTGTCTTCTCTCTAAATCTCAACACCCTGCCTTCTCTCATTTGGACGTGAAGAGTGGTGAACAAGAAGAGAGAGAAGGGGGGTGTTGATCTTTTAGGGTAAAAAAGCAGTATTTTAATGTAACCCAATGTTTTCTTAAATTTAGATATTTGAGAACAGAAAAATTAGTCTGAGTTTAACTTGGTTTTGAAGTCAAAGCTCTTAAAAATGTGTGCTTAATTGAGAAGTTTGGATCTATTGGCCTCTCTGATCTTTTATCCTTGCATAACATCCTTGCAGGCAACCAATAATTTCATTTTACTTTGTTAACTTGTAGCAATGATAGAATATTTGCTAACTACCAAGTAACTAAAACCTCAGCATAAGATAACAAAGAAGATGCTTTAAAGTTTCTCTCTTTCGAGTGCAGAGATTTCACTCCAAAACAACATTCGACATTTTCTTTACCTCTCCGCAAGACATGGGCGATAAAAAGGGTTTCAAAACAACAGTTAACCAAACAATGGACAGCAAAGTTTATTTCCCAAACGAGGCATAACACTAAAGGCAGCCGAATTTTCTCCAATGGTTGTAAGGGCTGCTAACCCGATAGACCTGCTCCGTTTCTTTTGTCATTGTGGAATGATAAAGTCAGGCAAGCCATTGTGGTCTTTTCCTTATTGCAGCCTTTGGTGGCAGTCTCCCCTTGTGTTGAGTTGTCCATTTGGCCTGGCTAGTCCAGGTCAGCATTTGTAACAGTATCGGTTTACATCTCAAAGTACTGATTCTTCAATATCACAAGTCAAGAGAGTTTATCTTCTGAGTTTCTAAACACATCTAATATATGGGAGTCTCAAAAATATTTTAACGTTTATAAATTTAGGGTCGTCACAAGAATAGCCAATTTAGTGTTTTTCTGAGAGTATTTTAGTCAAAATGAATTTTGTTGTAACATTTCTTAATTTTAGTGGTGTTTCATGTAAATTTTTCAGGAGAGTTTTATATAATTAAACCATCTTTTAAGAAAAAAAAAATATTTCATGATGTGAATGATGTTGGGTCTGACAAAGCAAGGAAAATTAGAAGTCTCAAATGGTGTGAAACGTTATCCTGCGGGCAGAGACTGATTTAAGATTAAACTAATGGGGAAGGCGAAATTAAAGAATATATATATATATATATATATATTCATAGATATAAAATTTTAAACTATATATATATATATATTACACTATTTACTTTCCAACTTCCATTCAAGGTTGCTATTGTTATCTCCTTTTGAGAGAAGTTACCTGCCTATCATTTATCAATATGATATGGTATTATATCACATGCTCAATCCGTCCACCCTTTAACTTTTTTTCTTTTTTCCAGAATTGAATCAAAATTATAAACGTATAATTAACGCATTTGATTCGTCCAAGTGGAAAGTATGTACAATAATATACTACTTATGTGTGAAAAAAACTTTTCCTGGCTTTAATGGCTACTCAATCGGTTTAGATAGTGAAACAAAAAATATAGAATAAATTGCCTCATTTATCCGTCACTTCTAGAGTATCGATCTACATATAAAGGATTAAGAATCTTTTTATATCACCGATTTTCCTCCTATTTTTGAATTTAGGTTTGTTGGGAGGATATATATGGGAGTGGGAGTAATGAAGCGAAATGAAAGGGGGTAGCTGGGGTGAAGAGAATTAGAAGTAGTAATAAATACGAAAGAGGGTGGATGGGGAGGTAAGAGGTATCACTGTGTTACTAGAATATGCCTAGTGGGACGTGTAGGGTTTTGTTTGTTTGCTTTCACAGCCCCGTAAAACACAATGGCAGTATGGCATTTTCATCCATGGACAAAACCCACACCCAACCTCCCAAATCTCTAGCCTAAAACGCAAGTGAAATTTTGGTATCGCCACCTATCTATTTCTACTCTGCCTTACGTCTTCTTCGAGGGTTTCAACTTTCAACAGGTAGGGGTAAGCACCCCTTTGCCCCCTTTAGGTGTGCAAAATTGTCCCGATCTTGTTGGCCCGTTGAAATTTTTTTTTAAAAAAAATTAAAATAAGGTTGGGTCGAGTCGGGTTGGAATAGTACTTTGGGTCAAGACAGGATTTGAGATAATCTTCGGCCCTATTGGGTTCAGCTTGATCCGAAGTTTATATATATATATATATATTTATATATAAAAAGATAGGGACTAAATTGAAAAAAAATATTTTTTTAGGGTCTTTTTATAATTTTAGCCAAAAAAATTTAAATATATCTTATAAATTATAAATAACTAACTAGAGCTCTTCTAAATATAATTGTCACATTTATGTAAGAAAAATAAAATTAAAAAAATATATTTTTTCAAATTTTAACTATTATATTTGCTTTTTTTTTCTATTTTCTTTCTCGAGTTCATATTTTTTCATGTCCAGTACATAAATTAAAAAAAATATATTAAAAAAATGGTTATATGTCCAAAATAATTAAACAAATATAAAAATTTAAAATTTAAAAATTTAAAAATTTTTTCTTAAAAAATTAAAAAAAAGAAAATTGACCCATTGGCCAAGCTTGGCCCGAGACAAAAAATTCATCCTGAAGTTAAAATCACGTCGAGAGACCCGTTCGATCCTGTCCTGTGCCCACCCCTACTTAGATTTGTCCCTGCGTGTGGGTCTCAATATTATATTTTATATGTTGAAAAATTTTGTGGCCTGCAAATGTGATAATGTGCTTCAGTAACATTACTTACACAAATTATTCACCAATGTAAATTATTTTGTTACTTTGTAGTTCATCTTAGCCAATATTCAAATTGGGTGGGCCATAAATTATTTTGGAAATGATTTAATATATTGATTTCCAAGCATGAACTATTATTAGATTTGTAAAAAATGCACTGATTATTGGTAATTGATGAAACTAGTCATTATGTTATCCAAAGTCATTGATTTCCAAACTAGTCAATACATTATCGAATGTCAATATTATTCTAAAACAAAAATTATTTTTTTTCATTACTTTATCCAAGTTTGGTTGTGGATTTTTTTGTTAAGTTTGATTCTGTTTTAATCGAATCAAATCAAATCATTGGGCTGCTACCACTACAAGTAAGAATAGATGGAGGTTGCAAAGTTCTTTTTTTTTTTTTTTAATCTTATCCTAAGTTCACTCTTTGACTGCTTAAGTTGCAGCTCCGCAATATCCCTAGAATCCACAAGTCTTTCCATGGAAACTATGTTAAACTAAATTTTTGAAGATGATATATGTTCTAACATGGACGTGAGGAGAAAAAAGGCGTGTGAGTGATTGCATGCAAAGTGAAGCTCCTTAGTCTTACTTTACAAGATCTGATACTTGAGTCATGAATATAGAGATTGAAGATACATCTGCAATATTGCTTCAACCGGAGGGTTTCCCATTATGGTCATCTTTCTCTTTTGATGTACCAAATCCAGTGGCAAATATGAGTTTGAAAAAGTTTCAAATGAGCAATTGATGTAAATGTAAGACCCATTTTAAAAGTAAACCTAAACATACTAAATTCTTTAGATGATATTAGAGATAAAAAATTTTGTAGAATTTATAAAGCAATCTTATTCAATAAATGTGAAGAGCATGTTAACAATTTTTTGAGCCAAATACTGTTATTTAAAAAAATTATATTGCAAATTCCTTGATTGTACAAAATATTACATTAGAATATCACAAATTTAGTGGAAATTGGAACCATGTATTTCGACTTTCACCTTAAAAAAATTACTATCCGGTATTTAATTTTTTTAATTAATAAAGTGCAACGCATGCAACTTTAAAGCTGTATGCAATACTAGCATGCATGTAGGCCATCTTTGCATGTGGACAGTGTAACATTCCAAAAATTTTTGGGACTTACAGTGTTAGTGATTTTAAAAAGGATATAAGATTAAATATTAGACCTAAAGAGTAGGGTATAGGATGAGATAAAGGAAAAGACAAATTTTTAGCTATTTAAAAATTTATTTAATATATATATATAATTTAAAGAGCCAAAGATTTAAAAAAAACTAATAAGATATATATCTTTAGTTAATTTTAAAATATTTCAAATTAGTTGAGAGTTAACTTAAAGTTAGTTTTAATAGCTAATAGAATTTTTAAATATAATAATAATAAAAACTAATAAGATAAATATCTTTAGTTAATTTTAAAATATTTTAAATTATCTGAGAGATAACTTAAAGTTAGTTTTAATAGCCAATAGAATTTTAAAATATAATAATAATAAAAAATAATAAGATATATATATTTAATAATCTAATTATGAAAAACCTAAACCTATTTCTTATTTTTCACTCCTCCATCCGTCTGCTCTTTCTCACGCCACCAGAAGCCTTTCTTCAAGTAATTCCAACTTGTTCTTTCAATCCCTCTTCGAACCTACATTTTCACACCAGGTATGAGAATAGTTTTTATTCTTTGTCTCATATGACTATATATATATGTATATGTATATGTATAAATACACTCCATGCACTATTCAATTAAAGTGATATGCAATATGTACTTTTTTATCCTTTTGTGGATTAAATATATATATATATATATATATATAAAAGTATATATACAACCTTCGTCCCTTATATATATATATATATATGTAATTGTAATATATACATAATTATGTATTCCTATGTAGAAACGCATCCTTTCATCCCTTTATTTTTTGAAATGAATATGCATATACATATATTTAATTATATATATATATATATATATATATATATATATTTGTAGGTATGTATATAATATGAATTTATGAATATAAAATTTTATACATAGATATATGTGTGTGTGTGAATTTGGGAATATAAATTTAATTCGTATATATATATATATATATATACGTAAATTATAAATTTTAGATGAGAAAATCAAGATTTAGGAATTTGGGAACTTTTGTAAAATTTAAGTTAACACAAAATTGACTACTATAATGAAGTAATTAAAGTATAAAGAAATATGGATTTAAAAGAGAATTTTAGGTTATCTATGATAGCTTTTAAGTTTCTAAAGTAGTTTTAGAGTAATTTTAGAGTAGTTTAGGATAATAGATAAGTAGTTTTGAATTATATATTGATGTTTTTGTATATGTGTGACTTTTGTAGATTTTCATTAAGAGCTCTTACTGCTTTGATTTTCTTGTCATGTGACTACTTAGCCAAAAGAGAACAGGTAATTTGGGGTTTTTTCATGTGTGTGCAAACTGGTTTATTGTTGTAATTTTAATTAAATAAATAAGTTTATCTTATTGAGCGTGGTATAAATAAATAAGCTGTATGGGATCATGAAACGGTAAAAGTAAATGATTGTGAAATTAATGGAATTGCTAGAATCCTGTTAAGCATGCTTGCAGATATAATAAAATTCTGATGTAGTGTTTCATTTTTAAGCATGCTTGTGAGCTCAAATTATTGATGTGAAATTTTAGAGTATTATATTTTTTTCAAGCATGCTTGTCAGTTTTATTTGATATACTATATAGGGTTTTTTATTTTTTAAGCATGCTCGTATAAATTTTAGATAAATATGACATGCATAAATGATGGGTTAAGGAGATGTTGGTGAGATATATATATGATACGATGATCACATGGTTTGCCTCCACCTCGTGCACAGTGGTTGGCTCTTTGTAGGGCCCCATTCCTTAATATTTACCTTGGCTGGGTTTGTAAAGGGGGAACGTGGGACAGTAACACTTCCTGATTTAATCTTTTAAGAAGGGGAGCCATAGTCTGGGCTTGGGCTCTGTACCTTTGGCCAGGTACATCTCGAGCACCGGAGTAGCTTTAGTCGGTCTAATGTGTGGGCCAGATCGTGGATAAGCCTGTGGCTTCAGTCAGTGATATAAGGTTGGACGGAGCAATAAGGGAAGTTGCACATATTGCATTTTATCATGTTGTACATATAACTGTTTCAAATTATATCTTATGATCTTTTATGTTAATAATTAATAATAGTGATGTTGGATTTGTATGGAGGCCTATTGTATGTTAATTGGGTATGATTGTTAGTTTGTATGTACATGGTAAAACTCTGGGTTATTGAGATGTTAGTGCTTATCCCATTCTCTTAACATTTTCAGGTGAATGACTGAATAGGAGGCAAGAGAAGTAACAGGAGGAGTGAGCTATTGGCTCTTGTACTCCTCGAGCTCATGCTGGGTTAATATTTATCTTTTGCCATGACCATAGGACATTGTTATTTGGTTTTACTATTTTTGGACCTTAAAACATTGTTTAGCTAGCAATTTGATACTTATGGACTTTTGAATTTAATTTCTTAAAATATTCTAATATATGCTCAAGATGTGGACTGTGAGTCCCTATGTTTTGAATTGAATAAAATGGGGGGAGCCCTTGTTTTTATACAATAATTTGAGTAGGTATTGTTGCTTAATAGGACTGAACCCTTTTAAGTGAGTATTAACTAGTGTGAGGCAAAGTCTCAAAGATTTATAACTATATAAGTACTTAGCATATATTTAAAGGATAAAGTCCCTAGCCCAATGATTTATTAGAATAGGTGTTATAGACAGGTTGAGCATATTCGACTTGTCCAACATTGCAAGCTTAGCTTGTGGGTTAGGCCTGCAATGTTGTCAAGATAGAGACCTGACTTGACAATAATTAACTTAATTAAAAGATTTATTTATTTATTCTTATTAACATCCCTCTTCTTTTATATATAAATGCTTCTTTAGAACATTTTCCATACACACATATTCTTTTCCTCAACTATTTAAATTTTACATCCATCCCTTTTCTCTTCTTCAACATTTCTCTTTTTTAGCATTATACACGCCTCTTCTTTTCTCTTTATTTTTTTTAACTTCATTATTAACAACTTTAACTTTCAATTTTTTTTAAAATTTTAATAACTAGAGATAGCCAAAGCCTTTTAACTTTTCTTATATGATCTCAGAAGGTTAGTAATTTTTTTTAAATTGATTATATTTATTTTATTATTATATTTATTTAATTTATATATTTTTTGTATATTTATCTTGGTTATATATATATTTTGTTGTTATATTTATTTAGTGGCATTTAATTTTTGTTTATATATATATTGTTTACATTTAATTTTTTTGTTATATTTAGTATGTCTGTATTAATTATCTTTTTGTTCAATTTATTTACTTTGCAATTTTTTATTTAATTAGTTCAAAATTAGTTCATATTTACTTTTATGTTATGTTTATTTTCTTTGCACTGATTTTTTTTGGTTATATTTAATATCTTTGCATTAATTTTTTTTGTCTTTTATTTATACTGTTTGTATTTATTTTGTTATTGTATCTAACTATTTTTTTAATTTATTTTTGAGTATTAAATTTTTGTTGTTATACTTATTTAGTTTGCTTACATTAATTGTTTTAATATTTATTTTGGTCACATTTAATGTTTTTGCTATATTTATTATGTTATTATTTAATATTTTATACTTCTTTTGGCTAGATTTAAATTTTTTTCTATCTTTATTATGTTTTTATTTATTTTTAATGTTATATTTAGTTTCTTCACATTAATTTTTTTATAATAATTATGATTGTTCTAAATTTTGTTGTTATAACTATTTTATTTATATTGTATTTATATTTATTTTGGTTATATATTTTCTTGATATATTTATTTAGTGGCATTTAATTTTTGCTTATATATATTTTTTGTTAACATTTAATGTTTTGTTATATTTAGTATCTTTGTATTAATTATCTTTCTATTCAATTTATTTACTTTGTATTTTTTATTTAATTAGTCTAAAATTAGTTTACATTTATTTTCTATCTTATCTTTATTTTTTTTGCACTATTTTTTTGGTTATATTTAATACCTTTGCATTTATTTTTTATTTGTGTCATATATTTATACTATTTGTATTTATTTTGTTGTTGTATCTAACTATTTTTTTAATATTTATTTTTTTGAATATTAAATTTTTGTTGTTATATTTATTTAATTTGCTTGCATTAATTGTTTTAATATTTATTTTGGTGACATTTAATGTTTTTGCTATATTTATTATGTTATTATTTAATATTTTATACTTCTTTTGGTTAGATTAATTTGTTTTCTATCTTTATTATGTTTGCATTTATTTTTTGTGTTATATTTAGTTTCTTTACATTAATTTTTTTATAATAATTATGATTGTTCTAAATTTTTTTGTTATAGCTATTTTGTTTATATCGTGTTTATATTTATTTTGGTTATATATTTTCTTGATATATTTATTTAGTGGCATTTAATTTTTGCTTATATATATTTTGTTAACATTTAATGTTTTGTTATATTTAATATGTTTGTATTAATTATCTTTCTATTTAATTTATTACATTTACATTTATTATGTTGTTGGATGTAACTGTTTTTGGTTATATCTATGTTGTTTACATTGTCTTTATATTTATTTTGGTAACATTTATTTTTTTGCTATATAATTATCATGTTTGTTTATTTTTTATGTGATATTCATTTTCTTTGTAGTTATTTTTGTTATCTTTATGTTGTTTGCTTTTAGTGTATGTGATAAAATTATTATTTTTTGCACGTATTATGTGGTAATATTTATTTTGTTGGAGTTTATTTGTTCCTTATATATGTTTTATTTGCAAATATTACTATAGAAAAAAATAATGACCAATAGAAGTGAGATTGTATGTATATTTGCAAATAGACGAATTTTGATGGGCCAAATGATATGACATTTGAGTGTGCTTGAGTGAAGATAATAAGAATTGATATAGACATCACTCTAGAAAGGTTGAAACAAATGGTTGGACAAAAGTTATGATTTTTCTCAAACCAATTTGTATCAGAATTAGTATATAGGTATATGGTGTTGCTAAATCCAACACTGTACTAAACATGTAATTTAAAAGATAATTATGATGTGTAAGAGATGTGACAAATGAATTCACGGTTCCCATCCCAATTGATTGGGGCAGAGTTGTATGTATATATTTCAACTAATCAAGTTGATTTAAACGTAGAATCATAAGTAGAGGAGGATCATATTACATACACACTTCCATCTACCAGTAATATGCATGACCTAGTAGAACAAGCATATCTGTTTAGTGTATATCTTGGAGACGTTCACCCATTTGAGCCATATGCTAGTTATGGGCAACAAGTTAATATCCCTTCGACATATCACACATTTCAGCCGAGTTCATCCAATCAAGCAATTAGTAATACTCTATCTTAATCTCCCATGGTTGCAATAGAAGACTTAATGGATGAATTTGAGTATGAGGATGAGTATGACTCTACCATCCCTGATCAGTATGATGATGATGAAGATGATAATAATGAATTTAATGAGGAAACCAATGATGGTGGGAATAATCTAACTGTAACACCATAATTTATTTAATCCATACCCTCATATTGAAACTTAATCCCACAAGAGTGTGCACAATTCCAACAAAATAGGGATAAAATATTGCATTTTCTTGCGTTGCGTAGGGCCCAAAATTTTTATTTCATGTCACGTGGGGCATGTGAATCCATCCATATTATCTTTTATTTAAAATGCGTCAATACAACTCATATACATCATAAAAAATTCTATGAACCATAGATTTGGAGGCAAAAACTAGAAAATATACATTTTTCTCATGGGTCCATAATTTAGATTTTTAGCACCAATTTTGAAAAATCATAATTGATTCTAAAAAAATTGAAATCATGCAACCCATAGTATTTTGGAAATCTCTGGATGTTAAATTTATACTAAAAATAATTCCAAGTCATAATAACATCGTTTGGATCACGTTTGACAATAGAAAAGTAACATAAGTTAGACTGCCTAGTGTTTCTAATATAGTTTACTGATATAAATTTCAAAATTTCATAACTAATTTTACAAAAATCCAATCTAGGAAAACTATACTAATTTGGAAAGATAAAGATGTTAAATAGAGAGGAAAAATCCAGACTAATTACTAAGCCTTCAGACCACAAAAAATGAGAACAGTAACTGAGGTATGACTACGCCCCTGACACTGACCTAGAACTTCAGAAACTTAGTTCTCCTTCTACAGACCTCCAATTAAGGTGTTTCTAGTTGGTATAGATCACTGTTAATGTATAGTTTCTCCTTGTAAAATTTCATAGCCATTGGACACCATTTGACTCATGAGTGATAGAGGTGAAACTACTAACTATTTGTATGGTACCACTGTCAAATTGAAAAATTTTTGCCAACTTTGGAGATTCACCAAAAACTCTATAGAGCTCCAAATAATATGCATTTTAGCTTCCCAAAAAGCTGTAGACAAGATCTATATGCATGCCAAATTTCAAATTAAGAAGATGTCATTTGGTAAAATTTTGACATAGCTCTAGAATTTGGCACCATATATGGTTCAAAGTGGGTTTAAATAGCTTCTTCTATGTTTTAGCACCTCTTGGAAAAGTTTAAAAGCATAAATACATCATATATAAACTATCTAAGTAGTCCAAACCATCATGCATTTCAAATTCACCATGCTACATACAAGAATGCAAAACTACATACAAGCCACCAAATGTCAAATCTCACATTCTCATTGATTTGGCTCCAAATTTGATTCACATATCATTCATACATACTTTTGTATTTGCCCAAATATTTATATCTAAAAAATAATATGTACATAGATATTTTGACATTCTTTTACATCAAAAAGCATCTAAAACTACACAATTGTCAAGAGATAGCCAATAATGCTCCTTGGCCTCCATCCTTGAGCTCTTGAATTCCACCTAGACAAGGTGAGATGGGAGAGGGGAGGAGATGAGATTCATGGAATCTCAATAACTTGTACACTCATTCAAGTAAGTAATCAAAGCCTTTAACATGTCAAGGAGTACAAGTATGCATTCTAACACAAATGATGAATGCTAATTTTATATATATTAATTTGCCTAAACTTAGGCATTTTAATAATTAAATAAGTTTTAATGGATTTAATTAGAGTATATTTAGTTTTATTGACCATTCTTGCACTCTAGGAAATAATTTACAAGATTATTGGTTTTCAATGCATAAATTCTTTTAATTAATTTTGTAAATTTTTTCTATTAAATATTTCCTCTTGTTTTGTAGATTTCAATGGGCAAATGAAATTTAAATGGAGAGATTGATTTGAAGGAGAAATGCAAGTGGTTGGAAGAATGGAAGAGAAGGAATGTGTTGTTTCTATGGAATCACACACATGGCATTTTCACAAGGCTTCATGTAGCATGCATCCACTTTCATGAACTCACGTCCTTCCTTCCCTTCATTTACACACTATTACACTTAATCATTCATCCACTCCATGTAGCTTTAAACATACACACGAGCCCAGCCCATCATTTACACATGGTCACACTCACATGCACTCTTCACTCACGTCACTCATTTAGCTTGGCACAGGTTTCTTTTCATGCACAAACAGGAAGTTCGCACCTTGTCACTTCATTCACTCACCTGGAATCATACATGGACCCACACATAGCTTACATATATACCCACTCAACCACGTTAAACACACACCAAGTACAGCTCCCTTTTTAAGCACTTACACGTAGCTCTCTCTTCCATCTTCACTCAAATACGGGTTGACATTCAAACAAGGCACGGGTTTCTTGCATGGCTCCACGTTGCAGCACATCTCTCATGGGCCAGGTCACTCACACGTAGCAGCACGAGATAAAAGCCACGTTAACACACTCACACGGATGAAGCACGACACACGTATGCATGCATGTTGCCACGGCTCCAGGCTTTCCCATTTGCACAGCACGTAAACAAGAAGCAAGACGTAGGCTCCGGTTGGTGAAAAGGAAGAGTGAGGCTACAGAACATGTGAAGGAAAGAATTAGAGAAGCTGAGCGCGTGATTCATTTAGAGGAGAAGAAGCTCAGCCACACCACAAACACACAAGGGCAGAAGGTTATTGAGAAGAGAGAGAGCTTTGAGAAGAGAGGCATGAGCTAAAGGATGAAGGAAGCTACATGTGCAGAGGAGAAGGGAGCTGAGCTTACACAGAACACACACACCAGGCTAAAAGGAACAAACACACAGCAGCTGGCAGAATGTGGAAGCTTGAAAAGAACACGTGAGCAGAAGGTAAATAAGAAGCACGTGAAGAGCAGGAGAAAATGGATTAAATGAAGCACAGGGAGAACGTGAAGATAGTGAGCTATGGATTCATCGAGCTGACGTGAGAAAAGAGAATAAACACACATAGGACAGCTCACTCTAGAACGTGAATGACGTGAGGAAGGAGAGCCATGAGTTGGAAGAGAAGAAGAGGCTCAAATTAAGAAGCTTGGGCTGGAGAAGAACACGTGATATATAGTATTAAATGAAGCTCACATGGGAAGCACGTGGGGGAGGAAAGAATAAATACTCAAGCAGAATTGAAAGGGAGGATCTCATCCATTCAATCACCATCCATTTCATCGTATCCATTCATTCAGGCAGCATACATGAGAGGAAAATTGACGTGGGAAGCTCGGGCAGAATGAAAGAAGAAGCACGTGAAAGGAATAAATGAAGGACACATGATTTAATAACACGGGGGGCATAACGTAAAAAAGGTTCTGGGAGGTTAACGCGAGAGGAAGAGAGGAGAATTGATGGAAAAAAATGCGTGGGATTGAAGCACCTCCAAAGACGCAAAAAAGGGAAAAATGGATTGATTCAATCAAGCTCGATGGCATTAGCTTCTTCCGTCCTCCATTTTCTTCCATCCATTCTCTCCATGAAAGCTTAAAATCTTTTGGGTAGCTAGCTGAAGATTGGACTTTCATTAATGAATATTGGAGCTCCAAGATTGCCTCTCCAATTCGGATAAACTCTTTTCTCTTCATCCTTTATTTTCAGCATTAATTCCTTTGTTAATTTGACTAGGTTTAGCTTATTAATTAGGGAATTTAGTGGTTGAATGTACTGGATTAAATTGATTTGTAATTTGATTGTAATCTCATAATTGAATGGTGATTTTGATGCCAAGTGTTTGTAGAAATGCCCAAGCTTAATGGTTGTCCAATTTACATGTCAATTCCACTTGTTTTTAGACCAATTAATGCAAAGGTTATTGAATTAAGTGGCTGGATTTTTGTGTGATTAGTGTACTAGAGGAATTCCTTAAGCTAATTAGTTAATTAGCAATTTTAAGTGGATTGCTCAACTACTTTAATAAGTATTTAGGTTCTGTTTTGGTGTATTCTCATTCTTAGCTCAAGTTATGAATTGTACAAGATTTCTTGTGGTTGTAAGTTCTTTGAAGTATTAATGATTTGAGTCTTGAATGGTAATTCAAGAACTCTTATGAAAAATACAGTAAGAGGGAATAGTTTAAGTCCAAATTTGATACATTAAAAATGGAGTAAGAATAATTAAATTATAAGAAGTTTATCTAAATGCTAGTTACCACATTTTCTTAGTTGTTAACTACACTTAGTCTTAGGCTTTTAGATCTTGTTATTTTTCTTTAATTTAATTAAAGTTTAGTAATTCAAAACCCTCTAAACACTTTTCATTTACTGTTACTTAGAGGATTTTTTCACAAATACTTAGAAGCAAAAATTCATTGGGAGATGACCTAGGTTATACCACTAACTATAAATTTTAATTTAACCTAGTTTTATTTTGAGCTTATGCGACACAACCATTAACAAACATAAAGCATTCATTTCAACATTTCCATGCTATAACGTCATATCAAAGGCAAGAACAAGCTCTAAGGATTTTGGTTTTGTTTCACCCCATTCTTGAGACTTGGCCTCATCCATACATGAGACTTTTGGCCTTGTCTCATGACTATGAAAAATTATATGTATTGCCGCAAGTGTACGAGTCGGATCAATTAGTTCAATGATAAGTACGAGAATCGTTCCCACGAAGAATGACTTAAATGCAATTAGGCAATGCACAATCTACTTTCATCCACGTTAAGTGACCAATTAAGTAAGTCACGAACTTAGAACTAATTTTAGAACAAAGCAATTTAAAGAAAACTTGGTTGGTAAAGAAAATTTAGACAAAAATCCAAGGTTTTGAAGTTACCTAGAGTCACTATTCCCTTTATGCTTACTAGAACTTAATTATTTGTCAAATTGCAATTAATTATTGCCTTGTGGGTTAAAAGATTCATAAGCTATAACTGTCCGTCGATATAATTATAGCCTAACTCTTCCCTAAAATCTAAGTGTCCTTAGAATTAGGTTAGAGTGCATTAAATACTATAACCCTCTACAAACCAATTAAGGCAATTAGGTATATTTTTATCCTAATCACAAATTAGATGAATCTAAACTTAATCTATCCAACTTTTAGGTCCAATTAGAACTCCTTTTTCAAGATAAATTCCAATTACCCAAATCAAATCCAAGAGGTGGCCAATCCTTAAGTAAGCATTAAGCACAGAGAAGAATACATAAAGCTCCCATCATTACAATCAACAAGAAAAATAAAGATCTAGTTCACATCAAGTTCATAGTGCTCTAGGTAAAGAAAATTTTAGCTATACATAGCTGAATCTAACATTGAATCCTAATTAAATACATAGAGAAGATGAAGAAAGGAAGAGAAAGAAAACAAAAGAATGAGAGATATGTAGAAATTTGAGCTCCTCCTTTGATTCTTTTTCTTCCTTCACTCCTATAAGCTCAATGAACCACAAGACCTCTGAAAATCACCTCTTGGAATGCTTAGAAGCCTTCTCTGTCGCAGACTCCCGAAAACCTAGCTGCATCTCACTTTTCTATCCTCATTAATCAAAATGTAGAGTTTTAACGCCGATTTTTGCGGTCGCATCTTCAGATAATGCGATCGCATCTTCAAATAATGCGATCGCATCTTTTCCTAAAGCTTAAGAACAATATAATGGCTTCTAAATCCTCATAGATAATACATCTGAAAGAAGAAATATTTTCCATTAATGCAACATTTACTCAATCATAATTAATTACAATTAATTTCATTTCTCTCTTTCACTTTCAATTCCATAAATTACTTAAAAATAGTGAATAAATCCCATTAAAAATTTAATGGATGACTCCCAAATTCAATTAAATTGACTATAAGTAATACAAAATATTAGGAGTCATCACTCCCCCACACTTAAACAATTGCTTGTCCTCAAGCAAAACTCACTTATCCATACTTTCAAAACAAATAATAAAACAACACAATATCTTAGAACATTTAATTCTAGCTTAGGTTCCCCCAAACTTGAATCTAGCAACTTTGTGTAACTAAGAAGCTAAACAAACGTGACTTAACTTTGCAATTTACACATTTCAAATACAATTTGCAAGGCCAACCCATGCACTCATAAAATGAAAATTGAAATTCTAAACTAGAAGAGATCATCAACTTCTTTTATTGCTTTCCACAAGTATCATTTTCTTCTTTTTCTTTCTCTTTTTTTTTTAATAAATTTTCTTCCCTTCCTTGTCTCCTAAGTCCTTTTTACGCGAATGGCAACATTTGTAATGAAGCCACCCAGTTACTCAGACAAAGTTGACACAGTCAAGGAGCTTTCCATACTTATAGGTTCCCCTACTGTTTTATGTGAGTGCTAACATTGGTGATGAAAGTCCCCGGTTACTAGGTAGCTTCCACTAGAGGAGTAGAATCTCTATCATAATTATTATAGATATACACACTATATATATATATATATATATTTAGAGAAGGAATAGAGAAGGAATATCTCTCTTTTAATCAACAATTCCAATCCCATTTTAAAAATTCATGAGCAAGACCGTAATCAAATTATATTAAAACTTAACTAATTCGATCACTTCAAATCAAAATGCTCACTATAATTAAATCACACAAGTTTTAACTACTTGTCACAAAAATTGCCATAAACAAATAAGAGGGAAATTAAACTCAATTAAATCCTTAAAAACGCTGTAGCCATTCTATTGTTTTCTCATAAATCTTCATTCTTTCTTTTATATATATATACACAAAAATCAACTTTAGTAAACACCTTTCCCCCACACTTAAATCACACATTGTCCTCAATATGAATAAATATGACAATGAGTAAAGGAGGCAGAAGAGATGAGATACTGAGACTTCCTTAAAAGTACGGAGAAGAAAGAAAAGAGAGAAGGAGAGAAGCAATTATGCATCAGAACCTGCCATCTGTATATATAGAAGCCAAAAGAGATAGGTAAGCATAGATCTGTCATGTGTCAATCAGGACAATAAGAATTCCTAAACAGTCATCCACTAAGCTAAAGAAAATAAAGGAATGAAGCATAAATACAAGTATCTAACTACTAATTAACTAAGTAAATAACAAAAACAAGACAAGAGACAGAGTCAAATTCTCCTACACAAAATAGTCATCATAATGATAATCACTCCTCCCTAGCTGAGGAGTACTCCTGTGCACTATCAATCACGCTTACACTAGCATCTGTCCACTATGCATCCAATTCCAAACCCTCTGGTTGCCTTGAGTGCACCCCAAGCTGCTGTTGAGGCTGCAAAAGATCAATAACTCGTGCCATTTGAGATGTCAGCTCATCACGAAATAGAAGTATCAAATCAATCTTCTGTGTCATATTCTCACATTGCTGCTTAAGTTGTTCTTATTATTATTATTTTTTAGAATGAGGCCTTGCTGCACAATATTGTCTTGCAAGAGTTGAATCATCCTGTCCTGTGAAGTGGTCTCCAATGAAATCTCAAGTTGCTCTTGGATAGCTTCTTGTTCATACACTACAAGTTCTGCTAGATGATCATCATGCTCTTCATCCTCCCTTAAGAAATCTTCTTCTTCTGCCTTCAATGATTGATAAGTGACACCATCAATGGGATACAATTGTTCCTCTTGATCAGTAAAAATCCTAACAATCTTGTTAGTGATAATGCATGAAATCATGAAAGGGAAGGGTAGGGACTTCTTCATAGATGAATAAATAGACTTTAAGCCCTTGAGAATAAGAGGAGGTAAATCAATATCTAAATCTTCCATGATACAATACACCAACAACGCCCTACTTCGAGTGATAACTGTGTTATAGGAGCTTGGTAAGACATTACGTGAAATGAAAGTAACCCAAAATTTTGCTTCCTTATGTAGCTCATGGTATTTCAATCCACGATTCCATTTCCTTTGGCCTCTTGTGGTCAACTTTCTTGCCACTTGATTGTAATCCACTTTTGTTAAATCTTTCATCATTTCTTAATAAGCACATTTCTCCACAGAAGGAAGCGCATAATGCTTTTGGATCACATCTTCATCTATGAGAACTCTTTTCTTCATTATCCAATACAAATTGTCCTCAACCTATTTAGCATTTGCATAAAACTTTGAACAATAAGACATATAGCATTGTCAGGCCTCTCAAAGAACTGATCCCATTGGCGCTAATGAAACTTTGAATATGGCATATCCAATAGGGATAAGGTATAGAACCGATCTTGGAAAAACTTCTTGCCAGAAATTTGATTAGTAAACCAATCTGTAGCATCATGATTTAGAAAAACTTTGGGATCATATGATGCAGTGGGAATATCTATTTCTTCGTCACTCTCAGAATGGATAACCCTTTGCTGTTTGAAAGTAGAAGTTGCCTTTTCTTTCTTAGTAGTGATAGATTTCTTAACTTGCTTCTTCCTCGAAACCTTAGGATCAACAGACTTAACTTTTGAAGAAGTCTTAAATGCAATAGGTTTGCTCTGAGATTTTGAAACTCTAGATGGCATTTGTCATTGTTTTGAAATAGCAATTTCCCCATCTTTCTTAGTGATTGATCTTTTTGGATGCATGGCTGCAAGTGAAAATCAGATTTAAGAACATTTATAAAAAATTTGAAGCTTTTTCAACAACCTATACAAAAATCTCACTTTCCTTTCATTGATTATTCAAGACTACATTGCAAAATACATGAAAACCAAAAATTCAGCACACATAGCCAGCAAATGGTGAAAGAACATCGTAGTTAGATGCATGTAAAAACGTAAGTTCAAAATTATCATGCTCATTAATATAGGAATAATAGAGCAAATGAAACAGAGGGACTCAGACATCAATTACAGCAAGCATGGTAAATTGAAGGCTAATATCAATGAAAACAGAGTATCCCTAACAGAAAACTCATAGAAATGGGCGCTTAATTAAACTAAACAAGACCAAACTTTTGCATCAATGTTAATAAAAAATATGCAAAAATTAAAGAGCTTGAAGTATTTGAGCAACATACAACCCACAGTCAAACTTTTAACGTCAAATTATGCCCACTGATTTAAAAACAAATCAGGAAAAGTATCTATCTTACATCAGTTCCAATAAACAAAAAGATCCCTATACAACAAAATCTGAAGCTCCATAAACAGCCATCAACACAAAACTGGCACATACAAATCTTAATCTGCAACAAATTTCAATAGCCAGTACAACTAATAAAAATGCCCCAACAAATAAAATTGACCAATTTGAATATCCATTGGTTTTAAGATTAATCCCCTCATACTCATAGCTTTAGTGTGTCATAGCAATTAATCACAAACAAATGGCCTTCCACTTAACAATAACAGCCCCCAGCATGCTCAACAGTGCCTAAATTGAATACTAAATCACCATTTAATTCCATCTACAGTTCAGTTCATGAACAAAACACACTTAAATTACAAACCATAGAAACCTAGCAGCAAAAGAGGTCAAAGTAACAAGCTGTACCTTGCATAGTTGCTGAACAAGAAAAATAGAGAATGCGGGTTACTACTAGTAGAAAAATCAAAATGACTGCATACGCAGGACAGAGAATACGAGGCAGAAGAAACACTCAAAAATTCAGAAATTGAGATGCAAAGCTAAGCTACCATATATAAAGCAACAAACTAGCAACAACTCATGAATGTGAGAGAGTAATTTTATAATGGTAGAGTTTTGGGGGAGAGGTAAGTTGAAAAATTAAGAGTAGAGCATGCGGCACAAATGGGAAAGAGAAAATGAAAGAATCCTTGAAACAATCCCACTTTACTCAAGAATTTCCCAAGTCCTAACCAGAATTCTCAGACCAAACTAAACCAAACCAAAGGTAAGAGAACAAAATAGATGATTCAAACCAAACCAAATAAACTTTAAAACCAACAAGCAAACCTCTACGGTAAGCATTGAGTAGACCTTGCAACCAAATAATAGATATGAACAGCAACCAAAGCCAAAATCAAGCTAGCCAATGAACAAACCAAAAAAACTATGTTTCATTGTCCTCATATAGACACAATTAAGCTATAACATAGCAACAATTCAACCTAAAATGGCAATTATAGAATTTAAAGATCCAAGAGTACTCCTTGCTTATTCATAGCTTTAATAATTCACAACTAAACAACACGATTACAGTGCTATTCTTAGCAAAAAAAAAAAATATTTTACTCAAGCAAGCTCAAAATTCTCTAAAGATAACACCTGAGCCAGCTACAACCAATAATTTATTTCAGAAAACCAAAAGTTAAACTAAAACCAAAACTAAGAACAGGGCATCAGGGAGCTTACAGGTTGAGGAGAAAGGAGTAAGCACAACACAATGAAATCTTGCCCCACAAAAATTCTTGAACTCAACCAAATAGAGTACGGTAGATAAGCTACCAGGCTGAGAAAATGAATGAGGACTGAATCACTGTAAAGCCAGAGTTTAGATTAATGGCTGAAGATTGGGTATATAGCTTGAGGGTGGTTTAGTTGAAGGGGAAGTTTGGGAAGGATACAGTGGCATCAGGTGGAGCACAGTGAGAGTTCAGGACAGATGATAACCTAAGAGGGTGAAGGTGGGAGAGACGGTAACACGAGCAATTTCTGGCTAGAACAGAGAGGTGGAATAAATTGTTTGACGGTGACAAGAAATGAGATGATGTGATGATGAGGAGGAGCAATGGCGGGGGAGGAGTGACGGTGAAGATGAGGAATGGTGGGGGAAGGGTTGAGACTGGGGCTGGGTGCGTGTTTGACGGCAAAAATGAAAAGTGAAAGGGGAAACCTAAGTGTAGTGTGCAGAAGCCAATTTTTTTAAAAAAAAATTAATTTTTTTATTAAATTAATTTTTTTTTTTGGAATTTTTTTTATTTTTTTATTAGTATATATTATTATATTTTTTATTTAATTAATTTATTTTTAAAGCAAAAATTAAACAAGAAAAGTTGTAGCCACATGCTCAATAAAAAGCCATCGCATCATGCTATTCGGGAAAACATATGGAAAGGAGTCTATAGCATTTTTAGCTACTACTAAAACTGAGGTTGCGATAACTAACCCAACTAAACTTAAAATATGCTATTGCGTTCCCAAAAAGATGCTACCGCATTAAGCACTTCGAGAAAAAATAGGGGAATCGACTTCAGAGATTAGCGATCGCTAAAAACAGGGATGCTATCGCTAACCATGAGAGAACCAGATATCAGCAATTGATTCAAATTTTCTTTCAAGTTTCATAAAATCTGAACAAGTCATAACTAAACCTTACTCAATTCAACTCCCCATAAATAAACCAACATTTTCCTTCATAACATACGAAGAAAACAATTCATCACCAACAAACTTCAAACTTCAACATCATCATTAAGTAAATCAAATAGGTTAAGAAATACTCTCCCTTTTTATGAGATTGTTGCCTATTACATCAATCCATCCTCATGCTTATCAACCAAAAGATTTGTTGGGAGGAAGATTTGCTCCATCTACAAAATAAAAACAAGCAATTAAACCTACAACAAACTATATAATGCAAGAAATGAACAAAGCAAGGAACACTTGGGTTGCCTCCCAAAAGCGCTAAGTTTAAAGTCTTTAGCTGGACTATCTTGACTCTTTTATGAAAAATCTTAGAGCTGCACATTTGCTTTCATCCTGTCCACTGGTCCACCAAGGTAATGTTTCAAACGTTGGCCATTTACCTTAAAAGTTTCCCCACTTTTCTTATCTTAAATTTCAATGACACCAAAGGTAGTGGTAGAGACAACCTTAAAATGACCAAACCATCTTGATTTAAGCTTTCCTGGGAACAACCTCAAATGAGAATTATATAATAACACTAGATCACAAGGTATCAAATCCCTTTTTAAAATCTTCCTATCATGTAAAATCTTTGTCTTTTTCTCATATAACCTAGAACTCTCATAAGCTTGTAACTTAAATTTATAAAGTTCATTAAGGTCCAACAACCTTTTCTCACTAGCATCTTTATAATCCAAATTCAACTTCTTTATGGCCCAAAAAGCTTTATACTCAAGTTCCAAAGGTAAATGACAAGCTTTACCAAACACTAATTGATATGGAGACATACCAATTGGTGTTTTGTAAGCTGTCCTATATGCCTATAAAGTTTCATCTAGCTTATCAGACTAATCTTTCCCATTAACACTCACTATTTTTTTCAAAATTCTTTTGATCTCCCTATTAAACACTTCACAGAGGCTGTTGGTTTGAGGATGGTAAGCTAAAGCCATTTTGTGGTGAACTCCATATTTTTCTAGCAAAGATTTAAACAAGCGGTTATTAAAATGAGTTCCACCATCACTAATAATAGATTTAAGGGTGCCAAAATGAGAAAAAATGTTTTTCTTTACAAATTGCACCACTGTTTGAGCATCATTATATTGGCAAGCTATCGCGTTAACCCACTTACTCACATACTCAACAGCCACTAAGGTATATTGTTGGCCTTTAGAAGAAACAAAGGGACCCATAAAATCAATTCCCCATAAATCAAACAACTTTACTTCAAAGATACTGGTTTGAGGAAGTTCATGTCTTTTAGAAATATTACCGGATCTTTGACAAGCATAACAGTGAGAAACAAAAAAATGAGAATCCTTAAACAATGTAGGCTAATAAAAACTAGATTGCAATACTTTAAAAGCAGTTTTCTGACCACTAAAATGTCCCCTAAATGGTGATGCATGACATGCAAGCAAAATATCATGTTGTTTAATCTCCGGAACACACTTCCTAAGAACTCCATCTACACATCTTTTGAACAAATAAGGCTTATCCCAAATGTAAAGCTTGACCTCACTTAAGAATTTCTTCTTTTGATAATAGTTTAATTCAGGAGGTAAAACTTCATAAATAATATAATTTGCTATATTAGTATACCAAGGTACATTCAGCAAATTAGCAACCATAATGCATTCATTAGGAAAAGCATCATTCATAAGCTTATTTTCACTAACATGCTCATGATCCAACCTAGAAAGATGATCAGCCACTAGGTTTTCACTTCCTTTCCTATCCACTATATGCAAATCAAACTCTTGAAGTAATAAAACCCATCTAATCAGTCTAGGTTTGGACTCTTTCTTACTCAACAAATATTTAATAGCAGCATGATCAGTGTGTACTACAACTCTAACTCCCAATAGATAAACTTTAAACTTCTCAAAAGTAAAGACAATAGCTAACATTTCTTTCTCAGTAGTGGAATAATTTACCTGAGCATCTGTTAATGTCCTGCTGGCATGGTAGATAGGATGAAAAACTTGATCTTGTCTCTGTCCAAGAACAGCTCCTACTGCATAATCACTTGCATCACACATGATCTCAAAAGGCAATGACCAATCTGGAGCAACTATCACAAGTGCAGTTACTAGCTTCTGTTTCAACTCTTCAAAACTTTTTAAACAATCATAATCAAAAAGGCACTTAGTATCCTTTTCTAATAGCTTACACAAGGGCTTCAAATTTTTGAAAAATCCTTGATGAATCTTCTATAGAAATCCATATGTCCAAGAAAACTTATGATTTTTTTGACACTGGTAGGAGGTGGCAATTTCTCAATTAGTGATGTCTTAGCCCGATCTACTTCTAAACCCTCCTTAGATACCTTGTGTCTTAATACTATTCCCTCCTTCACCATGAAATGACATTTTTCCTAATTCAAAACTAAATCAGTCTCCTCACACTTTTTAAGCACCTTAGAGAGATTCTTCAAACAAACTTCAAATGAATCACCAAAGATAGAAAAATTATTCATAAAGATCTCCATGATATCTTTAATGAAATCAGAAAAAATTGATGTCATGCACCTTTGAAAGGTTGCTGGTGTGTTACATAGCCCAAATGGCATTCTCCTAAAAGCAAAAGTGCCATAAGGACAGGTAAAAGTTGTTTTCTCTTAGTCTTCTGGTGCTATAGAAATTTGGTTATATCCTAAATAACCATCCAAAAAATAAAAAATTCCTTCCCCGCTAGCCTATCGAGCATTTGGTCAATGAATGGGAAATGAAAATGATCTTTTTGAGTGGCTGTGTTTAATTTCTGATAGTCCATGCATACTCGCCATCCAGTGACAGTTCTTGTGGAAATCAATTCTTCTTTTTCATTCACCACAACTGTCATTCCCCCTTTATTAAGGACGCACTATACCAGACTAACCCACGCAATATCTGAAATTGGATAAATGATTCCGGCATCAAGCCACTTGATGATTTCTTTCTTAACAACTTCCTTCATCATCAGGTTAAGCCTCCTCTGATTCTCTACAGATGGTTTATGATCTTCCTCCAATAAAATTTTATGCATCACAATGGAAGGGCTTATCCTTTTGATATCTATAATTGTCCAACTTAAAGCCTTTTTATAACTCTTTAGTACTTCAATTAGTCTTTATTCTTGATAAGAATCCAATGATGTAGAAATGATGACAGGAAGTGTCTCTGAATCCCCTTAATATGCATATTTCAGATGCTTAGGGAGAGGTTTGAACTCCAAAACTGGTGCTTGCTCAATTGAAGGCTTAAGAGATGGAACTAAACAGGAAGCCAAATCTAAAGATTCCACTTGCCAATGCTTTTTAACCTGAGTGGTTGAAAAATTAAATACTTGGGCTACTTCATAACTAGCTCAGTCTTCTCATACTTCACTCCCATTAATAATGCTTCAATAAGATCTTGAGCTATCATTGTATTAAATTGTTTTTAAGCTAAATCATCAATCATTGAAACTCTGAGGCAATCTTCAATATCTCTAGGATATTTCAGTGCTTTATCCATGTTAAACACCACTTGCTCATTCCCTAATCTCATCACTATTTGCCCTTTCTGTACATCAATAAGAGTTTTAGCTGTAGCTAAGAATGGACGGCCAACAATCAATGGATTATCTTTATCTTCTTCACAGTTTACAACAATGAAATCAACCAGATATATGAACTCACCAACCTTTACTAAAACATCTTCAATTATACCCCTTGGATATGCTAAGCTCCGATCCGCTAATTGCAATGTTACTATAGTAAGTCTTGCCTCATCGAGTTACAAATTCTCAAAGACAGATAATGGCATAAGATTTACACTGGCTCCAAGACCACACAAAGCTTTACCTTGAAATTGATTACCTATTTTACAAGGCACAGAGAAGCTACCCAGATCTTTGCACTTCATTGGAATACGTGGGTTGATTATTTTGTTGCACTCTTTAGTAATTGCTACAGTTTCAAATTCACCAAATCTTTACTTCTTGCTCAGCATTTCTTTTAAAAACTTAACATACTTAGGCATGTACTCTAAAGCTTCTGAAAAAGAAATATTTATATGAAGTTGCTTGAACACTTTTAGAGATTTTTGATACTACTTATCTTCCACCTTCTTTTGAAATCTTTGAGGAAGTAGTAATGGAAGTATTATCCTTGGTAGTGTTTGTAGTTTTTCTCCTTGTTTCTCACCCTTTTCAACATCCACATGTTTTTTAACTTCTTCACTACTCACTTTTCTCTTCTTTTCAGCTGATGCATCCACATGTTCTTCTCCTATTCTTTTATCTTCACTCTTCACCTCTGTAGCAATTTCACCTTTATCATCCTCTACAACAACATTTGATATAGGTGCATGGCTAACCACCTTGGTGTTTAAATATCTAGCAACACTTTTCCACTTGGAAGAGTTATAGCCTTACACTTTTCCTTGCCTTCTCTTCTAGGATTAGGCACCGTATCACTTGGCAATCCCCCTTGTCTCAATGAATTCATTTTTGAAGCTAATTGACCTATTTGCAACTCTAAATTTCTTAAGGAGGTGTTAACTCTAGCATTCACTTGAGCTTGCTCTTCATTTTGCTTACTTTGGATACTAATGAATTTAGCCAAGGCATCTTCCAAATTTGTCTTAGGTTCTTGAATAGGTGCATTTTGCCTTACAGGTTGAGCAAAACCCAGTGGTTGAGTATGCTTAGTGCCTGAAGAAGATGCTGGTTGATTTAGTGCCGTGCCATGCTTCCAAGAGAAGTTTGGATGATTTCACCACCTAAGATTGTAATTATTAGAGTAAGGATTCTAATTCTTCGAAAAGTTTCCCACATAATTAACTGATTTTGAAGATGCCAAGGGGTAATAATTCATTGAGTGTAGATCCCCACAATTTTCACAAGTAGTTGGGGCCACTTGAGTAGAACAGACACTCATATGCTGACTTTGCTGCACTTGAGATTCTAGCATATCAAATCCCTTGTTCAAAGCAGAGAGAATAGTTGCAAGTGGAATAGAGGAGTCTTCTTAAGTATTGGCAACATTAGCACTCACCCTTATGTCACCTCCTCTTTGCACATAACTTTTAGATAATATGTCCAATGGCTGAACAACATCATCTATAGGTATTTCATCCTAATACTCATTTAAAATAGCATCCAACATTGTATTAGTTTGTAGAGTTAGATGCATGTAGAAATTCTAAACAATGGCATAGTTATCCATCTCATGGCTTGGGCATTGGCGAAGCAAATGTTTTGTATCTCTGCCATGCAGCATACAAGTGCTCATTTGAAGCTTGCTTGAAGTTGATAAGCTCATAACGAGCATCCGCTATTCTATTGTTTGGAATGAAGCAAGCTTTAAACTTTGCCTCTAGCTTATCCCAAGTATCAATTGAACCCTCCAGTAGAATCAATAACTATTCCTTAGCCTTTCTTTATAGAGAGAGTGGGAATAGTATAAGTCTCAGAACATCCCTTAGTACCCTATTTTGCTTGAATGAATCATACACTCCCAAAAATGATGGAATGTGGCAGTTGGGATCTTTATCGGACCTCTCACTAGTAAATTGTCTATTGAGCTGCAACATGGAGATCATCACAAGCTTTAACTCAAAATTAGCAACTTAAAAGTCTGGCACTACTATGCTAGATTGAGTGCCCTTTATAATATAACCCATAAATTCTTTTATGGACTGATTTTGATTCCCTTCTTGAGTCATTTCTTCATGTACTGAATTTTGAACTTTAGGAGTTTCTTCAAAGTTCAAGTTCACTACAAGATCACTAACTTTCTTTGTTGTGTGCTTTTTCTTTACAGAGGATCACCTCGGCATGTACCGTGGTACCTATAAAGGAGCATTCAACTAACTGTATTACTTTAAACAAAAAGGCAAAAGAAAATGATAGAATGAAGAGAAATTCTAACTAATTAACTAACTAATGCTTAATTGAAGACTACTAAAGATTACACACTTCTAACTGAACATATAAGCCAATCCCTAACAACGGCACCAGAAAACTTAGCCACGAAAAATTATATGTATTACCGCAAGTGTACAAGTCAGATTAAGTAGTTCAGTGATAAGTATGAGTATCGTTGCCACGAAGAATGACTTAAATGCAATTAGACAATGCACAATCTACTTTCATCCACGTTAAGCGACCAATTAAGCAAGTTATGAACTTAGAACTAATTTTAGAACAAAAATAATTTAAAGAAAACTTGGTTGGCAAAGAAAATCTAGACAAAATCTAAGGTTTTGAAGTTACCTAGAGTCACTATTCCCTTTATGCTTACTAGAACTTAATTACTTATTCAATTGCAATTAATTATCACCTTGTGGGTTAAGAGATTCATAAGTTATAATTGTCCGTCGATGTAATTATAGCCCTACTCTTCCTTAAAATCTAAGTGTCCTTAGAATTACGTTAGAGTGCATTAAATACTATAACCTTCTATAAACTAATTAAGACAATTAGGTATATTTCTATTCCAATCACAAATTAGATGAATCTAAACTTAATCTATCCAACTTTAAAGTCCAATTAGAACCCCTTTTTCAAGATAAATTTCAATTACCCAAATCAAATCCAAGAGGTGGTCAATCCCTAAGTAAGCATTAAGCACAGAGAAAGATACATAAAGCTCCCATAATTACAATCAACAAGAAAAACAAAAATCTAGTTCACATCAAGTTCATAGTACTCTAGGTCAAGATAATTTTAGCTATACATAACTAAATCTAACATTAAATTCCAATCAAATACATAGAGAAGATGAAGAAAGAAAGAGAAAACAAACAAAAGAATGAGAGATATGCAAAAATTTAAGCTTTTTCTTTGATTCTTCTTCTTCCTTCACTCCTATAAGCTCAATGAACCACAAGACCTCCGAAAATTGCCTCCTGGAATGCTCAAAAGCCTTCTTTGTTGCAGACTCCCGAAAACCTAGCTGCATCTTGCTTTTCTATCCTCATTAATCAAAACGCAGAGTTTTGATGCCAATTTTCGCGGCCGCATCTTCAGATAATGCAATCGCATCTTTGCCTGGAGCTTAAGAACAATATAATAGCTTTTAAATCCTCATAGTTAATAATTCTAAAACAAGAAATATTTTCCATTAATGCAATATCTACTTAATCATAATTAATTACAATTAACTTCATTTCTCTCTTTCACTTTTAATTCCATAAATTACTTAAAAATAGTGAATAAATTCCACTAAAACTTTAATGGATGACTCCCAAATTCAATCAAATTGACTATAAGTAATATAAAATATTGGGAGTCATCATCTCACCTATGCCTAGGGACTTTTGGCTTGACCTCACCCTTTTTAAGGGACTTTTGCTACCACCTCACCCATAAGAGCAATTTTCACAACCAAGTAATGTTCAAAAAAACATATTGGTACCAATGCAATAAAGTAATATCATATGGCATGTCTCATAATACAAATACACATACAAGCATCCAAAGGCATGCATACAACTAAGAATGCAAACAAGAAAGAGTGAAGAGTTATCTTGACAACCAAACACAAGTTTTCCTTTGGCTATTCCTTTTATTTTTTAGCTACACACCCACAACTAGATGAAGTTTGATTTCCTTGGCCTAAACACAACAAATAACATTCAATTACTTCCTTAGAACAAGCCAAAACATTAAACACACTTTTAAGAAACATACTTGGTCTATAAGTTACCTAATAGTTCCATTAATGGCCTAATGAAGAAACTATTATAGTTCAAGTTCTTAGCTTCATTCTCTTCTCACATCTAGACCTCTTGGTTCCATTTAGACTCTTTGAAGTCCTCACAAGCCCATTTCCAAGAGTTTAGATGCAAGTTACTTCTTAAAGCTATATTATGAAACCTATTGCCCTATCTCCCAATCTATGGCTTTTAAATTTTTCCCAAGGCTTCCTTCCACCTTCTTCCATCATATAAAATCCCAAACTAAGTTTGGAACAATTTAAAACACTCCCTAACCCCTCCATCTATCCTAGGCTTAGGCAAGCACACAATTTGGGGCCTATGGAGTTTTTGATTTTTCCTTGATGAGAGAGGCACTTGGGAGGCTTCTTAGGATTTTTAAGGACCTAAAAAAACACTCACATAGGCTAGAAAATTCATGAATCAAATCAGTTTTTATAATATATTCAAGAGTTCTACACTTTCTTATCTTGAAATTCACTTGCTTTCCTTATAATTTCTTTGCATTTTCTAATTCCTCATGGTCTAAAACCTAAGATTCTCTCTTGTTTTTGGATAGAAACTCCTCCATCTTGAATGTTTTGTTCTTAGTTGTGACATTCAAAGGAGAGTAAGGGGGGAAGAAGCAACAAAAGGAAGAAAACTACCTTGAATCCAAGCTTCTATCAAGAGTCTCTTCCTTTGCTCTTAGTCCTTTTTTGAAACTCTAATATTTCCCCTTTCAACCAAGGCCTAAATAGAACCAAACCATCCATCAATACCATAGGAAGAGAGAGCAAAGAGAGAAGAATAAGGTTTCAAAAAGGAAGACCATGAAAATTCTTAAATTTTCATACCTTTCCCTAGCACTTTCTTCCTTCTTTTGTGCTTCTCCTTGTGTGATTGGTTTGGGTAGAACCTCCTTTTGTTTTGGACGAAGCAAGTTAGAAGATTCAAGAAACAATTGTTTTAAAAAATAATATTTATGTCCTGTGTTTGTGGCATTTTCGTTTTAGCTTTGTTTTAGCTCTTTTTTAAGAACCGTATTTTCTATTATAAAATTTAGGTCCTCGAACTTATAAAATAGCTTTGAAATTACTTAATTTAAAGCTAAACCTTCATGAACAGAATAATCAAAGTTCTGATTAACCGACATTCAAAACTATACACTAGAGGGGTTTTAACTATCCTAAGGCTTTCTACAATTTTTAGGGCCTCTAAGAACCCTGGAAAGCTCAAATTTTTCATTTAAAAAATCCTCCTATGAATTTTTCAAAAAATACCCATATTTACAAAAATGCCACTAGATTTTTGACACATTTTTTGAACCACTTTGATTTTAATTTTTGGGCAACTCAAGACTCAAATCCTTATTTTTCATTATTTAAAATTTTATCTAAATTTTATCTGGCATTAAATCATTCATTTTAGGAGATTGCTTTTATAATCAACTCAATTTTGATGTTTAACAGAACACCGAACATTACACTGGCAGCTCTTGCGAAGAATGAAATTATGAGTGAATATAATGAGCCAGCAATTACGTTCTTCTCATGGGTTAATACAAAGGCAACAAGTGATTTTGAGTTCCCTAGAAAGAGAGTTTTTATGAATCTTAGCGATAACCAAGAGTTGTATGTTGGCATGCAGTATGCAGATATAACGACACTATATCGTGCGGTTAAGTTATATTCTATTTGAGTGCACCACACATTTCATGTTTACCATTCTTTTGAACAAAATAAAGAATATTGGTGTATTAACTATGGTTGTAGTTGTTGTTGGAGGGTTAAAACATGCAAAAAAGAAAAAAGAATATATTGGGAGATTATAAAGTATGATGGATCACACATTTTTTTTCGACATTATCTCAAGATCACCTTAACTTGGATTCTGATGTTATATCATCGTGTATTATGGCAATGGTGACTGATAAGCTAAAGGTGAAAGTTTCCTAGATCATTGAGAGGATGCAAAGTTTGTTTGGTTACATTATTTCTTATAGAAAAGTGTGGAAGGCAAAACACCAAGCCCTTGCCCTTGCTCTTGCTTTTGGTAATTGGGAGAGCTCCTATGCTTTATTGCCTAGGTGGTTAGCTGCTATTTAGCATTTCATACTTGGCTTAGGGACACATTTCTTAAATAATCTATATCAATAAAATAGTTCTGATGAGTAGCCTGTAGAGATGTACCATAGAGTATTCTGGGCATTCAATCCATGTATTGATGCATTTGAACATCTAAAGCTGATTGCCAAGTCGATGAGACATTCTTGTATGAAAAATACAAAGGCACATTACTTATGGCTGTATCATAAGATGGTGACAAAAAGGTTGTGCCTTTTGCATTTGCTACAGTGGAGGGAGAAATATGAGGAGCTTGGGCTTAGTTCTTTTTCAATCTCTGAATGAGTGTCGTCAAGAAAAGAAAGGGGATTTGCTTGGTATCAGATAGACATTCTTCCATTTTATCTATCGTCTCTAATTTAAGAGTTGGATGGCAGCCACTATATGGGCCTATGTTTTCTGTCTTCAACATGTGGCTTGCAATATGCATAAAGAACATGAGATGAATTGTTTAAAGGAGAAACTCATTAATATTGGATATGCATATGAGCGTTATATTGTTGATGAAAAATTAGTTGAGTTAATAATTTTATATGGTCCAGGTACCGCTTGGATAGTCGACATTTCCAAGGAGCAATGGTGGTGGGCCTACGATATAGAGGGCTAACGTTATGGTCACATGACAACAAACTTAGTTGAAACAATGAATGTTATCCTCAAAGGTGTTTGGAATTTGCCTATAATTGGCCTCGTAAAGGCAACCATGTACAGGTTAAATAGATATTTTATCGAATGAGCTCAACAAGTGCATGCACAACTAGCGGCAGGCCAAGTATTTTGTGAGACTTTGAACAAGAAGTTAGCTCCAATTACATAAGCTGCCTCTACATGTGTAGTTTGAGCATTTGACAGAAAAGTGGCATCCTTTAAGGTTGATGATCCATACAATGTCCAAAACCATCAATTTGGTCGATATTGCGAGGCTAACTTAGTTAAATGTAAATGTGATTATGGCAAGTTTCAAGTCAAAAAATACTTGTGTCAACATGTTATTGCAACTTGTGCTAATGTTGGCCTTAACCATCTTTAGTTTGTTGACCATATTTTTTGCATGAAAATAATGCGTAATGCATATAACAATGAGTTCCAACCTATTGGGGGCGAGATTCATTGGCCACAGATAGATTGTCCAAAGTTGATTCCTAATCCATAGATGATTCAAGCTAAAGGACACCCACGTTCGACATGCATATGTAACAAGATGGATTGGATACAATTGAGTTAGCCAAATAAGCGAGGGTTATGTAGGGAAGTTAGTCATAATTGTTCAACTTGTCCATATCGTCACCCTACTAGACAATAGTTAGACTAAGCTTTTACATGTGTATGTATAAATATTGGCTTTAACATATACAAGTTGGGACCTTGTTTTTAAATATATCTTACTTTTTGGTATACAAATAAAGTATTATTATTATTTGTGGACATGTATATGTATAGAAACTTGCCTTAAACATATATAGGTTTAAACCTTACATTTAAATGTACTTTATTTTTGGCACAATAACTAATTATTTTGTATTGTCTATAATATAATGAGGTATATAAGAAGGTTAGAGCCATGACGCATCCACAGCAGGTCATCCAGCCAAGACCAAAGGATGACTCCCTTTTGTACCTGCAGACACAACATGTGTCATAGGCCATGTGGCTTGACCATGTAAAATAATCTCACCCTCATATTATTTTATATTCATTATGTTTCACCTTTACATTATTAATTCGATTGTAATAATATGAGTATAACGTTTTATACATTTTTTTTAGGATGATCGAGTGCTCTGGCCATGATGTGTCATGCACACTGATCTTCTACCTTCGCCTCTTCCAGTTATTTTTGATTATTTCTGATAGGCTGGATTTTATTGCGTTACCTAACTAAGTTAGTTTGAATATGATCCATCACTTGTATCAGCGCATGTGGAGAGATGGTGGCCAGAGACCCATACTTTTCACACTACCTATGGAGAATGCACAATCACTTTGAATGATGTTATTGTACAGTTGGGCCTCCCGTGCATGGGGAGGCTTGTTATTGGTTGCACGAATTTCATATGGTCATAAACATTTGAGTGGCTACTTGGATTTACACCATTAGATAATAAAATAACTGGACAAAGGGTCGTCATTAGTTAATTTACTGAGCACTTCAATGAACTGTCAAATGATACAAATGACGAAGATGTGCAATGATTTGCATGTGCATATATTTTGAGGTTGATTTGTGGTTTTCTTATGCCTCGATTGTAACGAATGTAATTTTTGTAAAACGACGAAATGGGTCATATAAAAGCAATTCCTCTTAAATCAGCTAGATAATATTCCAAAAAATTTGGGTAGAGTCCTAAGTTCCTGAAAATGATAATTCTAAACTCTGACAAAAAGAAAAATAGAGTTAGGATAGAGAAATAATTTGTGACAAAAACTGATGAAATGTAATGACATTTTCGTATATAAGTGCAACTTTTGGAAAAACATATAGAAGGGCTTTTTAAATAGAAAATTTAAGTTGCCCAGGGTTCTCAGAGCACCCAAAAACCACGGGAAGCCCTAGGACTGGTAAAGCCCTTCCAGTGTACGTTTTTCAATAACAATGAGCCTAAACTTTGACGGATTCATTCGGTAAGATTTTAGCTCCAATTTGAGTGATTCCAAAAGATATTTTATTAAATTAGGAACCTAAATTTTATAATAAAAAATATGATTATAAAAAAAGAGCTAAAATGAGGCCGAAACAAAATTATCATTACGGAAGGATAAAATTAGAATTTTTGAAAAAGTATACTTCTAGAAACTCCTACACACTTCTCCTTTCTTCTCCTATCTTCTTAAGCACAAATTTTTTTACCCAAAATATAGAATATAATCTGCTCTCTTAGGCATACAAGAAGGGGAAAAAAGGAGGACAAAAATCAAGGAAAATGTAGGTAAATCCATGAAATTTCATGCTCTTTCTTCCTCCAACCTTACTCCCCTCCTTCTTTGCTTTCTTTCTATGGTTTTCTTAAGATGTTTGGTCTATTTTTGGTCAAGAACTTAGAGGGGTAGTTCAAAAATTTTGAGGAGAGATGAAATAAGAAGAAGAAGCCTTGAAAGCATACTTGAATTTAAGGTAATTGCTTGTTATAGTTGCTTCTTCTCCTTGCTCCATGGATGTGTATGATTTTGGCCAAGAATAGAACCATATAGGGGGAGGTTTTTTTGCCCAAAAACAAGAGAGGAACTAGGATTTTAGACTATAAGGAAGAGGAATATGGCAAGAAATTCTAAGAAAAACCAATAGAAATCAAGTTATGAAAGTGTGAAATTTTCTAGAATTTTGTAAAATCTGATTTTGTGTGAATGTTTCCTTGGTTATTTGAATATTTTCTTTAGCTCTTAAGACCTCTGGAAACCCTCCTAAGTGGCTCTCCCATCAAGAAAAAATCAATAAGCTTGTGAACTTTTTCCTTGGTGCATATCACGGCCTAGGCTAGTTCATGGAGCTAAGGAGTGTTTTAATTTATTCTAGTCTTAGTTTGGGGCTTTATATGATGTTAGAAGATAGGAGAAACCATTGAAAAAAATTTAGGAGTCATGGATTAGAAGATGGAGTAATGATGTCTATAATGGTGTCTTAAGAAGTAACTTGATTTTCCAATTGTGTAAGTAAATGTATGAGGGCTCTAAGAACTTTAAATAAGTCCAAGAAGTCTAGAAATAATAAAAGAATGGAGGCTAGAACTTGAGATAAGAGAGTTACTTCATTGGGCCAATTATGGAACCATTATGTCACTTATAGGACTAAGTATGTATTCAAGCTTTAGTTTAATGTTTTAGCTTGCTTCAAGTGTGTAATTATGTGTTGTTTATGGTGGCTAGGCTAAGAGAACTCTACTCTACCTAGGTGCACTTATGGGACTAAAAAAGGGAAGAAAAAGGATCAAGACAAATCCAAGGTAGCTCTCAACCTCATTGTCTTTGCATTCTTGTGTGCATATGTATATAATTGTGTGCTTGTGTATGCTCTTGTGACTTGAGAATATGCCACTTGATGCCTTGATATTACATTGGTACCAATGTGTTTTCTTGAATGACTTTGGTTGTGGAAATGGCTCATAAGGGTGAGGTGATGCCAAAAGTCCCTTGATGAAGGTGAGGATATACCAAAAGTCTCATGGCATGGGTGAGACAAGGTCAAAAGTTTCTAGGCCAAGAGTGAGGCAAATCCAAAAGTCCTAGAAATGGGGTGAGGCAAAACCAAAAGCCCCCAGAGCATGGTCATGGCTTGAACGTGAATGAGTGGCATGAAAATTATGACTTTGCATACCTTATGCTTGCCAAACCTTTCATACATATGCTTTGATATGTATATATGCCTTGAATGTGTGTATGAATGGGTGTGTGAGTTATTGAGATTCTAGGAATCTCACTCCCCTTCCCTCCACTATCTTGAAATGCCTAGGTGATATTCAAGAGGCAAGGAAAGCAAGTTAAGCACCATGAGGAGTTGTATTTTGTTATCATGTAACCTAACTTGTAATGGAATGTCAAAGTGGATATGTACATGATATTTTTGAGTTGTAAACCATTGAACAAATGTAATATTACATATGAATGATGTATGAATCTTGTATGGTGCCAAGACAATAGAAACATGAAAATTGAGCACTTTGGTGTAACTTGAATGTATGCATTCTTAGATGCGAGATGGTCAAAATGAGATGCATGTTATTTAGGACCACTTGGACAGTTTTTATAAATCATATTTATACTTTTAAACTTGCCCAAGAAGTACCAAACTTAAAGGAAGACCATTTGGACCAAAGTGATACCTTATGAGAGGTAAAATTTATCAAATTGGTGAGCTATGTCACTTTTTATCAAAATGAGCTTTTCTTGGTTTGAGATTTGGCATGCATCTAGAGCTTATTGAGAGATTTTTGGAAAGTTAAAGTGTAAAATTTTTGGAAATCTATGGAATATTTGGTAAATTTTTGAAATTGAAATTTTTTTTTGATTTGGTCACTGTTACTGTAGCTATAGCCTAAAATGAAACTCTATTACTTATGGAACAAATGATGTTCGATTGCTACAAAATTTTATAGAAAGAAACTAGACCTTCCTAGTGACTTGTGCCAATTGAAAGCACCTTATTTGGCTGTCTAGAGAGGGAGATATTAATTTTTAAAGTTGTTGTCTAGTATTAGGCATCTAGTCAGACCTATATCACCATTTGATTAGTTTTCGTGGCTTGGACATACTTGGACTGGTTTGAAGTTATTTTTTCTCTCTAGATAACATTTGTAGCTTTCTAGATTGGTATCACTTGTATGGATTAGAATTTTATGGAATTAATTGGACATTTTTGAAACTTATGATAGTAAATTGTATCAGTACCAGGGATAGCCAGACCTTTGTGACTATTTAATTGTCAAATATGGTCCAAAGACTATGTTCATGTCTTGGAATTATTTTTGTGTGAAGCTAACATCTAGAGCTTTCCAGAAAGCTATGGTTTGTGTGATTTCGATTTTGTTATATTTAGTTATGATTTTTCAAAGTTACCCCTGAAAATTGCCATTGTATAGCCGCGTGAAATGAATAAATTTTTGGATTTTTGACCTTTGATCCATGGTTGGTGCCAATTTTTAAGAATGTTATGATTTGTATGTATGAAAAATAATTAGAGAATGTTGTTGATGAGTTCATGAGGTCTTGGAGATGCGAAATGAAAAATTTATCCTACACAATGCAATTAAATTTATTATTTTAATGTATTTATTGATATTTCTTGAATGAATTGTATAATCTTACTTTTGAGACGAGGTTCAATGTTAGAATATAATATGTTATTATACTGATAGATCTAGTCACAAGATATACTTGATGTATCTTCTATTGTTGTGAGATTTTAAACAAGCAAGCAAATATAGTTGGAGATCTACATTATTAGCTCACTTATATAGAGAGCTTTGCAATGTAACTAACCCTGAGAAATAGGGTATATGTGATTGTCTGACCTAACTTTATCTTTAGCCATTGGATAGTTTCCCAATGTTAGCACCACAGAGACCTCCATAACCAGATCCCCAGACATATATCTATCCACTACTACCTCTTTTAGGATTCAGGTAAGACATGATAAATAATGTGTACATATTACATGGTTTCAAAACATTATTTATTTCTTTATCAACATGTTATGATAAGTTTTCTTGGAACCACAGATGAAAAACTGTAGGACGACCTCCTCGTCCTAGGGGCATGGCCTTATGGCAATATTGGATTTTGTTGGATGTAATGTGAGATAATGAGGTTTATTTACTTTACATGAGTTGATCTTTATTAAATCAAATATTGTATATGATATATTTATTATGACTTTCTCATGTTTTGTGCATAGATTATTTGGCAGCCATATGAATCAGACAGTGTGTGAGACCTTATCCCACAATATTGCTTAGCGTTTCAAGACATTTGGTTAGCTTCAGTGCCTTTTATTTATTTTCATATCATCGAGTGGCACAACCCAAATCGTGTGCTTCGCTAGTTTGGGAGGCAACAACCAATTTCTACTTCTTCAATCAATTTAGGGGCTTACCATATATTGCAACTGCGAGGAAAAACATCAACAAATTGACAAGAAGAGCATATAGGCTTCATTGAGGCATGGAATACATAGCAAAATGCTTTATCTCACACGCCTATAGCTACAACACTTATGGATCGCTCTTTTGAATACATATGATGGTACTGGACTCATACTTGTCGGTGGATCCACCCCGTTATGTTGCTAGTTTTGTAATATATTTTTTACTTGTTGCCATTATTTTTTTTTTCTTAATATATCTTATATTTTTGTTTTACCAAAGTAACTTTGTTTTTTAGGCCGATGCTGCTGATGACTTGCACAGGTTAAGCATTCAATACCCTCTATAAATGGACTATTATAACTATTGAGAGAGAGTAAGTCATGACTAAATGAATATCTTATTGGCTCTTAGGGAACAATGCTTCATGATAGTCTCCCAACCTGCTCCACCTATTCCTGATTTATCATGATTGAAAATTCCAAAAGACAAGCCAGGCAAGAGACGTGAAGATTACATGTCAACCTGGTTGCCCCTTGATGACCCCAATGAACAAAATCATTATGGCATCAGTGTTTCACTATCATCTACATTAGATGGAGGTGTTGTAACACTACAACACCTTAGTACAGTTAATCCATCTTCTTCTATCCCAATTAATCAATATGCAGACTTTGAAGATGCTAGTCCCTCCTATCATGTGCCTCTTTCATCAGTGTCACAATTTGAATCTCCTGGTCCCTCTTAATTTGAGTTATTTATGTCATTATTTGATGACTCAATAATTTTCAATGCTGAATATGGTAGTCAATTATTTGAAATTGGGGGATTATCATATTATGGGTTTATGACCCCTTAGCATCCAATTCCTCTAGTGCATTCTCCCATGGGTTGATTTAAATTTTGCACCGTCTGCTCCTACTAACAATCCAACAGATCAACAACATGAAGAACATAAATAACTTGTGGGTTAAGAGCGATCACAACGTGAAAGATGAAGGGCTCGTTGTAGCACTGACAACCATTACTTTTGATATATATGATCAAATAAATTTATTTTTGTATATTATTACAAATGACCTCAATAATGTTAACTCAATTTGTCTTATATTTAAAAACATATTATATTATTATTACTTTTTTACCATAATAACATTTATTTTTAACTATATTTCTACATAATTTTCTTCATTTTTTTACTATTTTAATTTATTCTTTATTGGATACCTTAATAATTAATTTTTTATTACTATTTCATTAATAATTATTAGTATTTACTATCCACATAAATTTATTAATTAATTATTACATTACTAATATTTATTATATATAACACATTAATGAATGATAATTCTAAAACAAATTAATTACTAACTCTAATTAATTAATTACATAATTATTATTAATTTTAATTTTTCACTCACTCATTAAATAAATTAATTATAACTAACTTTACCAAATTATTTATACAATAATCGTTACTTATTAACTAAATCATAATAAACATATCTCAATTAATTTTAACTATTTAATTATATAATAATTATTGTCTACTTATATCCTGATTATTTACAAATCATTATCTCTTTGTTATTAACTAATCATACACTAATCATTATCCCTTTAAATCAAATTTTCCTTCTTAAAAGTTGTGCCACACCAAAGTTGGAGTCAATGGATCTGATTTTGCCAAAATTGTGGGATCTAGGGGTAATACTTTTGTCCAATATGGATTTAACTAAATATTTATAAAAAACAAAGGATTCTAATAAAAAAAATTGCATGTTAGCATTGTCTCTTTCTTAACTTATCAGCAAATTATTGAAGGCAAAGTAATCTAATATGGTATAGATAAAATAATGTAAATGGCTTTTAAAATTAAATTATTTTTTTAAAAAATGATAAAATTAATATGAATCAAACTAAATCACACTGACTTGAACCTTTGAATGCCCTTAGTTTATTATACTTATTATATCTTTTGGTAAGATCACAAGGTGTACTTATGCCCAAAGGGTGTAGGATGGGCTTCTTATAATACCTTAAGTTCATGCACCCCATACATAACATTCAAAGTCTTATATATTTATTTATATGGGATTTGTATACTTTGGTACCCGAAAAGCAAGCACATAAACTTCGACTTTGATCATTTTAGCCCACGAGATATTCAAACTTACCTCAATTCCATTCTACCTATAACATACTCAAACATATGAAAATTAATATATTTAGAGACTCACATTAAGGATCAAGCACCAATTGCAAGACACATACACTTTTATCTAAGATAACTTGTGTAAATGGAGGGCCATAAACATCATCCTTGGCTTTTAGGGCCATGTGGACTTACCAACATAATTTTATATCCATAACAAATCCATACAAGTTAACAACATCACATTTCATCTCATACATTTTGGATTTGGAACCATGCTTCACCAAAAACTAGAATTTCTCTTGGGTTACAGGGGTAGCTTTTTGATATCAACTTTGAAAAATCATAATTAATTCTAGAAAAATCAAAATCAAGCAAATGTAGCTTTCTGGAAAGCCCTGAATGTCAAACATAGGTTAAAAATTATTCTAGACCATAAAAACATCAACTGAACCACAAATAATAATAGAATAGGACTAAAAGTTTAGCTACCTAGGCTTGTTGATACAGGTTTCTGATATAAACTTCAAAAATTCATAACTAATTCTAGAAAAATTAAAATCCTAGATAAAATAATACTAGAGGTTTATCTGCATTACTGATATTGATCACGAATTTCAAAAATTCATATCTCCCTCAATATAAATCCAAATGAGGTGCTTTCAAGTTCTACAACAATCTTATCATGCCTAGTTTATACTTCTAAAATGTCATGAGCATTGGACATTATTTAGCCCTTGGATGATGTAGAAGAAGAAACTGACCATATGAATAGTGTACATACCAAATTTAGAAAATTTCCCAACTTTGGAAATTTTAGTGGATCATATGCCATGTTCTTGGTCTAGAGTTATTCTTACTCGAAAGTAGACATCCATAATGCAGTTCTTGGCTCAATAAAAAGCTTTAGATGAGACCTATATTCATATCAAATTTCATGAAAAAATTTATCCATTTGGTCAGTTTAGGGTATAGGGTGCAAAAATAGGGCTTTTAGGCATCTAATAGGGCCAAATTGATACCAATTACTTTCCTACTCTAACCACAAGCACCTGGGCACATCCTAAAGGATAAAAACAACATATAAAGGCTATCCAAAAGGTCTAAATACTCATGCATCACAAATTCACTCTTCCACATTCACTTATACATAATTGTAATCAAGCATAAGGGTGGCAAAACTCCACATACTCACCCATATGGTTCCAAAGTACATACATATAACATGTTTACATACTTTTGAACATGCTCAATAGTCTCATTACATATACAATACATGGTTACATCATTTGCATCAATATGTCTTCAACATGCTTATTTAGCTATTTCATTGTCAAGGTCTTGTTTCCCAAGATTATTGGCTTTCATTTCTTTATTCTTTTGGGTCACCTAGACAAAAGTAGGCATATGGAGGGGGAGAGTGAGATTCAAAGAATCTCAATAACTCTTTACCCTTTCAAATATGCATTATGGATGTAAATTCAAGTCAAAGAAGGCATGCATGGAACTTAGGGTATTTCTAGGCATACATAAATCATTTTCATCATCATGAGAATTCATACATATCATACATAGGCTCTTAAGGGTATTGGTTTAGCCTCACCCATTTTTTTTGGGACTTTTGGATTTGCTTCACCCATTTTCAAGGGACTTTTGACTAAGCTTCACTCTTCTTGAGACTTTTGGCATTGTCTTACCTAATCCTAAAGACTTTTGGCTCATTCTCACCCTTGCTAAATAGCTTTTGGCATCAGCATACCCATTCAAGCCAAAACATATTCATAAAATACATTTCAAAAATATCATGATACCATGACATGTAGAAAATAGCTAGAAATATTTCTCATGGCATAAACATACATATAAACATCCAAAGATAAGAAAACATCAAAAAATGCTTGAGAGAAAGATTAGAGAGCTACCTTGGAGCCAATGCACACACTTTTCTCTTAGATTTCTTCTCCCTCTTGGCCAAGCCTTACAACTAGGTGGCCTTTGGTTCTCTTGACCTAGGCACATCAAAAGAGATATAAATCACTCATGGGAATAATCCTTGGCATCACACACACTTTATATGAGGCTATTTTGTTTTATGGCTCCATTATTCTTCCATATAAGACCTTATGAAGCAACTATGGGAATTCATGATTTTGGCTCCCATTTCTCATTCATTTTAGGCCTCTTAACTCCTTTTAGACTCTTTGGAGTCATCACACATTTATTCTAAGGAGCCTAACTATAAGTTACTTTCTAATGTCATATTATAGAGCCTACACCTCCATCTTACATTCCATGACTTCTAAATTTTTTTCAAGAATTCCATTAATATTCTTCCATCATATATAGTCCTATTAAAGGCTCAAAATAATTTAAAACACTCCTTAAATGTCTAGACTTCTCTTGGCTGAGACATGCTCCTAGTTTGTGGAGCCATGGAGTTTTATTACTTTTTCTTATGGGAATGGCTCATATAAATCTTCTTAGTGGTCTCAAAGACTCATTCAAGCTCTTAAATAAGCTAAAATATCCTTAGAAAAATTTAGAATTCGCTAATTGTCTCAAAATCCCTAAGTTCTCATTCTTGAATTTTTAAGCTTCTTTTTTAATTCCCTTTAGATATTCTTAATCCTCACACTTCATAACCCTTCTTCCTACCTTAATTTGGTTAGAATTTCTTCCCTAGTGGATGGGCTCAAGGCTAGATGAAGAACACCATGAAGGAGCAAGCAAGGAGTAGCAACAAAAGCAATGAATCTTACCTTGGTTAAGTCTTTTTCAAGAGTTCTTTCACTTACTTCAAACTTCTCCTACCAATTCTGATTTTCTCCCTCTGAACCAGCCATGAAACATCCTCAATCAACCATTAAAATCATAAAAAAAGAGGGGAGAAAAAGGAGAAGATGGTGGAAGAAGGAAGAAGCATGAGAAAACTTAAATTCTTACTTTTTTTGGTTGGTTTTTCCTCCTCCCTTGTTCTCCCTCTTGTGTGTCTCTCTCTCAATTTTGTCTAGACTAGAAAAGCATTGATGGAAAGAAGGAAGAGGGGCTGGATGTTTTTTAAGAAGCAAAAAATAAAGTTAATACACTTTTACAATTTACAATTTTGCCATTACACTTTGACTATGCCGTTTGAGTTTGATTTAAATCCTTTTTGAGAATCTTTTTTTTCATCATAAAATTTAGATTTTCTAATTCATAAAATGCCTTTGATTTTATCTAAATTAGATTTGAAACCAATCCGAGCCGTTCAGTCAAAATTTTGGATAACTGAAGGTCAAAATTGCTCACTGGAGGAATTTTATCTGTTCTGGGAATTCCTATAGTTTTTAGGGCTTCTAAAAACCTTGAGAAACTCATTTTTCCTATTTAAAAATTTTTCCTTTGAATTTTCTAAAAAGTATCCAAAATTATGAAAATATCACTGCATTTTTGCCAATTTTTGTCTGGTTATTTTGGCTCTATTTTCAAGCACCCCTGGCCTTAAGTCCTCATTATTTGAGGTTTAGATTATTGTTTTACTTTTATTGGGCCTCAAATCATTCTATTTGAGGGACTTCTTTTTTATATCTGGTGTGTTTTATGTATTTACGGAGAAATCGGATATTACGTTTCTCATGTTTACAAAGGAACCGGATATTAGACTTGTCACAAGTTACTTTTGGTGAAATTTGAACTCATGTATTACACAAAAAATCTAACCACATGGAACTTACCAACTGAGCCACACGTTGTGATTATCTATCTTACTTTATATTAAGTATAAAATAATGTACAATTTGACAATTGCATTGCTCAATGTAGATCGAGTTGATGATTTATAGAGTTATAAAAGAGGTACACGAATGAATAATATGCGCTCATTATAGGGTTAAACACTTACAACAACCATCTATGCTAACTTAACCATCTTCCTAACAGACTTCAACATGGCTACTGGAATTCTTTCAGCAAAGCTCTGATTAGTTGCTGCCATTTTTTAATTTCTGAAACACGTATTAGCTAGAGCCAAGGATTTTGTCTTTTTTTTTTTTTTGATAAACTTGATCTGATTTTTGTTGATATTACATGACATATAACGTATAACAAAAGATTTTATAGAGCAGGTTGTGCGTTAGAAACCTAAAACAAAAGCTTGTTGTTAGATAAATGGATATCTTAAATTTAAACAGTTATATCTTATAATTTGAGAAGAATTGTGGGCCTTATTATATATCAATGGAAAGGACTTTCAAAGCTTATTGTTGTGCCAATTGGATTTACCTGGTTGAGGCTAATCTCGAGTTCAAAATCTTTCTTTTTTGCATGTTTTGGCATTGTTTTAATTTTTTCAGCTTTATTAGTATTCTCTGCTATTTTTTCATTTGTCTATAATTACTTATGGTTAACTTATAAATAGCTTTTGTTCAATTTTGATGGAAATTATCATTGAATAAAATTTCCAGATTTAATTTATCAACTTATGTTTAATTTTTTTTTCATTCATACTAGTTTGCTGTATCGTTATGGGCTACATCTTTTGATGTCATATGTTTGATCGAATTGGAACATTAGCAGAGGAAAAAGAAACGAAGTACAGTACATTGTAGAATACATTTAAAGGTGTAATCACATGAATATGAAAGTTACACTATCTTTTACACTACAAGAAAAGGGATTTTTAGTGACGACTTTTAGTGGCGACCACAAAAGCCAGTCACTAAAAGTATGGATTTAGTGGCGACACTATCATGTTGTCACTAAAAGTTGTCGCTATAATATCACTTTGAGTTTTACCAAAATTTCTAGTGGCGACCCAAAAAAGTTATCACTAAAACTTTTTAGCGGCAAGATCATTGTTGCAACTAATTCATTTAGTAGCGAGGATAACAATGTCGCCATAAAAAAAAGTCATTTAGTGGCGACACATTTTGTTGTAACTTAAAACCTATGCAGAAATTCATTTAGAAATCATTGAAATGTTTTAGTGGCAACTAAGTCGCCACTAAAAGTGACATTTAGTGACGACAAAATATAGTTGCCACAAAAAGTGACATTTTGTGACGACTTAGTCGCCACTAAAAGTGACATTTAGTGACGACAAAGCACAGTTGCCACTAAAAGTAACATTTTGTGCCAACTTAGTCGCCACTAAAATATTTTCATTATTTTTTAAGAATCTCAAAATAGTGATGATGAATATTGTCGCCGCTAAAGGTTACCTTTAGTTCAATTATTAATTCAATTTGAAAAACATGGCATACTGAAAATTGTTCATTTATAATTTAATATTATATGATAAAGTCTCTTTATATATATATATACATCATATTTTATTTTAGTAATTTTATAGAAATGGTCTAGAAAACTAATTTAATCTTAAATATTATCTTTTCCATTTCATTTAACCACAAATTATATATGTTTTATCTTCTCCAATACTTGTTAACACCCATACTTCCCTCTTCTTTCTTCATTTAGCTATGCTTCTTCTTCTTCTTTTTTTCTTTTTCAAATTGGCATGCCTCATTTTCTCTCTTTTTGTTTTATAAAAGAAGTGTGTAGCGAAAACAAGGAAAGGAAAGTGAGAAATGATGTTACGATAAACTTCATTAGAGAAAGAGATGTGATATCTTCCTTCAAATACTGAAGGAATAATGTTTGTTTTTTATTCTTTTCTAAAAGATGCAATGAAGTGGATGAAAAATTTTAGCAGTACAATTTTTTGAATTTTTTTAAATTATTCTTTATCTAGTTTTAAGCATTATATCATCATTAATGAAAAATGGAAAATAAACCAAAGAGATAATTATATTATAATTATTTGTTAAATTGTAATAATTATCTTTAGAAAATAATATTAATGTAATTTAAATAATTTCAAAGAATATAGTTATAACTTCAACTAATTATTTATTTATATATAGATTATTTATTATTTATTTTTGAGCCAAATTTATGAGTTATCTTATTAATTAAAAACTAATAATAGACATGGAATAAGTAATCATGACAAGAAATGTATTTTAATAATAATAATAAAAGTAATAAAAGAAAATTTAAAAATTTGTTGTGATTCAATTTTGTATGACCTTTTTAATAAACCGAATCCAATATGTAAGTTCAACCTAAGATTTGGTAAGTCCCAAATGTGTTAGGGTTTAGTAAAATTAAAAAGTAAAAGGAAATAAACCAAAAAAATGGAATAAGACACAAGATCATGCAATCTCCTTTTCTCGATCGTATTGGTAATGACAAAGAATGCTTTAAGAGAAGATTCGCATAATGAAGTAGAAATGCATGGGACTACCATACTTTGATAAAAATCATTAATACTTTAAGAGAAGATACGTATGATGAAGCAGTAGATATCCAGCAATGATAAAAGTCATCATATTTTAGGTTAATAAAAGTCATTATCGAATGATTAATAATCTTATTTCAGGTTAATAAGAAATTTAAATCAATTAATTATGTAATAAGCAATAAGAAAAGAAATTTTTAAATGTTATATTATATAAATAATGAAAAAATGTTTAAAAATAATATATATAGATATAATACTTATATAATAAAACTATTAATGCACAAAAAAGTGAAAATAATATGCGACATTAAAAAAATTTAAGAAGCATGAGCTCTTATAAGAACCATTAATGCCAATATACCATATTTTCCCAAGATTTGTTTTTATAAATTTCAAAAAGCAATAAAGAACAAAACATATAAAAAAGTCTAAAAATAATATAAATATAAATATAAATATATATATATATATAATAAAAACTATTAATGCACAAAAAAGATAAAATAATATCTAAAATTTTAAAAATTCAAAAAGCATTGGCTTTTTAAAATGCTAAGTTTAATAAGAACCATTAATGCCAATATACCATATTTTGTCAAAATTTCTTATAATCTAGAAAATTGGCTACTTATTGTTAAAGCCTATGAGTTCCAATTATATGCAGTATCAATTTACCTACATATATATATATATATATATATATTTTTTTTTTCTTTTTTGTTGGGTAGATATATTTTGATGTTTACTTGTTTAACTGTTGAAGAGTCACAACCAAAATATGATTCATTTGGCCATTAGATGAACTCCCCCTTCCTTTTACAGTTATATATAAGAACTTCGCAATTCGATGTTATTCAATCTAAAAAGGTACTATCTATGTTTAAAAATTTACAAAAAAAATAAAGGTAGCATAGATATATTATCATGTCCAATATATCCACCTACCAATTTGTACATATTTATCATTTCAAAGTGTTATAGCAGCTACATAAATTGTCAAATATAAAGCTATTCTTGGAAATTAAGTAGATATTTTGCAATGTATATAGATTAATGTATTAGGTATGAAAAATTGTACATCACCAAACCATTTTTACCAAGTGCAGATTCTTTTCAGACATAAGTAACACCCAATTTAGGTATAACTATAAGTTCAGCCAAATTTAGGTAATATTGCTACTTATGGAATTATTATTTATGGAAAAAAATGTTGGCACTATGACACCATAAGCATATCTATAATTATAATAAAAAAATCCTTTTAAATTTTGACATAAAATAAAAAAATTATTTTTTAATTGAAAATGACATTAATTTGATGTTTGTTTATGAAAATTATTATTAAAGTAAAAATTTAATACGCTAATGACATGTTTTAAATCTTAGATAAATAGAGGCATAATTGATGGAATTACTTTTAAAGACATTTTTGGTCAAATCGTTTTTAAAGATTTTTTGGTTCTTGAAACATGTTATTCAATAAAGAATACTAAGAAATTGTGTTACATGGGCTAATTTTGAAATTGTCTCATCATCAATCATCAAATTTGACATAAAAAATGTGAATTACAGAATTCAAATGCTAGAATAAGATAATAAAATATTATTTAAGGGAAGAAAAAGTTCAAAAAACTTTAAGAATATGCATAACTATAATTATGATAAAAATTCTTTCTAATCTTTGAATTAAAATAAAAATATTAAATTTTAATTAATATTTTTTTTCCTTTTTCATTTTGCAATGAAGTATAATTTGCACATTAAATAGGAAAGGCGTTATAAATAACATATGACAATAAACCTATGATGTCACATTGACTTGTTCATTTGTGAGTTTGTTTCTTAGCCGTTTGTAACTGTGACTTTGACTTATTCAACCTTTTTGAGAATATTTTGAGCCTTTCAAAAGTTGCGTTGTGAAACAATATTAGTCACAACTAATTTTGTCTGGTGTTGGTCACGTTCTTAAGGCACGTCGTCCATATGTAAGTATCAGCAAACGTTGACTTCAAATAAAGACGGAAAAAGTAACAAGAGTCTGCAATAGTTTTATATTATTGAAGCTATCTCTTATTGGTGGGGATGGCAAGAAAAGAAGTGACAAATTACAAAACAATGCGTACATCTTATGATTTTTAAAGTTATTGAATTGGTAAGCATTAATTTATGATTTTTTATTATAATTGAATTATGATTAAATTAGTAATAATTAAATACATATTTTTAAATTTTAAATATTAAAATTTTAATATAACAAATAAACACTAATTAATTTTAAATATTTAATTACTAATTTATAATACAGTTACATAATATATAAATAGTATATAAATAGTGTTATGTTGATCCGACGTTATAAATAATATATAAATAATACAAATAGACGGTGCAAATTACAGATTAGATATATATACATATATATATATATATATATAAGATTCAAATTTTACTTGAGAGAGATTAAATGGGAAAGGCGTTGACCGAGGTATGAGTTGAAAAATCTCAGTTTCCAAGTCTAATATAATAACAGATTCTTATAACCCCATACTCTGCTTTGTGCATTTCAATCATATGCTCCAACTCTCTCTTCCCCATTAAGTTTTATCGACATTGTCCACAAAACATTTATCCAAACCACATATATTATTTCTATTATTATTTTAAGAAAAAATATTTGTATATAGTTCTTTATATTTTATTATTAAATTCTCTAATTAAAATATAATAAGAATATAATTCCTTAATTAAATTGTTCACTTGATCTTAATACCTCACCTCAAAATGGGATGGAATACTTCCATGCTTTTTTTCCAGAGAAAGTTCTGACATGTACTAATTAAGTATAATTTGCACATTTTATTGTTAACTAAACTTTAAACCTCAACTTTACGTAGAAGCCTCAATTATGGAGTTCTGGAGTATTCTTTTTGCCATCGAGGTGTCATTGTCTTCCAATCGAGGAATGCCAAATCTTCATATAATCTCTTATATCTATATTTTATATTTTAATTATTTTAGTAGCAGTCACTAATTAATAAATTTAGGAATGGATTTTACATTTATACTAAGTTAACATTTTCAATCAAATCTCGTAAAATCAATTAATCCCGTTAAAGCAATATTTGTAAAATCAAATCACTGCCACTATAGCATTTCCTAATGACACAGACAACCAATCAAAATTGTCCAACTGGAATTCAAGCTCCATATTGCATTGGTCTCCTCTGTTTTAGGGGCTCTCATGCATTGTGTTAAGGAGGGAGTTTACTGTACCTTTTAATGATGTGTCACAATGGGAGCAAGCCGATTGCACGAAGGGTGGGGATCACGTTTACTGCACCAAATGCTATAATTTCCTCTAATGCAGAGGATCTGCTAGCCACAATCCAAAAATCCCTAAATCAGAAAAAGAGTGGAGCATTTTGCTGTGTGAAAAAGGAGATGCAAGAGTAGGGCGTTTTGGGTTGCAGCTGATTTTGGAGTCGTGAAATACAGTGGATGCCGAAGATGGTGGAAATCTGAAAAGGAAGCTTTCCCCGAAGTTGCCATCCCTCTTTAACAGGGCTTTGTTTCGGCATCTTGCTTGTAAAGGCATTGCTACTTGGTTCAAACAAGAGAAGTCAAGAGTGTTGAGATTCGATAGCTAGAATAGATTCAGGGCAAAGCGGGTTGCAGGTAACTTTTAGAGTTTTGCTTAATTTCAAAGGGGTTCTACCTATTTTTGATTTTTTTCGAGATGTAAGGCATTTTGAGATTGTCGAGTGTGAAATTATGGATTATTTGATCTATCACTTTGTAGAAGAAAGGGTTAAGAAGCTCCATTGAATCTACAATAAATAATGCCAAACTTTTTCAATGGGAAATAATTTTTTAGGAAAAGATGATTTCTTATACATAAGTTATGCAACAAACCAAATTAGAACAAAAATTACTAATGTCTACGTTGTTCTTATCCATTATCACCAAGGTAACTGAAGGTGCCATTTGATATGGCAAGCAAATTTGTTAAGTCTAAAACCCTATTAAGTATCAGCATGCTTGATGTTGAGAAAATAAAAGAGCAATATTTATGTTGTGCTAAAGATGAATTAGGTTATCAGAAGACCCAAGATTCTTGTCCTCTGGAGAAACATACCCTTCCTGATGGACAGGTTTGCCTTTTAGTTTCCCTATTTGAGTCATGATGATTGCTCTTTTACTTCATACTGATTTTTAGGTTAGTAGATCTTGATTTTTTTTTCTAATTAAATTGGTATGACTATGGATATGACAACCTAACCTAGGTGGGAATTAATAGTGGTTCCAAGAGCCGTATGGAAGTGAAAATGTTAAGGTGGGTGAAGAATCAGTGAGAAGATAAGGGAAAATGGGTTAGTTAAAATCACTGTGCTTGATTTAAACAAGCTTCTGAGTAGAGCTGAGAATGACAAATATTAAAGTATATTCGATTTTCATGCCTTCCCAATTTAAAATTTGTTTTGAACTTCTGATCTTGCTGAGTACTATTTAGTATTTACTGGGTTAAGTATGTGAACTGGCTCTTTTTGAGGAACCTGTCTCTAAGTACTCATTATGTCAGAAATTTGAACATTATCTAAAATTTTGATTTTTCAAAAAGGAGGCGTTGTAGTAATCTGTCCTTGAGAGGGTGTTGGAGCTAGCTGGATTGTAATTGAAGAAGGATCTAGAATATAGGTTTTGACTTACAGGTATTTAATTAAGCATTCAAAATATTTTATAATGTGATCTTCCAGATGAAGTATTTTGAAGGTGATAAAAATTGGAAAGGAAAGATATACTGTTGGTGATGCTCTGTTCCAACCATGTCTATTGGGTTTAGAGACACATGGAATTGTTGAACAGCTTGTACGTACTATTTCAATTGTGTCATCAGATAATAACTGGCAACTGCTGGAAAATACTGTGGTTCGGCGTGGCCCTTGTTTTATGACTAGAAAATAATTTTTTTTTTCGTTAGTTCTTGTGAATTTAGGATAAGCTTGACTTAAACTTTTGTTCTATTATACTTTTTCTTCTTACCACATTTCAAGAGTAGTGTGTGCAGATCGTTGGTCTATGCATTTAATATTTTATCACCTTCTAATTGCAAAATTTATCTACTTATGGGTATAAAGGCTCCCAAGTTTCTGGTTTAGGATGGAGCACTGAAGTGAATAATGGGAACCTACATAATCATTGAATCATGAGCTTTGAAATGATTGCTCTGCACTAAGTTTCCATGTCAGTAATACTTGTTCTAAAAATTATTCATTTTAACAAGATGTCTATTGGTTTTTTTTAGAAGCAAAAGTTGTTTTTTTGGAACTCAGTGAAAACGCGTGGTAAAACCAAAATAAGTATTTCTACTATTACAGTTTAAGATCATTGTTGGGTATACTTCGATTTTTACGGCTCCCTTTCCCGCAATGGAGACAAGTCAAATAAGTTGTTAGTCCATGATTATATTAATATTTGCATTGATTCTTAGCATGTTTGGATAAGCATTTACAAGAAACAAATCACATTTTGCAAGGAGTAAACCATATTTTACAAGAAACAAAGAATTTGTGCTTTTATAAAAATATGATTTTGTAAAATATATCTAAATATGCACTCTATTCAAGGCATATAAGTAATGTGATATTTCCTTTATCCAAAAACTGTTACTCTATTCTAATCGATGACATGTTGATTTGGATAAAATCCCCTATACGACATAGTAATTTTTACACTCGTCAATCTCATGAGCTTTTCTTGCATTTTTTAATTTGGGTCTAGCACTAGCATGTTAAAAAATCTCTACATGATCAATAGTTTAACTGTTAGTATGCCTCCTTTAGAACTACAATGTCTTATTCTTCAGTTGCACGGATCTTCTTCTTATGATATGAATATTTGGCAAAGTGAACTTTCTTTGCTTGCTAGCTCTGCTTGATTTAACCAATTGAATTATGGGTTGTAGAAACTCAAGAAGGACTTGATGCTATTATTGCCAGCATTTTGTGTGTTTACCTTGGATAAGTAACTGAAGCCACTGGCTCATTGCAGTCTAACCCTTCTTGGCTAAGTTATGATATGATGATTTAAGTTTGATCAAAACAGAGCATATCAATGCCCCAGTTGAGAGACCACTTTTTCAAAGCTTAATATATTATGAGTGTTGTGGTCCTCAAGTGAGGTGTAAAGATTAGGATTGTAAAATCAGATCAGGAATACATGCTCTAGTAAGTAGTGCACACTAAAGACTTTTGCTTAAACTAATAGGCTTTTTTTCCCAAAAAAAAAAATAGTGGCTTTTGGTTTTATTGTCCAATCTCAAAATTAAATCTCATTAGTCTCATTGGAAGAGAAACTGCTTCTTTAACGTACAATCACTATTATGTTATGGCGACATGCATCAAAATATTGATCATATTGAATACCTTGAATGGGTTAGTAGATTTTATTTAACTATTGAAGCTTTCAATTTTTTCAATTTTTGCACGCATTATATAAATTTTATGTCTACAATTTCCATTTAAATAATCTAAGTATCAAACATTGCTAGGTTACAATTTCAATCTATGCTTGTCTTTCGTCCCTCGTATGTACTATAAGGCATAGACTTACTAGTGTTTAATGGCACTATGGTGTCTTTTTCACCATCGTAGATGAAGATCCTTGGGCAAGCTTTGCCTGCAATTTTTTTTTCCAAATTTTGGGGTTTAAGTAAATATATTTCAATTAAATAGCATTTGGTTGAACTTGTGTACTCAATCTATTATTTTATTTCTAGTCAAATGTATTTATTAGTGTTAGAATAATAGAATTCAAACAACGTTTCTTGTCTTTGAAAAAGTTGAAAAATTAAAATTGAAACTTGTAAATAACTAAGTAGAAAAGGATAGTGTCTTTTAATAATAATTTGAATTATAATGGTCCTTACACTTAGCCATGAGACAAGGCAGTAGGTTTCCTATGAAAGAACACCATGCGTATATAACATGCTCATTCAGTTTGGGTGCCTACATGTGTGTTTATATATATATATATATATCTATATTACCTGACCCACTATCACCGATGGAAAAACACTTGTACAATTGCTAATGTGTTGGTTAATTCTGCCCCAAGAAAAAATTCTAAATTAACTCACCAATAATTTAAATTTTTAGAATTCAAATTCAGAAAATTAATGAATTAAATTAAAGACGAAATACTTAATTATTTAACTACTAACTCAGTGTAATCAACTATTCAGGACCTTTTATTGATTAAATAGTATAGCATGTTTAACTTCCCTTTGTTGTTTTACTACCTTGAACTTTCTTTAAGTTTAGATCCATTTGGTAGATTACAAATTACTGGATACATATATACGTCCTTTAAATATAGTATTAGCTTCCCTGGTTCATATATATATATATATATATATATTAAAAAACAAATAGTTTGTGAAATGTGCTTAGGCAGATGATTACATATATGTAAATTGTACAACAAGCAGCAAAGTGGAGATGACATATCATGTAATGAGATCCTGTAATTTTGCTATTTATCTTTTTTTTCAGTTGAAGTTTATTCTTGTTTGATTTCTGGTTACACTGATGGTTAGAATAGATCCTATTAATCTCTTAAAACTTGTTAAGATGATCATGCTAGAGCTGGTTATAAATACAAATTATATATGGAGAAAAATGCAAATATTTTCCTCTAACTTTGAATAATTTGCACATATTCCTCTAAAGTTTTAAAACCTTATAAACTCTCATCTTTTGATAAAAAGATTGTGTTGCCCCTTTGTATTTCCAGTTCCTATGCCTTGTTTTAATATTTTGACCAACAAATATATGGTTGCAGGCTAAAAGAGTGCGCCACATGATGAATAAAAGAGACTAAAGTCACACCTTAATTGAAAGAGAAGGAGAAAAATTCTAAAGTGAGATAGTTCTGAGGTATTTTTCAGTCTTGAAAAGCATATAAAATACTTACAAATAATCCATAGCTGAAAGAGGTATTTGCATTTTTTTTAGACCATGCTTTGACTTTACTGAGTTGGGTTGTAAGTATATTTCTGTGTGTTAATGATTATTACCCTAAAACATTGTGGCCCTGTTTTATGGATCTACATAGGTATTACCCTGGAGCTTAATGCAAGTTAGCCTTTATATTAGCCTAATTAGATCATGAATTGTTACTGTTTTAATCTATTGAACTATTGTTACTATAAATCCCTCTAAGCACCCTCATCCCACTTCATCTACTTCCCATTACTATTTACCCCTCCATTATAGGTTCATTATGACAATTTTGTTAATTAATTCTAGCACTTGATCCTAACAATATATATATATATATATATATAAAGAGAGATAGAGAGAGAGGATCTATACTTAACGAAAGGCCATTAGCTAGTGAAGGCCAAAGTGTTTTCTGTTTAGGTCACCTTTCTACTCTTATATCTATGTTCCTTATTCTTCCCCTATATTTCCTTTTGGTGGGGATTAACTAGAAAAGCCAATACTTTAAGTGTTCATTTAGTATTGGAATGCCATATTGTTGCTTTACATTGCTTGTTGGTTTATGGCATCTATATAACGTATGCAATGTTTTGGTTAGTTTACATTGCTTCTTTCAAGTTTTCACCAGGATATTTGATGCTGTTGTGACATTTACTATCAATTAGAATAACTATATTGGGATTAGGTGCTGAAAAAACTTTTCAATTAGTATAAAGTCTGAATGATAGAAATGTTAAAGTGATGTGTTACAATATTTAGTAGATAATTAAGAGTAACTATTTAATAAATAATTAATACACTTCCTTTCCCTTTTCCAGTAATGAAAGATACTTAAGATGCGTGCTGAAAAGTATAGGTTTGGATAATAACTAGAAAAATGAATATAGGAAAAGGCCATGGCCATGATATATTTATTTCCTGTTATTGAAATATTTCAGCTTTCAATTCCAATAGGCAAGGTTAGTGAACACACACACACACACACACACACACACACACACACACACACACACATATATATATATCCATATGTATATAGATATATATATATATATATATATCCATATTTACATAGAAGAATTAATAAATTTGTTTCTTTTTTAGATGAAGAACATCCTCTTGATATTTTTTTCCTTTTGGTTTTGGGTGCAGGTCTAACTTTACAAGCTATCTTTGATTCTTAATTCCTCATCTCAACTCATTACAGTTATTATTTGGAGCAACAAGGTGATATTTTCTTGTTTGTTCATGACTTTCTAAAGATAAAAATGCGATTTAAGATATAAATGGAACTTTGTTGTTTGTTCATCTTTGAATTGGTATGATTATTTAATGAACCAAAAAACTTGTGTTATAGGTGTCAAGTGCATATATAGTGTATTCTAAAGAGAAATATATCTCTTTCCTTGTGTTTTATATAATATTTGAGTATATAACTACAAATGAGTTATAAAAACTCACTTTGAAAACATTCATGTTGGATTTAGGGATGGATAAAAGTTGGATGCACATTAAGAATAGGGCTGATATGACATATAGACAAGGTGTTGATGAGTTTCTCCAATGGGCATTCAGCCAAGGTGGGGTGACTGATATGATTCGATGCCCATGTAAGGGGTGCAAGAATACAGCATGGAAGATAAGAAGTGAAGTAAGGGCAGATTTGTTTAAGAAGGGTTTCAATGAAAGTTACAAAGTGTGGGACTCACATGGGGAAGCTCGACCTGGTATCCATAGTCCTCTCCAGCATGCAAATGACGAAGCACTTGTGGATAATAACGAGGATGATGACATCATTAAGATGTTACATGATGCGTTTGGCGAGACATCTTCAACTGAGTCACCTAACTTGCAGGCTAGCCAATTTTTTAAATTATTGGAAGATGCTCAGACCGAACTCTATCCAGGTTGTAATAATGTGACAAAGTTATCTTTCATTGTTAAACTCCTTCACCTGAAATGCCTCAACCATTGGAGTAACAAATCTATGGATACATTATTGAGTTTATTCAAAGATGTTCTACCTAAAGGAGCACTAGTACCTGACAATTACTATGAAGCAAGGAAGATTGTTAGGGAGCTTGGATTGGGTTATACTAAGATTGATGCATGTGAAAATGATTGCATTTTATATTGGCGAGAACACACACATGCAGAATCGTGCCCTAAGTGCAACATGTCTAGATGGAAGTTAGATGGTCACAAAGGCAAGAAAGTGCCGCGTAAAGTGTTACGACATTTTCCATTAAAGCCTAGGTTGTAACGGTTGTACATGGCTCGACAAACAGCTAAAGATATGAGATGGCACATGGAAGAACATATTGACGACGGTGTTTTACGACATCCGTCTGACTCCATTGCTTGGAAATCATTCGATAACCAATATCTTGACTTCTCTCATGATTGCAGAAATGTGCGAATGGGTCTAGCTAGTGATGGGTTCCAGCCTTATGGGAACATGAGTACTAATCATAGTATTTGGCCAGTTGTGCTAGTTCCATACAATTTGCCTCTGTGGTTATGCATGAAGCACCCGTACTTTATGATGACACTTCTTATTCCAGGTCCTAAATGTCCTGGTAATGACATTGATGTGTATTTACAACTTATGATTGAAGAGTTACAAGAATTATGGCACGATGGAGTTGACACATATGATGCCTATGCACAGTCTAATTTCAAGATGCGTGCTGCTATCATTTGGACCATTAGTGACTTCCCAGCGTACGGGAACCTCTCAGGGTGGTCCACCAAGGGAAAGTTTGCATGCCCTTGTTGTCATAAAGGCACATATTCTACTTCTTTGCGAAATAAGTTATGTTACATGGGGCATCGTCGCTTCCTTCCTACCAATCATCCATGGCGCAATAATAGGAGGGCATTTGATGGGAAAGTTGAACATGCACTTGCACCCTCACCCCTAACTGGTGATGAAGCACTTATACAGCTTCAAGCATTGGGTAATGTGAGTTTTGGCAAAAATCAAAAGCGAAAGCGTTACCACACCAATGATACTTTCAATTGGAGGAAGAAGAGTATTTTCTTCAAATTGCCTTATTCGAAAACTCTTATGCTCCGACATAACCTCGATGTTATGCATATAGAAAGAAATGTGTCGGATAACATAATATCGACACTGATGGGTGTGGTTGGAAAGACCAAGGATATACTGAAAAGTCGATATGACTTGATTGATTTAGGGATTAGGCAACAATTGCATCCCATAGAAGATGGTAACAAAATCTTACTTCCAGCAGCATGCTATACATTATCAACACAAGAGAAGGC